>JAUCBN010000044.1:4620000-5245000 GCA_035048815.1 Abelmoschus esculentus
CCGCGTACCCGGGAAAAGTGACTTACTTGAACGGGGAGCTATCCTATAACACTAATAAGCGGGGACAGAAAAGGAAAGGATAACCTCTTTGAAAAGGACAGAGCCGCTTGGCCGCAACTTACACATCTGGAGTTCCAGATTGAACTACGGAACGGAATTCAAGGGTTGGGCTTATAAGCCCCTTAGATAGCACTTACTCTATGAATATAAGATATTTTCTTTCTAGTAGAGCTCATCACGATCATCATAACCTAATTCCAGGACTGCTACGGGCACTGATCCTTCTATTCAAAGTTTCGTTTCTCCTGTTGAATGTAGTTTATCCGGAAGCTCGCTAAAGTGAAGGTTATTCAGCAGTGTAAGCAAGTCACTCTTAACCCTATAGTTAATTCAGATATGCTGCGCTAGGAGCTAATGAAACTCATGTAGCTCATCTAACTCAATACGCTATTGGTGCTTATTTTATTCCCAATCTATGAAAGAAGAGTTGAATTCCCCGGAAGAACATGAAGAACATTCGCCGAACATAGAATAAGCTGTAAATCTTCGTTCTCGAAAGCGAGTGAATCAATCTTCCTTATAGCTCTTTCTTCCGTGTTTAACCGAGGCAAAGAAAGGCATTAAAATAGCAAGTAATCCCTTGCTTCTTCCCCTGCTAACACAGGCTAATTATCTCGCTCGAGCTGAAACAATTGAATTATAGAGGGCTTTCTTTAGTAAAAAAGATGTAGGCCCATCTAATCTATGAGATCGGGGTTCAACCTGCATCGACACCTCCTCCTTTGTGATAGGTAGGAGATCAAATCATATATAAAGAAAATGGGTCTGTCAATAACCCCGAAATACTTAGGGATGCAAGGGGTGTTGGCTCATGTCCTCGCTCAAAGGCCTTTGCTCGTGTAGGAGAACCCGGCGGTCAGAGTCTAGCTGTTGGAGCTGTTCTTCGTTTATGCACCATTGAATTAGTAGCCACAATCAGAATGACAAGATGCGATACTTCTCATTCAGTATGTCTTCGCCTCTCACTAGTGGCTTATAGTAATGAAGAAAGATAAGAGGATTCGAACCTATGGTCGGCCGCCCTTTGCCTACCTTTACTCAATGCTCCTGAAGTCCAAAAAGGAGACTGAGTGGACAGGGGGCAGGAAGTTCAGTTACAGAAATGGTAGTCGTGGACTCCCAGTACTGCCTACTTTGGGTACTCCTTCTTTGGATCCCTCACTCTGGGCTAAGATAGTGTCTTAAGTGCTAGCGTAGTGGGAGAGCAAATAGTGAAACTGATCTACAGTATTACTTCCCTCCTACCAAGAACTACTCGAGCTCTCTATGTGAGGAAAATGGTACATATAGGTGGATTGACGCATCTGAGCAGGCAGGGAATACTTAGTGCTTGGAATATGAATGCTATGAGGCTTGAGCGAAAGAGCAGGTCTAGGAGGCCTAGATATTGCATCATGTGAAAGCAGCGCTAAAATACCCATAAGAGCTGTAAACAAGTGAGATAGGCAAAAAGGGGGCATTTCTCAGCAAGCAAAAGGGCTAAAGCGCCTTCTACCTTCTCTATTGGCAACCACTAAGACTGAGTCTTTCTCTTTGGATGATGCCAGCAGAGGCAATTTGGGAAGTAGAAGCATCTCAGCTTTATTGACCTGATTAAACATTTCCCTTTCATTAGTGCTAGTACTTGTTCTAATAGACGCAAGGTAGCTTCCCTTCCCTCACAGCTCCCTCTCTCAGGGCATTCTCTGCCTATTCTCTTTCTCTTTCTATTCATTCGTATTTAATTCACTTCAGGATAGCTAGATTCGATAGCAGCTTATGCCTTAATGCCATCAGTCTTCTCAGTCTTAAATGTTCGATAAGGCAGATCTTTGGGCATTCAAACAAGAATTTCCGGGTGAGACACTATTTGAACTAGAAAAAGCAGATTCTGTAACAGCAAAAGCAGCACTGACTTCTTTCTCTTATACCGCTCTGGGGGCTTTGCTGCTCTCTCAGACACAGACAGGACATGAACTAGTCTTTTAAAAGCTAGGACTAGTACTCATTCTTCCTCGAGTTCACGAAATAGCCCTTTGCTCTAGCTAATGAATCCCCTACTTTTTTCTCGAAATAGATCTTGTTACTTGGAACAAGGCAGAATGAAACTCGGGGCCCTATCTGGTTCACTTCATATATCCCGCTCGTTGACTGACTCGCTTAGCCATCACTCCACCTGCCCGAACACTCGCTTCATTAATGAGGGAAAGAGGTTAAAGACAGAAAGATGATTGAATCTCCATGTCGTGTCCCACCGTTAGGGTGCCCTAAACTTGTGTTTTGATTTACAGGCCAAAAAGAGAAGTTTCGACTTGTTCATCCAAGTTGTGGTACCACTACGAAGCCAATCTTGCCAAGTCTTTCACAATGGGATTCTCACTCAACGAAGTCTCACAGCTTGGTATTTCTACTAAAAAGTCTCCGCTACATGGAATAGCAAAAGCAAAAGATTGATGATTTCAGTTTCACAGCTTGACATTCCACATTCCTTTGTCATTCACTGCTGAGAGTAAGACCCCTGTAGTACTACCCGTTAGTTGTGATCAAATCTAGTCGGCATCAAACTAATCTATGAGAAAGATTATCAATGACCAGACATTCGGAACATTGCTAAGATGCTGGGTGCGAAAAGGTGCTGTTGAAGAGTCTCTCTGAATAGGGTCAGGGTTAAGACAGAAGACCGGGAATCTCCAAGTCAAAGATATGAAAAAAGGTTGAAAGATTGGAACTTAGCCCTATATTCAGTATCTGGTATGAGATGAGTGTATGGTGATACACATTTCCAAAGAGAGAATGGAGGACTGAAAGAAGGCTAAGGAGCTGCTACAATAGCATTAGCGCTTCCAGGCACGCTTGCCTATCACTTCTGCTTCCTTCATCCTACTCTACTTCTCTTTCTTTCATGCTACGGCTGCTTCTTTCATCCTGATGAGCTACCCGAAGAAATTACTTCTTGCTAGCACAGGAAATCTAACTCATTTTATGCCATCGGTCTATGGCTTCCTTTCCTTGTGAATATGGCTACTTTACTAGGCGCATCGAAGAAAGTAAGGACGTTGTATAAATAAGGGCACTCTCTCTAGGCTCTCTCTCTTGCAAGTGAACTAAAAGCTAGGCTTCTTCATGCCTTTGCTCGAATGCCTTGTTCTGTACTGTAGCACAAGAATAAACTGCTCTCGAAGAAGGAATAAGCGCTCCTTGAACGGAGAGGAAGCAAGCTAACTAAACCTCTCCTCTCTGTAGGCATTAAAAGAAGAGGAGTAGCTGGATCAGAGCGGGAAGGAAAGGAAATCAGATATGGTGTAGATGGCACTAAGCTGAAGACATGGCTTAACACATGAGCGACGGGCGAAGAGCAGGGATAATTTTAGTAGAAAGGACAATTGCTCTCAAATCAGCAATGCCACATCTGACTCAAAAGGGATCGATAAGCCTTTGCACATGAGAATAGGATTAGACTGAACGGAAATAACCCCGTAAGGGCATTCTCTCCATTATTGAGCTAGGTAGGAAAAACCTCAGTTTAGATAGCACCCACGCAAGGCGCCTCTCTAAAACCCTAGATGCATCGAATGCGACGCTCCTAGGAGGTGTTCGAGAGGAACTGATCCCACATTAGTAAGGGAAGGCAACTCTTTCAATTGGTGTTCCCTATTCCAGACCGGCTTTGGCATCGACTTAAGCTTCAACTTAAGCACCTTCTTTAGCTTGAACTTCGACTTAGGTTTCGACTTCAGCCTCGGCATCGTTCTCTCTTTCTTATTCTTCATCCGAATCCTATTTCTTCCTCCTTTTTTCTCCCTCTCTGGATGGTTTACTTCTTTGCCCTTCCCCTCTCTCTAGAGTTCGCCGCTTTCTTCTTTTTTTTACCGGGTTGGCTTCATACTTCTCCGCTCCCATTTTGGTTGTCTTTAGTCTTCTTCCCTTTGGGCTGAGTGGTTCTCTTTTACATTCTCTCTTTCGTCCTTGGGTATTGGGTCTTGGCTTCTCTTCGTTGTGCATCCTCTTTAAACCAAAATCTCATTTAGATATATAAAATATTTTATTTTCATTTTATATTAAATATTTTTAAGTAACTTATTACATATAATTTCAATTCAATGTTTTTAGTAATACAACTCATTTATAATATGATTCATATGTAATTGATAAATGAGATATATTTGGATCAAATAGATAATAAATGAGTTGAATGATAATTTTGGATGCGTAGGTGAAACATTAACGCATCCAAATCCAGCCCATTATGAGTCTTTTATCTTCAAATTTGGTTGGGTAATCAACGAAAAACAGAAACCGGGACACTGTTTTAAAGTGTGGATTTTGCGTACAGTGTGTGTTTTATTACAACAAGTTAATGGAGTCTGTTTGGATGCGCCAGGGATGCTAAAGTGCGCATGCTAGAACAGAGATCAACAACATTTAAACGACCCGTTGGAGTTCGGTCTGTGAGATCAGTGCCGACAGTTTACTGTGAACTAGGAGGAATCTAGTTGGGACTAATTCTCCGTTATTTCCGTTTAATGGTATTTCCCCCCTTACTTGTTTGATGAGTTTTGTACATATCGAAAGCTCAAAAGTGGAAAGATTTTGAGAAAAACTTCACGTATTTTCCAAATATAATTAATGCTTATAATAAAACATTAAAATGTGAAACAGAAAACAACGAGAGTTATGGCAATTGGAATTGGAGGCTCCCTAGTAGGGCCGTAAATGAGACGAGACAAATCGCGAGTTATTCGAGTTCGACTCAGTCAAAGCTCGATCAAAATTCAACTAGATTGGACTCGACTCGAGCTCAAACTTGGTTCGAGTTCTTAACGAGCTGAGCCGAGCCACATGATACTCGAGTCAAAAAGCTCACGAGCTACTCGAAAACATAAATATACTATTTTTTTAATTTTTTATAATTTAAAATCTAAATTTCTAAACTTAAAACCTTAAAAATCTGATCTTAAATATAAGTCTTAAACCCTAAATTAACATATTAAAACCTAAAATTAACAAGCTTGAGTTTATACAACTTGTGTATTAAAGTTTTTTCTTCATTAGGCTTTAAATGAGACGTAAAAAATAAGAGTTACTCGAGTCTAACACGATCAAAGATCAATCAATACTTGACTCGATTAGGCTCAAAAAAGCTCGAACTCGATTCGAGTTCTTAACGAGTCGAGCTGAGCTCAAATATTTCAAGCTCATTTAAAATTACTCAAGCTCAAACTCGACTCGAAATCTTAACGAGTCGAGCTGAACTTAGCACTACTAGAACTCGACTCGGCTCGTTTACACCCTACTCCCTAGTATCATGGGCCTCACTCGTGTGACTTGAGAGTATCTGCACATGGGACCTTAATTGAAGCTTCAACTTTCCATACCTAGGACCTACAAATCTGCACCCCATGTTCTTATGAAATTGAAATTGAAATTGATTTTAATAATCTCCATCACCGTCTCCGGAAAGTTTTGGCTGAAATCGGATAAAATGAGGTAAAATTAAAATTATTATAAAAATTATAAGAATTTAATATTAATTTTTTTATATATCTATTTTTTATAAAAAAAATAAATAAAGATTTTAATATATATTATTTTTTATAAAAAAAATTAAAATTTTTGAAAGTGTCTTACAAGAAGTATAAGAATTTTGGTATATACAAAAAAATTGATACCATAATTCTTATAATTTTTATAACAATTTTTATTCCGTCTCATTTTAGTCTCATTTTAACTGGCCTCAGTTAGAAAAACTTGTCGTCTCCGGTCTCTGGGGATGAAAATGGATCAAACTTAGATCAAACTTGGATCAAACTTAGATAAAACTTAGATCAAACTTTATTAAGTGCAAGTCCAAGTACAATCCAATTAATAATCAAACTTTCAAAAAATTTATTTGAATTCAAGTCTAATTACATGAATCCAAGTCTAACTCAATAAAATATTTAAAATTCAAATTCAAATCCAAAATTCTAAATCCAATTATTTTTTAAAGTAACAACTCAAACAAATATCTTTAAATAAAAAAAATCTCAAATAAATATGGATGAGTCTATAACGGGCGTCGAACATTACTGAACACAGGGACGGAGCCAGGATTTTAGGTTGAGGGGGCAAAACATAAATGTTTAGAAGTAGGGGGCAAATTCATAAAAAAAAAATTTAAAAATTTAAATAGGGGGCAAAAGTGAAAAAAAAACTTCGGGGGTGAGGGGCGATCTCCTCTCCCCACCCCCACACAGCTCCGTCTCTGACTGAACACCATTATCGTTGAACATTGCTGAACACCATTAACGTTGAACATTGCTGAATACCATTAACATTGAACATTGTTGAACACTATTAATCTATTTTAAAAAATTAAAAATTTTCAAGGACTTATATTATAATTTAAATTATTTAAAAAAAATTAATAAAAAATTATATTTCTTTATACTATTAAAATTTGATAATTTAGAATAAAATATACCCAGATATTTTTAATCTCCTAAACCCTAACAAATCCAATATTTTTATATTTTTTATCAGTGTCGCCATCGTCCTCGGTTTCGTTGACCATTGTCTACCGGCGATCTTGTATGTTGGCCCTTTGCCTGCGCCGTCAACTAAATTCATCATCGATCGATTTGTTTTTGCTGTCAGTTTTGCACTATGTTTTTGTCTCAGTCTCACTTCAGTTTTGCACTATTGTTGGGGATTTATAAACTACAAATTACTATGAAACAAGTTTACGTACACCAAGTATCAGTTAAGATCCTAAAAACTGAAGTCATGAGCAAAGATATGATACGAAGAGGTTTTCTTTATGTGAAACCTACTATTGTTTATTCGTTCATATAAGTGATTAAAATTATTAATGATCATCTTGTAACTTGTTTCAGATACCAAAAATACAATGCAAATATTAAAAAAAAAATAAAATCGAAGATTGAGAAAATTAAGTGACTAACTAACAATGTGGAGAACATATTCTTATCTTACTGGAGAATGCATGAGCCATACATACTTTTCCTTGACTAATCACACTGATCTTAGCAATAGATTAACGATCGATGATCAAATGTTTCACTATAGTCCGTTAGTATTTCTCGTATTGTATTTTAGTGGTTCAAACTTGTTATTCTCATCATTTGGTTGTAATAAAATTCACTTTATTTGAATTATAGGATATCTAGTTACGTAAATACTGATATTTAGATTAGTGATAACAGAAAATTACATGATCGATGGATTAAGTTTGTAACAACCCTCCTAAAAAAATCTTAAAGGTATAGGAAAAGGATCATTATTTTGAAGATCTTGAATAATCGAAAATTAATTAAAAATGTTGAAAATTTAATTTGAAAGGTTAAAGTAAAAAGGATTAGGATAAAATGAAATATGAAAGCAGATTAAAAAAATAAGAAAATGGAAAAAATATTTGAAAAACGCTTTAAAAAGGGTTGGTAAAAAATTAGAAATTTTTTGGAAAACAATTTAAAAGGTGCAAAAATTATTAAGAATACCATTTAGAAAAACAATTGGAGTGGCCACCAGCACTTAGGTAGGTCGGACACTTTAAAACCAGAGATTCAAAATTAAAAAAGTTCGGGAGTCGATTACGGTTAAAAACGGTGTTAGTATTTTCAAACCGCCCAAAATTGGTACCTTAAAAATATTTACCGCTTATTTAATATTATAATTTTCAAATTGAAGTGGCAATTAAATTGATATTTAATTAAGAATTCAAATATATTTTAAATGTCTCTTTATTCGAAGGTAAACACATACACTACCGCATACACCGCCACCATTACGCCTGGTGTCGAGTCCGTTATGACCGAATAAAGAGATATCGCATTAATTAATAGTTTAACAATTTGAATGAAAACTTATGAGAGACAAAATCACATAAGACATACATGATATGAAACAAAAAGACATAATTGTAAAGACAACAAATATAAAACCAACATACCATATGACACATGATAATGTCACGGCCCGCGGATTGAGGTCTGTGACACTCGCGCACAAGTCCGACAACAAGGTTCCATCGGGCTTGCCAAGACTACCAAATTTGGCCCAACACTTAGAGAATGCTGAAGAGCCCATTTCAGATATGGAAAGAAACAACTTATCAAATAAGGATTTGGGGGAATCTTACCATATCGGGAGATATCAACTATCCAGTGAAACAAGCCTATAAATTGATGTAATTAGATAAGATTTGATAGAGTTTTCTTAGATAGGTGATTTTTTATTTATTTCGGGCTAATCCTTGCCATCCGTGTAAATCGATCCTGACCATTGATTGAGTGAGAGCTCAACTATAAATAGAGAGCTCTCACCACCATTTGTAATCACTCAATTCCATCCATCCTCCTTGACAGAGTAATAAAAAGCTTTGAAGCATTTACTCTAATTCTCTCTAGTGTTCTTGAGAGTTCTTCCTTGTTCTTTCTGCTTTGTTCTCCATTCTCATAGTTAGCTTTCGCTTAGAACAATCTTCCGTTCTTGAGTGCTTTGAAAGTTTGATCTTCCATAGTGAGATTTTAGGCTGACTTAGTCGTTTGTCTTAAGGACTCGACTAAGCCCGCACGGGTTAGCTGGTTAGAAGTCTAACCCCGTGACAATAACAATTAAAGAGGCATAATATAAAACAAGCAATATAGTTACATAAATAAAGATATACTAATAAGATGTAAGACATGCCACCATGATAAAATAATACAAAACATATATAAGCATTATCACTTACATAACCCTAACAAAGCATGTGAGTACTAAACTAATAACATGACATATATATAAAGCATATAACAACATTAACATAAATAAATAAATTTCATGAGTAAAAAGGTACTTAAACACCTAAGAAAATTACATAATATATGATGACATAGATTAAAATAAATAGAACCAGTAAAGCAAACAAATAAGATATATGAATAAACAAAAAATATATATAAAAATAAAAAACCAAAGATACCAATAAAAACATTCATATTTTCATTGAACCATACGAATAAATTACATAATATATAAAAAAGAAATATACTCAAATATGCTCGATTAAAATCAATCCACAAATAATTATTGCAAAGCTTAATCAAAGAGATTTTTAGTTTAAATAATGAAGAGTTTAAAAGGTGAACTACAAATGATGTTGAGACGATGGAGAAATCGATGAGTAGGGTTCGGGGCTGCTGAGTATGTGTCAAATTAAAATGGGGAGTGCTAAGATTTTGATCTTGTGAGTATATTTACTTTATTTATGCTAGTATGTGTCATATTAAAATGGCTAGCACCTAATCAAGAAAAAAATGGTTCTGGGTGCTCGAATGAATTGAAACGAAAATAGGGAAATGGAAATGGAAATTGGTTGCGGCTGTGTAATGTGTATGGATAGGGTATTGCAGTTAGGGTATGGAAATATGGTTCGAGTCCTTTATTTTTAGGGTAAATGTTATATATATAGTTAGGGTAAAGGATATCATACGAGAAAAAAATAGGATTTAGGTTTTAATATATAGAGTATCTATAATATGATAAAGGATATTTTAGGTATATTCCCTTAAAAATGAGAACCAATTAAAAACAAGACCTTGAGCACCAAATAGAGATTTTTATTATATTTTTTTATATTTTTAATTATAAAACTATATATAATAAGTCAAATTTATTTATGGTCTCAGCTTATAAAAGTGGGCTCTAATAAAAGGCTTTTATTTATATCATATATATATATATTTGGATTTTTGGTTTTAATTAAGAGATAATAATAATAATAATAATAATAATAATAAAGTAAGTGATAAAATTAGGGTAGGTTAAGGTGATTTGGATATTAAAAAGAATGTGGATTGATTTATTTCGAATATAAACCCGGATAAAATTAATGATTACAAAACTTCAAATAAAAATAAAATAAAAAAGTTTAACGTTTAATCAATCGAAGAGATATAGATAAGACCACACTAAACTACTGTAATCAAAATGCGGAGATTGGTCATGCAATAACAAAAACATGTTCTCATTATTATTTGACGTCTACCATTGTTAGTATTATCTGGCGTCTACCGTTGTATGAACATGAGATTTTTCAGAGGGCATTCCCACTCCAAACACAGTGAATCAATTCTAGTATAAAAAAGTATTCACGATGGGTGAGAGGTCATTAGCTAAATAAAGTAAATATAGTACCACTCGTTTGTTTCTTGGTTAGGTGCTAGCCACGTAAGAAGAATAAAATCTTAGCACTATATATAAAAAATTGCTTACCAACAAGATCAAATGATTCAATACAACCATTAGACAATTAGGCATTAATAGTCGAAAACCGCCTAAACAATATCATGCTTTGCATTTTACTCAAGACCACAAAGGCCTAAAAAAAAGATTAAATAACTCTATCATAAAAAAATATCCCATAATATCTACAAGTAATAATTATAAAAATAATCAGATTCCTTGTGATCTTAACCGGAGAATATGAGTATCAACTTACTAATATAAGTTAAGAAACGAAACAATGCATATGACAAGGCAATTCTTCTCTCACCTTTGTTCTATGATTTCCAACTTTGACTGAGTACATAAAACAATAATATTGAGACTATCCCAATATTTTTCTGAGAACTGAGAATGAAGAAAGCCTATCAGCTTTTATTTATTGTAATATACTTTCATGACATCATTCAACTATTAGCCTGATTTTAACACCGCACCTTCCCACGTACAAGGGTGAGCTTCAGATCATCCAAC
Organism: Abelmoschus esculentus; assembly: GCA_035048815.1. Classification (NCBI taxonomy): domain Eukaryota; kingdom Viridiplantae; phylum Streptophyta; class Magnoliopsida; order Malvales; family Malvaceae; genus Abelmoschus; species Abelmoschus esculentus. The sequence goes on from JAUCBN010000044.1 coordinate 4,630,780, forward strand.
CCTATTTCATGAATTCTTCCACCTTCTCAAGACTTTACCTGTTCACTCTTAAACTGAAACTTCAAAACTCGTCATTTCTCTCTAATCAAATTGTTCGGTAAACTTTGTGAAGCCAAAGTTTTGATGAGACAAAATGTTGGTCAAGTCGGTAATTGTGATGTAGAAGGTGCAAACTTTTGAAAATTTATTTATTGACCAGATTCAACTGTGAATGTATCAGACTCATCACGTTCGAATATAGTTGTAGGGGCATGAAACTGACAATTGGTTGAACTAGTTGGGACAGATACAACATAAAAAGGGTAGCTAAAAAAGTCATCGAATATTTTGCAATAACCTCTCGTTTGAAAATTGGCTTAGGGTTTCTTGAGGTTGGAGATGAAAGTGGTAATGTCACAGGGACACTATTTGATATTATGAGAGGAGGCAAAGAAGAAAAAATGACACTTCAAAAGAATGAAAGGAACCATATGGGTTATTTCCATCTGTCTCCTAATGGGAATAGGCAAAAAGGATGAGGAAGGATTGACTAGACAAAAAAAAATTGAACTAGGAAAAACAGAAGATAATGGACTCAAATTTCAGAAGTAATTTTAGCTGAACTAACTGATATATAAATTGGAGGTGGCTTACATCCCTGAACAATAAATCCAATTAAAAAAATTAACATAAAATATTTCAAAATCAAAGTCTCGGAAATATTATACAGTAAAAAATACAATAAATAACAACGATAAATCAAAAAAATTGTTGAAACTTTTAAGTCCAGTTAATAAATATTTAATACAGACCAATAGATTTTTGCTTAATTAGCAATTGTTGTTTTCATAAATGACAATGTTTTATTTCTCCCATATTCCAAGCAAACAAATAGAAGCAACATCAAAATGTTATAAAATAGCTTAAATTAAAAAGATAAAAATTATAAATAAACTAAAATCAAGTTGAAAACAACATCCGACTAAATCAGAACAAAAAGAATAGAGAAACAAAGAAAAGTTGTATCTTGTTTGATCATTGTGTAAAAAGTGAAAAGAAGAAAGATAAAGTATACACCTTTCAATAAGTGGTGTCATCTTCTTCAACGACTCAACCAACCTCAGCACAAAGTGCTTTGAGAATCTCATTGTTATTATAGTGATTGGACAAATGGTAACTTCCTTGAGCGCTAAACACAATATATATCTTTGCAGCAATAGCCCATCTCTTCTCCTTTTTTTTTTTTGTTATTCTATTTGTACGACTCGAACGATGAAACCAGGAAAATGACAGTGCGACAGAGCGATCTGGATGAACGTCGGCAATATAAGTTGGTCGGGTCGAGACTTCGCGTGACGGGAAAGATGAACGAATATAGATGCAAAAACAAATCGATCGACGATGGATTTAGTTGACGGTGCAGACAAAGGGCCACCGTGCAAGATTGTCGGCAAACAATGATCAACAGTACCAACAATGACAGAAAGTCAGATAGAATATAAGAGATGGGTTTATTAGGGTTTACGGTACTAAGAATATTTGAATATATTTATTCTAAATTATCAATTTTTATTACTATAATAAATTTATTAAATTAAATTTTTATTTTTTAAAAATAATTTTAATTATAATTTAAATCTTTTAAATTTTTATTTTTTTAAAAAGATTAATAATGTTCACGGGGTTCAACACTAGTGGTATTCAGCGGTGTTCGATGCCTATCGTAAAATTTTCTAATAAATATATTAAAATTAATAGAACAAACAAATATTAGCAAATATTATAATCCAATATAAAAAATTTTTAAATTAACAACATAAAATTCAATTAAAAAAACTTAAGAACAAATAAATTATCCTTATATAAGCTACTATTGTCTTATTGTCTTATATAAACTCGGCTCGAGATTCGTCAAACTTGAAATTTTAGGCTCGAACTCGGCTCGAAAATAATATTACTAGGCTCAGCTCAGGCTCAAAGCTCGTCAGGCTCGGCTCAGTTTGGCTCGAAATGGACAATTTTCTATATTATTGTGTTTTATTATTTATTTGTAGTTTATTTTTTATTTTTTATTTGTTGTTTTGTAAATTTATTTTAGTTGATAATATTCAACTTATTTTATTATTTTTTTTGATAAACAAATTGTTTTTAATGTATATATATATATGTTTATATATAATTATTCCGAGCCTGTTCACGAGCTTTTCGAGCCGACTTTGGGTAAACTCATCTCAGCTTGTTTATATCCCGAGCCGAACCCAAACCCGAGTCGAGCTTTGACTGAGCTAAGTCCGAGTAGCTCGCGAGCCAGACATGCTCATTATCACCCCCAATTTCACTCAACAAAAATCTACAAAATAAGAAGAAAACATAAATAGAATTGTAGAAGATGTTAATTATCTAAAATATTAATCGTATATAAATTTAATTAAGATTTTTATATATATATAATAATTTTAAATATTTTTATTTAGATTTATATACGGATCATACTAATATCAGATATGAATTTAAATTGAATTTCAATCGGATTATGATAATAATCATATCTAGTTTATTTTCTATTAGAACTCATATTTTTTTGAATTTGGATTAGAATTTTTTAGTTAAAGTTAAATTAAATTATTTTTTAGATTGAATTGGTTTTGGATCGATTTTGTGTTATATTTCCATACCTATCACTCTCAGTTTCTGATATAAATCAGGTGATTATGTGTTTGACGGCTGATTATGATTCTAGAGAGGAACTAGAAAAATAAGAGAAGAAAAATTGGGTGATTTACTATTTTAACCCAAGATGATGTTTCGATAGACTAATTTTAGATAAATTGATAGAATATAGAATATAATTATTTTATATTAAAATTATTATTATATTAATTTTTAATATTATTTTTATTAATTTTTAATAGATAAGTATTAGATTGTTGTGAATAAAGTAAAGAACAAGAATAAAATAGAAGAACAAAGATGAGAGACAAAAGAGAGATATTTGTATTATATTCTCAAAATAGGATTGTGTACAATGCTTTTTCTAAAAGTCTATATTTATAGTGTTGGGCTCGAAGATGCTCGATTCACAAGCGATTTGATCTTGCCAAGTGATGAATAATTGGCTAATTTGGGTGTTAGTAGTGGAAGCAATAATATAGACAATGAACACAAGGATTTTAGAGTGGTTCGACCTTCGAACTAGCACCTATATCCACTACCTTAGCTTCTCACTAAGGATTTCCCAAATTCACTAAGAATCTATTCCTTTTGAGGATAGAGGGTTAACCTTACAAACCTTGATTTAAACCCAAATCAAGCATCCAAAGTTCACAACCCGAACTTTGGGAATCCTCTCAACAAAGAGAAGAACAAAGCAAACTTTGATAATCCTTCTAACAAGGCTAATTATTTGCAACTAAGCTCTCACCCAATCCTAAGACACTTGAGCATACATAAACATTAAGCTCACAAGTGTTGTCTACCCAAAAGATGAGAATTAAGCTCTAAGACGAATTTTTCATCATATTGTTGTTATAATGTAAGCATTGATCTTCTCTCGATGCTTGGGAACTGATTTCAAGGCTTTTTTCTGTTTCTAGTACAGGTGGTATCGAAACACCTAAAAGTGGTATCGATACAACTGCTTTGGGAAATAGCCGTTGAACCTGTATTTAAGAACCGGTATCGAAACACCTAAAAGGTTTATCGAAACCCTTAGCTCATGGTATCAAAATAGGCCTTAGCCGTTTTGATATTGCTCTTATCCGTTTATAGCCGTTGGAGATGTTTTGGAGCCGTTGGGAACTGATTTCAAGGCTTATTTCTGTTTCTAGTACAGGTGGTATCGAAACACCTAAAAGTGGTATCGATACAACTACTTTGGGAAATAGCCATTGAACCTGTATTTAAGAACCGGTATCGAAACACCTAAAAGGTTTATCGAAACCCTTAGCTCATGGTATCAAAATAGACCTTAGCCGTTTTGATATTGCTCTTATCCGTTGGGGGTTTTCAAATGACCGTTGAGGGTGTATCGAAACGGGTATCGAAACCAAGACTCACAGTGGCAAAAATGTATTGAAAAGGTTCAAGACCGTATCAAAACACCTGGAAGGTGTATCGAAACGCTTGAGTTAAAAACACTTCTTTGGGTTTTTTTTAATTATTTAAAACACCTTTAAAAATCTCTCAAAAACCTCTTAAATATATTTTCAAATTGTTTGGACATAAGAATCATTTTTGAAATCTTTTCAAATTAGTCCAAAACTATTTTTCAATTATTATATCAAAACATTAGTTCTACAATCCCCCTTTTTGATATAATAAAACCAACTTGAAAAATTATTTTTGAGATTGCTCCCCCTTTTTGAAATAAAGTTTGAATAAGAAAATAAAAGAATCAAGTCACTTAAAGTTCTCTCTTATTCATTTGAAAATCAATTTTTCACAACATTCTCCCCCTTTTTGTTATATCAAAAATGGTTCAAAAAAAGTTTGAAAATCTTTAAAGCTCATAACATAGAAGAATTTTAAAGATACCAATTGTTAGAAAATTAAATATCAAAAGTTTATTCATAAAAACAAAAGGCTCACCCTTACTCAAGGCATCACTAAGTGTTAGTCTAACAATTATGATAAACTAGTTGAAATAAAAGAAAAAAAAAAGAAAATAAACACAAAATCAACTAGAAATTTTACCACACTTGAATTAAAGGTAGGATGTGAAATGTCCCTCTTGTGTGTATGGAGCTCCCCCTTAAATTTGCACTTTGTTGCTCATACCCCCAGACAATTAAAGGAGAGAGAGAGAAGCTTTTTTGAAATTCAAAATAAACAATAAAAATGGTCCCTCCATTTTGTCTTTTTGCCGCCCAATTCATTCATGGTAGGTTTTCTTACTTTTCTCCTTCTTTCTCCTTCAGCCGCAAGCCTCCAAGGGTGAATATTTAACGAATAAAAACAAGTAAATTAATTAATAAAACGACGTAGCATAATAAAGCATACAAAACAGACTTAAAACAATTTATTTATGAACAGGAGTAAACTGAAAATATCGTGACATTTTTGCACGTCAGGCATCTATAAGATATGCATTAGGTTTATCTTGCATCACATGGGCTCCGGTGTAGATCTTCAGGCGCTGGCCATTGACTTTGAAAATTGTCCCGTCATCAATGTTCTTGATGTCTACAGCTCCATGGGGATACACATGATGTATTTCAAATGGTCCAGACCACTTTGATTTAAGCTTTCCAGGGAAAAGCTTTAGCCTTGAGTTGAATAGGAGCACTTGTTGTCCAACTTGAAAATGCCGTGACAAAATTGCATGGTCATGCCATATTTTAGTCCGCTCCTTATAGAGTTTGACATTTTCATAGGCTTGGGCCCTGAATTCCTCCATCACGTTCAACTCTAGAAGTCTTCTTTCACAACTAACCCGACAGCAAAGTTGAGCTTCTTGATCGCCCAATAGGCTTTATGCTCTAGCTCGACCGGGAGGTGACATGCCTTTCCATAAACTAACTTAAATGGAGACATTCCTAGGGGTTTTTGAATGTTTTTCGGTACTCCCACAACGCTTCATCAAGCTTAGGTGACCAATCCTTCCTTCTCGGATTCACCATTTTTTCCAGAATTTGCTTGATTTCACGGTTTGAAACCTCGGCTTGCCCATTGGTCCGAGGGTGATATGTCGTGGCAATCTTGTGTTTTACCCCGTATCTTTTTAATGCCTTGGCAATTAATTTGCTGTCAAAGTGGGTGCCTTCATTACTGATGATAGCCCTTGGCACGCCAAACCTTATGAAAATGTGCTTGTGAAGGAACTTAAGCACTATCTTCGAATCGTTCCTAGGCGTCGCAATGGCTTCTACCCACTTGGACACATAGTCCACTTCCAATAGGATATACAAATCTCCAAATGAAGATGGGAAAGATCTCATGAAGTCTATTCCCTACACGTCAAACAACTCTATCTCCAAAATATTTTATCGTGGCATTTCATGACGTTTAGAGATATTCCCAATCCTCTTACATCTATCACAGGCTTGGTAAAATGCCTGGGCATATTTGAATAAGGTAGGCCAATAAAAACCTGATTGGAAGACCTTAACAGCAGTCCTCATACCTCCAAAGTGAACTCCACACGGGCCTGTGTGGCAATGATGCAGAATTTCTCTTTGCTCCTCTTCAGGCACACATCTTCAGATAATTTGATCGGCACAACACTTGAACAGATACGGCTCATCCCAAAAATAGAACCGCGCATCATGCCTGAATTTCTTCCTTCCCTGGCTAGTCATGTCAAAAGTTAAAATACCACTAACAAGAAAATTAACAAGGTTAGCGTACCAAGGAATTGTCGTGGCATAAAGAATTTTCTCATCAGGAAATTCATCATCAATTTCAATTTTTTCATGACATGCCAGATTAACTTCTAGCCTAGACAGATGATCAGCAACTTGATTTTTTGTACCCTTCCTATCTACCACTTCTAAATCAAATTCTTGCAACAGTAGTATCCATCTAATAAGCCTAGGTTTGACATCCTTTTTAGTCACTAAGTACTTAATAGCTGAGTGATCGGTGTGAAAAATGACTTTAGTACCTATCAAGTATGCCCTAAACTTGTCAAATGCAAATACCACGACAAGTAACTCTTTCTCTGTGTTAGTGTAGTTAAGCTATGCCTCATTTAAAGTACGACTAGCATAATATATAACATGAAAATTTTTCCCTCAACGCTGCCCCAAGACTGCTCCCACAACGTAATCGCTTGTATCACACATCAGCTCGAACGGTAAGGTCCAATCTGGGGGAAAAACTACGGGTGAAGTGATTAGGCTTTACTTCAGCTCTGTGAAAGCGCCATGGCATTTTTGATCGAACACAAAAGGTTGATTTTGTTGCAACAAAATGCTCAAGGGCTTAAAGACCTTGGAGAAATCCTTGATGAATCTCCTATAGAATCCTACGTGTCTAAGGAAACTTATTATTCCCTTGACATTTGTAGGCGGTGGTAACTTCTCAATCACCTCGATCTTAGATTTTTCCACCTCAATGCCTTTGTGTGAGATTTTATGGCCTAACACAATACCTTCTGTCACCATTAAGTGACATTTCTCCCAATTCAGCACAAGGTCAGCTTCTTCACATCGTTTCAGGACCTTTGCTAAATTGCCAAGACAATTCTGGAAACTGTCTCCAAAAACTGAAAAATCATCCATGAATATCTATAAATAATCCTCAACCATATCAGAAAAGATAGCTTGCATATAGCGCTGGAAAGTTGTCGGGGCATTACACAATCCAAAGAGCATCCTCTGGAAAGCATAAGTTCCATAAGGACAAGTAAAAATGGTCTTCTCTTGGTCCTCCGGTGCTATGGCTAGTTGGTTATACCCCGGATATCCATCCAAGAAACAATAGTAAGCCTTGCCCGCCAAGCAATCCAACATTTGATTGATGAACGGTAGAGGAAAGTGGTCCTTCTTCATAACCTTGTTGAGCTTGTGATAGTCCATACAAATCCTCTATCCGGTCACTACGCGCATCGGCAATAGCTCATTGTCTTCATTGCTCACCAAAGTTGTGCTTCCCTTTTTGGGAACACATTGAACCGGGCTCACCCATGAACTTTCCAATATTGGGTAAATAACTCTAGCATCAAGCCATTTGATAACTTCCTTCATAACAACTTGCTTCATAATAGGGTTGAGTCTTCGTTGTGGCTCTATGGATTTGCCATGGCATTCTTCCAGAAGTATCTTATGCATACAAGTACTGGGACTGATCCCCTTAAATCTGCCATGGTCCATCCTATTGCTCGTTTATGCTGTGACAAAACAGCAAGTAGACTTCTCTCTTGATCAGCATTGAGATTTGCATAAATGATAACAGGCAGGGTATCGTCTTCACCCAGATAAGCATATTTGAGATGCTGTGGCAAAATCTTCAGCTCCAACTTGGGCGCATTTAGTATTGAAGGCTTAGGAGGAACAAATTCCTCGAAGTCAAGAGGTTCGAAGCTCGAAAGATTTCTACCTGTCAGCATACTATATTGTTGCTTTTCCAATGGTAATTCAGCAGCTTCCTCTTCTATGAGCTCTTCATACTCATCTAGTTATATAAAATTGTTGTGACAAAAATGATCATCTTCCTTTAACAGTTCAGAGTCTGCTTCTAAAATGCTCCGACATTCTTCATAATCATCCACGTACTTGAGAGAATTGTTGATGTTCACAGTCAATCTTTGATTTACTACTCGCATTGTGAGATCACACTTCTCACAATCAATGAGAATACGACCGGTTGCTAGGAAAGTTCTCCCTAAGATAATGGGTGTATTAGCATCAGACTCATAATCAAGTATGAGGAAGTCGACTGGAAACACGAATTTTTCATCCCTCACTATGACATCTTCGATCTTCCCCTCGGGTCTCACATGGGAACGATCAGCTAGTTGCAATATGACGGATGTGGGTCTCGCATCTCCCATGCCAAGCTTCACAAAATTTGACTTGGGCATCAGATTTACACTCGATCCAAGATCACAGAGTGCTCTCCCAACGAAATTATATCCAATAGCACACGAGATAATAAAGCTGCCTGGATCCTTCTTCTTCATTGGTAGATTGCTTAAAGTAGAGAAATACTCTTTTACCGTGGCAATTGTCTCAAACTTCTCCAGTTTCCGCTTCTTCGTGACTATCTTCTTGAGCAATTTGGCATAAATGAGCATCTGGTCAATTGCCTCCAATAATGGGACATTTATGTACAGTTGATCCAATTTATCAACAAACTTTTTGAACTGAATTTCATCATTGTGCTTCTTCAGCCTTTGGGGAAAGGGTGGTGGGGGTTTAACTTCTTCCACATCTGGGGTAGGAATTGATTTTGCCGTGACATTTTCACTCGCTCCATTAGCAGGTTCACTTGTCAAACCTTCCTCCTTATCTTTTTCCTCGAGAATTTGCTTAGGCATTTCTTCTTGCACAGGTTTGGGTAGGGATTCATTACTTATATTCTCCCCAAAATTATCTTCTTAATTAATCTGCTTGTCACTCCTTAGTGTGATTGCGCTATAGTGCTCTTTACCTATGGCTTAGTGACTTCAGTGTCATTAGGCAGACGTCCTGGCTGACGCTCCTGTAATGCCATGGCAATTTGGCTAACCTAACTTTCCAGATTTCGCAATGAAGCATTGTGGCTTTGTAGTAGGGTTCCTTGGTTCTTGATGGCTGTAGTATGCTCTTGAAGTATAATCTTTGTACTTAGAATAAATTCTTGCATAGTCGCCTCCAAAGAACTAGTATTCGATGATGATGCATCCTCTTGTTCGGATTTTGCCAAGGCATATTCGAATGAAAATGCTGGGGCTCATTAGCATTCTGGTTTCACGTTGGGGGATTAGGATTACTGGCTCCTTGGTTTCCCCATGAAAAATTCAGGTGTAATCCTAGATTATAGGTGTTAGAGTAGGGATTTTTGTTGCTCCTATTGAAGTTGCTCACATAATTGCCTGACTCATGGTTTCTTGGGCACTCGCTCTCATGATGATTTTCATGGCATAACAAACATGCTGAACTGGCAATTATAGTAGCATAACAAAAATGCCACTATAATTCGAATATAAAACACCACTACAGTTAGGGCTCATTGGAACGTTTGATGCTCTTCAACATGTTGGTGATAGCTGAGAGTTGGGAGGATAGTGAGTCTTTAGCATCAAGCTCGAATGTCCCTTGTGCCTTCCTCCCGTTTCCAAGTCATGTAGAACGAAATTGGTAGTCATTGTTGGCAATTCTATCAAGTATGTTAAATGCCTCATCGGGTGATTTGTCTAGTAAAGTTCCATTTTTCGAGGCATCTAGCATCATTCTGGTCGGTGCATTCACTACACCAGATATGTTCTATAGCGGTGTCCTTAGTGGCATTTGTTTTACAAACGCCACAAATATTCGAATTATAGTGGCGTTTTTCTTACAAACGCCACAATACGTCAATATTAGTGACGTTTTTTAAGAAACGCCGTAATAACCCTAACTGTAGTGGTGTTTTATATGAAAAATGCAGCAAATGATTGTATATCTACAACGTTTTTCTACAATCGCTGCAATAGTGTGAAAAGTTTATGGTGTTTCATTAACAAACGCTGCAATAGTGTCTCTATTTGTGGCGTTTCATTAAAAAACACCATAATATATAGTGTTTTAGCGGCGTTTGGTTTTACAAACGCCGCTAACTCATCGTCCTTATCACTGCCTGGTAATCGTTTCAGACATTTCCACCCAAAATACCCGACCCCCATACTCTATCCGCCCTAATCTTCATCCACCGTCGCTCCCGCTTCTCTTCGCCTTTGTTTCTTTGCCGGTCGCTGCGGCTAATTCCCCTTATTCGTCGCCATTCATCCTACTGCAGGTAAGAAGATTTCTGCCCTATTTATTTTCAATTGAATATAGTTTAAATTTCTTGATTAAGATTGTTTTATTTTCAATGGAATAAGAGCTGCAACATATTGTTTTAATTTTTAACCTCTGATTGTGAGATTATTTTAACCCCTGATGAGAACAAATGTATATATCGGTGACTTAGGGTTTCACTTATATAACTTTATATGAGATTTCGCTTGTCACCTGTTGATTATAACTCCCTTTCCCAACAAAAAAGCTCAAACGCAGATCAAAATTTATCTACATTCCCTTCTCATCTCTATCTGTAATGTTTTTGTGAGAAGAATGAAACACGACAGTTGGAGGCAATCATAAATGGAAAAAATTTCATTAGAAAAATTCAAATTTGCTTGCTCATGTAGAATGAAGAAACTGAAACCATTAATTTTCTTCTACAGTGAACATTATTGCCACATGAATATGTGAATCAAGATAGACAATTACTTGATTTATTGATTAATATTATGCTAAAATATAACATTTAGACAACCAACCATATAAAGGTTTATTTGAGCTAAGTTAGGTCTTTTATTCGCTTTAGGGTTGTCGGTTGTATTCCAATACTTTGATTTTCTTTTATAATTCATTTTGGTGGGTATTTTTGAATTTTATAACTTTAATTACTTTTTTCTGTTACAGGTATTATGCCGAGGAGGAAATTAAATAGCTTAAATATTTTTCAAGTTCCTCGAATAGAGGAAGAAATAAATGAAGATGACTTGTCTGGTTTTGGATCTTCACAAGTTCGTGAAACAGTTGAAAATATAGAAATAGAAGGTATTTTTTAAAACTTTATTTTAATCATACTTATTTGTTATTGTTGAAATGATTTTAATAAGTTTTGATTTGATATATAGGTGGAAATGGTCGAAGGCGCAAAACTAGAGGGAGGACGACTTTGACGGAATTATACGATCTCCCTGTTGGAGAACGTGTAGAAGTTTCAAGAAACGATTTCGGCCAACCTATAGGTGCAGAAGAAGGTGTTTTGGCAAGTTATTTAGGCATTGTTGCACGCAATGCTTCAATTTTTCCAATCAATTATGAGTCATGGCATTAGATGTCAAATAGTAACAAAAACCAAGCTCTTGATCTTGTTAAGGTAATAATATTATTATAGTAGTTAATTCATTACATTTAAATGATAATATTTCTTTTTGATTTTGTGATTTTCAAGATAAATTTTCTTTGGAGGTGTCGGACGATTATGTGAAGCATGGCTTAGGAAATAAATGGAGAGACCATAAGAGCTTCTTGAAGAAGACATATTTCAAGAATGATCTGAGCCTTCAAGAGAAATTTCAAAAATGTTCCCCCAGGAATACTACGGTCAATGGGAAGATGCAGTCAGGTTTTGGAGTTCAATAAAAGGGGAGGTAACATCTATAATTTGTAAAAATAACATTATATCATTACAATTTCAACTTTAAATGTAATAAAAATTGAAAATTAAACAGGAAATAGAGCGCGTAGGAGTTACAAGTAGACAATAATAAAAATTTACTCACACAGCAGGGACGAAGAGCTTTGTTCGCATAGCTAATGAAGAGGTATTATTTTTTTTAAATATTATTTTTACTTGTATTACATTAAAGTTAATATTCATGTTTACTATATTTTGTAGCTTGTGACGACTGGTTCTAGCATTGGACGGGTAAAACTATTCAACATTACTCACACTAAAAAGGATGGCTCTCCAATGAACCCTGAAGCTGAAGAAATTATGGTATATTCATTGCTCTTAAATTTGTATTATGGTGTAAATAATTTTTTCATTTATTATTTTTTATAAATGATTATCATACGAAAATGAAGGAAAAAAGGACAGAGATGGAAGCTACGGCTTCAACTGATGATTCTGCTAATATTTTTGATATCGAGAATCAAGTTTTTGCTGAAGTTTTGGGTCCTGAAAGATATGGCCGAGTGCGCTGTCAAGGGTCATTCGTGACACCAACTAAATATTTTGGATCAAACTCGTCTCAGTACATGCCATCACAAAGTCAGTCTTCTCAAGCGGAAGTTCAGCGTTTAAAACAACAATTAACTCAATTCCAAGCAGAGATGGAAGCTAAAGAAGCTGAGAGAGAACGGAGAGAAGCTGAGAGACCAGCAAGAGAAGCAGAGAGAGAAGCAGCATATTAGAATCTTCAAAAACAATTTCAAGATATGATGGCGATGTTAAAGAAGAACCAACCAAGGAATCCATCACCTTAGTTGATTTTAGGTTCATATGGTATGTACTTGTTACTAAACTGTTACTTCACTTAAACACTAAATTATGTTTCACTTTATTTGATATTAGACTTTAATTTATTTTGATAATTAAGTATTTTTTATATATTAGATATATTATTTTTTAATTATATTGTTGATGGATTATTACAGGAAGACTTTGGGTAGTAATAATATTATAAAATTGTTTTTTTACAATTTAGTACCTTTAGCGGCGTTTGTGATAAACGCCATAAAAATTAATTAAAACAGTGGCGTTTTTATACAAAAACGTCACAAAAGTACAAGACATTTGTGGCGTTTATGAAAAAAAGCGCCGCTATTAAACAGGGATATTGCGGCGTTTTAATTTTCAAACGCCGCTAAAAAACACAATTAATAGAGGCGTTTTATAAAACAAACGCCGCTATAGCTTGTAAATTAGCGGTGTTTGAAAAATAAAATGTCGCTAAAGATCGTGTACTATAGCGGCGATTTTTTTAAAAAAACACCTCTACCTTTTGCGGAGCAGGTTTTAGCGGCGTTTTTGGCGGAGCTTTATTAAGCGCCGCAAGAACTTTTAACGGCGCTAATAAACGCCAATATATATCTTAAAAAACGCCGCTATAGACCTGTTTTGCTGTAGTGATTAACTCTGTTGTAGAACATCACAACTTGAGTCCAATCTTGAAATCCATGATTAGTACACTTGCGAAGCAATCCCTTGTATCGATCCCAACATTTGCACATTGACTCATCGTCAACTTGTCGAAAAGAAGCTATGTCATTTCTAAGCTGGGTGTGTAGATTCGGAGGATTATACCACAGCAAAAAGCTCTTGCACAGATCAGCCCATGACTCCATCGATCCGGATAGTACTCCACTCAACCATGCCCTTTCTCGGCCACATAGAGAATAAGGGAATAACTTGAGCTTCAACACATCCTCATGAAATCCTTGTTGACGAAAAGAATCACAAACTTCAAGGAAGGCTCGAATATGTTGCCTTGCGTCTTCGTGCGCCATACCTCCAAATTGCCCAATAAAATTCAACATATTGAACATGACAGGCTTTAATTCAAAATGTGTATCTTGAATTTCCTGTAGCACGATGCCATTATTAAGATCATCCAAGATAGGATTTAAATGATCTCTAATAGCCCTTGGTCGAGGTGCAACAGCATTCAGATTTGCCCCGATATTTGGAACTACTGGGTCTTGCATTGGTGGGTCCATAGCTCTAAGCTTATTAAGCCTTCTTTTTCAAAACAAACGCTCAATTTCAGGCACTATAGGATAGAGAGGTCCGTCAGTAGACCTTCTAGACATGCACTGAGAATAACCCTGAAAATAAAAACAAATAAAACAAGTAAACTAAACTAAAAAAATAAACAAAGTAAAACAAAAATGGCAAGATAAAAATGAAAAACTCTTCTCTTGCCGATCCCTGGCAACGACGCCAAAAACTTGGTGTCGCCTGTGTAGTGCTACAAATTATGCAAACACGTATGTGCAAGTATATACAGTCGTACAAGTAATAAAAGGGTGAGTGTGTATCGTTCCCACGAGGATCGAGGTAACCAGTAAGTCAATATTTTCAAGGAAAAAAGGTGTCACTAACTAAAAAGGAAAATAAAGATAAAGACAGGTGAAAATGGATATGTACGGTGAAGGTGCAATGGTGAATTGCTATGTCAATTTCAGTATGTAAGCAACTAAAATATGCCAAGGCAAGTGGAATGGATTGTGATGGCAAGATAGAAGTATGGCAGTGGTGTGTGAAGAGTATGATGATATGATTGTAGAGAGACAAGTAAAATAGTAAAAGCAGTTTGTAAATGCTGAGGCAAATTTGGAATGCAAGAAGACGTTTAAGCAATATGTTTTACTAACCCTGTATTGATGAGCTCTACTAAGAATGATTGGTGGAGGTTCATAAGGACTTCTTAACCTTTACTTCTACTAACATCTAGCCACTATGGTGTATATTTACTCGACAGAGGTTTCTAAAGTGTTACCGCTCTCTCGAGTCATAGGAACCTGACAAACTAAAATGTTACGGCATCTCCTCTCGGTCTCAGCCACAACACTAGCCTATCGACAAAGCACATTCCTTTTAGTCATTGAAACCCTCACTTACGACTCTCTCGAGTACTCTAAGATCAGATTAGGCTCTGGTTACTATCCGAAGCCCATTGCTCATGTAGATCCTCCCTTAGCTCCTCTCGAATGATCTAAGGATCTATAGCTATCTCCCGAATACCTAACATGAACCTAAACAGGGACACTCTCATGCCTCTAACAACGTTTAAATGATTAAAAACAGTGAGGAAAACAAATAAACAAGCACATAGAAGGCTATATATTAATAAAAAAACAAAAGATAATCATCCATATTAACAACCACCTAAACAAAGCACACATGGGGGTGCGAAATGTAAAAGAAAGTATCATTCGCATACATCATTAAACATCCAACATCATCCTTTTAAAAGTATGAAAAATAAAGCAAAGGAAGGAAGATAGAAGACAAACTCGGTTGCGCAGGCCGCCGACTTTTCAACCACCACGGGACGCCTTGGCATGCTAGCCCCTCTCGGGTGCTTAGCACGCCACTCTCTTCAAGCTCTATCAATGGAGGACACTTTTTCTGGAGCTTGGAGGAGAAAGGTGGAAGCTTTCCACCGCCGCAAACCTCTCCAAAGGTGCCTCTTTTTCTGTGTTCTAGCTCCCAAAAAAGGTCTCAAAAGTCTTACATTTTCTTAGGTCACTGATAAATGCTCAACTCACTATCACTTTTTACACCTTTTATGGGCATTAATCACTAAATTTACACCCACTCGGACCAATGCATGTACTTAATGTGATATATTTAGAAGTTATGCTCATAGAGATAATATTTACTGAAAAGGCAAGTTTTATTGCATTTTTATATCTGTGTAGGAGAAACAAGTGCCGCGGCAGCAACATGGCCGAGGCAGGACCTGATGCCGAGGCAGCAGTTGAGAGCTAGGAAGCAAGACTGTAGGCGATTGGAAGAGAAAAATCCAAGGGACGTTTCTGGACATGAAGCATATGGAACGAAGCTGATTAGCATGAGGAAAAGCCCAAGACAAAGCCACACGGGAAAGTCTCTTAATTGAATTAAACTTGGAAATATTTCATTTATGTACATGACTTGTTCCCTACTCCAAGTTGTATTCTAATTAGGAAAGGTTTGCCCTAGGCTAAGCCTATATAAGACCTAGCCGTCCAATGTATTAGAGATACCGAGGGAGAGTCGATTCATAGAGAGTTTACCCTAAGACTCAATGTTTTCTTTCTCTCAAATTATGTTCTAATCTTTCTTAGGGTTTAGGTGAAGGTTGTTTAGTATTTGTGAGAGGAGATTGTACTTTGTCTTTGTTTCAATGCAATAAAACTATCAAGGTTTGCTTATCCTTTGCCATTCTTTGTTCTTGCATTCAAGCTCGAGAGAGAAGTTTGTGAGTAATCCATTTATCTAGACTCGAGAGAGTTAGATTCACGAAAGGGGTAAGTACGGTGTTTCAATTGCGAAATACTAACTCGGCCTAGGGATAGGTTAAGAGTTTCAGTGGCTAAAAGAAGTGTGAGATTGGATGGTGAGTATAATTGATTCACGTCGGGAGGTATCATCAAGGACTAGTCATCAACAGTACTTCGACTTAGGGATAAGCGGAGTCATTCAAGGACACTTTATCGAACTTTGGTAAAGTCCACCCACGAGCAAGGGATTGCCGCGGCGGACAGTATCGTCGCTGCCAAGGCAGTAATCTGCAGTGTTGCCGAGGCAGTGATATACAATTGCATTGGGCAGAGACAAGTCAATCAAATCCACAATACAACGCAAATGGATCCTGACCTCTCTCTCTATTAATCAAATCTCATTCTTTTACTTAGTTGTTTTATTTCAATTTATTTAGTATCATCCAAACCCAAATTACTTGTGTTTTTATTTTATTTCTTTTCACAGAACAAGAAGACGAAGAAGACATATTAAGTATATCAATCCCTGTGGAGACGATAATCCGATAAATACTTATCACTTATTACTTGCGATGTGTCCACTTGCACCAACCGCGCACTTTTGACACGCGACAAGTTTTTGGCGCCGTTTCCGGGGATTGGCAACTAAATTTTGTTTTCTTTATTTTCTTGTTTCTTTCTTTTATTTTTATTTTACTTTTGTTTTTCTTGGTGTATGATGAGGGCCAACCCAACCAACCCTTTGTACGAGTTAGACCCATAGATCCAACGTACACGGCAAAGGTTGAGGAGACAAATCCAAGAAGATATGGCAGATCACCCGGCAGGACAAAACTTACCTGCTGGCAATGGAGGTCTTCCGCCGCCACCAAGGCTGAGGCAACTTACTGTCAGAGACTTCCTGGAAGAGGATTTAAATGGGTTAAACCCAGGGGTCGTTACACCGGAAATAGAAGCAGCCCTCTTTGAACTGAAACCTGTCATGTTCAATATGCTCAACACTATTGGACAGTTTGGTGGGTCTGTGACGAAAGATGCAAGGCAACACCTCAAGTCCTTCATGGAGATAGGCAATTCCTTCAAAATCCGAGTCCATGAAGATGTCTTGAGATTGAAGCTATTCCCCTATTCACTGAGGGATAGGGCGAAAGCCTGGTTAAATAGCATTCCAGCAGGATCTATTGGATCTTGGAGTGAACTCTGTCGTGATTTTATTACACGTTTTAATCCTACAAATTTATATGATAGAATTCGTAATGAAATCACTTCTTTTCGAAAGGCAGATGACGAACTAATGTACGAAGCATGGGAGCGCTACAGGGAGTTACTACACAAGTGTCCTTTGCATGGATTTCCCCTATGGACACAAGTGACCATGTTCTATAATGCCACGAATGCCACGACAAGGATGATGTTAGATGCCTCGGCGAACAGAACAATCTTGGATAAGGAACCTGAGGAAGCTATTGAGATATTAAACAAACTCGCAGAGAATGATTTTCAATTCCCTACAACTAGGCAAGGAGGAGTAAGAAGCCAAGCCACGATGAATGAGTTAGACACATCAAATTTAGTGGTAGCACAGTTGGCCTCTCTTACGAAGATGGTGCAAAATTTGCAACTACAACAAAATACCCGAGAGGTTAAGGTGATTGATTCTTTTTGTGATTTATGCAGAGGCAACCATAATTCCTCTGATTGTATGAATCAAGAAACCGGTATGTATGTTGGAAACTACAACCGAACCAATATGATGTCCAACACATACAATCCCTCATGGAAGAGGCATCCAAACCTATCATGGAGCAACCCTAAAAATGCCTTAAACCCAACCACCCAAACCTTAGGATTCCAGCAACCAATGCAACATCTGCCGCCGCCGCAGGCCCAGCAGCCAATGCCGCCGCAGCAGATGCAGCAACAATCGGTAAGTTCGTTGGAGAACACTCTCAAAGCCTTTATGATGAAAACAGAATCATACATGGCAGAGAACAGTAATTTCATCCAAAGGACAAATGCTTTCATGAATAGGACTGATATGAGGTTGCAGAATCAAGAAGCGGCTATTAAAACTCTAGAAACTCAGATTGGGCAATTTGCTCAAAACATAAACACTAGACCACAAGGAGGACTACCTAGCAATACTGAAGTTGCTAAGGTAATGGGCCATGAACAGTGCAAAGCAATCACTACCAGGAGTGGTCTACAGCTGAAGGAAAAGACGGAAATTTCAGCAAATCAAGCTCCATCATCCGATTCAGCAAAAGAGGAGGCTGAGCAAACTGATCTTGATAACACTGCCCCGGCAGAGAACTCAGCAGCTCCTGAACAGTCTGCCGAGACAACAACAACCCCAGTGGTGCCAGGTATTAAATTTCAAACTAAAGAAACCCTGGATGAGATGAGACCACCACCACCTTTCCCACAAGGTTGAAAAAGCAAAAAAAGGACCATCAATTCAAGAAATTTCTTGATATTTTAAAGCAAGTCCACATCAACTTACCATTCGTAGAAGCAATTGAACAAATGCCTAACTATGCCAAGTTCTTAAAAGACATTGTGTCTAAGAGAAAAAGACTAGGTGAGTTCGAGATAGTGGCTGCTACCGAGGGATGCATGACAATGCTGCACAATCGCATGCCACCAAAATTGAAGGATCCTGGATGCTTTATCATACCTTGTGCAATAGGTAACAATTGTGAAGGTAAGGCCCTATGCGACCTTGGAGCAAGCATCAATCTAATGCCCAAATCTGTCTTCCAAAAGCTTGGAATAGGAAGGGCGAAACCTACAACAATTATGCTCCAACTTGCGGATCGATCATATGTGGAACCCGAAGGCAAAATCGAGGACATACTGGTAAGAGTTGATAAATTTATTTTTCCTGTTGATTTTCTTGTCCTTGATTGTGAAGCAGATGAGAATGCACAGATCATCTTGGGGAGACCTTTCCTTGCAACTGGATGCACCTTAATTGATGTGGAAAAAGGAGAATTAACAATGAGGGTTAATGACCAACAAGTCAAACTCAATGCATTCCACAATTTCAAAAAATATGATGATCCAGAAGAGTGCAAAGCCATCCACATAATAGACACGAAAATATCCTGCCTTGCAGCGTGCTCGGTAGGCTATTTGGCAAAAAGATCAAGCTCGAAGCAGATGGAAACACAGCAAAAGAGAGTGGCCAACATCTGTTTTATAATTCTGGCCAACAGAAGAGAATCATCTTGGGAGATGCATTTGCATGCACTCCACCAGTAACATGATCTCTTCCCTTTTCTTTTTAAATTATTATATTAGGATTAGGATTAGTTTAGTTTATATTTATGTTTCGAATTTTTTGCTTTAGGTATTTTTCTTGTTTGTGTTTAATTTTTAGGATAACAAGTAAGAATAAAGGAGATATAGTTCACAGCAGGAATTCTGCCGAGGCAGAAAATAGTGTCAGAGCCGCAGTAGATTCAACGGGCAGAATAGTGTAACGGCTAGTCTGCCGGGATTTTTGCCGCGACAGTAAAGAATAACGGCTACAAAACGGCTAGTGGATTCAAACGGTCACAAGGCCGAGGCCTATATAAGCAACCCTCTCCTCTTGAACTATTCACTCTTGCTTTCTTGTTTTCTTTTGAATACTCAACAATCTTGCTCTCAAAATACTCTCTGCCTAACCTTGTTAAAATTCTCAGAACTCTTCCAAGAAAATCTCCAAGAAATCAATCTCTCACAATCTTTATGGCCACCTACAAGCGCTTTGCCCCAGCCAATGTTGAAGACCGCTTCAACAGGTCTTTCATTACGCGGTAGTTGTGGGAGGAACAAGGGTTCCAACACTCGGATGACGAAAATTATGGCATCAAGCATTATCTCTTCGACAGAATCAAGTACCAAGATTGGGAAATCTTTTGTCTTCAACCGGCCCAGGCGAACGCTACCATCGTGCGGGAATTCTATGCGCACGGGCCCAGCAAAGATTCCCTCTTTGTCCACTGCCGAGGCAGGCCTGTCTAGCTAGATGCCGAGACCATCAACGAATTCTATGGCCTCACTCCGAACCATGATGTTGACGCTGAATTCATGGAGGATATCACTGCCGAGGATTATGAGTTGATCAAAGACGACCTTTGCTACATGAATACTCCATGGGAAACCGGTGCCCATAGAGGATCTGTAGCAAGGCAAAGCTTAAAGCCCGAGGCAAAGCTTTGGAACACCTTCGTCAAGAGACGCCTCATTCCCACATCTCACAACAGCACGGTGGACCGAAAGCGATTGGTGCTCATCCAATCGATCATCAACAAAAGGAGCATCAACGTTGGAGAGATCATCTTACGTGAAATTTACGAATGCGGTAAGAAGGATAGAGGACCATTATATTTCCCATGTTTGATCACTGGTTTATGTGTTGCCGCAGTTGTAACAATTGAAGACACGGACGAATACACTCCCCAAAGGCGCGGATGGACCAGAGACTTTTACCATAAAGTTATGCAGATCACACAGGCGGAACCAGTCCAAGCAACGCCCCAGCAGTTCACTGCTAATACTACTGTCGGGGCCCAATACACGGCAGACATGCCAGACTCTGCCCACACCACTACTACAACAGACCCTTACCAGGAGATACTTCAGAGGATGGCAGTGATGGATCTCAGGCAACAGAGATACATGGAGTATCAAAGAGACTTTAACGACACATTAGCTCAAATGATGCTCCATGCTTTTCCAGACCAAGGGGCGCAGTTTCCAGAATTTCCAAGCAATATGTTTGTCATAGCCTCCCCCTATACCGAGACTACACCAGCTCCGGGAGGACCAAGGTCGTTCTTCCACGCAGGCCCTCAACCACAGTACCATGTTGCTGGCCCATCTAGGGCAGCAGACTCTGCCAGCAGAAGACCATCAAAGAGGAGGGCAGTCTTCAGCACTCCACCACGATCCCCCATCATCATGGGTAGTCTATCAGCTGAGATAGATGCCTATGTACACCAAAGCTCAACCGTTGCCGAACCGAGCACACACCATACCAGGGCAGCCACAGCAATGGAAGGGGGAATGGACATTATGATCACCAAGGAGATGGTCGACGTGGAAGAAGGAGAAGAGGTGGATGCTCCAATGCAACGAACACCACCAACAAGAATCCAACCGCCCCGGCAAGCAAAAGCTCAGCCATCGCCCTCACCAAGAACGAAGCAATCAGCAGCAAGACCAAGGAGAAAAATTGTTACAAGTAGCTCTTCGGAGTCTCTTTAAATTTTTCATATAATTCAATATTATTTGCTGCTGGTTTCTTTATCTGATGCTTATTTCTTTCGTATTTTTTGTTGCCTGCCATTTTCTTCTAATATAAAACATTGAGGACAATGCTTGGTTCGAGTTTGGGGGTGTAGATCCACTGCCAAGGCATCAATCTACTACCGAGGCCTTGCCAAGAAAAAGGAGTACTTAAGTGAATTTTTTTTAAAATTTTTTATGCTCCCCGCCTTACTTGAACCAATTGCTTATACTTTTGCACTGCTTATCATCAGTATTGCCTTAGTTTATTCTTTAAGGCTATAGAAATCTTTCTCCTTACCATGATTATGTCCTGTTAAGAAGGTTTAACCTTAGGATACTTAAGGATGAAAACTTAGAAGCTTACTATAAGATGAATTTCTCAAACACTTTTTGGACTTGTTGGATTATAGGAATTCTTTTAATGAACTTAGTTGATAAAGACTTAGATTTTTGGGAAAGTAACTAGAGGTGCCTATCACTGGCTCTAGGAAGTACTCTTCTTCATGCTAGAGGTGCCCGAAATTAGCTCTAGTGTGTTATAAGGAATATCAAAAAGAAAGAAGGAATTAATGAAGAAAAAAACACAATCCTTGAGGTGCCCGAAATTGGCTCAAGAATTGATTGTTTAGAAAAGAAGAGAACACTTAACCCAATTCTACTTGTCTTGAACTTAGAGTTTATCTAAGAAAGCCTTTAATCAAACTTGTCCACAAAAACGCACACACTCACCAATTCTTATAGTTTGTTTCAAGGTAAAGCCTTGGGTAGCCGAAAGGTTAACGCTAAAGAATAGGCATAGTTATGGTGGGGAGAGTAGATGGAAACTTAAGACCAAGAGAGAGTAGAGTTTGGCAAATTGATGGTTTGCATTGCTTGATGACAAGCAATAGTTCGAGTTTGGGGGGTGATAAGTGCTCAACTCACTATCACTTTTTACACCTTTTATGGGCATTAATCACTAAATTTACACCCACTCGGACCAATGCATGTACTTAATGTGATATATTTAGAAGTTATGCTCATAGAGATAATATTTACAGAAAAGGCAAGTTTTACTGCATTTTTATATTTGTGCAGGAGAAACAAGTGCCGCGTCAGCAACATGGCCGAGACAGGACCTGATGCCGATGCAGCAGCTGAGAGCTAGGAAGCAAGACTGTAGGCGATTGGAAGAGAAAAATCCAAGGGACGTTTCTGGACATGAAGCATATGGAACGGAGTTGGCTAGCATGAGGAAAAGCCCAAGACAAAGCCACGCAGGAAAGCCTCTTAATTGAATTAAACTTGGAAATATTTTATTTATGTACATGACTTGTTCCCTTCTCCAAGTTGTATTCTACTTAGGAAAGGTTTGCCCTAGGCTAAGCCTATATAAGACCTAGCCGTCCAATGTATTAGAGATACCGAGGGAGAGTCGATTCATAGAGAGTTTACCCTAAGACTCAATGTTTTCTTTCTCTCAAATTATGTTCTAAGCTTTCTTAGGGTTTAGGTGAAGGTTGTTTAGTATTTGTGAGAGGAGATTGTACTTTGTCTTTGTTTCAATGCAATAAAACTATCAAGGTTTGCTTATCCTTTGCCATTCTTTGTTCTTGCATTCAAGCTCGGGAGAGAAGTTTGTGAGTAATCTATTTATCTAGACTCGGGAGAGTTAGATTCACGAAAGGGGTAAGTACGGTGTTTCAATCGCGAAATACTAACTCGGCCTAGGGATAGGTTAAGAGTTTCAGCGGCTAAAAGAAGTGTGAGATTGGTTGGTGAGTATAATTGATTCACGTCGGGAGGTATCATCAAGGACTAGTCATTAACAGTACTTCGACTTAGGGATAAGCGGAGTCATTCAAGGACATTTTACCGAACTTTGGTAAAGTCCACCCACGAGCAAGGGATTGCCGCGGCGGACAGTATCGTCGCTGCCAAGGCAGTAATCTGCAGTGTTGCCGAGGCAGTGATATACAATTGCATTGGGCAGAGACAAGTCAATCAAATCCACAATACAACGCAAATGGATCCTGACCTCTCTCTCTATTAATCAAATCTCATTCTTTTACTTAGTTGTTTTATTTCAATTTATTTAGTATCATCCAAACCCAAATTACTTGTGTTTTTATTTTATTTCTTTTCACAGAACAAGAAGACGAAGAAGACATATTAAGTATACCAATCCCTGTGGAGACGATAATCCGATAAATACTTATCACTTATTACTTGCGATGTGTCCACTTGCACCAACCGCGCACTTTTGACACGCGACAGTCACCGTCCTTAAAAAGAAGGGATGAAAAAACCTAAAGAATAGTAAAAATTTCAGTTCTGCCCTCATTCACGTGATGGCATTTCTGTAGAGGTGACAATGGTTCCCTACTGAGGTGGCGTGTGGTTCAAAATATATTATTGTCGATTATCTCAGCACAAGAGTCCTCCTGATTTGTCATGTCATTTTCCCATCGCTATCCTTCTGCGAATGCCATGACAAAATCCCTCAACTTCCATTTTTGCTTTACTTGAACATAACAACCCAAAAGCACAACCTTTCCCGTGAAATAGCACTCGTTGCCACAATAAAAATGCCAAGGCATAAATAAGAAACTACATGCAATGATATGAGCCTAAATGCATCTAAATAAGCCTATATGAGCTTAAGGACAATAAATAACTTAAGTAAAAAGGCTTAAAATATAGCCTTTTTGCAGAGTTATCAATCATCCTTAAACATACCATATCCACCACTCTCCATGCTACCACATCACTTCATTTAATCTCCATCGTTCGTGTGAACATCTAAGGGACCATAATTAAAGCTATCTTTTTATCCTTAAATAAAGACAGGAAAAGCAATAGTTCGAGGAAAAGCAATAGTTCTAAATTTCAGACTTAAGAATTTTATTGTATTGCTTAAGGAAAAGTAATAGTTCGAGTTTGGGGTATTTGACAAGTGCATAAAAGTCTTAAATTTTATATCATTTTCCCACTTAATTATTGCTTGTAAAGGACAAATTTAATAGCAATTAAGGATAATTCTACATATTTTTCATATTCCAACATCTATGCACTTAATTTATCATTTTATCTATTATTTGGTATAAAACAGGTATGGCTAATAGTTTTCTTTCTTAGACACGAAATAACCATGCAGATGATAACAGATTGTAAAATGGATGCTGGAAACTAGATATGAAATGCAAGAAAGCACCCACCTCGGCAACACATTGACTGCCACGACAACAAAGGAAAGATGACAACTAGTACTCGATAGATGGAGAATAACATGTTGATTCCGATGGACACAAAGCGAGACGAAACAGAAGTGAAGAAATAGAGTCAGGTCATGGTCAAAAGTAAATATAGAATTTTAAGAGTTAAATTAGGAAATAGAATAAAGAGTTGTAATTTAATATGGACATGTATTATTTTTCTTTAAGAACTTCGACCTTTATGAAAGACTTTAACCTAGTCTTGGCCTATATAAAGAAAACTCTTAGGATGAGAATAATAAGTCGGTTCTCATAGAAAAAAAACTCTAGTTGCCGACAAAATCATCATGTTCTAAATTCTCATCGAGGCTTAGGTGTTTTGTGGAGTAGTAGGGGAAGAAAGTTGTACTTTGTTTGAGAGTTATTAATGCAATCTTTATTTTCATAGTTTATTCTCTCTTGGATTTTACTCTACTTTACTTACGATCTCGAAATATAAGTTTTTAAAGAAAAATCTATTTGTCTAATATCGAAAGAGTTAGGCTCACGAAACAAGAGAATATGGTATTTGTTCATGGGAATCAACTAATCTGCAAGGGTTTCAGCGACTAAAAGGAAGCATACAATCGGTTGTTATTCATCCTTGATTCACACCAAGAGGTATTATCAAGACGTGGGTTTTAATAGTTCTCCTTGTTTAGGGATAAGGAGGAGACAATTTCGGATGCTCTACCGAACTATGGAAAGTTGAGTTATCGATAAAGCATAACCCCGCCGAGGTAGTTGAGGCGACCCTTCATGCGACCCGCCACAGCGGCAGTTCAACCACATGCGTTAATAACTGGATAATAAGTGCAACTAGATTCCCCTTTACAAAGCAATTTACCTAGCCTTACTTATATCATCGATATTTCTCTTAATTATTTCGTTTTCTTTTATTTAAAATTAAATCATCATCACCTCAAAATTACTTGTGTTTTTATTTTCATAGTGCAAAATTATTGTACAACATAGGTATATCAGTCCCTAAGGGATCGATATCTTAAATACTAAAACTTGACAAAAGGTGAAATAATTCAAGAATTCCTAAGCCCTCACCATTTATCAAAAGAGAGTCAAATGTAATGCTTTATGTTTTTGTGTATATTGATGATATAATTGTCACTAGAGGGTCTACAGATGCAATTGAGGCAATGGTCAAGCTCCTAGGTGAAAAGTTCTCTCTGAAAAACCTTGGTGCATTAAACTATTTTCTTAGCATGAATGTGGTCAAGCTAGGAAACTCTATTATACCGAGTCAAAAGAAATACATAATGAAATTGCTTGAGAAAGCTCAAATGGAAAAGGCAAATCCCACTCCAACACCAATGATCACCTCCATAAAACTAACACAAGGAGCTTGGAGTCCCTTAGTTGATGCCACTGAATACAAAAGCATCATTGGTGGCTTACTCTATGTCTGTCACACTAGACCAAAAATTGTATATAGTGTGAATAAACTTGCACAGTTCATGCACAATCCATGTGAGCAACATCTAGTAGCTTTGAAACATGTGCTGAGATACCCAAGTGGGACATTGGATTTTGGTTTATTGTTCTCTCCTATAGATACATAGCTGCAACTCGTTGCCTTTACTGATGCTGATTGGGGCAGAATATAGGAGGCTAGCAAATTTTACTTATGAAGTAACATGGTTGAACATTCTCCTTGATGACATAGAGGTTAAACTCAAGGATATTTCAATAGTTTGGAGTGACAATTCGAGTACCATTGCAATGAGTGCAAATTCGGTTTATCACTCTAAGTCGAAGCATGTTGAATCAAATGTAAATTTTGTTCGGGAGAAAGTGGCTGCAAACAAGTTCAAGATTAACTATGTTCCTGCCAAAGATCAAATTATTGATGGAATGACCAAACCACTGTCAAGATGCTATTTTAACATCTTTCGAAAAAAGTTAGGTGTTTACTCTCCAACGGAAGTTAAGTTGAGAATGGAAGAAGTAGGGAGGATGTTGAGTATTGAAGGTTCTTAAGGTAATGGTTAGGTAGCTTTGAGTTAGTTTCAAAGGTTAACAACTTTCAATTTTAGCTTAACAACCTACTAAGCTCACTCTTTCATGTGTATAAATAAGAGTGCTTAGAATCCTTTTAATTTCATTGTTCCATATTCAAGTATTTTCAGTTCTTTAAGGTTTCCAATATGTATTATTTACAACCACTCTTTTAGGAGCTACCAAGACATCTTCCAGTCAGCTGTCGGATATGGAATCTTTCCCATCCATTATTCACAACACTCTAGAGAGAAGAAAACTTTCTAAAAATAAATGGGAAAAGTTCACCAGAGACTCCACAAAAAGGGTCATCAAAGAAGTTTCTTCGCTTGATTTTAACAAATGGGCAGTTGCTAATGCTGAAAGGATGATTGTGACACCCAAAACTAGTTCGGGCGATGCTTCCACGAGACCTCGTCGTTGGTTTCTTTGGAAGTAGAAGAGTAGCTAATTGTTGATCGTAGATGAAAGGCTTACGGTTGAAAAAGGTTAAAAAAATTACTATTAACATAACATTTTCCATTTATGTTTTGATTGGCGAAGGTTTGGGATAACCGACAATGGTACCAATGTCTTCTCTTACTTCATTCATTAGTTAGGAAGCTTTATTGTCGTTATTGTTTTTGTAAACTTGTACTATATATTTTGATATTTGTAACTTTATAAATTAAAATGTATGGATTTTTTATCTCTATACTTCTCATTATTTATATTTTTATTTTGCTTTTGTGATTAAGGATGGTAAAATTATCTGATCTAGTGATAGGTTTTTTCTTAAATTTCAAGAAATGTTGTCCGTATTAAGAAAGTAAAGGGGAGGGACGAGAGAGTTTTGATATATACTAAATATTTCTTATCACTTGTTGATAATTTGATATATTTTTAATTAATATATATATTTATTAAAAAGTTACTATAGATAAATATTATTTTTTTTGGTTTTTAAGTTATTTTTATTTTTTATTTATATTTAAGTTTTAGTATATCTGATTTTGAAAATTAATGGTTTGAGTTTATTCTTTTAAAATATAATTTCTTTATGTGAGTAATTTAAATATATATATATATATATATATATTTATATAAGTTTAAAGTCTCTTAAAATTATAAAAGGTTGTGATGGCTGGATGATCGGATTGTTGGTAAAGATTATAATTTTCGTTGAATTTTTGAGTTGGGGTTAACATCAAATTCAAAAGTTAGTAAATCAAGCCAATTGAAAAAGGTTTAGGGTTGTATAGACTATACGAAAAAAATAAAGGACTCTAAAAAAATACTTTTAATGGACTTAAAATCATAACTTGAATACATATAAAAAAAATAAAGATAAATAACTTACCCAATTATATAATTTTTTATTAGCTTCAAAAGTATTCTACGATTATTAATGTTATCAATCAATATGCCACAAAATGATCACTTTATTAACGCAAAACATTAATAAAAAGTCTTACATCTGCTTTGGCTCTTAAACTAAAACTCTATTTTATTAATGTAATATGTTTCCAAGCTATAATTCTAAAATCATTCGATCAACCGTTAAAATATCTTAATTATTTATAATTATTAATATTATGTCATTATTCGATTAACTCGATCAATATTATAAATATCTACAACACACAATGTTCCTTATAATCCAATTCAATACATCAAGATCCGATTAATACAAGTGAATGTGTAAACTTGAGTTAGTGGATGCCTGCTGATGTAAATGCATATTCTTGGACAATAATCAAGAATGCATTTAGATTGAATGCAAAGGCAAGAAAATGTTCCCCCCCTGCTCTGCTGTACTGCAGAAGAATATGGAATAAAACATGTGTGTAGGGGAAAACTGGAATCTACACCTTCAACCACACGTTCATTTTTTTTATTATTGCATTCCGATTCCCTTCACTTTTTTCTGGTGGGTTATCTTAAAAATCTGGGAAGTTTGAAGAGTGCAGAGTGGGTCTAGCTCTAGCACCCATGGAAACTTCTTCCAATCTTCCTCAGCTTTTTCACTGTTTTTAACCACTTATTATGATACCTATATAAAATCATACTCTGATCAGATTCTCAGTAACCAAAATCGTCTTATTCTTCAAAACCAAGAAATCTATTTGAAAAAAAAGACTTCTTAAAAGAAGGTTAAAAATATGAGTTATTATACTCAGCAGCAGCCTCCTGTTGGTGTTCCTCCTTCTCAAGGTATTTGTTTTAATAACTCTTGCTTTTGATTTTGTTTTTTGTTTTGTTAATGATTTAATATGGATATTTGCAGGGTATCCTCCAAAAGATGCATATCCTCCTCCGGCGCCAGGGTATCCAGTTGAAGCTTACCCCTACACGCAACCACAGTACGGAGCACCTCCGCCACGGCAACAGAAGGAAACCGGCTACCTTGAAGGATGGTAAAAGTTCTTAAATTTTAACCAGCCAGACAGCTTAATACTTTACAACATTGATTAGTTCAAGAAGATGTAATGTAATCGTCGTGAATCCGACAGTAACATTAGATATTTTTTTGTGTAGCTTGGCAGCCCTCTGCTGTTGTTGTCTTCTGGATGCATGCATTTGAGGAGAATGAAGCGAAGTGATCAGCTTATGGTCGTAAATTAATTAAGGGAAATGTAATCACCTTTTCTGTTTATTTTATCCAATATATAAGATTTATCCTACTAGTATTGAATTAGAAATAGTCGCCATATTTCATGGATCGGTTTTGATAACTAACACATGTAAAAATTCGTAATTTGAACACAAAAAAAATATTATATAAAAATCGATTTTAATACTAAAAATTGATTAGTTATATATATTTTTTAAAGATTAATCTTTCAAATTTTTGTCATTAAGTAAAAATTGTATGGTTATTTTCAAGTTAATCACGAGTAAATTAGTTATACGGAAGAAAAAAGAGACGAGGTGATTTGGTTTTAATCCAAGTAAAAATCTCATGCCTACTAATCAAGTATCTTTTTATTTTTCTTATTAAAAAAATTTTAAAAATTAAATTTTAAACTCTAATTCTAATTTTTTAACTCTTAACTCTTAAACCTTACACACTAAAAATATACCATAACCCTATTTCTCTAAATCTTAACTAAAATCTCTAACCTTAAATCCTAAATCATAAGTCATCAACCTACAAATTTAAAGTGTGAGTATCAATGGAGACACAATTAAGGAACAAATAATTCGCAACATTTTAATCCAGATACACAAAGAAAAAAGAGACAATGTATTTTGTTTTAGTGGATAAAATTATAATTTTTTGGTTTAAGGGTGAAAGATGTTCTTATTTTTTTAAATCAATTAAGCTTTAAATTTTTTCCCACTCAATTTAAGCCCTTAAATTAAGAAATTAAATCAATTAAGCTCTTAGACCAATCTTGACTATTAAATTTGAACAATTTTTTTTATCT
This sequence comes from Abelmoschus esculentus, assembly GCA_035048815.1. Lineage (NCBI taxonomy): Eukaryota > Viridiplantae > Streptophyta > Magnoliopsida > Malvales > Malvaceae > Abelmoschus > Abelmoschus esculentus. Next base: position 4,660,864 of record JAUCBN010000044.1, read on the forward strand.
ACTGTTACAGTGTAACGAGCCACAATGTTTTCATTTGATATTTTTTTATAATTTTTATTTTATTTAAAAAATCTTCAAATATTCTAAAAATTCTAAAAAACTTATAAAATTTATAAAAAAATACTTTTTGATTTTTTTTAAATATAACACGATAGAATTGTAATATATATCATGTGTCGATAATATTTGAAGAAAAAAAATGTCAAGATTTAATAGTTAAAATTGATCAAAAGGCCTAATTGATTTAATTTCTTGGTTCAAAGGTTTAATTGATTTTTTTTAGTTCAAAGACTTAATTACGTGTAAAACAAATTAAAAACTTAATTGATTTTTCGAAAAAAGTTTAAGGACTTTTTAAATCCGTAAACCTATTTTTTTTAATAAAATAAAATTATAAATAATACGATGAGTTCATAAAATATTTTTTTTAGTTTATATTTTACATGTTTTTACAAAATATAAATTAATATAGTCTCTCCTATTTTTAAAATTATAAAACATATAATCAATAAATTCATTTTTAAGAGAAAAATATTTGACGCACTTATAGTAAACTTTTTTTTCTTCAAGCAGGTTTATTTTAGGATTTAAATACTTAATTTAAAATTTAAAGATTTATATATTTAGTTTTTTTAAATGATATTTTTTAAGGTAAGAATTTATATTTTAAAATTAAAAACAGAATGTTTATGCAACTTTTTTTTAACTAATGCATCTTTATATTACGTGTGCTACTTTAGAGAATTTAAACCTTTTTCATAAGTTTTTAATAAAATTTTATCATTCTTAGAAGAATAAAAGATAGTTTAATAGAAAACTAACCCAACATCTAATATCTTAAGCTGTTAGGAAACTTCATCTGCTTAGTAGTCTCGTTTTAGAGATTTTTAAGATCATGAGTGAAAATTAAAATTAAATTTTTATATAAAAAAATATATTAATACGAATAAAAATCTTTTAACACTTTTTGGTGCTCTATTTATGCCTAATAATAGAAAAAATATATTTAAAGTGTAGGGTTAAAGTTTAAAATTAGAATTTAAGGTATTGATATAAAATTTAAGAATTAGTATTTGAAATTTAAGGTTATGGTTATAATTTAATTTTTCAGTGTTAGACATCAAAAGAGGTAACCGAAAAGGGACATGAGATTTTTATTTGTCTTATAATATTAAAGAATTAATTTAATATTTATTTATTTATTTAATGAATTAAAAAATAAAATATATATACATATAAATATTTTAATATCTATTTTTGTCATTGTTTTGTTAAGAAATTACCTTACATACAATTAATATAATAAAAGATAATCACTAACTTATATGGTGACTATTTTATAATAAAATATAAAATTTAATATATTTTTTTATCGTTGTTTTGTTAAGAAATTACATTACATACAATTAATATAATAAAATACAATCACTAACCTATAATATTGTCATTTGAAAAAAATTATCCTTCGAATATTCTTTAATGTAAATTCGTTGATCAAATAATTTTTTATTACAATTAAAAAATATCAGTAAAAACTTAAAATGTAATTAAAAAGATAAGAATAAGAGTAACACAACTTGATTTTCGAATTAAATAATTCTAAAAAAAAAAATCGATATATTTGTAGATAATCGAAAGACTAACGACATTAAAAGTATTACTCTTAATTTTTTTTTAAATATTTATTAATATTCAATAAATTGAATTACACTTTCAATGCACTTAAATCACTCAGCCACCCAATGAAAGAAACGGTATTGTGGGTCCCTAGCATTTTTCTCGTCGCTAGTGTCCACCATTGGCTTAGGTATAATTTCTGTTGGCATCATTGTTAGTCTCTCATATTTTATGAGGATTTATGAAAGCAGCAAGCGCTCAGGATGCTCCTGCAATAAGCCGACCTTGCTCTTTGCTCATATTAAAACAAATTTCTACTAGAATAAAATTTTAATCGACAGTAAAAATAGAAATTCTATATAATAGAGTCACATATATAAATTAAAATACATTGAAAATAATAAACAATTTTTTTTCTCTTTCATTTTACATCTATCGAAAACTTAAACTCTCAACTCTTCTTTTTTCGATTCTTCAAGAAACATAGAAAAATCTTCAATTACGATAAGCAATAAATTCTTCTTTTTCTCTAAATTCAAGTTTGATACTAAACAACCAATACCTTATGTAGAAAAATAAATGCTTAAACGTTAAAAATGTACTTAAATTATATTTTTTTAGTTTGATGTTTAATGTTTGTTTTTTGTTAAATTAGTTCTTAATTTTCATTCTATAACTCAAATTATATTTATTCCTAATAAATATTAAAAAAGTTTAATTACCCAACAAAAATATGATACATGCCGTATTTTTAGTATTTTTTAATTTTTATTATTTAAAAATAAAAAATATCTAATTTTATTAAAAAAACTCAAAATCTATAATTTCTATAGAACCTCCCAAGCTCAAATAATAATTCTTAAACTCATTCCCTTCCACCGTTGATCACTAGTCTTCATGAGCCTACAATTGAAAATCCTATGATCCTTTAGTTGAAAATCGACAAATAATCCATAGGTTGTACAGTTAATAAATATCTAACAATGAAAAAAAAGAGAATGATCAGATCTCTGACCAACGGTTAGAGGATAAGTGATATGGGACAATGAGGTATGTGATTATTGAATGGTGAACAATAAACCATCAACGTGAAGATATATTAATAAACAGTGAGAGAGATGTGATTTATGAGTTTAATCGAAAGGAATTCAAATTTTATTTTATTAAAAAGATTATATTTTAAAAAATATAAATTAAATAAAAAATATATTTCCTGTTATGTTATAATTGAGTAATGATATTTTTTAATAATTATCGATGAAAAAAATTAATTTAAAGAACGAAAGTAAACATTAAGTAAGAATTTAACTAAAACAAAGTTATGTACCAAATTAGAAGAAAAAAATTTAGTTTGAGTCTCTTGAGATACTTTCCTAACCCTAGGTAATAAATTATGGTTAATATCATGGCATTTTTCTTGCCATAGACTGTTGCAAAACTGCAATGGGTTGGGCCACGGTTTGGATTTGTTGCAATCCATATCCGGTTTAAGTTGGGTCCAAGTTAACATCAAATATCTATCGTTAAAAATGACAAACTCTAGTCATTAATGAATAATTTTTTTATTTTTTCATTTATATTTCACGTTAAAAGTTAAGTTTAAGGTTTATGCCTTATATTTATAGAAATGGGATAAAGTATTTTTTAAGTTCCAGAAATTGAAGTTAGGAAATAGAAAGAGACACTGAAAAAGTACTGACAAATTTTATTCATTGTTAATCCACTCTCATGCATTTTCATTCCAGCTATAACATTTTTAGCTTGTTTAATGAAAAATCCTTCAATTATAATAGCCTATTTAAAAAGAAAAGACCTTATAGATTTCTTTTTTTACTTAAAAATGTTGTTAAATCAAATTAACCCTTAGTTTTACACTTAAATTAAACAAGAGCTTATATAAAAAATCAAGATTAAGTTAACTGTTAACTCTTTAAAAGATGTATTTTTTTATGTATATATTGTCATACTATTGCTTGAGTTTATGCCTATATTAGTATAATTTCTCATTAGTTACACGCATTTGCATTTAGAAGTTAATGACTGATTAGTTTTTATCGCTAGGAATGAATGGATGCTTTTCTTGTTGCGGTGTGCATGATTAATAGGATTTAAAAAAAAACTATAGGACTGAATCAAGTTATTGCAGGAGGAGAATTTCCCGGCTTGATTGAGAAAAGAAGGGAAAACAATGCTCGAAAAAATAATAGTACTTGATCAAGACTCACTAGCTAGATCAACATAACTCGAAAAAGCAAAAACGAAACAAACACAATCTTTAGCGTCGAAGATATAAAACCACACTCAAAGTCTAATTAGGGCCTAGACTACGCAACATGTGTATGCTAGAGACTGTTTATCCAACTCCAGTGACCATGGATGTTGTACTGAAGATGATGACAACAATGCATGTACCAAGAACCTTGAGCAAACCCAAACCTTAAAGATAAAAGAAGCAAATGAGAGTAATAACAAAACTCTAATTAACAAAGAAAAGAAGAGTGAAAGGAATTATCATGTAGGCTAAATAAGATTGTTAAACAATATGCTTGCCAGTTCCACTTTCAGTGGTTTATATAACCAAGGTGTTTGTTAGTTTGCTATGAGTGGGAAAAGATATCTGTTATAACAACCTTAGGCTATTTTTCAAACCTGAATCGGTTGAAGATAATCAATTCTTCTTCCCTTCATTAGTTCTAATATTCATCATGCTCTTTTGTTTCCTTTTCAAGCTGCTTAAGAGACCATATTCCTAATTGTCCTAGCAGATTCTAAAACCTTTTTACTGTTAGTGGTTTATTGAGCAAGTTTGTTGCTTGTGATTATGTTGGAATGTAGTTAACTTCTAGTTCTCGAGTTAAAATCCTCTCCTAAACAAAATATAAGTCCAGTTCTACATGTTTAGTCTTCGAGTGTAGAACTGGATTCGTTGCCATGGCTACCGTGTTAGTGTTATCACACAATACTTTTAATGGTTCATCAGACCTTTCACCCATATCATCAAGAACAAATTTGACCCAAAGAATCTCTGAGGCCGCATCACCCAAAGAACCTTCGATACATTTGAGCATCAAAACCCTTATTTTCACCATCTTTGCACAGTTTTGGTGAGACAACTATTGAGGTATCAACTAATTTCGTTGTAGTCATGTTAGTCTTGGCCAATATCTCCTCAATGTACTTGTGTTGATTCAGGAACAAACCATTCGAAGTGCGAACAACTTCTATACCCAAAAAATGATGTACTAGCCCCAAGTCCTTTAAAGAAAACTTATCATGCATCACTGTAATCACATGATCAGAATTTGATCCTGTAACCAAAATATCATCAACGTAAACCGCTATATATGTTTGAAAACCTGTCATTTTCATGAACAAACAATGAAAGATCACTGCGAGTAGAGATAAATTCGTGTTTCACAAGAAACTCTTTCAATTTACTAAACCAGTTTTGAGATGTTTGTCGCAACCCATACAAGGTTTTCTGAAGTTTACACACCAACTTAGAACCATAAGAAGCTTGTTTCACAAAATCATCAAGTTGATGCATATACACATCTTCTTGCAGATCCCCTTTAAAGAATGTATTGTTGACATCCACTTGTCTGATTTGTCACATGTTGTACACAGCTAGTGAAATCAAAAAAATCATGGATAGGAACTTGTGAGAATCCTTTTTCTATAAGCCTAGCTTAGTAACGATTTATTGAGACATCATATTTGTATTTTATTCGAAAAATCCATTTGCATCTTATCATTCTTCAATTAGGTGGAAGCTTGACAAGAATACATGTTTTATTATCAACGAGAGTATCATATTGAGATTGAACAACATTATTCCATTATGGATGGGCAAGAGCTTTATGAACATTATCTGGAACTTGAGAAGATTCAACCATATATACTTTTGGTTTGAATATGCAAGTATTGCTCCTTGTAACCATGGTGTGAGAATTTGGTAAATGTTGTAAGGACATACAAGTAATGACAGCAACAGGTACCTGAATGCTTGGACTATTCTCTGAAGGTGGGAGATTACTGCAACCACGACTGGTAAAATTGACTAGTGCATCTCCTTCTGATGCAGCTTCTTTAGGGTATGAAGTTTGAAATGATCTTCTTGTTTTTACTTCAAGATTAGTGGAGGAGTCATTAAAAAGGGACTCAACATCATTTTTGGAATTAGTGTTTCTTTATATTTCGGCTTGACCCATGTGTGTAGATGTAACTGGTGCTAGTGGTGTAGGCTCATTTAATGCCATTCTTGATTCTCATGTGTTGATACAACTGATGAAGATATAGTCTCAGCATGTCTTTGTGGTTTTGTATCCTCACAATTGGTGACCTCAGGTGGTGTACCTGACGGATCAACAAGAGCATTAACTTGTTCAACATCAAATGTGGAGTTATGAGACAAAGGAAATGTGGGTGACATGAACTCTTTGTCCTTGACAGTTAGTTTTGAAAGAAAACCCCTATGAAAAATGAAAACACATCCTTATTAAACTTTAAATGGCGAGAGATAAAAACTCTACCATTTGTATTCATGCATTGATAACCATGATATTTGGTTGACTATCCCCCCCAAAAAAAACACACGATTTTGATCTGGAACTGAACTTGTGTGTATTGTATGTTGTGAGACAAGGAAAGCATTGTGACCCAAATATTCTAAGAAATTTATAATCAGGTTGAACACCATAGAGCTTCTGATGTGGTGACATTCCTTCTAACACAGGTGTGGGTAACTTAAAAGGGTACCTAAGCTTGGGCAAGTAAGCACAATAAATGACCAATAATGCAAGGGTACCTGAGCTTAGGCAAGTAATGTCAAGGATGTATCGATGATATGCCTATGTTTCCTTTTCAAAACACCATTTTGTTATAAAGTGTGTGGACAAGTTATTCTATGTTCAATCTCATGGTATTAAGTTCGGTTTCAAGAGTGCAAAACTCGCCTCAACCATCAGTTTGCAAGGCAATAATTGAATTTGAGAATTGGTTCTTGACAATGGTAGAGAAGAAGAATTGGTTATCTTCAACCGATTCAACCCTAAGGTTGTTATAGCAAATTGTTTTTCCTGCTCATAGCAAACTAACAAACACCTGTCTATATAAACCACAGAAAGTGGAACTTTCAAACATGTCGTTCAACAATTTTACTTAGCCTACATGATAACTCCTTTCACTCTTCTTTTCTTTATTAATTAGAGTTTTGTTATTACTCTCATTTGTTTCTTTTATATTTAGGGATTAGGTTTGCTCAAGGTTCTTGGTACGTGCATGGCTGTCATTATCTTCAGTACAACATCCATAGTCACTAGAGTTGGATCAACAAGGTATCAGAGTTATTCGGTCTGATCACTGAACTCCGATAAGTCTCACGCATCTTCGTTGCTGGTTACGGGTTGTAAGTACGACTAATCCTTCTGATTGATCGGTGTTTCCTACTGAACAAACTACCAATTCTCAAATTGTCGATGATCAAGAATCGTCATTTTTTGCTAACAAACAAGTAAATGTTAAACTAGATTATTACAATTTCCTTGTTTGGAAGAAACAAGTCATTCTAATGATCAGAGGGCATGAGTTTAAGCATTATCTAGATGAGTCTACACCTTTACCTCCCAAAGTTTTTACAGGTGCAAATGGTGAACTCAGTGTAAATCATGCTTATCAAATATATCGGAAACAAGATAGCTCACTCGCGTCCTGTTTACTATCAACAATAAGTTCATTGATACTTTCACAACTGGTTGGTGTTGAAACCACAACTGAGATCTAGAGTGTTGTTAACAAATTTTACTCGTAACTCTCAACTAACAAGGTAATGCATCTGCATTGTAGGCTAAGGAACCTCACAAAAGGTACATGCACAGTTAGTGAATATACTACTACAATTATAGAAATATGTGATTTGTTAGCAACTAGTGAAAGTACTGTGTTTGAGGTTGAAAAAATAACTATTGTTATTAATGGTTTACCTATGGAATATGATTCCTTCATAGAATCCATAATTGTTAGTCGAGAAGCACACACCTTTGAGTCTGTTACATCTATTCTAAAGGATGTTGAATCAAGGTTGTTAGATCTTTTTACGTGTCCCAATTGAAATCAATTATACTAGGTATAATGGTGGGAAGAGTTATGGAACTGAAAACGTTGACAGACATGTCAAGATCACGTAATCAATGAGGACTGAATCAAATAGGTGGCAAATACTTTGAAAGACCTTAGATTCAGTCTTAAATTTGTTTTAAATTATGGTATTTGACAAACAGGTGTTGGAACAGGTTTAACAAAGAATAAAAAGGCCTACCTGAGTTTCAATCAAGGTATACCGAAGATATTCCAGGTATCAATACACAAGCAAATGTCTGCAGGTATGTTGATGAATCTCTAAAAGGTTTTTATGATCCCATTATCAGTTGTAGTCTTGGACAAGAAGTAGTTGTTGTTGAAGAAACTCTAAATAAGGAACAAATCAATACTCTAATTGCCAATGATATTCTCATTACAACTGATAAGTGGTATCCCGACTCTGGGGCCACACATCATGTCATATGCAGTCAACCTAGTGGGCAAAGAGGTCAAGGGTATACAAGTAAATGTAAAGTCTTTCTAGGATATGGATCATCTCTGAATATAACTCATGTTGAAAAAACTATTGTTAATATTGAGTTTAGAAGTCTTGCAATCAAGCAATTGCTTAGTTTACCTTATATCACAAGAAACCTTATGCCAGTCTCTCGTTTTTCTCATAAAAATTCTATATTCTTTGAGTTTCATGATGTTAAGTATTTTGTTAAGGATAGCTTTACCAAAGAAGTATTAATGGAAGGGCAGCTGGAAGATGGTTTCCTACTTCAATTTGATGTCGACATAAAAGGATATTGGAAGTTTGTGTAATACCACTACATCAAATGTAAATAAAGATGCTAATGTTGACATATCAATCGATGGAGACCAAAAACTCGACAAGAAACACTCTATGTAATGGTTGTGACATTGAAGACTTGAAAATCCATCTGCTAAGATTGTAAACACAATGTTAAATACACCTTTAGATGTGAATAAACTTCAGCTTTGTATGACTTGTCAATTAGGGAAGAGTTATCAATTACCATTTCAATCTTCTAGCACTATCTATAGCAAACCATTGAACTAGTTGAGGCAGATGTATGGGGACCTGTACCAATTAAGTCTTTAACATGGCAATACTATGTGACTTTTGTTGACATGTATAGTAGAAATTGTTGGGTATTCTTTTACATAACAAATCAGAAGTAGCATCTGCGTTTAAAGTTTTTTCTGCTATTGTCAAGAACCAATTCTTCTTCCCTTCATTAGTTCTAATAGAGAAACGAGGATAAATAAAGGGTAGTAGGCGACAAGGGGTTTCGAATGTACTATTTTTTGAGATCTTTAGATACATCGAATGGATCTCCTTTCTTTTCTCTTTTTCTAAAATTTATTTTGGATTTTGTAAAGATGATTCAAAATGATAACTTATTGTTGGTTTCCTTAGCCATGAACTAATCTTTTAAATTACCTAAGGGAGTTTGCGATGAATGCTCAGTATTTTAGTTTCTTTAGTAATTGAATGCCTTGGTTAATTACATATTTTGCATGATCGTATTGTTTATATATTTAATGTCGTGCGATGAAGGACGGAGCTAGGATTTAATGTTGGGAGGAATAAAAGCCTATTAAACTTTTAAATTTAAAAGTTGGAGGGATAAAAATATTAAGTAATATTTAAATTAAAAGGAATTAAAAAATGTAATTATACAAAAAAATTTAGGAGGGTGTCCCCTCCCACCCAGTACACAGCTTCGCCACTCTATGTGATAATTGGTATTGAATGCTTATAATCACCTAATATCTTAAAAAACTTAGGATATAAGAATTAAACATCAAATATTGATAAAATTTACTTTTTGAAGTGAACCTATCTTTTCAGAGTATAAGTTAAAGTCTCATCAAGTTGACTACTTGAAAACTCGCTATATACATATAGATGTTAAAACTAATGAACATAGGGTATTACCATCGACAGAGACACTATTATCTTAGAATATATTCGGTAATAAAATCAAGGTTAAAGATTATCAATTGCTAACTTTACTAGCTTGAAATCTAAACATCATTTGTCAAACCATCCAATCATCATTAAGTCAATTGTTTATCACGTGGCTAATGATTGAATCCCCATTCACTCTTTATTTATAGGCGGTATGGAGCAGTTCAATCAATTTAAAATTCCTTTGAATTTTAAACAAGTAACCGATTAGATTTAATATCATATTTAACTAAATATCCCAGATTTGATTGAATATTATATTTTATTAAATTTTGAATTTTAAATCAGATTTTATCTAATTCTTGAACGAATTTGCCCCTACGTTCAACCTATAAATAAGAGGTTTCTCTCCTCATTTTCGATCATCAGTGAGAAAAGCATTTTGCTTCCTTTGTTAAATTTGAGAGCCTTCTTCGTAGTTTTTGAGTTCTTCCTTTCACTACAGACGATTACTACCGTCGTAGTTCACTCCAAATTTTGGGTGTATATCATTTGGAGAGATTTTACTGACATTCGAGGGACAATCGACTAAAGTAGTGAGTACACACATCGGGTCAACTTGTTTCTAAGGTAGTAGCTTTCATACCAATAAACAATTTATTTACTATTCATGTTCGTTTAATTATTTTCTGTCAGTGTTGATGCTCTGTTTTGTAACATACTTAACCAACAATTTAGAAACAATTTTACTGTAAAAATAACATTATCATCAAGTTGATTTTGGATTTGTTCAATCTTAACACACTTAACATGTCAACTATCGAAGGTGGTGATGTTGCTTAAGATAAAAAACTAAAATCTTGAAGATAAGTATCTTGTTACGATCAGTGAATTATTTTTATTATTGTTAGTAAATTATTTTTGTGACTAACAATGTATAATTTTTATTTGAATTTGGTATATTCAAATTAGATGTGAAATATTGGTCACGATGAATTTTGGGGTTACATGGAATTGTGTTTCTAATTATAAGGTCAGATTATTTAATTCATGATTTTTGATACATGAATTTACATTAAACCTTTACTTAGTCTGTAAGCTTAGTGAGTATGTTTTAAAATAGTTTGTACACGAAGGCTAGATGAATTTTTTTGAGTAGAAAACTCATCTTAAGTATGCTTAATAAAATTCTTTTCTAGGTTATATATATAAATATTAAGTATAACTTTTAAAATACCTAAATAAAAAGAGAAATATTTATAAGATATTAATTAGAAAGTAGTGAGATAGTTTAAGAAATACATATCTAGGATTGATTCTTTGAAAGGCTTGGTATTTAAGCGTGCTTTATGCAACATCTCTCTTTCTAAACCTACCTAATGCGTTACTATGCTCATTATTCTAATTTATTAAATACTATGACTAAATAATTATTCTCTAACTTACTGCGGAAGTTAGAATAATAATCTTAATAATTTCTCTAAGATATGTTTCTATTGGTCATAGTAGATAAATATTTCTTATGGTCTTTTAAGGCAATGATTTTTTCTAAAATAAAGAAAAAATGATAAACATTAATGCTACTAAAAAATGTTTGTAGCAATTAAATATCTTTGAGCTATTTTCTTCAAAGTATTAAGAATGAACAAAAGATTTGTTTATCTCAAGAATATGTAGAAATCTCTATGAAAATTCTCTTTATAAAAAAGATGAAATATTTCAATACCTTAATATGATTGAGTAAAGAAAGATATAATATTGTTGAAATATTAGGTATATGACATGCTAAATTAGGTCATGTGAATCTATTCACACTAAAATGAATTTATTGACAAGTTTAGATGAGAAAAGCCATAACAAATATGAAATTTGTGTAAAGCAAATCATATTAAACCGAACTTTAAAATAGTTTCTAAATGTAGATCTGAACTTATAGAACTTATACATATTGATCTAGAAGACTTTAGAAATTGTGAGAATAAGGGGGGAAATACTACTATCATCACCTTTATAGATGACTACTCTATATATACAAAGGTTTATCTTCTTAGAGCTAAAGATAAAGCTAAATTTTTTCCCTTAATCTATAAAGCAAAAGTTGAAAATCAACTTGATAAGAAAATAAAACGTGTTAGGTTCGATAGAGATGATGAATTTGGATCTAATTTTCTTAAAGTATGTGAGACGAATTACATAGTTAATGAAATTTTTGCCCCTTGCTTTCCTCAATAGAATGATATAGAGAGAAAAAAATATAACTCTAAAAGAGACGATAAATAAATTTGTTGATAAGTTTTAGGTTAACTGATAACATGTGGGAGGAAATCATTTTATCAGTAAATCATATCATAAATCGAATACCTTATAAGAAATTAGACTCAACCCTATATGAACCGTAGAAAGTTTATGCACCTAACTTACAATACCTAAAAGTATGTGGGTGTTTGGCTAAAGTAGGTTTGCCTGACTTTAAAAAGTCCACCATCGGTCTCAAAATCATTGATGCAATATTTATTGAGTATGCTACCAACAATGTCGTATATAGGTTCATGTTTCAACATGAATTTTCTATATGTGAATCTAGTTGATGGAGGCTAGAAAGTCCTGCTTTTATGATGAAGCATTCGTTCTTCCACCTTTTTCAGATTGTAGTATTTAAGATGTCGAACCCACAGGGATTGGCTTTACTTACGCAATTTATTCTTCCTGCACAATGGAAAATTAAAGACACAAATAATTGAGTTGGATTATAACTACGGAAACTAATTAAAAAGATAAATGATCAAGAAGTCAAGGATGGAAAAGTGGGGTAGGTTAGAGTGCTTCGTAGTGTGGATTCAATTGACTTGTTTTTGTCTCATGCAATTGTACATCACTACCTCGGTAGTACTGCAGATTACTGTCTTGGCAGCAACGATACTTGTCCGCCGCGGCAATCCCTTATTCTTGGGTGGACTTTATCAACGTTCGGCAAAATGTCCTTTGATGACTCCGCTTATCCCTAAGTCGAAGTACTGTTGGTGATCAATCCTTGATGATACCTCCCGGCGTGAATCAATTATAATCATCAACCAATCCCACACTTCTTTTAGTCGTTGAAACTCTTAACCTATCCCTAGGCCGAGTTAGTATTTCGCGATTGAAATACCGTACTTATCCCTTTCGTGAATCTAACTCTCCCGAGTCTAGATAAATAGATTACTTACAAACTTCTCTCCCGAGCTTGAATGCAAGAGGAATGAAGGCAAAGGATAAACAAACCTTAATAATTTATTGCATGCAACAAGAAAGAAAAGTACAATTTTCTTCCACAACTACTCCACAATCTAACCTAAAACCCAAGGGGACGATGGAGGAGTTTAGGGTTTTTCTATGAAACTTGATTTCGAGATATCCTCCTCTCTACATAGGCTATGGTTTATATAGGCTTGGCCTAGGGCAAACCATTCCAAAGTAGGAATACAACTTGGAGTAAAACACAAGCAAGTACATAAATAAGAGATATTTATTTTATTTCCTAGTTTATTCCTATAAGAATTCTTTTCCCGCATGGCCTTTGACCTTGAATTTCCGTGTGTTCCTCAGCTCCGATTTCTATGTTGCTTGTCTTAAAACGTCCACCTTATTTTTCTCTTCAGATCGCCTATCATATCAACATTTATGTTCCATGTGCTGCCGAGGCCTCCGATGCTGCCGAGGCCTTCAAGTGCTGCCGAGGCGGGTACTAATCTACATTTTCAGCTTTGGTTTCCAGCATCTATAATGCTATCTGGCATTACCTATGTGGTAGTTTTCTGTCTAAGAGAAGAAACCATTAACCATACCTGTTTTATGCCAAATAATAGATAAATTCATGAATTAAGTATTGGGATGCTGAAATATAGAAAATAAGCAGAATTATCCATTATTGCCATTAAATTTGTCTTATTAGTAGTCATCGAGTGGGAAAATGATATAAAAGATGAGGACTTTTAGGTACTCATCGCACCCCCAAACTCGAACTATTGCTTGTCCTCAAGCAATGCAAAAGATAATTTAAGTAGAGATTTTCAAAAAACTTGTCGCGTGTCAAAAGTGCGCAATTAGTGCAAGTGAACACATCGCAAGTAATAAAGTGATAAGTATTATCGTGTATTGTCTCCACAGGGATTGGTATACTTAATATGTTGTCTTCGTCTTCTTGCTCTGTAAAAAAGAATTAAAATAAAGACACAGGTAATTTTGGTTTTGATGAAATTAGATAAATTGAAATAAAGGAAATTAAGAATAAGGAATGAGATCTCATTAATAGAAAGAGGGGCCAGGATCCAGTTGCGTTGTATTGCGGAATTGATTGACTTGTCTCTGTCCAATGCAATTGTACATCACTGCCTCGGCAGTACTGCAGATCACTGCCTCGGCAGTACTGCAGATTACTGCCTTGGCAGCGACGATACTGTCCGCCACGGCAATCCCTTGCTCGTGGGTGGACTTTACCAAAGTTCGGCAAAGTGTCCTTGGATGACTCCGCTTATCCCTAAGTCGAAGTACTGTTGATGACTAGTCTTTGATGATACCTCCCGACGTGAATCAATTATACTCACCAACCAATCTCACACTTCTTTTAGCCGCTGAAACTCTTAACCTATCCCTAGGCCGAGTTAGTATTTCGCGATTGAAACACCGTACTTATCCCTTTCGTGAATCTAACTCTCCCGAGTCTAGATAAATGGATTACTCACAAACTTCTCTCCCGAGCTTGAATGCAAGAACAAAGAATGGCAAAGGATAAGCAAACCTTGATAGTTTTATTGCATTGAAACAAAGAACAAAGTACAATCTCCTCTCGCAAATACTTAACAACCTTCACCTAAACCCTAAGAAAGCTTAGAACATAAATTGAGAGAAAGAAAACATTGAGTCTTAGGGTAAACTCTCTATGAATCGGCTCTCCTAATACATTGGACGGCTAGGTCTTATATAGGCTTGGCCTAGGGCAAACCTTTCCTAAGTAGAATACAACTTGGAGTAGGGGACAAGTCATGTACATAAATAAAATATTTCCAAGTTTATTTCAACTAAGAGGCTTTCCCGCGTGGCCTTGTCTTGGGCTTTTCCTCATGCTAACTAGCTCCGATCCATGTGCTCCATGTCCAGAAACGTCCCTTAGATTTTTTTCTTCTGGTTGCCTACAGTATTGCTTCCTGTCTTTCTGCTGCTGCCTTGGCATCAGGTCCTGCCTCGGCCATGTTGCTGCCGCGGCACTTGTTTCTCCTGCACAGATATAAAAATGCAGTAAAACTTGCCTTGCCTGTAAATATCATCTCTATACTCATAACTCTTAAATATATCACATTAAGTATATGCTTTGGTCCGAGTGGGTGTAAATTTAGTGATTAATACCCATAAAAGGTGTAAAAAGTGATAGTGAGTTGAGCACTTATCACTAGTGATGCAATTTTCTTTGAAAATACCTTTCTTTTAAAGAAACTTAGATTAATTATAGAAACACATATAGAAAACGTTTCATCCATTTCTTCTAGTATAGCTGCCAGAGATACTCTAGAGTTTGAGTTAGAGCCTAGAAGATGTAAGAGGAAAAAGATAGAAACCTCTATTAGACTAGAATTTGTTACTTCCTTTATTTCTGAGATAAATAATTTTGTTAATTTATCAGATACTATAGCTCAAGTTCTTGTTAGTTGAGGATCTTAAAATTTATGAAGAAGCTATAAGATCTTTTGACGCTAAATTTTGGAGAAACACTATTAATGATGAACTCTAGTCAATAATGTTTAATCATATCTGAGAGTTGGTAGATTTGCTATAGGATTTAAGCCCATCAACAACAAAAAAAAGTTTTTTATAAAGAAACTCAGACCATATACGTCAACTCAGAGATATTAGGCTAGGTTAATAGTTTAAGGGTTCACTCAAAAATTTGAAACAAACTTCTTTGATACTTATTTTCCCATAATGAAGATCTCAACAATTTCTACATTGTTTGTACTCGCTTCTATTCATAAATTACAAATACATAAAATGGAGTCAATAATGAAGATCTATATGGAGCAGCCACTAGTTTTTGAGACACCTGGTATGAAAGACAAAATGTGTAGCCTTAAAAAGTCTCTTTATAATCTTAGGCATCAAAGTTATCAAATCTGACAAGGGATTCTCTTTGGATCAAACACATTATATTGATAAAGTGTTAAAGAGATTTGACAGTTGGAATTTAGTCTATGCTCGAACCCTTTTGACTTCATCGCTCACTTCGTTAAAAATAAAGGAAGTTATGTTTCCCAGGTTAAATATGTTAAAATTATTGGAAACCTAATATTCTTAATGAACTATTCTCAGCCCGATATTGGCTATGCTATGAACACTATAGCAAAATAGACTTTTAGCGGCATTTTTGGATACAACGCTGCAACATTTATACCTTTAGTGGCGTTTTTATAAAAACGCCGCTATATATAAGTCTTTTGCAGCGTTTTTCTAAAAACACAACTAAAAACATGTCTTTAACGGCATTTGGTTTTAAAAACGCTGTTAAAAAATGATTTTCAGTGGCATTTTCTAATAAACGCCGCAATAAGAGAGTGGAAAAAAAAAAGAAAAAAGTAGTAACAGAGTTGTTGCTAAAGAGGTTCGAACTTGCGCCTTTTAGCAAGTTAGCTTAATGATTAACCAACAAGGCTAAGTTTAATATTAGTTTTGTCTTGCCATACATTTTACTTGAAAAATTATATTCAGATATAACAAATATAATAAAACCTTTCATATGCCCATCTAAATCGGTATTCATACTAATTTCATTGGAAATTAAAATTTTTAGACCCATCTTCTTCCCCCTTACCTACCATTCGACCGACCCAATCTGCCTCTCCGCCTAGTCGTGGTGTGCACCGTAGCCCATAATCGGAGAGTTGTAGTGCCCCAACCCCACTTCTTCCGTTCTTCTCTTAATTCCATCAAGGCCCCAGTACTGGATATTGCCCAAAATCACGATAAGAAACTTTACTTTCTTTAGTTCTAGGGATGGTGAGATTCATTTTTTTATCATTTGGTTAAATTAATTTAATATTTTTTACCTGTTTGTTTAGCCATTTAGTCTCGTGATATCTTTCTAGTGTTTTTTTAGAAAGAAAAATTGCTTATTTCTTGATTGTAAGGCGCAAACAATCATGTTGCCCTTTCTATATTGATTAAATTTGTTCAAACCCCCAATCCTGGTAAACCATCATGTTCATTATTTGTCTTATTTGGGTTTTTTTTCTATTTTCTGATTCATTTCTATCTTTTAATTTTGCAGTATGTACATTTTTTCGGCCCAAGCATTCTTTAGGATCTTTCCACTTATTGGGACTTACGGCACCATTGCAAGCTGCAAGCCTGCTATTGACTGGCCCTTTTGTGGATTACTGGTTAATTTTGAAAAAGGTTTATGCCTATGACTACACTTTGACATCACTTAAGGTTCTTATCAGAGTTGATTAGAATCTAGGCCCTTTTTCAGCACTTGAGCCTTTCTTCAATGTTTTTGCTTCCCATTTCATACTTGGACAATCCATACCAATTACTCTATGGTTGTCTCTTGCTCCTGTTGTTCTTGGTAATCTCTTTGTTCTCCGTTTGGTCACCTTATTCAAACCCAATTCAAAGTAAAAATTATATTCTTAGTTCCTTCTAGCTCTAATTGTGTATACCCAACAAACTACATGCTCTGTATTTTACATTGGCATATTGAATTCAGTTGTTAAAATTTCACCATGTTTTGGTGTCATTAATTATTTGTGAGCCGAATGCAGGTGTATCCATGGCATCCCTGATTGAGCTGTCATTCAACTGGACGGGTTTCATTAGTGTAATGATTTCCAACATTTCCATCACTTACAGGAATATCTATTCCAAAAAAGCAATGGTGATCTTTGTTTGAAATTCTCGACCTTTCTTCTCATACTTTTCAGTTTGTGAAGAACTTGGAATTCTAATGATTTTCGGTTTTTCCTTTTATCTGCAGACGGATATGGACAGTACTAATGTCTATGCCTACATTTCCATCATCGCTCTCTTCGTTTGTGTTCCCCCAGCCCTCATTGTAAGTAAAAGAATGTTCCAATGCATACAGCTATAGTGTTTTTATATGATTAAAAACTTAAGCACACAAGTCTGTTTAAACCCTTCCATGTTTCCTTATATGCCTGTTGTGTTGGCTGTTGCAGTTTGAGGGTCCTCAATTGATGAAGCATGGGTTCAATGATGCAATTGCTAAAGTCAGTTTGACTAAGTTTGTCTCGGATCTTTTCTGGGTGGGGATGTTCTACCATCTCTATAATTAGGTACATTATCAATTTCCTCCATTTTTATTGTTTCAATCTATGTAGAAGCTGATGAAGTTCTCATTTTTTCGGTCATTCAGTTGGCTACCAACACACTAGAGCGGGTGGCATCACTTACTCATGCGGTTGGCAACGTGCTGAAACGTGTGTTTGTTACAAATAGCAATTGCTGGAGTGGCAGCCTACTCTTTGATCAAGGCCAAGATTGAAAAGAGAAACGAGTGAGTACAATACATTTAACTTTAAAAAGAAATACATGATTTATTACAAATATGATACATATTATCACATGCCATTATCATCTCTTCAAAAAACATGTCTGATAATGTTGCGTCACCGTTTATATATACCAAGACTTTTTTCTCCATATATTAAATTAATGATCCTACTTGTTTTCAGACGTGACAATATGTTCTAACAATGCCGAATGTGATTCTATGTTTGCAGCAAACGAAAGCATCATGAGAAGGAAAGGAAGAGGCATGGAAATGGAGGGAATTCTGAAGATGAAGAAGAAGATTAAATTCGGTAATTGTGAAGCTTTTCCCCTTCCCCCATCATTTTTTAATTTCAGAGACAAACCATTTGTAACTTTGTATCAGCCTGTGTTGACTGATAATAATGTGTACTAGTATCACTCATAAATATTATGTCTCTCAAATTGAACAGAATGTAAAAAAATAAAACTATAAATATTCATGTACCTAACAGTATCCCTTTTCTTTTCTTTTTTTCAAATACAGGCTATACTCGTTGATTTGGTAGATAAACTGAACGTTGTTGATATTGCCCTAAGGATCAGCTCAAGGTCCTGCCAAGTGCTGTTGGAAAATAGTGAGGAAATGACCATCTTTGAAACATTTTTTGGAAGTGTAAAGATGAGGATTCGAATAAGGAATTATTGATTCCTATTCTACTCTACGAGATCTTTACAACGGTAGCTCATATGCTCAAAATTGTTGAGTTGTGAATGAGAAATTGATGCTCAAAGTAATAAGGTTAAAATAAAGTAAGGAATGAGAAACCCCATTATCCCATATTGATGGGATAAATGAAGTGGGAAGTGTTTATATACACTAACTCACATAATTGTCATTGAATGACTTAACTCTTGGGTTGGAGTGCATGACGTGGATAATGTAAATGTTTGGACCGATCTGGTCTTTTTTGGGCCTACAGATATTTTACCTGTTGTGCACATTTTTTCCTTAATTTATTTTTTAAAAATATCCAGAAAAGAATTTTAATTCAGAATGAAATTTGAATTAATTAGCAGTTGACTGCTCTGGATAATTAGAGAGATAATTGGTAATTATAGTATTTAATTTGAATTAAATACCGGATAATTAACCATTATCCCGGATTTTTTGAATCTTAATTCGAGAAATTAAGCTCACTGTTGCCTTAATTTCCACTATAAATATGAGATTGATTTCTCAGTTTTAAACATATCTCTCAAACAATCATCATCTCTCAAAACTTTTTCTCTCCTACTTTTCCTTCTGGTGACTGGCGAAGGCAAGAACGGTTCGGGAACTCAGCAAATTTGCTATTGTTGGAGTTCCTCTTGTTGTTGTATCTTGGGAGACAGACTACCAATAAACTCAGCACTATCGGAGTGGCAGAAAATCTATCTTAAGGAAACTGCAATTGGGCAGGCCTCACCACGATTCTGATTTATCAAAATCAAATTCGGTTTGATCAAAATTTATTTACTTTTTATGGTTTTTACTGTTCGTTTAAAATAATAATTTTATATCATTTTATTTTATTATTATTTTCTTGGATTAATCACTTATTGTCCAACAATCTTAAGACAGATTTTTGATTCAATCCAAGACGAACGAACCGATTATTGCTACTGAAGCAATACTACGGCTGAAGCAAAAAGCTTTCACCGTGTATGGAATTTGAGGGCTTTGATTATTTGAAATTCAATCACAATCAAACGTGAGGAATCACCCATTTCGGTGAGGAAAAGGACGAACAGATCACTGATGCAAGGGGGAACGACTTCAAATCCAACATCTCTTTTCATTAGAAATGGAATCACGTTGGATCAATTAATGTTTTGCAGCATTTGCATTAGTTGCGGAAATTTCAATGGTTTTGTCAATGGTGTTGCACGCTTGCTGGAGTTTGAAATGTCAATGGTGTTGCACGCTTGCTGAGTTTAAATCGAATGTGGTGAAATCTTACTTTCACTGTGCAAACAAATGCAATCAATCCATGTTGGAGGTTGTCGCGTGTTAAAAGTACGCGTTCAGTGCAAGTGGACACATCGCAAGTAATAAGTGATAAGTATATTATCGAGTTATCGTCTCCTCAGGGACCGGTATACTTAATATGCTTTCTTCACTTCCTTGTTCTGTAGAAAGATAAAAACACACATAAGTTGATTTGATTTATCTAAACTAAACTAACTAAAATGAAAGTAAAGGATTGAAATAGTAGAGAGAGATGGGCTAGGATCCAGTTGTATCGTATTGTGGAATTGATTGACTTGTCTCTATCCAATGCAATTGTATATCTCTGCCTCGGCAGCACTACAGTTTACTGCTTGGGCAGCGATAACACTGTCTGTCGCGGCAATCCCTTGCTCGTGGGCAGACTTTACCAAAGTTCGGCAAAGTGTCCTTGAATGACTCCGCTTATCCCTAAGTCAGAGTGTTGATGATGACTAGTCCTTGATGATACCTCCCGGTGTGAACCAATTATACTCACCAACCAATCTCACACTTCTTTTAGCCGCTGAAACTCTTAACCTATATCTAAGCCGAGTTAGTATTTCGCGATTGAAACACCGTACTTACCCCTTTCGTGAATCTAACTCTCTCGAGCTTAGATAAATGGATGATTCACAATATCCTCTCCCGAGCTCAATTGTGAAAACAAAGAATAACAAATGATAAGCAAACCTTAATGACTTTATTGCATTGAATGAAAGACAAAGTACAATCTCCTCTCACAAATACTCTACAACCTTCACCTAATCCCTAAGAAGGTTTAGAACATGATGGAGAGGAAAGAAACAAGAGTAGAAGTCGGCTCTCTCCCTAGGTATTTCGTGTGTTATACATTGGGTGGCTAGGTCTTTATATAGGCTAGACCTAGGGCAAACCTTTCCTAAGTAGAATACAATTTGGAGTAGGGAACAAGTCAAGTACATAATAATAATATATTTCCAAGTTTATATTCGGCTAAGGGACTTTCCTGCGTGGTCTTCCTTTGGGCTTTTCCTTGTGCTAGCCAGTTCCAATTCATGGGCTTCAAGTACAGACACGTTCCTTGGATTTTTGTCTTTCCATCGCCTATAATCTTGCTTCCTGTCTTTCTTCTGCTGCCTCGGCATCAGGTCCTGCCTCGGCCTTGTCTCTGCCGCGGCACTGGTTCTTCTGCACAGATATGAAAACGCAGTAAAACGTACCTTTTTCTATATATATTATCTATATGAATAAAAATTCTAAATATATCACATTAAGCACATGCATTGGTCCGAGTGGGTGTATATTTGGTGATTAATGCCCATAAAAGGAGTAAAAAGTGATAGTGTGTTGAGCACTTATCAGAGGTCAAATACCATAAGATGATCCGGAAAATATGGAAAGAATTCCGGCCACAATTCACGTTAACAAGAATCTCGGCCACACTGTTTCAAAGGCTATGGGGCCCACAAATGGAAAGTTATTTCCATGATCAATTTAAATTGATCACGATTCTATCGGTTGGTTTATATATTTTTTAAACCGAGTTTGGAGAATTTATTCTTCGGAATAAAAAAAAATGAGAAAGCAAACAATTTGTTTCAGGAATTAATCCTGCCGTTTTTAAACGGGTTTGCTAAAATCTCAAATTGGGACAAATCTGTTTTTACAGAAATTGTCATGGAAAGTAACCGAGGTTACGGATTTTGATTTGAAATATCAAAATCGAATAAACGAAAATTTAATTTTCTATTTATTGGAATTATAATTAATTCCGGGTTTGTTTCCTTTATTAAAAGAGAAACAATGGATATGATAAATTTAATTTTTACCTTATGTGAATACATGATTGCATGTATTGATAAAACCTTATTCATGAGAATAAAGGTTTGGCTTTAGACAATATTGTCTATTAATCAAATAAAGCATTTATTCAATATATGATTAAATTGCTTATTTGATATAATATATGGTAAGATTAAAACCATATATATATTGTCACGACTCGCAGATTAAGGTCCGAGACATTGGCATCTCATGGTGCGATGTGGCTTGCCCAAGTAATTCCAAGAACGATGCTGGGCTTGCGAAGACCACCAACGTTGGCCCGATCCAGGGAGAGACTTATCCATCCAAGGTGTGTGAACACTTTGTGTGAACATAGAAGATTCTTTCCATAGTTAGGTGGGAATATTCCCAGAATTATGCTTTGTAAATGGATAAGGTTGTATCATAGCTGTCGGTGTAAAATTGTATAGACCGTAGGATCGAGGGGAGTTCAACTATAGATAGAGGTCTTCCCCACCTCATTTGATGTATCGGAGTATTCCAAGTTTCCAAGGAATAAAGGCATTTTCTCTAAATCTCCGAGTGTGTTCTTTCTTTGTTCTTTAGTGTTCTTGAACGTTCTTGAAGAGTTCTTCCTAGCTCATCTCTTTTGATTCGTTTCCGCTTAGAACGCTTTGCGTTTGTCGGTGCTTGGGAAGTTTGATCTTCCGAAAGGGTGAAAAGGCTTACTTAGGCGTTTGTCTTGAGTCACGAAGCGTCTAAGGCCGCACGTTCTGATAGAGTAGCCGAGTTCTACGAACGTAAAACTCTAGGGGCGTGACAAGTGGTATCAGAGCCTTGTTCGAGCAACGTTCTAGCCGTTCGAGGTACGAAAGAATCGAGTTTGAGATGGCACCGAAGAGGGAGACTGTTGCTGCTGCGAGCCAGAAGGGTGTGGAAACCCAAGCTGACAAAGAAAGCCGAGCTAACTCAAGGGACAAGTTGTCTGCACTTGAGGATAAGGTCACTAGGATTGAAGGATCTGTGAAGGATGCCGTAAAGCGACTCGACGTGGCGGACACACGCCTCGAGGAACTGAATGACCAAGGTGATAAGCTGGAGGAAAAGAGAGATGCTCTCGAAGACAAGTTTGAGGCATTGAGGGAGGAAATGTTGGGACTCAAGGCGGAAGTGCTGGTATATCAGGCTGCTATGCGGAACGGTGTGTTGAATTCGACAACAACACCTAAGCCAGTGAAGGACAACCCAAAACCCAAGGAGTTCAGTGGAACCAGGTCGGCTAAAGATGTCGAGAACTTCATATGGTGCATGGAGCAATACTTCCAGGGAATGAGCATCACTGATGATGCCGAGAAGGTAAACACTGCGGTAGTCTATTTGATTGATGTTGCCTTATTGTGGTGGCGAAACAAATGTTCTGAGTCGGATGACGACATTCCAGTCGGAACATGGAAGGATTTCCAGTCTAAGCTTAAGGAGCATTTTTATCCAAAGAATGCCAACGAGGAAGCTCGAGACAGGCTTCATCAATTGAAGCATGACGACTCAATCCGGGATTACGTCAAAAGGTTTACTGAGCTCAAGTTGCAGATTAAAGACTTGAGTAAATCGGAAGGTTTGTATCTCTTCAATCTGGTCTTCAGCGTTGGGCAAGAATGGAGCTGAAGAGAATGGACGTTAAGGATCTTTTAGAAGCGATGACCGCTACTGAATCGATTGCAGAGTTTGAGATACAAAACGAGTCTTCCAAGCCCCATGGCAAGGGCAATGATAGAGAAGACGAAGACGAATCCAAAGAAAAGAGCATCGAGGGAAAGCCATCCCCCAAGTCCAATCGGTACGACAAGCTAAATGAGCGGAAGGATCGAGGAACCGTAAGGTGCTACCTTTGTGAAGGACCTCACATAGTGAAGGAGTGTCCAAACAAGAAGAGTCGCCTCGATGCCATTGTTCATAAGGACGATGACTCAGATGGTGAACCAACGGGTAGACTTGGTGCAATCGCCAGTGTTAAAGGTGGAAAGCCGAAGATGACGGGACGCAAGTGTTACCGGTGTAAGGGGCCGCATATAGCGCGAGAGTGCCCCTGGTCAAGTTAAGCAGTCCAAGGTGGACGATCCCGAGGGTGATGAGGCTGCGAAGCTTGGCTCGATGATTCTGAGTTCTGCCAAGAAGAATGGCAAGAAGCAGAATGGGTTGATGTTTGTCGACATCAACGTGGCGGGACGATCAAAGAGTGCTTTGGTGGATACCGGGGCAAGTGATCTATTCATGTCCAAGAAGGCTGCAGTGGAGCTTGGTCTGAAAGTTGCTTTGATATTTATGTTTGGGTTTTAGTGTCACTAATCCCAATATTTAAGAGAAATAAATCAGTAAATTTATTCCTTTGATAGAATCTTGTGTTGATTCTAATTTTTGCAGGAAAAATAAATTATCAGATTTATTTTCTTGAGAATCTTTCATGATTCTAATTTAGAAATAAATCAGTGAATTTATTTTGGAAATTGAGATATAGTAAATGAATTTGTTTTCAGGAATTTAGTTCTTGCCGTTATAACGGATTTGCTTAATCTCTTTTCAAACAAAGTGAACAAATCTGTTTTAACAAAATTTGTTAGTAGAAGTAACATTGTTACTAATTTTATAATTTTGATTCGACCAAGGTCTTGAATCAAAACATAGAAGAAATTTGTTCTCTATATTGAAATTCTTAAAGCCTATTATGATGGATATTATGAAATACACAGTGTTTAAAATTGGCTTAAGAATTATAAGGGTTGTTGGACCGTAAATGGAAGATGTTGGTGCTAAGAAATTCTTAGTGTTTGATTCCAAATTATGGTGAATCAAAGGTAATGACTTAATTGATCACTCAAACTTGAATGATTTCAAGAACTTCCATAAACTGGTGAGTGAAAGAAATATTAAAAGTGCATGTCTAGGATTGGTTCTTTGAAAAGATTTGGTTCTTAAGTGTGTCTAGTGCACCACCTCTCTTATCGCAAGTTACCTACCTGGTGCACTATTTATTATTATTCTTTCTATTAAAACCCTACAATCTAACAAAAGTTCGAAATTATAATTTTGTTTCTGATTTTTAGTCTTTGACTAAATTTCTGATTAACAATATTTTGATTGTGACTATGTTATACAATCAGTGAAATTCATGATGAAGAATTTCAAAATGTGACAACAAAGATGTTGTATATTTGATCATGATGAACTTGATCAAAAGAAGATCCTCCTAGTGTTAGAGAGGATGAGGTAAATATGATTATCATATTTTGCTAGAGCAAATATATCAAAAGTCAAAAATGACTTCAAGCCGTAAAGTAGGCGAAATATCTCAAGAAGCTAATTTCATGAGGAAATTCTTCAATTGTTACGAGATATGGAATAAGTCTTTGGACTATACTTCCAAATGAGATCAATATTATGATAAAAATTTATCATAATAATTGATAGGACGGAAATTGTTTGAAGGAAATTTATTACCTTCATGATAGAACAATTTAGTTTTGCTTGAAAGCAAAGTTGATATAAGGAAAGTATTCCTTATAAGAAGGATGTTGAAACTCAAATTGATTAATTTAAGGAGAAACTCTTTATGGGTAATGTTGCAACATTTAAAGGTACAATGAGTTTGAAGATAACTTCTAAAAGAACTAAATCTTCAGAATGTGCCTAATGTGTGGAAGAATTGTTCTATCAATTGAGTGTAAGACACCATATGAGTTATGGAAGAAAATAAAGTCTTCCTATAACTACATAAAAATGTGGGAGATGTCACACACCAAGGTAATATTTCATTACCAAAGAAAATGGAAATAAGTGAACTGTATTGGCTATGTGAAACATAGCAACGAATATATTTTTATAGAAAAATATGATAATGAAAAAGAATGATTCATTCTTTAAATGCACTTCTTAGAGAAGTTGATCCAAGTTTCGTGAAACGAACTATGGATATAGAAAAGAGTCCATATGTTCAACAAACGGTTGAAACAAACATATTGTCATGATGACAAGTAAGTGTGACAAAGGATGATTTGTCAAACCGACTAGGATATATGATCCTATGTTGATGACGTACAATGAAATGGTAAATGTACCAAAGACCTATCAATTCAAGATTGATATAAAAAATATGAGATTGATAGATTTGATTTTGGGTATCCAAATCAAACAATCAATTGAAGGTCTCATATTGACAAAGTCACACTACATGAAAAGGAAGTTTGGCCAGGATGTTTCCGGTATAGCCAGAACTCCAAATAAATACGAGTCAACACTTGTTGAAATGAAATATGCAAATGTCATATACAATCTAAGTGAATTGTATTAGACAAAGTAGTGCTTTTATTGTGAGCAATTTAAGTAGATTCACAAAATAATCCAAGGTCAAACCCTGGATAATAATTGTGAAAATTTTGAGATATCTCAGAGATACTCAAGATTGTAAAGCATTATTCCATAAATATTATTCGATATAAGTGAATATTTTCACATCGAATGAATAAGCTATGTCATGTGCTTTCTTAAGACAAACGTTTACATCTAGATTCAACATAGAATTTGAGTTTGAGATCCAGACAATTCTGGAAAAAGTCAAATGACTTTAAAATGTCTTGGAGGATACTCATGAATGGCATGAGCATGTGCCAACAATGTTTATTGGTAGAGCACATAGTTTTATGAACAACGGTAATTTGAGACGTATGAGTCATCAATTTAATACTGTTAGACAACTGATCTCAAATAGAGTTATCGCTACTGATTTGATAAAATCAAAGGATAACATTGTGGATCCAATAACCTAAAGGTTAAATTGAGATCAAGTTGAGAAAACATCTAAAGAAATGTGACTAAAGCTCATAAAAAATAAAGACGCTATGTGAAGGAAAAACCCTACCTAGCTGACTGGAGATCCCAAGAACTAGGTTCAAAGGGACAACTTAATTGCATAGACCTGTATGGTCACTGTGGGGGTTCCTCCCCAAGTCCATTCCTATGATGTGAACAGTGACAAGAATTTGGTAAAGGTTAAGCAAAAGCTTTTAATGACCATTGTGTGCTTCGGTGAGACGAGCAACATAAGTCACCTATGTTAGAGTGAAGTGGGGCCGCTTCAAGGAGACTATTAGGCATAGTTCTCTTATACTCTCGCAGAACCAAGAGATGTCCATGGCCATAAGGGCATAACCATGAGAGTTGTATCTCTTGTCAGAGAGATAGGTGTGTGAAGTATGTCATCGTTTACACCAACGGCTGACAGTTCAAGGACATCGCGTCTACTGATTAGCTAGTAAAGTAAATATACTTTCAAAAGGGAAGGTTCAAAGGTGAACACCTACCTATCCTATGCATCTATCAATCGTAGAGCCTATCACCACAATTGCCAAAATGTTTTGATACAATCATCAATTTCATTCATGTGGGGGATTGTTGGAAAATAGTGAGCAAATGACCATCTTTGAAGCATTTTTTGGAAGTGTAAAGATGAGGATTCGAATAAGGAATTATTGATTCCTATTCTACTCCGCGAGATCTTTACAACGGTAGCTCATATGCTCAAAATTGTTGAGTAGTGAATGAGAAATTGATGCTCAAAGTAATAAGGTTAAAATAAAGTAAGGAATGAGAAACCCCATTATCTCATATTGATGGGATAAATGAAGTGGGAAGTGTTTATATACACTTACTCACATAGCTGTCATTGAATGACTTAACTCTTGGGTTGGGGTGCATGACATGGGCGATGCAAATGTCCGGACCGGTCTGGCCTTTTTTGGGCCTGCGGATATTTTACCCGTTGTGCACATTTTTCCTTAATTTATTTTCTGAAAATATCCAGAAAAGAATTTTAATTCAGAATGAAATTTGAATTAATTAGCAGTTGACTGCTCTGGATAATTAGAGAGATAATTGGTAATTATAGTATTTAATTTGAATTAAATACCGGATAATTAACCATTATCCCGGATTTTTCGGATCTTAATTCGGGAAATTAAGCTCACTGTTGCCCTAATTTACACTATAAATATGAGATTGATTTCTCAGTTTTAAACATATCTCTCAAACACTCATCATCTATCAAAACTTTTTCTCTCCTACTTTTCCTTCTGGTGACTGGCGAAGGCAAGAACGGTTCGGGAACTCAGCAAATATGCTATTGTTGGAGTTCCTCTTGTTGTTGTATCTTGGGAGACAGACTACCAATAAACTCAGCACCATCTGAGTGGCAGAAAATCTATCTTAAGGAAACTGCAATTGGGCAGGCCTCAACACGATTCCGATTTATCAAAATCAAATTCGGTTTGATCAAAATTTATTTACTTTTATGGTTTTTACTATTCGTTTAAAATAATAATTTTATATCATTTTATTATTATTTTCTTGGATTAACCACTTATTGTCCAACAAGTGCCAAACCAGAGAAAACCTTTTCTTTCAAGATAAAAGTGAGTGATTCCTTTATCAGAAAATACAACTCCTTAATCATGTCACAATGTTTACTTGCACAAATAATACTTTTCTCTATTATAAAGAAATTTGTTTTACTTGGTCATTCTGGAATGTATTTAATTGCCTTTGGCTTGTTAGGTTTTGCTCTATCATCGTTTGTTGAATTGTTTGTTGACCTATAAATGGTGGTCACTTCATTTATGAACTTTAGTTTACTCAACGGGTTGCAACATACAATTTGGTTATCTTGCATTGGTAATTCATGAATGTTCATAGAATTGCCAACCAACAGTGGATGGAATTCAAAATCAATTTATTGTTCTCTAGTCTTTGATGTTTTCTAGTGTCCATAATTTTTTTTTATCATGTTTTGTATTTTTTTTATGCACCTTAACTAATTTGTTGTAACAGGTTCGATTTCTTACAAAGATATACCACCCTAACATTGATAAGGTTGGCACCTGCTCCTTTTGTCCTTATTATATGGCATGAAAGATACAATTTTTTGACACCAAGGGTTAAATATTTTTGCAACTTGGGAGAATATGACTTGGTATCCTCAAAGACAAATAGAGTCCAGTTCTCTAGATCCGAACTTTAGTTTTGAGGTATTTATAAGTCATCATAAGTTGCTTCCGATCATTTCAGCACTACATTCCAGATAAACTCGATTCAGATTTTCACCTCTTGATCCTATTCATGTTACTGAGCGACTTGAGCATGTTGTTGAGGCTGAAGGGTAAGTACTTTGTTTCATTTGTCATTCATTTGTGTTGCAATGAAGTGTTTCTACGTGGGTGATAGTGAACAAAAGAATTCTTGCTTCTAGTTTTTAACTATAGTTCATTTTTGTATAACTTTTACCATTGTGATTTATGTAATATATCTGTTTCTGTATAACTGTTTGTGGTTTCTAAAACATATTATGTTAAGATGGTTGATACAAATGATATAATATTATTTTTATTTTATATTTTTAAGAATTGTGTTTTTAGTGGCGTTTGTGATGTCAAACGCCGCTAAAGAGTAGATCATTAGCGGCGCTTGAAATCACAAACGCCATTAATAATATGCTCTTTAGAGGCGTTTGATATCTAAAACGCCATTAATAGTATGCTCTTTACCGGCGTTTGACATCACAAACGCCACTAATGATCTGCTATTTAGCGGCATTTGACATCACAAACGCCACTAAGGATCTACTCTTTAGCGGCGTTTGACATCACAAACGCCGCTATAGGTTTTAACCTTTTGAGGCGTTTTTGAATCAAAAATGCCACAAACTATTACGACGCTGGTTTTAGCGGCTCTTCTTGCGGCGCTTTTCTAAGTGCCAGAAAAGTTTTTAGCGGCGCTAAAAAACGCCACTATAGATTTAAAAAAACGCCGCTAAAGCTCTATTTTGGTGTAGTGGAGTAGATTAGCTAGATATACTCATAATCCAAGTGGTGAACATTGGACGAATCTTAAACGCTTATTAAAATACCTTAAGGGTATTATAGATTGGAAATTCGATTTTGTTGGCTATCTTGCTACTTTAGAAGTATATTGTGACGCCAACTGAGTTTCTGATAGTGATGAGGTAAGTTGTACGAGTGGATATATTTTCACTTTAGGTAGAAGCCTGCCATGTAAACATGAATTGCATGCTCCAGCATGGAGCCAGAGTTTATAGCTCTAGACTTAGTTGGGCAAGAAGTCGAGTAGTTTAGGAATCTTTTAGCAAAGATCCTCCGTGGGAAAACTGAACCCTCTAATATCTTTATTATGTGATTCGCAATCTAGGATACATGTGACCGTAAATCAAGCTTATAATGGTAAGAAAAGACATATTCACATAAGTCATGAAACTATAAGACACCTAATAAAGAACAGAATATTCGCCTTAGAGTACGTTAAGTCAGAGATGAATTTGGTTGATCATATTATCAAAAGATTGAGTAGGAAACAAGCTCTGGATTCATTGAGGAGGATAGTCTTTAAGCCCATTGGTTGAGTGATTCATGCTGGATACCCAACTTGGTTATCTAATTTCAATGTAGCCAATCGAAACCTTATAACAAATCATAACGTACATATCCATCTACCCAATCCTTATAACAAATCATAATGTACATATTCATCTACTTAATCCTTATAACGATTCATGTATATGCACAGGTTGAGTTTAATGCTCTTAGTAAATTCATAGCCCATGTTTAGGTGGTCTTAGTGAGAAAGACTTGATGAATTTACTGATTTTGGTTGAATAACTACAATTAAAATTTGTTGCTCGAAAAGATAAATTTATTTTAAATCTTAATAAATTCTATCCAAAGAGGTTGGATTGTTTTATTGAAAAGAACATTATTGAATTTACTGAATAAAAAGGATAACTTTTTATTTTTAATGATTTTTTTGTCCAGAGTTTGGGTGGTTTCTTTTAATATGATCTTGAAGAAAATCACCTCATTTTCTTTTGAGCTTAAACTTTATACAAAGCTCTTAATCATTTCATAATTAAGCTAAATTTATTATAATTTTAGTGGTTAAAAATTACTTGATGATTATATTTACTTAATAAATGAATAATATATATAGATAACAAGTATTATTGAATAAAGAAGCCATTTACAATTTAAATCATTGAACTTTTATTATTAACAAATTAAATCATTCACACTAACACCGTTAATTATTTTAACGAAAAAGCTGACTCATTAATCCTACTAGACTTATTTTTTCATATCAACAAAAAATATTAAAAAAATATTTAAAATCTTTTTTTACGATAAATTATTAAAAAAATTGCATTGAACCATAATTTCTTTAATAATTTAATGTAGAAAAATATTTTAAATATTTTTTTTAATTTTAATTAATATTAACTTGCTGACATGAAAAAATATGTCTAATAGGCTTATTGAGTCAGCTTTTTCATTAAAATATTTAACGATATTAATGTGAATGATTTAATTTGTTAATAATAAAACTTTAATAATTTAATATGATTAAATCGAATGTTTGTGACCTATACAAAAAAGTAGAAGGTAACTTCAATGATTTAAATTATAAATATCTCTGAATAACGTTTCTTATTAATTAAGTATTTAAATTTATAAACACAATGTATGCCTTAATGCAATTATTTGTGATCTTTGAGACTATGTTGCAAAAATAAATTTTATAAGGATAACAAAAGAGTGATTTGAGATACGAAAAATTAAGAATAAATATATCAAGTTGTGAGATACATACGAGAACATATATTCTACTTTTTATAATTTTATAGCGAATTATTTATTAGTCTAATCCTTTATTACATATATGCCTTATTTTATGTTAACCTTATTTTATGTTGACCTTATTCTATTTTCTTATATGCTTATAAATTTTATTATTTTCTATATTTATTTTTTAATTTAATTGAATTATTTTATATATAATAAATTAAAATATTTAAATAATAAAAAATTATTTAACAAACCCTAAACCTTAGATAGTAAATCCTAAAGTCATTTAAAATTTTAGATTATATTTAAAAATAGTAAAACCGAAACCCTAAATCTAAAACCCTTAACCTTAAATCCTAAGTCCTAAACTTTAAATTATATTTAAAAATACTAAACCTTAAATCTAAAACCCTTAACCCTTACCCCTAAACATTAAACCCTAAAGTTTAAATTATATTTAAGAATATTAAATTCTAAATCCAAAATCCTAAACCCTAAACCTTAAATTTAGGGATAAGGATTTAGAATTTAGGGTTTACTATTTTTAAATATAATCTAAAATTTTAAATGACTTTAAAATTTACTATTTAAGGTTTAGGGTCTGTTAAATATTTCTTTTTATTATTTAAATATTTTAATTTATTATATATATAATAATTTAATTAATATTTTAATTAAATTTTAAAAATTAAGATTATGTATGAAAAGAAAAAATAAATATAAAAAAATGTATTCCATATATATTAGTTGTAGGGTTTTATATCACATGATTCAGCTTGGTTCAGTGATTGATCATTGCTTAAGTATGCCGAAGGTCTTGGGTTTAGATCCTTCCAAATGCAATGTTAAAAAGTTTTATTTTCTTCCTTTGATCAGGTGGTGACATGTGTCACTCCTAAATAAATAATTATATTATTTTATTATAATAAAATTAAGATTAAATTTAAAAAATGTATGAATGATAGGAGTAAATGTGTAATTATTTCATTTTTAACGGCCACATCATCAGTCCGTTAGTTTTTTAACAGTCGATAACTGTTTTGATACCATTTTAATAGTTCACTGATATATTTGACGCATTTTAAAGTATTGTGACCATTTTGATACCAACTCTATAATATTGTGGCTATCCGTCTAATTTACCCTTTAATTTAATATAAACTTATTTCATAAAGCTAAAAAAGCATATTAACTAAAATATATTATATTAATAGATAAAAAGGATATAAGTAGCAAATACACTATTAACATTTAAAAAAAAAGAATATTAAAGAAATGAGAATATTTTGGAAACAATCCAACTCAAAATTAAATTTTAGAATATAGAGATTTTTCGTTTATATTTTAAATTCGAAATCAATTTTTACGGTGCATATAGCATTGTCCATAAAATTTATTTAAAATATATTAAAAATAAAAATCACTACATGATGTGACATCTTTCTTTTAAATTATCATTTATAAGTAATATTTATTTATTTATATTATAGCTTTTGATTTATATTTTAAAATAAAATTTAAAAAATTTATTTGTTTAATAAAAACTATAAACATCTCTTATACATCTGACGAACGTTAGCCTGAGGCAGAACTAATAGACTGTACACAATCCAAAATGAAAGTTTGTGGATAAAAAGAACTCTATAATCTGAAGAGTGAAGGCATTCACTACAAACACTAAGGTTATTAACTAAAAATTATATCATGAATCTTCTTCATCACGTTATCTGTAGTCTATGTAATCAGTTTCTTTCATATTTTAAGTAATTATTTGATAATTACCATCATTAATTACATGTAAAAAAGAAGTGATAATTAACTTAAAAAATATGAGATGAATCAGATTGGAACCATGAATGACGTAGTAAAAAGGGTTCATGATATAATTTCTCGGTTATTAATTATTTTTTTATATTTGATATTGAAATTTATTTAATTTTTTAAAAATTTAATTAATTTTTTAAAAAATCCAAAGATGCACAACAGGTACAGTAAAATAATAAGGACCTTAAGCTTATTTAAAATATCTTTTAGACAAAGAATAAACCAAAGGTAAAATTAGAGTTTTATATATTATAGAATTTAAATGGTTTCCCTTTTGTTAAAAAAACTCGATATCCACTGACCCTTTCAAAATGTATATCCATTTCAATTTATAAAAATAAAATTATACAATTTGATTTTGACTAATTTAGTTGGTAATTTTTTATATCCATCATGTTTTAGAAAAACTACCACCGTCGTCAAGGTCGCCATGCACTGGCCCAAACCACCGGCTGATCTTTCCAAGACAAGAATTTTCCGGCGTCGGAACACTGTGCCATTGACCAGCCTTCCTTATACCTTCTCAACAAGGCGCGTACATCGTCACACACTTCATCACTCAAAACCACGGGGCTAAGCCCACTTCCATGGAACCGTCTTGACCATCTCGTCGCCGGCTCGCGTCTCTCTATGGACTCGGACGGCGAGCAAGCCACCAAGTCAACTATGGCTTGACCAGCGGCTCGTTCCAGCATCAACCTTTCATCGCTTGTTTTGGGAAAGCTCTCATCCAAGGCTTCGAAATAAACCCTAAACCACCTCAAACATTCTTGAAAACCCTTGACGAACTCCAACCCAACATCAAAATCAGCTTCTTCTTCGACGACAGTGATTATTCTCGGTTGCAGTTTCTTGAAATTCGATATCATCATATCTCTACGATTATCAACGGCTCTGATCGAATGCAAGGTGCCAACACAGTTGATGGCTAAGGCTTCATCTTCTTTAATATTAAGTGTTGATAAATCTAAGCTACATAAATCACTGGAATGGTGTATTACATTGAATTTAAAGGGAACTCCCATAAGCCTAGCGAACTTCTCCATCCGATTTCTGATTTCTTTCATTATATCCTCGACTGCAGCTGCTCCCGAGGAACCTGAAGCGCCACCGTTTTTACCGACGACGACAGTGGTCAGTCTCAAATGTGGGGTTTCATCGGAGCGGGTGGCTAGGGCTTCGAGCAAAGTTGGCCATTGGGTGCAATAAGTGTTGCTTATATCGATTATATGTAATTTGTTTTCACCTTCGAAAGCTTCCATGATTGCACCATTACAAGCAACGTGACCAAAAGTAGTCCAAGGACTTACCTCTTGGAACTTCAATACCATCTTCTTCGTAGACTGGAAAGAACAGGTTTTCTCAGATGCCGAGGCTAACGTTCGATAGCAACGCTCGCCGGAGTCAGTCATGCGGCTAAACAAAGCTTGAAGGAAGTAAGAACCGAGTTTTTGGTCGGTGTCACCGTAAGGTGAGCAAAGCTCGTTGAGCATCCACATGAGTTGTTGGAAGCGTCCAATGTTCCGATCGGAGATAGCGGTTGCTGTTTCCAGGAGGATGTCGGTAGCCCACTTGCCAGAGAAATCAAAGTTCAGGTCACGAGCAGGAGAGAGAGTAGAGAATTCAGAAGCTTCAAAAGCATGGTGTCTACTGGCGGATGTAGTGGAGGCGGTGGCGGCGGCGGTTTTGACGGTGGCAGATGGGTGGATTTGTGGTTGTTGATGGTAAGGATAGTACTGTCCTGAAGAAGACGAAGGGAAGTCTTCTTCATCCATGAAAAGTTGAAGCATTCTTCGTATGACTGAGACTCGCAAGCTTAAACCATCTAATACCAAATAATAAGAGAACAAACTTAATGTTTTTCTATAAAAAAAATAATTTATTAAAAATATAAAATACTTATATTATCTAGTAATAGTATATGTTGAATTTCTTAAACTTAAAAGTAAATACACATTTTAATTTATTAGAAATGTAACTTTAGTCTCTAATATTCGTACATACTTAAAAAAAGGAAAAGTGTATTTTAATTTTGTATAGAAATACATTCTTTTTTTGATAATTTTATTTATGTTTTACACTAAAAAAGTTTAAATTTTAAATTTAAGATTAAAATTTTAGAAAATAAAAAAAATAAAAGTATATTTTTTTAAGATTTAAATTAATTAATGTTTATGATTTAATTTTGATTTTTTAGAGTTAAAAAAATACTGAAACGAGGCATGAGATTTTTACCCTTTAATCCTCAGCAAAGATTCACTTGTTAAATTGAATAAATTTTAGCCCCACGGTTTAGAGTTCTTTTAAAGGTTGAAATTCAGCATAAACCCGGAAAGAGCCAAAGAGGTTAAGATTTTTAAGATTCTTGGAAGTTGGAACTTTGTCATTCGTTAACAAATATATTCTCAATCTGTTTATTTTACTAGAAATATTAAATTATTAACCTGAATCAACAGGATAAACCCATAATTTTATATAGAAAGCGTAAACTACTAAAAATTATATTAAAAATATAAAAATATAAAATTATGAGAATTTAAGTGATACAATATTAGATTATTAATGAAAAGTAAAAATAAAAAAATATATAAAATGTATAAAAACTTAAAATTTTTAGGGGTACTGTTGTACTTCAATACCCCTAGTTTTGTCCACTTGAATTCATTTCAATATACTTTGGATCCATGGGTACTGGGGGAATGTTTAAAGAGAGGTGTGAGTACTGAGCAAACCAATGGATGTAGAGAACCAAAGAAAGAAAAATAGAAGAAGATTGGGAATCTGGGAAAATAGGTTTCTTTTGGGGGGAAAATGGAGTATGGATTAGATGGCTGCCGCAAAAATTTAGCCTTTTAAGAATGGAATTTTTGTCTGACAAAATAGGAAAGAGGTTCTAGGATTTTCATGGGGGAAAGATTATAAAATGTTATACCAACCATAATACAGTTAATTAGTGGTATTTAATATTACATAAAATATAAAAATAATTAAATATGATATACAACGTGAAATATACATAGGTGTATGTGATAGTGGGAGCAGGCATGGGAAATGGGATACTGGGAGAGTAAAGCTGCTGGAGCCTGGACTGTATCATCATCACAACCACTAGGATTATTCATACAAACCCGAATCAAAAAATCATAGCAATAGCAGAAGAATCCTGCAACAAGTGGATGTTTGATGGATTTGCTTTTAAAATTCTAGTAATTGCTTGGTTCATTCAAATAAAAGAGAAGCAAAAGCAAATAAAGTATGGGTGACCACTGAATTTTATGCTTCTAAGTTTCAGTCTTTTCACCACCGTAGGGCAAAAAAACTTAACGTACAGATCACAATTGAAGAAGACAAAAGAGAAAGTGAATTCATCCTTACGCAACGAATCATGTGTTTATGTTTGATCAAAACTTAGATTCTAAAGCACTCTTTTTTTCTTTTTTACTTTTTGCATGTTCATTAATCAATATGGGAGAGAAAATACTGAGGTAGTAAGCTTTAAGGACAATGGAAAAGAGAAAAAAAAAGCAAAATCATTTATGTTTAGGTGTCTTACTTTTACTAAATGGAAATCTATTTATTTATTTATTTATTCCAAGACCATACTTCTTTTCCTGCACAGAGTTGAAGTGGACACAAAAGTGATTCCATAAGAGAAAAAGACATAAAGTTGACCAAACTCACACACACTAGGGCTGGTGGGGTGGCTTCCAATTTTGTTTAAACCTCACTTTACCAACAATCTTCCACCGAAAGTTGAGATTTATTTCCCCACAAACATCACACAGAGTTGTAGTTTAGATTTAGATTTCAGATGGATAGATATGGACATGTGGTAAGTGGTCCATAATGGCTTGTTTTAGCTGCTCTGCGACATGGAAAACCCATTAATTCTTCAAGTTTTTTTGACCTCCAATAGAATAGAACTAATGTTGAGGAAGATAACGTCAGTTGCAACATCCAAAAACCCCGCCAACTACATCATCAGACTCGCCTGTTTTGTCCTGATTTTAACACACCTGCTGCTCCATCATGTTTTGTCCGCCTGCACATATATAATAATATTGTCTTCTCTTCTTCTTCCTGCACAACTGTGAGCACATATTCTTTTTTTACTGGAATTGCAAATATGGCCTTGGGATTGGATAAGTAAATGCACTACATGTTAGAAATGGAACTACTTTTAATGCTCGAATTCAATCACTCCCATGGATTTTGCAGAAGTGGTTTTGATCGGAGCAGTGCTAATATGCATGTTCAAATTTGAGCACCTCTTACTTCCAAGCTCCAAAACACATTTTGTATCATTTAAAAGGATAGTATTATGCATTAAAGAGCCTAACGCCCTAACCGGTTTACCAAGCAGAAAATGAAGACTCTAAATCAAATAATATTCAACTAAATTTCCCAGGAAATAAAAATTGCTAGAGCATAAAATTGCCCGCATAATGAAATTGCTCGAGCAATCGACAAATACAACAGAATTTTAAAATACTTTTCTTTTATTTCTATGAAATTTTTCTGTCTTCTTTCTCTCACTTCACCACACTCACTCACTCTTGCACACCACCACTACCACTACTTTTTGGCTCTCACTACCACACTCTTACTTTCTATCACACTCACATTCTCCTCACTCATTACAAAGCAATAGACAATGACTTTATATAGACACTAGGCATTACTACATAATAAAATCTATTAAAAACTATAACTCCTATAACTCCTATATTAAACTCTATAAAGACTAGTAACCCTCATA
The DNA here is from genome assembly GCA_035048815.1 of Abelmoschus esculentus. Classification (NCBI taxonomy): domain Eukaryota; kingdom Viridiplantae; phylum Streptophyta; class Magnoliopsida; order Malvales; family Malvaceae; genus Abelmoschus; species Abelmoschus esculentus. The sequence goes on from JAUCBN010000044.1 coordinate 4,699,074, forward strand.
TTAACTTTTGGTCATTCAAATTTATAACTCCCCATTAACTTCTAAATTTAAGACTCGCTAAATAAATCATTTAAGTTTATTCAACAAAACTCCCCCGTAAACTTAAATGTTTCTTCCATTCATCATGCCAATCATCTTCTTGCATTTTTCGCAACTTGATCCTGACTCGCTTGTATCTTTTCGCAACAAGTCTCGCCTTGTACCGTTCTATCTCGCCTTAACCATTCATCTTTTTCTTGAACACCTATTTTACACTAATAGGCTGACTTTCTTTTGGCAACTCCTTTCGGCAATAGGATAACTTCACATCAATTACCTTAATCTCCTCGTCCATGGCAATTTGTCACTTGTTGTCTCGTGATGCCTCTTCAAAGCTAATATTTTTAGCATCTGCCAAAAGATATACAAGATGTATCTCACTTGTCGAATCATACAAATCTTGCAAATTTCGCATTTTGGGTTTTCGTTGCTCATCTTTATCATCGGTAATTTCAGAGTTTGTTAGCATGCTTATTGGTGCAACAACTGATGATTCTCCAACTTCGATGACAATCTCTGTTGAATTATTCAAATCCCACTCACTTGCTTCATTTACTCGCACATCACGACTCACCATCACCTTCTTGCTTATCGAATCAAGTAACTTGTACCCTTTTGTCTTCTCATCATACCCAATAAAAATATATTTTTTGCTTTTATCTTCAAGCTTCGTTCTTCGTTGATCTGGTACATGCCACACTACCAAACCCTTTGAGATGAGAAACTGTCGGCTTTTGTCCGCTCCATGCCTCTTGTGGTGTTTGATCATCTAACTTCATATGTGAATACCGATTTTGTATATAAATGATATATTGCACGGCTTTTACCTAGAATTGCCTTAGCAATTTCTTGCTCTTGAGCATTGATCGAACCATGTCAAGAATGGTTTGGTTCTTCCTCTCAGTCACACCATTTTGTTGAACAGAGTATGATGCGTTTAGAAATCTTCTTATGCCTTGCTCCTCGCAATACTCCATGAAAGCCTTCGAAGTATACTCGCAACCTCTATTTGATCGTACGGCTTTAATATATCTACCGGTTGCCTTCTCCACCATCACTTTGAACCTTTTGAAGACCTCAAATGCATCAGATTTTTCTTTCAAAAAATACATCTAAGTTATTTGTGAGAAATCATCAATAAAGGAAATAAAATATCTTTTACCGTTAAAAGATTCGAGGGTGATTGTTTCACATATGTTTGTATGAATCAACTCGAGTGGATGTTTAGCTTGATATTCTGTCTTCTTTTGAAACGATGTTCTCGCTTGCTTGCCAATCACACATTCTTCACAAAATTTGCCATCATAATCCATGTTCGGTAATTTGTGCACCATGTTCTTCTTTGCTAACTCTTTTAGACCTCCATGATATAGGTGACCAAAACGGAGATGCCATAGCGATGCCTTGTCTTCTATATCGAATCATAAACTTTTTTCTCGCACGCTTCTCAAATTCAATTTATGATTTTTCCCATTTCAACTCTTGCAATTTTACTCTCTTGCTTGTATTTCAAGAGTAGTATCCGATCTTTCAAAAATACTGAGTAACCTTTCTCCATGAGTTGCCCTATGCTCAAAATATTTGTCTTAAGATCTGGAACGTAATATACATCTTGGATTGATCCTATCAAGCCATCCTTTTATAAGTAGCAAACCGTACCTCGTCCTTTGACCTCTACTTTTAATGCATCACCAAACGACAGATGCCCACCTTCAATCTTTTGTATCTCTTTGAATAGGTTCTTTTGACCACACATATGGTTGTTTACGCCCGAATCGAGGTAACATATATCATTTTCGATGTTGACTTCATTTTTAGCCATCAACAGAACGCCTTTATTCGCTTCATCTTCCAAGACTAGGTAGGTTATTTCTTCTACCTTTTTATCGTCTCGACAATCTTTTGCAAAATGTCCCACTTTTCCACAACTATAACATTTGTCAGAATTACAATCTTTCGCGTAGTGACCATATCTGTAACACTTGTAGCACTCAATGTTGGAATAATTTGACCGACCACCTCTTCCTCGATTACGTCCTCTTCCACACCAATTTGGTTGGCTCGACTGTCCCATCTCCTTATAGTATCCTTCATGACTTCCTTTTTGAATACCGTGAATATTTTCATGACCTCCACGGTCATGTCTTCTACCTCAAAAATTTTGAGAACAGAGTATCTTTTCGTCTTTGATTGACGCCTTATTTTGAAGTGCTTGCTCGAATGTCTCCTTTTTTTTTTCCTTTTTACGTTGTTCGTGTACCTCAAGAGAATTGATGAGTTCATCAATTGTGAGAGTCTTAAGGTCCAATGACTCTTCTATCGTGCACACAACATTCTCAAAATTATCAGTTAATGATATCAAGATCTTTTCCACAATTCACGCATAGGTTAACGTTTCACCGTTATGAATGAGCTGGTTTGCCATGACTTGTACACGGGCAATGTGTTCGGATACACTTTTTGATTCCTCTATCTTCATGCTCTCCAACTCGCCACGAAGAGTTTGAAGACACACTTGCTTGACTCGGTCGACTACTTTGAACACCTTTCTTAAAGTGTCCCACGCTTCTTTTGAAGTAGTTGCCTCGACAATCTTCTCAAAGCTTGATTCGTCAACGGCTAGGAACATCATGTATAACGCCGCATTATTGTTTGATCGTGTCACTTTCAATGCCTTAGTTTGAGCTATCGTATATCCCGTGGTAGTTGTTGGTTCTTCGAACCCTTCTTCGACAAATTACCACATATCTTGAGATCCAAGAAGAGTTTTCATTTGAATGCTCTAATTTTCGTAATTCGCTTTTGTTAGACGTGGTATTTGACCCGTCACATTCGTCATTAGCTCTGATACAAATTTGAAGACTCTAAATCAAATAATAGTCAACTAAATTTCCCAAGAAATAAAAATTGCTAGAGGATAAAATTGCCCGCAGAGTGAAATTGCTCGAGCAATTGACAAATACAACACAATTTTAAAATACTTTTCTTTTATTTCTATGAAATTTTTCTCTCTTCTTTCTCTCACATCACCACACTCACTCACTCTTACACACCACCACTACCACTACTCTTTGGATCTCACTACCACACTCTTACTTTCTATCGCACTCACATTCTCCTCACTCATTACAAAGCAATAGACAATGACTTTATATAGACACTAGGCATTACTACATAATAAAATCTATTAAAAACCATAACTCATATAACTCCTATATTAAACTCTATAAAGACTAGTAACTCTCATATTAACTTTTAGTCTTTCAAATTTATAACTCCCCATTAACTTCTAAATTTAAGACTCACTAAATAAATCATTTAAGTTTGTTTAACAGAAAAATACTGAAATTCTCCGGGAGCGGCTTTCCTTTTTTTTGTTACAAAAATTGTTGTTATATTGGTATCAACAACCGCGAGCTCAAATCTGTGAGTTCCTAGTCTTTAAGTACTTTCCAACACCAACATCAACACCAACCATAACTCTGGATTCTGCTGTTTCTATACTTGGATTGCCTAAAGAAGACCCGATCTTATCCTGAAATTCAAAGAAAATGAGCAAAACTATTATAAAGAATAAAATATGAATTGAAAAATAATAAAATAAATAACTAAAATTCAGAATTCTCAGGATCAGGGGGTCAAAATTAACATTTTCTTCATCCTCAACAACCTTTTTATCGTTCTTATCCTCTTCCTCTTCATTAGGTTCCAAGTACAGATTTACAAATACAGTTATGCTAATTATTTTAATCTCCTCCTGCAGAAGCAACAAGACTTAGAACCTAATTATCCCAGAAGTCAATCTTTTGAACAATACCAAGAAGTTGAACATTTAGGATTTTCCTATCAAACAATATTTTAGCAAATCATACATGATTAAAAAGGATACAACACAACTAGATATGCAAGACTTATTTTAAACAGAAACTGGGTTTGACCTCAATATTATTTCTTTATGTAAAATAAAAATAAAATGCAAGATTATCAAGCTAAATAGCTAAAAATTTATAAATGGAAAAAAGGAGAACTTGCATTTGTAAAATGAAGCAATTATAAAACACATCTTAAGATGGAAGAATGTACAAATTTGAGGATCACTAATTATGAAGAAAACACTGAAGATCAAAACTCACCAGAGGTTTGTCATTGTCATAGACAAAAACCTTCTTCATAGTTGATCGTGTCGTCAAGTCACCAACAACGCCACCAAATACATTATATTTGAGGTTTAAATGATTTGCAGATTTAAAGAGGATGAAAAACTGTGAACCATTCGTGTAATGGCCATTGTTGGCCATACTAACAACACCTTTTCCTGAGTGAAGTAACTTAAATTTCAGTTCATTAAAATGCTTTCCTTGTATAAATTCACCTTCCCTTCCAGTACTAGTTGGATCACCACCTTGAATCATAAAATTTCTAAAAACCATAAAGAATAATTTCATCAGCATGAATCAGTAAAATATTAAACTAAGTGATGAAAAACAGTACACGAAATTTGAACTGAGGGATTATCACCATACTGAATGTTTATATAGAAGGCCACACCATTGTAGTACCCACATTCACAAAGAGTGATGAAATTCTTGCATGTCCTTGAGTAATGTTACAGTGCAGTTCAATTTTCAAATCACCATGCATTGTATGCAGTTGAGCATAACCTTTCTTTTTAGGATTTTTTTCAACTTTTAACATACTCGAATTCATTTTTGGTGACTGAATCATAATCGGTAGAAGTACAGGATCGTGAAGTGGCATCAATTGTAAAACGATTTTTCACTTGATAAAAAAAGTCCAATATTTACATTGATGGTTCAAATTGCATAGTGATATCTTGCGGCATTTTCTACAATCTAAAAACCCATCATTGATCTGAACTGATGACTGAGACTATCAGAAACACCTTCATTAAAGAATTATAATTTTTTAATTTTCTAATTAATCAATATACAAATTCTCACGTCAGCTTACCGCTATCAATTGATTGATGATAGAATCATAATTATCACATGTCACTATCATCAGAATGTCTAATCAACAATTTGACACTAAAAAACTCTTTAAATCATACTAACACACAGAATGAAATAGAAACTCAAAACAATGATAAACATGTAGTTTAGGATGAAATGAAACTCTATGATAGGTGGTTATGCCCAAAAGAAAAGGAAAGAAACAAGGAAATTACCATCTTAGCATTCACGAGTGCCCTCTCTCCAGCCATGCGCATAGCTATCGTAGCAGTCGTTTTATCATTTGATGCAGCTTTTGCTGCTGCAGCACTTCTTCCATGTACTGAAGCGGATGCAGCATTTACAATATTAAATGCAGATTGACTTTTACTCTCCCCATTTACAACTGACTTAGAATCCTCTTTGATGCGAGATCTGGCAGCAAAAATGGCAGCAAGAGCAGAACCCTCTCATTTTGAGCCTTACTGACGCCACCTCCAAGCAGAGCAGTTTGCTTCGCTTTGTCGATTCCAAGCTCTGCTAGCATCTGCTTGATATCTCCGGCGACATTTATGTTATAAGTTGGATCTGAACTCATTTTCCTTAGTTCTGCGAAGTGATTAAGGGAAAATCAAGATTATAAAATAGAAGGGGAAGACACATAAAATCCTATCAGTAACTACAGCTAAAACAATGACAAATATAATACCTTCATCATCAACCTTCAAACTACTTTTGACATGATCAAAATCCAGGGTAACTTTACCGTCAAGTGCATTAAGATTCTGCAGAACATAAGCAGCAAACCAACAAGAAGCATCTTATAATCATGATGTGTCACTGGCAAAACAAATAATAATGTGTTCAGAAAATAAATAAATGTATACAGCTGACCTGAATTGTAATCATATCTTCCTTAGTGAAAGGTTAATCTGTAAGTAGATCTTTCCAGGTTTTGGTCTTGATGTTTAATTCTTTAATGTCCTGCAATAGGAACAAAAAGGAACAACGTTATAGTGCTTTGGCACACCAAACATAGGAGTAAAACCTTGAAAATGAGAAATAAACTATACCTCGTAACAGAACACATTTCCCGTAGTCCTCAAAGCTACTATCTGCGTAGGGGTGAGCATTCGGTTAATTCGGTCGGTGGTCGAACTGAATTAACTGAAATTTTTAAAATCTTAATCGTTAACCGAATCAAATTTTCTTTAACCGAATTAACCGAAATTATTTCGGTTAATTAGCCGATTTAACCGAAATTTATTATAAATTTTGGTTAAATTACATAATAGGTCATTAAATTAAGTTAAAATAACTTTTTAGTCACTAAACTTTTATTTAATACAAAATTTCGTGACCATTTTATAATATAAAAAATTAATGAATATTTTATAATATTTTAAAAGTTAAATTACTAAATATATATATATATATATAATATTTAATATATATAATTTCGGTTAATTAACCTAATTAACCGATTTCGAACCGAATTAACCAATAACCGAATTATCAAAAAAAATTAACCGTTAACCGAATTTATCAAAAATTAACTGATCAAATTAACCGAAATACTTTCGGTACGGTCGGTTAACCGAATTAACCGAACCGAATGCACACCCCTATATGTGCGTATAGGGTCCGTTTGTTTTGAAGTATTTCATTTGCTACTACGTGTGTTTGGCTAAAAAACTACGTTTGAAGAGAGTTTTTTAACCCAAACGCAAAAGCTAAAATTTTTAGCTTTTGCGGTTAGAAAAGTGTTTTTAGGAGTCAGATTACAATTTTAACCTTCATTTCCTATGTTTTATTATAATTTAATTTTTACAAATACATAATTATATTTAACATAAATTATTTTTTCAGTTTAAAAATTATATATTTTCTCAAAAGCACATCTGAAAACACTTTTCAAAAATAATTTATGTATTCATTTATTAATATTTTTATATTTCATCATAATTTAAGTTAATATTATAATATGAAAGAATTTTATTATGATTTAAATATATATTTTTAAGTTATAACATCATGTCTAAAATAATCATTTATTTTTAACTAATAGCATCGTACTTTATTTAAAAAATTAAAAAAACTCATGTTATACCGTAATTCACAATCTCTTCCTTATATTTTACATGTTATTTGTTTATAGATATTTTTAACCCTTCACTATCACGTATATTATAGACAAAATGATTAAACTCAGTACGAATCATTTTGCCTCAGTGGTTAAGGGAATGATTGTTGTTCTTAAAGGTCACGGGTTCAAGCACCAATAGTGCCAACATAGTGATTGAACGATTAATGTCTAATGACTGAGAGTATACTTTAGAATAGATATTACTGTAACATTGTAATTGATTAAAAAAATATTGAACTCAAATCCTTTAAAATAAATATGATCCATGTGATTAGAAATTTAGGGTTTTGGTTTTACTTTTTGATTGTATTACCCTTGCCATTATTCATGCTGCATTACCAAGAAAATAACACAGGAAAATATATGATCATCCCTGCCCAAGAAATTTGACTTCATAGAGAGGACGAGACGCAATAATAGGGTCCTTATGAAGAGAAAACAAATGTGGGATTCAATAGGACAAAGAAAAGGAAGGTATAAATTTGCTTAAGATTATCTTAATTATCTCTTTTAATAATATCATTATTAATAGTTTAACTCACAGGTGTTCAAATTATAATTCTTTTGAAATAGATATTTAATATTTTTTATTTAAAATAAGTGCCTAAAGTTTTATTTTGTTATTGTTTTATGATAATAATGTTAAAAAATTTATCACCCAATAATAAATTGACATGTAGCTTTTATTTTTTATTTTAAAAATAGATAGAAAATAAAATAAATTAATAATATTAAAAAAAATTATAAATCACAAAATAGTCCCAAAATCTTTAAAAACACCAAACCTTAAAACTAAAATTGATGTCACTACTGTCGTTGATAGACTTGTCAGATCTCGTTATCGTAACCGAAACGTCACTTAAAAACCTATGAACGGAAACAAGAATTTCGAACGTTGAGCTAATGAAATCTCATTGGATACACCTCAACTTAACCATGATTTATGTAAATCATAATTAAATGCATGCAACAAGCTAAAATGGAAGAGAAGTGATTGACGTTACTATAGCCATTTAAACACATGATATTTTACACGGTATTATCATGACATTCATCAATTATCAATATAAACACATATACATTAGATGTGTGGTCCAAGGTCGCTTAGTATTCGAAGTCACACACCCGAGGAGGGTCCGGTCATCAGTAAACCTCAGAACCTACCTCCCGCCATACCTTGAGTGTAGTATGGGTCACTAAGCCTAGAACTAACAATCCCTCATTTAAGTGATCCATAGTCACATAGCATCGAAAGTTACCTCTTGGATATCCGAATCCCGTACCAACATTCTCATAGCCATTATCAACAATTATAAAAATCATACACACGTTTTCAAAGTATAACCAAGCATTCCAAGGCGTTTAATCCACAACTCCCTATTTAAGTCACACACATAGTAAAAGTTTACATTTCTCAGTTTTACTATTAATTTTAGTCATAAAGGGATTGATAAGTGCTCAACACACTATCACTTTTTACTCCTTTTATCGATATTTATCACCAAATATTCACCCACTTGAACCAATGCATGTGCTTAATGTGATATATTTAGAAGTTATACTTGAATAGATAATATTTATAGAAAAGGCACGTTTTACTGCGTTTTCATATCTGTGCAGGAAAACCATTGCCGCGGCAGCGACAAGGCCGAGGCAGGACCTGATGTCGAGGCAGCAGCAGGAAGATAGGAAGCAAAGTGATAGGCGATGGAAAGACAAAAATATAAGGAACGTGTTTGGACTTGAAGCCCAAGAATCGGAACTGGCTAGCACAAGGAAAAGCCCAAAGGAAGACCACGCGGGAAAGCCCCCTTAGCCGAATTCAAACTTGGAAATATAATATTATTATGTACTTGACTTGTTCCCTACTCCAAGTTGTATTCTACTTAGGAAAGGTTTGCCCTAGGTCTAGCCTATATAAAGACCTAGCCACCCAATGTATGATATATCGAAATACCTAGGGAGAGCTGACTACTACTCTTGTTTCCTTCCTCTCCATCATGTTCTAAACCCTTCATAGGGTTTAGGTGAAGGTTGTGGAGTATTTGTGAGAGGAGATTGTAATTTGTCTTTTATTCAATGCAATAAAGATTATCAAGGTTTGCTTATCCTTTGTTATTCCCTGTTCTCGCATTCAAGCTCGGGAGGGAAGTTTGTGAGTAATCCATTTATCTAAGCTCGGGAGAGTTAGATTCACGAAAGGGGTAAGTACGGTGTTTCAATCGCGAAATACTAACTCGGCCTAGGGATAGGTTAAGAGTTTCAGCGGCTAAAAGAAGTGTGAGATTGGTTGGTGAGTATAATTGGTTCACGCCGGGAGGTATCATCAAGGACTAGTCATCAACAGCACTCTGACTTAGGGATAAGCGGAGTCATTCAAGGACACTTTGCCGAACTTTGGTAAAGTCTGCCCACGAGCAAGGGATTGCCGCGGCAGACAGCGTTATCGCTGCCCAGGCAGTAAACTGCAGTGCTGCCGAGGCAGAGATATACGATTGCAATTGATAAAGACAAGTCAATCAAGTCCACAATACAATATAACTGGATCCTGGCCCATCTCTCTCTCTAATATTTCGACTCTTTATTTTTATTCAATTATTTTAGTTTAAATAAATCACATCAATTCACTTGTGTTTTTATCTTTCTACAGAGCAAGAAGATGAAGAAAACATATTAAGTATACCAGTCCCTGAGGAGACGATAACTCGATAACATACTTATCACTTATTACTTGCGATGTGTCCGCTTGCACTGAACGCGCACTTTTGACACGCGACAAGTTTTTGGCGCCGTTGCCGGGGACTGACAACTAAATTTTGTTTTCTTTGTTTTCTTGTTTCTTTTTCTTTTTCTTTTATTTTTGTTTTTCTTGGTGTATGACCAGGGCCAATCCAACCAACCCCTTATACGAGTTAGATCCTGAGATTGAAAGAACAGGGTTAAGGTTGAGGAGACAAATCCGAGGAGTCATGGCAGAGGTTCAGGCAGGACAAAACATACCTGCTGGCAATGAAGGTCTTCCGTCGCCACCTGGGCCGCGGCAGCTGACTGTCAGAGATTTCTTGGAGGAGGACTTAAATGGACTAAACCCAGGAGTCGTTACACCCGAGATTGAAGCAGCCCATTTTGAACTTAAACCTGTTATGTTCAACATGTTAAATACAATTGGACAATTTGGTGGGTCTGCAACTGAAGACGCAAGGCAGCATCTCAAATCTTTCATGGAAATCTGCAACTCTTTCAAAATCCAAGAAGTCCATGAAGATGTCTTGCGGTTAAAGCTATTCCCCTATTCACTGAGGGATAGGGTGAAAGCTTGGTTGAATAGCATTCCAGCGGGATCTATTGGATCCTGGAGTGGACTTTGTCGTGATTTCATTACTCGCTTTAATCCTACTAATCTATATGATAGAATTCGTAATGAAATTACTTCTTTCCGACAGGCTGAAGACGAACCAATGTACGAGGCATGGGAACGCTACAGAGAGCTATTGCACAAGTGTCCGCTACATGGATTTCCCTTATGGACACAAGTGACAATGTTTTACAACGCCACGAATGCCCCGACAAGGATGATGTTAGATGCCTCGGCAAACGGCACACTCCTGGACAAGGCACCCGAGGAAGCTATTGAAATTTTGAATAAACTCACAAGGAATGACTTCCAGTTTCCCACATCTAGGCGAGGAGTAAGACGCCAAGCCACGGTAAACGAATTAGATTCATCAAGTTCAGTGGCAGGACAATTGGCCTCTCTTACCAAGATGGTGCAAAACCTACAATTACAAAACAATACCCGTGAGGTCAAGGTAATTGATTCATGTTGTGATTTATGTGGAGGTAACCACAGTTCTGTTGATTGCATGAATCAAAAAACTGGTATGTATGTTGGGAACTACAACCGTAACAATGTGATGTCCAACACGTACAACCCCTCATGGAAGAGGCATCGAAACTTATCATGGAGCAACCTAAATAATGCCTTAAACCCAATCACCCAACCACCGGGATTTCAGCAGCCAATGTCGCAGCAGCAAGTCCAACAACCGATGTCGCAGCAGCAGATGCAGCAGCAATCGGTCAATTCATTGGAAAACACGCTAAAAGCCTTCATGATGAAAACCGAGTCAAACATGGCGGAAAATAGTAATTTCATCAAGAGGACCGACGCCTTCATGAATAGGACTGAGATGAGGCTACAAAATCAAGAAGCGGCCATAAAAACTCTGGAAACTCAGGTTGGGCAGTTTGCTCAATGTATAAACACTAGACCACAAGGAGGCCTACCTAGCAATACTGAGGTTGCTAAGGTACTAAGCCATGAACAGTGTAAGGCAATCACTACCAGGAGTGGTCTACAGTTGAAAGAGAAGATCCCAGAGAACCGAACCCAACCGGCGGATCAACCAAGAGAAGAGGATGAGCAAACCGAGACTGACAACACTGCCCCGACAGCAAGCACTGTAGCGCCTGAGCAGTCTGCCGAGGCAGCAAAAATTCCAGTGGTGCCAGGTATACGATTCCAAACTAAAGAAACCCTGGAAGAGATGAGACCACCACCACCTTTCCCGCAAAGGTTGAAAAATCAAAAACAGGATCAACAGTTCAAGAAGTTCCTCGATATCTTGAAGCAAGTCCACATCAACATACCATTCGTTGAAGCCATTGAACAAATGCCCAACTATGTCAAGTTCTTAAAAGATATGGTATCAAAGAGAAAATGAAAAGGTGAGTTTGAGACAGTGGCTGCCACCGAGGGATGCATGGCAATGCTGCATAACTGCATGCCACCAAAGTTAAAAGATCCTGGTTGTTTCACTATACCTTGTGCGATAGGAAAGAGTTATGAAGGAAAGGCCCTATGCGACCTTGGAGCAAGTATAAACCTCATGCCTAAATCAGTCTTCCAAAAGCTTGGAATTGGAAGGCCAAAGCCTACAATAGTAATGCTCCAACTCGCAGATAGATCCTATGTGCAGCCTGAAGGCAAAATCGAGGACATACTGGTAAGAGTTGACAAGTTTATTTTTCCTGCTGACTTCCTTGTCCTTGATTGTGAAGCAGATGACAACGCACCGATTATCCTTGGGAAACCCTTCCTAGCAACTGGACGTACATTGATTGACGTGGAAAAAGGAGAGTTGACTATGCGAGTCAATGACCAACAAGTCAAACTCAATGCATTCCACAACTTAAAAAGGTATAACGATCCAGAGGAATGTAAGGGCATCCACATAATAGACAATAAGATATCCTGCCTGGGCAGTCTGCTCGGCAGGATATTCGGCAAGAAAATCAAGCCCAAGATGGATGGACAGACAACACTAAGGAGCGGCCCACAATCGATACATAATTTGGGCCTAAGGGAGAAAATAATTTTGGGAGATGCATTCGCATGCTCTCCACCAGTAACCTAACCTCTCCCTTTTCCTTTTCTTTATTATATTAGGGTTAGTAGTTTATTTTTTTAATTATTTTCGTTTTCAGTATTTTTCTTTTGTGTGTTTAAATTTTTATTCAGGAATAAAAAGTAAAGATAAGGGAAAAATAGTTCACAGCAGGAACTCTGCCGAGGCAATACAACAGTGTCAGAGCCGCAGCAGTCCCAACGGGTAGAAAAGTGTAACGGCTAGTTTGCCGAGATTCCTGCTGCGGCAGAAAAGGAAACGGCAGAAGAAGGAAACGGTTACAACGGCTAGTGATCTCAACGGTCACAAGGCCGAGGCCTATATAAGAAACTCCTTCCTCTTGAACTATTCACTCTTACTTTCTTGCTTTCTTTAGTATTCTTAACAATCACTCTCTCAATTACTCTCTGCCTACTAATCCCTTTTAAATCTCCAGATTCTCTTCAAGAAAACCTTCAAGAACTCAATTTTCTCTTTCTTGATGGCAACTTACAAAAGATTCGCCCCAGCCAACGTTAAAGATCGATTCAATCGATCTTTCATCGCAAGGCAACTTTGGGAAGAACAAGGGTTCCAGCACGCGGATGAAGAGAATTACGGCATTGAACACTACTCGTTCGACAGAATAAAGTACCAGAATTGGGAAATATTCTGTTTGCAACCTGCCCAGGCAAACGCCACAATCGTGCGGGAGTTCTACGCTCATGGGCCCAGCAAAGACTCCCTCTTTGTTCACTGCCACGGCAGGCCTGTGCAGCTTGATGCCGATACGATCAACAACTTCTACGGCCTCACCCCGGACAGTGATCTCCATGCTGACTTCTTGGAAGATATCACTGCCGAGGACTATGAACTTATCAAAGACGATCTTTGTTACGCGAACACTCCATGGGAAACCGGTACCCATCGAGGATCCGTGACAAGACAAAGCTTGAAGCCGGAGGCCAAGATGTGGAACACCTTCGTCAAACGACGCCTCATCCCAACATCACACAATAGCACGGTGGATCGCAAGAGATTGGTGCTTATCCAATCCATCATCAACAAAAGGACCATCAACATTGGAGAAATTATCCTACGGGAAATTCACGAGTGCGGTAAGAAAGATCGAGGACCATTGTATTTCCCTTGCTTGATTACGGGTTTATGTTTCTGCAGGTGTACCCATTGAAGAAACGGATGAATACACACCCCCAAGAAGAGGATGGACCAGGGAATTCTGCCACAAAGTCATGCAGATCACACAAGCAGAACCTGTCCAGGCAACACCGCAGCAGTTCACTGCCAATACTGCTGTCGGGGCCCAGTACACGACAGATATGCCTGGTACTGCCCACACCTTTGCCGCAGCAGACCCGTATCAAGAACTCTTGCAGCGAATGGCCGCGATGGATCTTCGACAACAACGGTACATGGAGTACCAGCGGGACTTCAATGGCACTCTCGCACAGATGATGTTGTACGCCATCCCGGACCAAGGCGTACAATTCCCGGAGTTCCCAAGCAATATGTTCGTTACTGCCGCACCCTACACCGAGACTACACCAGCCCCAGGAGGACCGCGACCGTTCTTCCATCCGGATCCTCAGCCCCAATACCAGGCTGCTGGACCATTTAGGGCAGCAGACTCTGCCGTGGCCTCGTCTGTCAGCCGAAGGCCATCCAAGCGGAGAGCCGTTTCCAGCACTCCACCAAGATCGCCAATTATCATGGGCAGTCTATCCGCCGAGATAGATGCTTATGTACACCAAGGCTCTACTGCCGCCGGCCCAAGCACACACCACACCGGAGGAGCAACTGCGATGGGAGGAGGAACGGACGTGATGATAACTGAAGAGATGGAGGATGTTGAAGAAGGAAAAGAAGTAGAAGCCCCAATGCATAGAACCCCACCCACTCGAGTCCAGCCGCCGAGGCAAGCAAAGGCGCAACCATCGCCCTCCCCAAGGACAAAGCACTTGGCATCAAGGCCACGGAGTAAAATTGTTACGAGCAGCTCTTCGGAGTCACTCTAAAATTCTTTGTCCTTTATTCAATATTCATTGCTTTTACTATTTTTCCTTGCTGCATATAATTCATATTCTGTTTTTCCGTTTATTCCTTCTAAATATAAAGCATCGAGGACAATGCTTGGTTTGAGTTTAGGGGTGCAGATTTACTGCCAAGGCAGCAATCTACTGCCGCGGCCTTGCCAAAAAAGTGAGTATTCCAGTAATTTCTTTAATTTTTATGCTCCCCGCCTTACTTGAATTAACTTCCTACACTCTTGCACTGCTCATCATCAGTATTGCCTTAGTTTATTCTTTAAGGCTATAGAAATCTTTCTCCTTACCATGTTTAGGTTCTGTCAAGAGGGCTTAACCTTAGGATGCTTAAGGATGAAAACTTAGAAGCTTACTATAGGAAGAACTTCAAACACTTTTGGGACTAGTTGGATTATAGGAATTCTTTTAATGAACTTGGGTGATAAAGACTTAGATTTTTGGAAAAGTAACTAGAGGTGCCTACCACCGGCTCTAGAAAATCTCTTCTTCATGCTAGAGGTGCCCGAAATTGGCTCTAGTATGTATTAAGGAATATTAAAAAAAAAGACAAAAAGGTTTTTAGTGAAAAGAAAAACACAAGTCTTTGAGGTGCCCGAAACCGGCTCAAGATTTGGGGTTTGAAAAAGAAGAGAGCACTTAAACCAATGTCTATTTGTCTTGAACTTAAAGTTTATCTAAGAAAGCCTTTAATCAACTTGTCCACAAAAGCGCACACACTCACAAATCCTATAGTTTGTTTCTAGGTAAATTCTTAGGTAGCCGAATGGTTAAGGCTTAAAGATAGGCCTAGCTATGGTGGGGAGAATAGATGAACATGTAAGACCAAGAGAGAGTAGAGTTCGGCAAATTGATGGTTTGCATTGCTTGAGGACAAGCAATAATTCGAGTTTGGGGGTGTGATAAGTGCTCAACACACTATCACTTTTTACTCTTTTTATCGGCATTTATCACCAAATATTCACCCACTTGAACCAATGCATGTGCTTAATGTGATATATTTAGAAGTTATACTTGAATAGATAATATTTATAGAAAAAGCACGTTTTACTGCGTTTTCATATCTGTGCAGGAAAACCATTGTCGCGGCAGCGACAAGGCCGAGGCAGGACCTGATGCTGAGGCAGCAACAAGAAGACAGGAAGCAAAGTGATAGGCGATGGAAAGACAAAAATATAAGGAACGTGTTTGGACTTGAAGCCCAAGAATCGGAGCTGGCTAGCACAAGGAAAAGCCCAAAGGAAGACCACGCGGGAAAGCCCCCTTAGCCGAATTCAAACTTGGAAATATAATATTATTATGTACTTGACTTGTTCCCTACTCCAAGTTGTATTCTACTTAGGAAAGGTTTGCCCTAGGTCTAGCCTATATAAAGACCTAGCCACCCAATGTATGATATATCGAAATACCTAGGAGAGCTGACTACTACTCTTGTTTCCTTCCTCTCCATCATGTTCTAAAACCTTCATAGGGTTTAGGTGAAGGTTGTGGAGTATTTGTGAGAGGAGATTGTAATTTGTCTTTTATTCAATGCAATAAAGATTATCAAGGTTTGCTTATCCTTTGTTATTCCCTGTTCTCGCATTCAAGCTCGGGAGGGAAGTTTGTGAGTAATCCATTTATCTAAGCTCGGGAGAGTTAGATTCACGAAAGGGGTAAGTACGGTGTTTCAATCGCGAAATACTAACTCGGCCTAGGGATAGGTTAAGAGTTTCAGCGGCTAAAAGAAGTGTGAGATTGGTTGGTGAGTATAATTGGTTCACGCCGGGAGGTATCATCAAGGACTAGTCATCAACAGCACTCTGACTTAGGGATAAGCGGAGTCATTCAAGGACACTTTGCCGAACTTTGGTAAAGTCTGCCCACGAGCAAGGGATTGCCGCGGCAGACAGCGTTATCGCTGCCCAGGCAGTAAACTGCAGTGCTGCCAAGGCAGAGATATACGATTGCAATTGATAAAGACAAGTCAATCAAGTCCACAATACAATATAACTGGATCCTGGCCCATCTCTCTCTCTAATATTTCGACTCTTTATTTTTATTCAATTATTTTAGTTTAAATAAATCACATCAACTCACTTGTGTTTTTATCTTTCTACAGAGCAAGAAGATGAAGAAAACATATTAAGTATACCAGTCCCTGAGGAGACGATAACTCGATAACATACTTATCACTTATTACTTGCGATGTGTCCGCTTGCACTGAACGCGCACTTTTGACACGCGACAGGAATCCAATAAGGATATTTAAATGAACTATTAACCCTTCGAATTCAAAGGCTAAAATTTGGACAAATTGGCATGCACGTACCGATACGCATATATGAGGTATCGGTACGCCCTTAACCAGTATCGATACCCCTCCATTGAGTACCTATACTCAAAACACATTAAAATGAATTAATTCATTTTTATTACCTCATACCCATACATCTATTTGGCGTACCGATATCCAGTACCAGTATGAAGACCATCCTTACCGATATGCGACTTCAAAGGAACAATGGTAACGATACTCACCCATGTACCGATACACGTCTAGACGAGTCTGTACTTGCTCAAAATACCTTCCTAAAATTCTCACTTTTCTCTTCATGAGTACCGATACTGGTACCTCCCGTACCGATACGCGAGCCCAAATTTCAAGTCTAGAGCTCGAAGAACACATCCTCACCTATTCAAACTCTACCAAATCCTCCCCAAGCTCTCCTACAAGTTATCTAAGGCATAACCAATGGATTACAATAAATTTCAAAAAGTCTAAACTATTAATTCGTGAATTATCATTATCATCACCAAGCAACCAAACAAGCTCTAACACATACAAACATGCCACAAACACTATTATCATAAGCTCCATAAACACACAAGAATTAGAAGTATACTAACCTTAGCTAAAGCAATAAAAATATCCCTTAGACTTCAACTCAAGCCTCCTTCTTGCCTTACTCTTTAGATGGCTCTCCTAAACCCTTTATTACAAGATGGATCACAAAATATACCATAAGATTGCTGGAGAAACTAGGGGGATAACAACTAAATTTAAGCCAATAAATAAACACTCGGAATCTCATTCTCGAACTAGACCTCAGAGTCCCTCTAAAACCCCTTCTCCTCCAACCTTGATGTTTCTCACCTCTTTTGATAGATCATTGAATGTTGATAAAATAATCCTTGACTAGCAAAATGTGAAACCCACTACTAAACCTCCAAAATTCAAGCTTTGATGGTTGTTTTTGAAAGGGAGAAAAAGTTAGTATAATGAGAAGAAAGACATGGAAAGAGTGATATTATCTTCTGCCCAAACTAGAGAAATAACTCCCCTTTTACCCTTTATTACCCTAATTAAGCTTTTACCAAAATGCCCCCAAAACAAAGACCCAAGGCCCAAACCAAAACTCAAATCCTAAGCCCATAAGGGTTTGTAAGACCAAACTTGAGGCTTATGTCTCAGTTTAACCCGACATTCGTACTCCCAAAGTTGGGGTCGTTACAACTCCTTATCCTATAAAAAAAATTCCTTAAAATTTACCTGTGGAAACAGGTGCAAGTAGATTCATTTCATCTCCTCTTCAACTTCTCACGTGTCCTCTTCCACTCCATGATTCCTCCACAATATCTTTACTAGGGTTATGCTCTTGTATCATAGGGTCTGAACAATATCGTCTTAACATGGACACATGGAACACATTATGGATGCGAGTGCCGCGTGTTAAAAGTGCGCGTTTAATGCAAGTGGACACATCGCAAGTAATAAGTGATAAGTATTTATCGGATTATCGTCTCCATAGGGATTGGTATACTTAATATGTCTTCTTCGTCTTCTTGTTCCGTAGAAAGAAATAAAGTAAAACACAAGTAATTTGGGTTGGATAAACTGAAATAAAACAACTAAACAAAAGAGTGAGATTTGATATTTAGAGAGAGAAAGGTCAGGATCCAGTTGCGTTGTATTGTGGATTTGATTGACTTGTCTCTGCCCAATGCAATTGTATATCACTGCCTCGGCAGTACTACAGATTACTGCCTTGGCAGCGACGATACTGTCCGCCGCGGCAATCCCTTGCTCGTGGGTGGACTTTACCAAAGTTTGGCAAAGTATCCTTGGATGACTCCGCTTATCCCTAAGTCGAAGTACTGTTGATGACTAGTCCTTGATGATACCTCCCGGTGTGAATCAATTATACTCACCAACCAATCTCACACTTCTTTTAGCCGCTGAAACTCTTAACCTATCCCTAGGCCGAGTTAGTATTTCGCGATTGAAACACCGTACTTACCCCTTTTGTTAATCTAACTCTCCCGAGTCTAGATAAATGGATTACTCACAAACTTCTCTCCCGAGCTTGAATGCAAGAACAAGGAATAACAAAGGATAAGCAAACCTTGATAGTTTTATTGCATTGAAACAAAGACAAAGTACAATCTCCTCTCACATATACTAAACAACCTTCACCTAAACCCTAAGAAAAGCTTAGAACATAGTTTAAGAGAAAGAAAACATTAAATCTATGAATCAGCTCTCTCTAGGTATATCTAATACAGTGGACGGCTAGGTCTTATATAGGCTTAACCTAGGGCAAACCTTTCCTAAGTAGAATACAACTTGGAGTTGGGAACAAGTCATGTACATAATTAAAATATTTCCAAGTTTAATTCAACTAAGAGGCTTTCCCGCGTGGCCTTGTCTTGGGCTTTTCCTCATGCTAACCAGCTCCGATCCATGTGCTTTATGTCCAGAACGTCCCTTGGATTTTTCTCTTCCAATCGCCTACAGTCTTGCTTCCTGGCTCTCAACTGCTTCCTCGGCATCAGGTCCTGCCTCGGCTATGTTGCTGCCGTGGTACTGGTTCTTCTGCACAGATATAAAAATGCACTAAAACTTGTCTTTTCTGTAAATATTATCTCTATGAGCATAACTTCTAAATATATCACATTAAGTACATGCATTGGTCCGAATGGGTGTAAATTCGGTGATTAATGCCCATAAAAGGTGTAAAAAGTGATAGTGAGTTGAGCACTTATCACACCCCCAAACTAAAACTATTGCTTGTCCTCAAGCAATGCAAACCATCAATTTGCCAAACTCTACTCTCTCTTGGTCTTATGTTTCCATCTATTCTCCCCACCATAACTATGCCTATTCTTTAGACTTAACCTTTAGGCTACCTAAGGGTTTACCTAGAAACAAACTATAAGTATTGGTGAGTGTGTACGTTTTTGTGGACAAGTTTGATTAAAGGCTTTCTTAGATAAACTCTAAGCTCAAGACAAGTAGAATTTGGTTAAGTATTCTCTTCTTTTCTAAACAACCAATTCTTGAGCCAATTTCGGGCACCTCAAGGATTGTGTTTTTCCCTTCACTAATTCCTTTTTTCTTGTAAATATTCCTTAAAGCATACTAGAGCCAATTTCGGGCACCTCTAGCATGAACAAGATTACTTCCTAGAGCCGGTGATAGGCACCTCTAGTTACTTTCCCAAAAATCTAAGTCTTTATCACCTAAGTTTATTAAAAGAATTCCTATAATCCAACAAGTCCCTAAAGTGTTTAGATTTCTTCCTATAGTGAGCTTCTAAGTTTTCATCTTTGAGTATCCTAAGGTTAAACCTTCTTAACAGAATCTAATCATGGTAAGGAGAAAGATTTCTATAGCCTTAAAGAATAAACTAAGGCAATACTGATGATGAGGAGTGCAAAAGTGTAGGCAGTTAATTCAAGTAAGGCGGGGAGCATAAAAAAAATCACTGGAATACTCCCTTTTTGGCAAGGCCTCGGCAGTAGATTATTGCCTTGGCAGTAAATCTGCACCCCCAAACTCAAACCAAGCATTGTCCTCAATGCTTTATATTTGAAGAAATAAGCGGGCAACACTAATATAAGTTAAGCAACATATAAAGACAGCAAAAGCAATTAATATTGAATTAAGAACAAAGATTTAAAGCGACTCCGAAGAGCTGCTTGTAACAATTTTTCTCCTCCGCCCTGCTGCCGATTGCTTTGTTCTTGGTGAGGGGGATGGTTGCGCTTTTGCTTGCCGGGGCGGTGTCCGTTGCCTTGGGGCCTCGACCTCTTCTCCTTCTTCCACATCGACCATGTCTTCGATTAGCATTATTCCCGTTCCACCCTCCATTGCCATGGCTCCTCCGGTATGATGTGAACTTGGTACGACGACGGTGGAGCTTTGGTGCACATAGGCATTTATCTCGGCTGATAGACTGCCCATGATGATTGGGGATCGGGGTGGAGTGCTGAAGACTGCCCTCCGTTTGGATGGTCTTCTGCTGGCAGATGATGCCGCGGCAGAATCCGCTGCCCTGGATGGGCCGGCAGCCTGGTACTGTGATCAAACATGGGAAATATAATGGTCCCCTATCTTTCTTACCGCACTCGTGAATTTCATGAAGGATGATCTCTCCAACATTGATGGTTCTTTTGTTGATGATCGATTGGATAAGCACCAATCGCCTACGGTCTACCGTGCTGTTGTGGGATGTGGGGATGAGTCTTCGCTTGATAAAGGTGTTCCACATCTTGGCCTCAGGTTTTAAGCTTTGCCTTTTTATGGATCCTCTATGGGTACCGGTTTCCCATGGAGTATTCGCATAACAAAGATCATCTTTAATTAGCTCGTAGTCCTCGGCAGTGATGTCTTCCATGAATTCAGCGTGAACATCACTATTCGGGGTGAGGCCGTAGAATTCGTTGATGATCTCTGCATCTAACTGGACTGGCCTGCCGCGGCAATGAACAAAAAGGGAATCTTTGCTGGGCCCGTGTGCATAGAACTCCCGCACGATCGTAGCATTCGCCTGGGCAGGTTGAAGACAGAAGATTTCCCATTCTTGGTACTTGATTCTGTCAAAAAGGTAGTGCTCGATGTCGTAGTTTTCATCGTCCGCATGCTGGAAACCTTGCTCTTCCCATAATTGTCGGGTGATGAAAGATCGGTTGAAACGATCTTCAATGTTGGCTGGGGCAAATCTCTTGTAGGTTGCCATCAAGATTGTGAGATGATTTCTTGGAAGTTTTCTTGAAGAGAATCTGGAAGTTCACGAAGGATTGTGAGTAGACAGAGAGTTATGTGAGAGGAAGATTGTTAGAATGCTAAAGAAAACAAGAATGCAAAAGTGAATAGTTCAAGAGGAAGGGGTTTCTTATATAGGCCTCGGCCTTGTGACCGTTTGGATTCACTAACCGTTTTGTAACCGTTTCCTTTTTCTGCCGCGGTAGGAATCTCGGCAGACTAGCCGTTACACTGTTCTGCCCGTTGAGACTGCTGCGGCCCTGACACTGTTTTTCTGCCTCGGCAGAGTTCCTGCTGTGAACTATTTCTCCTTTATTCTTGCTTCTTATCCTAAATAAAAATTAAACACACGAAAAGGAAAAATACTTAAGGCAAAAAAATAAATTCGAAAAATAAAAATAAGAATAACTTAACCTTAATATATTAATAAAGAAAAGTGAGGAGATTATGTTACTAGTGGAGAGCATGTAAATGCATCTCCCAAGATGATTCTCTCTCTTTGGCCCGAATTATAAATTGGTTGTGGGCCACTCCCTTTTGCTGTGTGTCCATCCACCTTGGGCTTAATCTTTTTGCCGAATATCCTACCGAGTAGACTGCCAAGGCAGGATACTTTAGTGTCTACTGTGTGGATGGCCTTGCACTCCTATGGATCATCATATTTTTTTAAGTTGTGGAATGCATTGAGTTTGACTTGTTGGTCATTGACCCGCATCGTCAACTCTCCTTTTTCCATGCCAATTAGGGTGCGTCCTGTTGCCAGGAAAGGTCTCCCAAGGATGATCGGTGCATTCTCATCTGCTTCACAATCAAGGACAAGAAAATCAACAGGAAAAATAAACTTATCAACTCTTACCAGTATGTCCTCGATTTTGCCTTCGGG
Organism: Abelmoschus esculentus; assembly: GCA_035048815.1. NCBI lineage: Eukaryota > Viridiplantae > Streptophyta > Magnoliopsida > Malvales > Malvaceae > Abelmoschus > Abelmoschus esculentus. The sequence continues at coordinate 4,721,571 of JAUCBN010000044.1, forward strand.
TTGCACGTAGGATCAATCCGCTAGTTGGAGCATAACTGTTGTAGGTTTTGCCCTTCCTATTCCAAGCTTTTGGAAGACAGACTTGGGCATTAGATTGATGCTTGCTCCAAGGTCGCATAGGGCCTTACCTTCATAATTTTTACCTATCGCATAAGGTATGATGAAGCAACCAGGATCCTTTAATTTCGGTGGCATGCGGTTGTGCAACATTGCCATGCATCCCTCAGTAGCAGCCACTGTCTCAAACTCACCTATTCGTTTCCTCTTTGACACCATGTCCTTTAAGAACTTGGCATAATTAGGCATTTGTTCAATTGCCTCTACGAACGGTATGTTGATGTGGACTTGCTTTAAGATGTCGAGGAACTTTTTAAATTGCTGGTCCTGTTTTTGCTTTTTCAACCTTTGTGGGAAAGGTGGTGGTGGTCTCATCTTATCTAGGGTTTCATTAGTTTGGAATTTAATACCTGGCACCACTGGAGTTGTTGCTGCCTCGGTAGGCTGTTCAGGTGCTGCTGTGTTTTCTGTCGGGGCAGTGTTATCAGTTTGCTCATCCTCTTCTTTTGCTTGATCCGCTGATTGAATTTGGCTCTCTGGGATCTTTTCCTTCAGCTGTAGACCACTCCTAGTAGTAATTGCCTTACACTGTTCATGGCCCATTACCTTAGCAACTTCAGTATTGCTAGGTAGTCCTCTTTGTAGTCTAGTATTTATGCTTTGAGCAAACTGCCCAACATGAGTTTCTAGCGTTTTAATGGCCGCTTCTTGATTTTGCAACCTCATCTCAGTTCTATTCATAAAAGCGTCTGTCCTTTTGATGAAATTACTATTTTCTGCCATGTATGACTCTGTTTTCATCATAAAGACTTTGAGGGTGTTCTCTAGTGAACTTACCGATTGCTGCTGCATCTGCTGCGACATTGACTGCTGGGCTTGCTGCTGCGGCAGTTGTTGCATTGGTTGCTGAAATCCTGAAGGTTGGGTGATTGGGTTTAAGACATTGTTAGGGTTGCTCCATGATAAGTTTGGATGCCTCTTCCATGAGGGGTTGTATGTGTTGGATATCATATTGTTGCGGTTGTAGTTCCCAACATACATCCCGGTTTCTTGATTCATGCAATCAGAGGAACTGTGGTTACCTCCACATAAGTCACAATATGAATCAATTACCTTGACCTCACGGGTATTTTGTTGTAATTTTAGGTTTTGCACCATCTTGGTAAGAGAGGCCAATTGTGCTGCCACTGAACTCGATGTGTCTAATTCATTTACCGTGGCTTGGCGTCTTACTCCTCCTCGCTTAGATGTTGGAAATTGGAAGTTATTTTTCGCGAGTTTATTTAGTATTTCAATAGCTTCCTCAGGTGCTTTATCCAAGAGTGTTCTGTTTGCCGAGGCATCTAACATCATCCTTGTTGGGGCATTCGTGGCATTGTAGAACATTGTCACTTGTGTCCATAGGGGAAATCCATGCAAAGGGCACTTGTGTAGTAGATCTCTGTAGCGCTCCCATGCCTCGTACATTGGTTCGTCATCTGCCTATCGAAAAGAAGTGATTTCATTACGAATTCTATCATATAAGTTCGTAGGATTAAAACGAGTAATAAAATCACGACAAAGTTCACTCCAAGATCCAATAGATCTAGCTGGAATGCTATTCAACCAAGCTTTTGCCCTATCCCTTAGTGAATAGGGGAATAACTTCAATAGCAAGACATCTTCATGGACTCCTTGAATTTTGAAAGAGTTGCAATTTCCATTAAGGACTTAAGGTGCTGCCTTGCGTCTTCAGTTGCAGACCCACCAAATTGTCCAATAGTGTTAAGCATATTGAACATAACAGGTTTCAGTTCAAAGTGGACTGCTTCTATCTCTGGTGTAATGACTCCTGGGTTTAATCCATTTAAGTCCTCTTCCAAGAAGTCTCTGACAGTGAGCTGCCGCGGCCCAAGTGGCGGCGTAAGTCCTCCATTGCCGGCAGGTAAGTTTTGTCCTGCCGGGTGATCTGCCATAGCCTCTTGGATTTGTCTCCTCAACCTTAGCCTTGTTCTTTCAATCTCTGGATCTAACTCGTATAAGGGGTTGGTTGGGTTGGCCCTGGTCATACACCAAGAAAAACAAGAGTAAAATAAAAATAAAAATAAACAAGAAAATAAAGAGAACAAAATTTAGTTGCCAGTCCCCGGCAACGGCGCCAAAAACTTATCGCGTGTCAAAAGTGCGCGTTTAGTGCAAGTGGACACATAGAAAGTAATAAGTGATAAGTAATTATCAGATTATCGTCTCCACAGGGACTGGTAGACTTAATATGCCTTCTTCACCTTCTTGTTCTGTAGAAAAGTAAAAACACAAATGATTTGAGTTGGTTTATCTAAACTAAAATAACTAAACAAAAATAACGAGATTTAATAATAGAGAAAGATGGGTTAGGATCCAGTTGCGTTGTATTGTGGATTTGATTGACTTGTCTCTGCTCAATGCAATCGTATATCACTGCCTCGGCAGCACTGTAGTTTACTGCCTTGGCAGCGACGATACTTGTCCGCTGCGGCAATCCCTTGCTCGTGGTTGGACTTTACCAAAGTTCGGAAAAATGTCCTTGAATGACTCCGCTTATACCTAAGTCAGAGTGCTGTTGATGACTAGTCCTTGATGATACCTACCGGCGTGAACCAATTATACTCACCAACCAATCTCACACTTCTTTTAGCCGCTGAAACTCTTAACCTATCCCTAGGCCGAGTTAGTATTCCGCGATTGAAGCACCGTACTTAAAAAACTTGTCGCGTGTCAAAAGTGCGCGTTTAGTGCAAGTGGACACATCAAAAGTAATAAGTGATAAGTAGTTATCGGATTATTGTCTCCACAGGGACTGGTAGACTTAATATGCCTTCTTCACCTTCTTGTTCTATAGAAAAGTAAAAACAAAAATGATTTGAGTTGGTTTATCTAAACTAAAATAACATAACAAAAATAACGTGATTTAATAATAGAGAAAGATGGGTCAGGATCCAGTTGCGTTGTATTATGGATTTGATTGACTTGTCTCTGCTCAATGCAATCGTATATCACTGCCTCGGTAGCACTGCAGTTTACTGCCTTGGCAGCGACGATACTTGTCCGCCGCGGCAATCCTTTGCTCGTGGGTAGACTTTACCAAAGTTCGGCAAAGTGTCCTTGAATGACTCCGCTTATCCCTAAGTCAAAGTGCTGTTGATGACTAGTCCTTGATGATACCTCCCGGCGTGAACCAATTATACTCACCAACCAATCTCACACTTCTTTTAGCCGCTGAAACTCTTAACCTATCCCTAGGCCGAGTTAGTATTTCGCGATTGAAAAACCGTACTTACCGCTTTCGTGAATCTAACTCTCCCGAGCTTAGATAAATGGATTACTCACAAACTTCCCTCCCGAGCTTGAATGCGAGAACAGGGAATAACAAAGGATAAGCAAACCTTGATAATCTTTATTGCATTGAATAAAAGACAAATTACAATCTCCTCTCACAAATACTCCACAACCTTCACCTAAACCCTATGAAGGTTTTAGAACATGATGGAGAGGAAGGAAACAAGAGTAGTAGTCAGCTCTCCTAGGTATTTCGATATATCATACATTGGGTGGCTAGGTCTTTATATAGGCTAGACCTAGGGCAAACCTTTCCTAAGTAGAATACAACTTGGAGTAAGGAACAAGTCAAGTACATAATAATATTATATTTCCAAGTTTGAATTCGGCTAAGGGGGCTTTCCCGCGTGGTCTTCCTTTGGGCTTTTCCTTGTGCTAGCCAGCTCCGATTCTTGGGCTTCAAGTCCAAACACGTTCCTTATATTTTTGTCTTTCCATCGCCTATCACTTTGCTTCCTGTCTTCTTGCTGCTGCCTCAGCATCAGGTCCTGCCGCGGCAATGGTTTTCTTGCACAGATATGAAAACGCAGTAAAACGTGCTTTTTTCTATAAATATTATCTATTCAAGTATAACTTCTAAATATATCACATTAAGCACATGCATTGGTTCAAGTGGGTGAATATTTGGTGATAAATGCCGATAAAAGGAGTAAAAAGTGATAGTGTGTTGAGCACTTATCACACCCCCAAACTCGAATTATTGCTTGTCCTCAAGCAATGCAAACCATCAATTTGCCGAACTCTACTCTCTCTTGGTCTTACATGTTCATCTATTCTCCCCACCATAGCTAGGCCTATCTTTAAGCCTTAACCATTCGGCTACCTAAGAATTTACCTAGAAACAAACTATAGGATTTGTGAGTGTGTGCGCTTTTGTGGACAAGTTGATTAAAGGCTTTCTTAGATAAACTTTAAGTTCAAGACAAATAGAAATTGGTTTAAGTGCTCTCTTCTTTTTCAAACCCCAAATCTTGAGCCGGTTTCGGGCACCTCAAAGACTTGTGTTTTTCTTTTCACTAAAAACCTTTTTGTCTTTTTTTTTAATATTCCTTAATACATACTAGAGCCAATTTCGGGCACCTCTAGCATGAAGAAGAGATTTTCTAGAGCCGGTGGTAGGCACCTCTAGTTACTTTTCCAAAAATCTAAGTCTTTATCACCCAAGTTCATTAAAAGAATTCCTATAATCCAACTAGTCCCAAAAGTGTTTGAAGTTCTTCCTATAGTAAGCTTCTAAGTTTTCATCCTTAAGCATCCTAAGGTTAAGCCCTCTTGACAGAACCTAAACATGGTAAGGAGAAAGATTTCTATAGCCTTAAAGAATAAACTAAGGCAATACTGATGATGAGCAGTGCAAGAGTGTAGGAAGTTAATTCAAGTAAGGCGGGGAGCATAAAAATTAAAGAAATTACTGGAATACTCACTTTTTTGGCAAGGCCGCGGCAGTAGATTGATGCCTTGGCAGTAAATCTGCACCCCTAAACTCAAACCAAGCATTGTCCTCGATGCTTTATATTTAGAAGGAATAAACGGAAAAACAGAATATGAATTATATGCAGCAAGGAAAAATAGTAAAAGCAATGAATATTGAATAAAGGACAAAGAATTTTAGAGTGACTCCGAAGAGCTGCTCGTAACAATTTTCCTCCGTGGCCTTGATGCCAAGTGCTTTGTCCTTGGGGAGGGCGATGGTTGCGCCTTTGCTTGCCTCGGCGGCTGGACTCGAGTGGGTGGGGTTCTATGCATTGGGGCTTCTACTTCTTTTCCTTCTTCAACATCCTCCATCTCTTCAGTTATCATCACGTCCGTTCCTCCTCCCATCGCAGTTGCTCCTCCGGTGTGGTGTGTGCTTGGGCCGGCGGCAGTAGAGCCTTGGTGTACATAAGCATCTATCTCGGCGAATAGACTGCCCATGATAATTGGCGATCTTGGTGGAGTGCTGAAAACGGCTCTCCGCTTGGATGGCCTTCGGCTGACAGACGAGGCCACGGCAGAGTCTGCTGCCCTAAATGGTCCAGCAGCCTGGTATTGGGGCTGAGGGTCCGGATGGAAGAACGGTCGCGGTCCTCCTGGGGCTGGTGTAGTCTCGGTGTAGGGTGCGGCAGTAACGAACATATTGCTTGGGAACTCTGGGAATTGTACGCCTTGGTCCGGGAAGGCGTACAACATCATCTGTGCGAGAGTGCCATTGAAGTCCCGCTGGTACTCCATGTACCGTTGTTGTCGAAGATCCATCGCGGCCATTCGCTGCAAGAGTTCTTGATACGGGTCTGCTGCGGCAAAGGTGTGGGCAGTACCAGGCATATCTGCCGTGTACTGGGCCCCGACAGCAGTATTGGCAGTGAACTGCTGCGGTGTTGCCTGGACAGGTTCTGCTTGTGTGATCTGCATGACTTTGTGGCAGAATTCCCTGGTCCATCCTCTTCTTGGGGGTGTGTATTCATCCGTTTCTTCAATGGGTACACCTGCAGAAACATAAACCCGTAATCAAGCAAGGGAAATACAATGGTCCTCGATCTTTCTTACCGCACTCGTGAATTTCCCGTAGGATAATTTCTCCAATGTTGATGGTCCTTTTGTTGATGATGGATTGGATAAGCACCAATCTCTTGCGATCCACCGTGCTATTGTGTGATGTTGGGATGAGGCGTCGTTTGACGAAGGTGTTTCACATCTTGGCCTCCGGCTTCAAGCTTTGTCTTGTCACGGATCCTCGATGGGTACCGGTTTCCCATGGAGTGTTCGCGTAACAAAGATCGTCTTTGATAAGTTCATAGTCCTCGGCAGTGATATCTTCCAAGAAGTCAGCATGGAGATCACTGTCCGGGGTGAGGCCGTAGAAGTTGTTGATCGTATCGGCATCAAGCTGCACAGGCCTGCCGTGGCAGTGAACAAAGAGGGAGTCTTTGCTGGGCCCATGAGCGTAGAACTCCCGCACGATTGTGGCGTTTGCTTGGGCAGGTTGCAAACAGAATATTTCCCAATCTCACACTTCTTTTAGCCGTTGAAACTCTTAACCTATCCCTAGGCCGAATTAGTATTTCGCGATTGAAACACCGTACTTACCCCTTTCGTGAATCTAACTCTCCCGAGCTTAGATAAATGGATTACTCACAAACTTCCCTGCCGGGCTTGAATGCAAGAACAAGGAATAACAAAGGATAAGCAAACATTGGTAATTTTATTGTATTAAAACAAAGACAAAGTACAATCTCTTCTCACATATACTCGGCAACCTTCACCTAATCCCTAAGAAGGTTTAGAACATAATGGAGAGAAAGAAGACAAGTATAGAATTCGGCTCTCTCTCCCTTGGTATTCCGTCTCCAGTACATTGGATGGATAGATCTTTATATAGGCTAGACCTAGGGCAAACCTTTCCTAAGTAGAATACAACTTGGAGTAGGGAACAAGTCAAGTACATAATTAAAATATTTACAAGTTTAATTCGGCTAAGGGGGCTTTCCCGCGTGGTCTTTTCTTGGGCTTTTCCTCATGCTAGCCAGCTCCGATCCATGGGCTTTAAGTCCATACACGTCCCTTGGATTTTTATCTTTCCATCGCCTACAGTCTTGCTTCCTGTCTTTCTGCTATTGCCTCGGCATCAGGTCCTGCCTTAGTCTTGTTGCTGCCGCGACAATGGTTCCCCTGCACAGATATAAAAATGCAGTAAAACGTGCCTTTTCTGTAAATATTAACTCTGTAAGCATAACTTCTGAATATATCACATTGAGTATATGCATTGGTCCGATTGGGTGTATATTTGGTAATTAATGCCCATAAAAGGAGTAAAAAGTGATAGTGTGTTGAGCACTTATCAAGGACCATTATATTTCCCATGTTTGATCACTGGTTTGTGTGTTGCCGCAGGTGTACCAATAGAAGATACGAACGAATACACTCCTCAAAGGCGCGGATGGACCAGAGACTTTTGCTATAAAGTAATGCAGATCGTGCAGGCGAAACCAGTCGAAGCAATGCCCCAGCAGTTCACTGCTGATACTGCTGTCGGGGCCCAGTACACGGCAGACATGCCAGACACTGCCACACCTCTGCCGCAGCAGACCCGTATCAGGAGATATTGCAAAAGATGGCAGCGATGGACCTCAGGCAATAGAGATACATGGAGTATCAAAAAGATTTTAACGGCACATTAACTCAAATGATGCTCCATGCTTTTCTAGACCAAGGGGCGCAATTTCCAGAATTTCCCAGCAATATATTTGTCACAACCGCCCCATATACCGAGACTACACCAGCTCTAGGAGGACCAAGGTCGTTCTTCCACACGGGCCCTCCACCAAAGTACCATGCTGTCGGCCCATCTAGGGCAACAGACTCTGCCGCAGCATCATTTGCCAGCAGAAGACCATCAAAGCGGATGGCAGTCTTTAGCACTCCACCACGATCCCCAATCATCATGGGCAATCTATCAGCTGATATAGATGCCTATGTGCACCAAAGCTCAACCGCTGCCAGACCAATTACACACCATACCGAGGCAGCCACAACAATGGAAGGTGGAACAGACATCATGATCACCGAGGAGATGGCCGACATGGAAGAATGAGAAGAAGTGGAGGCTCCGATACAACGGACACCACCCACACGAGTCCAACCGCCCCGGCAAGCAAAAGCTCAACCATCGCCCTCACCCAGAACAAAGCAATCGGCAGTAAGACCAAGGAGAAAAATTGTTACAAGCAACTATTCGAAGTCTCTTTAAATTTTTCATATAATTCAATATTATTTGTTGCTGGTTTCTTTATATGCTGCTTATCTCTTTCATAATTTTTGTTGTCTGCTATTCTCTTCTAATATAAAGCATTGAGGACAATGCATGGTTTGAGTTTGGGGGTGCAAAGCCACTACCGAGGCAGCAATCTACTGCCGAGGCCATACCAAGAAAAGTAAGTATTTAAGTGAATTTTTTTTAAATTTTTCATGCTCCCCGCCTTACTTGAATTAACTGCCTATACTTTTGCACTACTTATCATCAGTATTGCCTTAGTTTATTCTTTAAGGCTATAGAAATCTTTCTCCTTAACATGATTAGGTCCTGTTAAGAAGGTTTAACCTTAGGATACTTAAGGATGGAAACTTAGAAGCTTACTATAAGATGAATTTCTCAAACACTTTTGGGACTTGTTGGATTATAGGAATTCTTTTAATGAACTTAGGTGATAAAGACTTAGATTTTTGGGAAAGTAACTAGAGGTGCCTATCACCGGCTCTAGGAAGTACTCTTCTTCATGCTAGAGGTGCCCGAAATTGGCTCTAGTATGCTTTAAGGAATATTTACAAGAAATAAGGAATTAGTGAAGGGAAAAACACAATCCTTGAGGTGCCCGAAATTGGCTCAAGAATTGGTTGTTTAGAAAAGAAGAGAATACTTAACCAAATTCTACTTGTCTTGAACTTAGAGTTTATCTAAGAAAGCCTTTAATCAAACTTGTCCACAAAAACGTACACACTCACCAATTCTTATAGTTTGTTTCTAGGTAAACCCTTAGGTAGTCTAAAGGTTAAGTCTAAAAAATAGGCATAGTTATGGTGGGGAGAATAGATGGAAACATAAGACCAAGAGAGAGTAGAGTTCGGCAAATTGATGGTTTGCATTGCTTGAGGACAAACAATAGTTTGAGTTTGGGGGTGTGATAAGTGCTCAACTCACTATCACTTTTTACACCTTTTATGGGCATTAATCACCGAATTTACACCCATTCGGACCAATGCATGTACTTAATGTGATAATATTTAGAAGTTATGCTCATAGAGATAATATTTACAGAAAAGACAAGTTTTACTGCATTTTTATATCTGTGCAGAAGAACCAGTGCCGCGGCAGCAACATGGCCGAGGCAGGACCTGATGCCGAGGAAGCAGCTGAGAGCCAGGAAGCAAGACTGTAGGCAATTGGAAGAGAAAAATCCAAGGGACGTTTCTGGACATAAAGCACATGGATCGGAGCTGGTTAGCATGAGGAAAAGCCCAAGACAAGGCCACGCGGGAAAGCCTCTTAGTTGAATTAAACTTGAAAATATTTTAATTATGTACATGACTTGTTCCCTACTCCAAGTTGTATTCTACTTAGGAAAGGTTTGCCCTAGGTTAAGCCTATATAAGACCTAGCCGTCCAATGTATTAGATATACCTAGAGAGAGAGCCGATTCATAGATTTAATGTTTTCTTTCTCTCAAACTATGTTCTAAGCTTTCTTAGGGTTTAGGTCAAACTTGTCCACAAAAACACACGCACTCACAATTCTTATAGTTGTTTCTAGGTAAAACCCTTGGGTAACCGAAAGGTTAAGGCTTAAGAATAGGCCTAGTTATGGTGGGGAGAATAGATGGACATGTAAGACCAAGAGAGACTAGAGTTCGGCAAATTGATGGTTTGCATTGCTTGAGGATAAGCTATAGTTCGAGTTTTGGGGTGTGATAAGTGCTCAACACACTATCACTTTTTACACCTTTTATGGGCATTAATCACCGAATTTACACCCATTCGGACCAATGCATGTACTTAATGTGATATATTTAGAAGTTATGCTTACAGAGTTAATATTTACAGAAAAGGCATGTTTTACTGCATTTTTATATCTGTGCAGAAGAACCATTGCCGCGGCAACAACAAGGCCGAGGCAGGACCTGATGCCGAGGCAGCAACAGAAAGACAGGAAGCAAGACTGTAGGTGATGGAAAGATAAAAATCCAAGGGACGTGTATAGACTTAAAGCCCATGGATCGAAGCTGGCTAGCATGAGGAAAAGCCCAAGAAAAGACCACGCGGGAAAGCCCCCTTAGCCGAATTAAACTTGGAAATATTTTAATTATGTACTTGACTTGTTCCCTACTCCAAGTTGTATTCTACTTAGGAAAGGTTTGCCCTAGGTCTAGCCTATATAAAGATCTAGCCATCCAATGTACTAGAGACGGAATACCAAGGGAGAGAGAGCCGAATTCTATACTTGTCTTCTTTTTCTCCATTATGTTCTAAACCTTCTTAGGGATTAGGTGAAGGTTGCCGAGTATATGTGAGAAGAGATTGTACTTTGTCTTTGTTTCAATGCAATAAAATTATCAAGGTTTGCTTATCCTTTGTTATTCCTTGTTCTTGCATTCAAGCCCAGGAGGGAAGTTTGTGAGTAATCCATTTATTTAAGCTCGGGAGAGTTAGATTCACGAAAGGGGTAAGTACAGTGTTTCAATCGCGAAATTCTAACTCGGCCTAAGGATAGGTTAAGAGTTTCAGCGGGTAAAAGAAGTGTGAGATTGATTGGTGAGTATAATTGGTTCACGCCGGGAGGTATCATCAAGGACTAGTCATCAACAACACTCTGACTTAGGGATAAGCAGAGTCATTCAAGGACACTTTGCCGAACTTTGGTAAAGTCTGCCCACGAGCACGGGATTGCCGCGGCGGACAAGTATATTCGCTGCCAAGGCAGTAAACTGCAGTGCTGCCGAGGCAGTGATATACGATTGCATTAAGCAGAGACAAGTCAATCAAATCTACAATACAACGCAACTGGATCCTGACCCATCTTTCTCTATTATTAAATCTCGTTATTTTTGTTTAGTTATTTTAGTTTAGATAAACCAACTCAAATCATTTTTGTTTTTACTTTTCTACAGAACAAGAAGGTGAAGAAGGCATATTAAGTCTACCAGTCCCTGTGGAGACGATAATCCGATAATTACTTATCACTTATTACTTTCGATGTGTCCACTTGCACTAAACGCGCACTTTTGACACGCGATAGTCCTCTATCCTTCTTACCGCATTCGTGAATTTCACGTAAGATGATCTCTCCGAAGTTTATGCTCCTTTTGTTGATGATCGATTGGATGATCACCAATCGCTTTCGGTCCACCGTGCTGTTGTGGGATGTGGGAATGAGGCGTCGCTTGAGGAAGGTATTCTAAAGCTTGGCCTCGGGCTTTAAACTCTACCTTGCTACAGATCCTCTATGGGCACCGGTTTCCCATGGAGTTTTCGTGTAGCAGAGATCGTCTTTAATCAACTCGTAATCCTGGGCAATGATATCCTACATGAATTCAGCGTGAACATCATGGTTCGGAGTGAGGCCGTAGAATTCGTTGTTGGTCTCGGCATCTAGCTGGACAGGCCTGCCTCGGCAGTGAACAAAGAGGGAATCTTTGTTGGGCCCGTACGCATAGAAGATAATTATTCCTAAACACCATAATTAAGAGAATTCATGAAAATACCAAATAGAAGAGAAAATTAATATAAAATAAGAATATAAAGAAAACTTATAGAGGATCGTTTCCGATATTTCTTATAGTCCATCTGCACCCTCCATCGAGTGACAATTCTACTCAAAAAGATATGGGCTAATGCGGGTACAGATACTCCTATTTGTGCTATCATGGTGGAGGTGTCTTCCGCTTGTGTTCTTTTGTAGTCCATGTCTATCCTCCAACTTGATATTATTCCTGAAGGCATGAATATCTCGTTAGAAAAAATTATATCAATATCCAACCATTTAATTACCTCATTCTTGTTAATTTCCAAAATGGTTGGATATAGCCCTTGTTGTCGAGGCAATTGCTTTGCTAGCCAATTGTCGTGGCAATCCTCTACCAAAATTATGTATGCGTCAACTGAAGAATCTTCTTTCTTGAAGTCTTCAAGAATCAACCCCCATTGTTCTTTCTGCTTCTAAAATATCTCCATCGGTAGAGATTTTGGTTGAGAACTACTATTAGATGGAATTGTCATAGATAAAATATCATCTTCCAAATAATCATATCCTATTTGTGATGGCTTCAAATCTTGTAACGTTAATTCATCGAAAGATATCTGCAATGGAAGAGATGAGTTTTTAAAGAATTCAAAAGGTTCAATCATTACCTTCTCATATTCCATTATCACGGTATTGCCATCTTGTTGATCGAACATGTCGTCATGTAATTGCCCAGGCAATTGTGAGTGAGAGTAATCCTCATATTCCTTCTTCAGCATCAGTGCTGATGTGACATCTTGGGAATCAGACTCCTCAGAACTTTCTATAACATTACTCTCATCAGCCTCATTGAATGGTATCGTGACATTGCCCTGTTCAGGCTTCTCTATTGCCGTGGCAATTATTTCTATAGACTCATCCATGGCATATATGGATCTCTGCAATTGATCTTCTGAATCCTTCAAGGGTGTATCCAATCTAACTATATGTGCATCCAATAGCCTTGATTGTTCTATCATTAATTCTTCAATTCTAGCCATTTACGCTTTCAATGTTTCCTCCAATGAATTTGGATACTCTTGAGAAGAATTATATTGCCATGGCTTATTTGTAACATTAACAAAATTGTCATGGTAAAAATTTTGAGCGTTTTGATCATACCATGAAGGATTTTGTTGTTGGTTCCATCTATGGTCCTCTATGTAGCCATATGTTCTAGTACTATACGGGCAATTGCTAACCAAATGATCATCTCTGCAATTAAAACAAAAATTTTCACAGGCATAAACTTGTTGGGTTGCTCTTGGTTGGCATAGATATTCATCATTTAATCTAGAAAATTCTTGATTGGCTCAATTCATATCTTCCAACATCAACTCCCGAATGGATTTCTTTCTTTCTCCTTGCATCTTGAAAATCCTTCAACTTAAAACACACCTATAATTTTTAAAGAAAAAGAAAAAGAAAATATGTTAGTAAAAATAACTAAAAACAAGAAAATAAAGAAGACAAAATTTAGTTGTTAATCCCCGACAACGGAGCCAAAAACTTGTCGCGTGTCAAAAGTGTTCGTTTAGTGTAAGTGGACACATCGCATGTAATAAGTGATAAGTATTTATCGGATTATCGTCTCCACAGGGATTGGTATACTTAATATGTCTTCTTCTTCTTCTTGTTCTGTAGAAAGAAATAAAGTAAAACACAAGTAATTTGGGTTAGATAAACTGAAATAAAACAACTAAATAAAAGAGTGAGATTTGATAAATAGAGAGAGAAAGGTCAGGATCTAGTTGCGTTGTATTGTGGATTTGATTGACTTGTCTCTGTCCAATGCAATCGTATATCACTGCCTCGGCAGTACTGTAGATTACTGCCTTGGCAGCGACGATACTGTCCGCCGCGGCAATCCCTTGCTCGTGGGTGGACTTTACCAAAGTTCGGCAAAGTGTCCTTGGATGACTCCGCTTATCCCTAAGTCGAAGTATTGTTGATGACTAGTCCTTGATGATACCTCCCGGCGTGAATCAATTATAATCACCAACCAATCTCACACTTCTTTTAGCCGCTGAAACTCTTAACCTATCCCTAGGCCGAGTTAGTATTTCGCGATTGAAACACCGTACTTACCCCTTTCGTGAATCTAACTCTCTCGAGTCTAGATAAATGGATTACTCACAAACTTCTCTCCCGAGCTTGAATGCAAGAACAAGGAATAACAAAGGATAAGCAAACCTTGATAGTTTTATTGCATTGAAACAAAGACAAAGTACAATCTCCTCTCACATATACTAAACAACCTTCACCTAAACCCTAAGAAAGCTTAGAACATAGTTTGAGAGAAAGAAAACATTAAATCTATGAATCGGCTCTCTCTCTAGGTATATCTAATACACTGGACGGCTAGGTCTTATATAGGCTTAACCTAGGGCAAACCTTTCCTAAGTAGAATACAACTTGGAGTAGGGAACAAGTCATGTACATAATTAAAATATTTCCAAGTTTAATTCAACTAAGAGGCTTTCCCGCGTGGCCTTGTCTTGGGCTTTTCCTCATGCTAACCAGCTCCGATCCATGTGCTTTATGTCCAGAAATGTTCCTTGGATTTTTCTCTTCCAATCACCTACAGTCTTGCTTCTTGGCTCTCAGCTGCTGCCTCGGCATCAGGTCCTGCCTCGGCCATGTTGCTGTCGCGGCACTGGTTCTTCTGCACAGATATAAAAATGCAGTAAAACTTGCCTTTTCTGTAAATATTATCTCCATGAGCATAACTTCTAAATATATCACATTAAGTACATGCATTGGTCCGAGTGGGTGTAAATTCTTTGATTAATGCCCATAAAAGGTGTAAAAAGTGATAGTGAGTTGAGTACTTATCAGCGAGCCATGTACGGGGGTAACACCAATCGATAAGCTACGAGTATAAGTCTCTCTATAACCTCATACGGACCAATGAACCTAAAGCTCAACTTGACCTTCCAACCAAAATGTATCACCTTTTTCCAAGGTGATACCTTGAGGAATAGGCTTTCTCCAATCTTATACTTTGTGTGCTTACATCGTCGGTCCACATAAGCTTTTTGATGATCAAAGGCCTCTTGCAAACGCTTCTTAATGATCTAAACTTTCTCTTTATTTTTTTTATCAACTATGACCCAACGATTCTCCTCTCATTAAGCTCGGTCCATCAAAACAATATTCTACACTTTCTTCCAAACAAAGCTTCAAAAGGGGTCATCTTGATACTTTATTAGTAACTATTGTTTTAGGCAAACTCCATAAGGGGTAAATGGTCCTCCGAAATCTCTCTAAATTCAAACATAAAACAAAGGAGCATGTCCTCTAATATTTGTATAACCTGCTCTGATTGATCATCGGTTTGGGGGTAAAAAGTTGTACACTAAAATGTAACCTTCTACCCAAAGCTTGATTGATTTTTTTTCACTATCTTGCTGTGAAACGAGGATCCTTATCTAAGATGATCAATGTCGGTACACTATATATTCTCATTATTTCCTTGATACACAGTTGAGTTAACTTTTCAAGGGTAAATTTTATACGCACTGGCAAAAAGTGTACAGACTTGGTCAAACGGTCCACTATCACCCATATTGCATCATTCTTCATTTGGGTTAACGATAAAACCTTCAAAAAGTTCATGGTCACTCTATCCCACTTCCATTGTGGAATCTGGATAGGATAAAACAGGTTTGAAGGAACCTGATGTTCCGCTTTAACTTCTTGATAAGCTAAACACTTGATTACAAACTCTAACACATCCTTTTTCATATTGGCTACAAATAGTAGGTTCGAAGGTCTTGATACATCTTATTACTCCCAAGATGTACCGCAAATGGACTACGGTACTCCTCGTGCAAGATTCGATCTCTCAAATCTTTCAAAGCTGGAACACACAGTTTATCCTTAAAGTACAAGATCTCACCTTTATAAACCTCAAAAGCATATGACTCATCCCGCTGAACCCTTTCCATTTGTATAACAAGATCTTCATTCAACTATTATGTTTTCATGATTTCTTACACTATGGTGGGTTCCACCCATAGTTCAGCTAATAACCCTCCATCCTCGGTCATTTGCAACAGAGCAAACATTGAACTCAAGTCCGCCATGGACTTCGAACTAAATGCATCTACCACAACATTAGCATTTTCTATATGATACTCGTTAATAAATTTGTAGTCCTTAAGCAACTCAATCTATCTCCTTTTTCTCAAGTTCAACTCCTTTTACGTGAGTAGGTACTTTAAGCTCTTGTGATCCGTAAAGATGTAGCATTTCTCTCCTTAAAGGTAGTGCTTCAATATTTTTAATGCAAAGATGATGGAAACAAGCTCTAGATCATGGGTAAAGGTAGTTCTTTTCGTGAGTCTTAAGATATCTCGAAGCATAAGCCACAACCTTGCCTTCTTGCATAATTACACACCCCAAACCGTTCAAAGAAGCATTACTAAAAACCACATAGTCCTTTTCGGGTTTTGGTTGAGTTAGAACTAGGGATGGTAACGGGCCGAATCTGGAACAGAACCAGATGGATCCAGATCCATATCTATTTTTATATCATATATCCAGATCCACCCTAGAAAATTAAGACCTATCTCCAGATCCAATAAATTTACGGATCCAGATCCAAAATGGATCTATAGAAAAACAACCATTCAATCTATTTTTTAACTCAATAAAATTATCATTAATAAAATCAAAGATTAACTTCAATTAACTATTATCAGAATAAAAAATAAACTAAAATCTTAAAATTCAACAATTACAAAAAAATCTTTAAATAACACAAACATTAAAAAAATGTAGATAATGAAATATTTCATTATCGCAAACCGAGTATCGTACTTGTACCTCTTAGAGTGTTAGTCTTCATCACTAAAAACAAATAATAAACAACCAACCAAAGAGAAAATTTTATTTTATAAAAATAATATTTGTAAAATTTAAATATTAATATTAAGTTTATATAATATAATAAATTTCTTATATATCATGTCAATGATATTCACCATTTTCGCATCATCATTATAATCTTCATCAATCGTGGAATAAGCATGTATTCTTTCAAAAATTTTATTTTTCATAAATAAATAAAAATTACATTAGAGAATAATATGAAATATAAAACATACTATTACATATTTATATATATATTAAAACTACGTGAGTTTTTTAATAAATAGGTAAATGGATTCGGGTCTAGATTTGGATCTTAGTATCATATCCAGATCTAGATCCGGCCCAGATCCGGCGGGTCTAAAATTTTAAGATCCAGACCCTATAAAACGGATTTGGATCTACGGATTCGGGTCGGGTAAGTCTTCAACTGTTCAAAACTTTGTTGTCTCCTTTCGTCCCAAACAAAAGTAACCCATTTTGTAACAACTTGGTCATCGGTGTAGCGATGATTGAAAAAAACTTAACAAACTTTCGATAGTATCCGGTGAGACAAAGGAAACTACGAACCTTCGTAACGTTCCTCGGTTGTTTTTATTTCACTATTGTTTGTATCTTTTGATGGTATACAAGAATTCAATCAGCTGCTATAATGTGACCCAAAAAGAAAACCTTCGATAACCAAAACTCACATTTGCTAGACTTTGCATAAAGTTGACTTTCCCTCAACATTTTCAAAATGACCCGAAAGTGGTATTCATGTTCTTTCTCAGAACGCGAGTAACCAAGTTATCATCTACGAAAACCACCACGAACTAATCTAGATAAGGTTGAAAGATTAAATTCATTAATTCCATGAATGGCGTTGGTGTATTGGTGAGGCCAAATCACATTACTAAAAACTTGTAATGACTGTACCGCTTCCTATAAATGTAGTCTCTGGAATCCTCTTCCACAACCTTTTTAGTTGATAATACCCCAACCTTAAATTTATCTTTGAAAATACTTAAGCTCCCCTCAACTGGTCAAACTGATCATCTATCCTTGTTAAAGAGTATTTATTCTTTTTTGTCACTTTTTTGAGATACCTATAGTCAATACACATCCTCATCGATACATCCTTCTTCTTTACAAACAAAACTAGTGCACCTCAAGGAGACACACTCGGTCGAATGAATCCCATTTTCCAACAACTCTTGTATCTGGTCCTTTAACTATCTCAACGTCGTTGGTGTCATTCGGTATGGTACGACCAAAATGGGAGTCGTACCAGGCATCACATCGATCCTAAACTCTAACTATCGATCGCTGGTGTCTACAAACTCTTTTACTATTGGGAAGTTCTTGAGCATTGAAATCCCCACACTTTTATTAGAATCCCTACATCCTTGCTGCATCAACTTTGTGCCGCTAAGGCCGACACCACTCAGGAAAGACATTAGTTCTTTTCTCCTTTCACTATCAACTTAGATCTATCCGCCACATGGAGCTTTAGAATTTTAATTCGACAACCCAAACTTGCATCCATGATTAAACAACTAGCCCATTCCTAAAATAACATCAAACTCTTAAAACGGTAGTACCATTAAGTCCACTAGAAACACTGATCCTTGAACCTTTATGGGACACTTCTTAAAAACCCTATCAACAATGACATGATACCATAAGGGATTAGTAACCTTAACCCCAACCTCTAACCTCTCAGGTAAAAAGCCCCATTATTGGACTATATCACTCCAAACATAAGAATATGTTACCCTAAGTCTATTATAGAAACAAATGAAACTAAAAACAAGGTAAAGATACCTGGATAACATATATAGTCTTGCAGTACTCTTTAGATCTTATTGCATACTACCTCGCAGATGATTTAGCAATCGATTAGAAGGGCCTCCACTTTTATGTTTGGAGGTGTGACTCACCCTACCTCCAGCAAAACCTCGTCTCCTCTGAGCAGGGTAGGTGTTCCTCGGAGTCTGAATGGGTGTATTGTTTGGTACTTCAAGGCAATCATTCACAAGGTGACCAGATTAACCATATCCATAACATTTCTTGTTCAACATACAACACTTTACTTGATTCCTATTCCTTTAATGGCCACACACTGGTATGTTCATCCTTTGGGTCAAACCCCCAAAACTCTTTCCCGAAGCCAAAGAAAAAGAGTACCTCCCACGAGTAATCGACTTAGACTAATGAGCAAACCTCAAACTTTGATTCCACGCTCATCCTCTAAAACCTCAATTTCCTCGATTCCTTTCTAAGAAAAACTGAGAATAATTGCGAGAGAAGTTTGAGGTCCTGTCACTATAACCTCTTTACCCACTGGTCTGCCAAAGTCAAGTACCCCCTACTTGCTCTAGTACGTTAGCACTAGAAACCAACGCTGAAAAGATGGATGGTGGTTCCGTTGTCAAGTAGATCTGGATTTTCTTCTTTAAGCCTCTTCTTAACATTTTGCATCTTAACTCTTCCATGGAAACCAATTCCGAGGCAAACTTGCTCAACTAAATAAACCCTTATCCATACTCAAACATTGATCTATTTCCTTGAGCTAGGTGGGTAAAACGATACCTCAAACTGTCCATGAGAACCTTACCAATATAATTCCTTTGAAACTCCTTAAAAAAGATGATTAGGGCGCTAATAAATTTCCAATGTCTCCCACCAAGCATAGGCGTTTTCCTTCAAAAAAGATGTCATACAAGCTATCTTATCTTCTGACCCGATGTCCATGTACCTGAAAACCCAATATGTATCATGCAACCACTTATTCACTTTTATCAGTCTATCTTATCTCGAGACTAAAAAGTCCTTGGTCGCATACTGATGAATTTTTTGCACTGGTACCTCACACGATGCAGCTGACGGTCTAGGTATTGCCCTCACTATCCATTGAAGAATATGGTTTAGAGGACTAAAGTACGCATTCTTGTTCCTACGTCTCTTTGTTCCTTCCAACTACTCTTTTGTATCAGACACATAACCAACCTCATAGTCCCCTTCATGGAACCCCAAACTTTCATCCGAGCTTTTTGCCCCCCTTAACATTCTTTCTACACAAGAACCAAAAAGGGTTACACCATCAAGTTTCAACTCATTACACAAGTACAACTTTGACTCATAGGCATGTATTCACCAAACACTTATTTACCACTTTAGACTTTCCCGGAGACTTCCTAGAACTGACTAAATTTAGGCTCTGGTACCACTAAATGTAACACCGTCGATTTTGGATGTAACATTTGGGCCTCAAAACCAACCCGAACGCAATAATTTTATATCAGTCCCACAATTTAAAAGAAGGCCCAAAATTCAAATCAATTCAATCCCGAATAATTAAAAAATAATTTAAATTCAAAAGTACTAAGAAGCTCCAATTTAAAATGTTAACATTTGCTCAAATACAATTAGAGTTTAAAAGAGTTACAACAACTTAAATTGGTCCTAAAATACATGGTCCATTCTATCTAAGTACTGTACTTCTCCATGATCGATGTTGAAACCTACTATAAATGGTGTTCCTTGAATCAAAATGTCACCTAAAAACCTGCGCACGGAAACAAAAATTTTGAACGCTGAGCTAATGAAAGCTTAGTGGATACACCTCCACTCAGCTATGATTTATAAAAAACATAATTAAATGTATGCAACAAGCTGAAATATAAGAAAAATGATTGGTGCTACTATAACCGCCTAAATAAATGGCATTTTACATGGTAGTGTCATGACATTTATCAATCATCATATACACACTTATACATTAGATGTGTGGTCCGTGGTCACTTAGCATCAAAATCCATACACCCGAACAGGTCTGGTTATCACTAAGCCTCGAAAACTACTCCTCGCCATACCTCGAGTGTAGTTTGAGGTCACTAAGCATCGGAATTAACACTCCCTCATATAAGTGATCCAGAGACATATAACATCGTAAGCCACCTCTTGGGTATTCGAATTTTGTACCAATATTCTTATAGCCATTATCAACAATTATAAGAGTCATACACAAGTTTTCAGAGTATCATCAAACATTCTAAGGAATTTAATCCACAACACACTATTTAAGTCATACACATTGTCAAAGTTTCTGTTTCTCAGTTTTACTATTCATTTTCGGCATAAAGGGACCCATTAAGGTTATTATATGAATTATTGACTCTCTGAACTAAAAGACTAAAATTTAGACATATTGGTATGCGTGTATCGATACGCCTATATGGGGTATCGATATACCCTTAACTAGTAGTACCCCCTCCATTAAGTATTGATACCCAAAATGCATTCGAATGAATTAATTCATTTTTATTATCTCATACCGATACACCTATTTAGCGTATTGATACCCAATATCGGTATGAAGATCATTAGTACCAATACGAGACTCCAATATAACAATGATACCAATACGCGCCCATGTACCGATACATCTAGATGGTTCTATACTTACTCAAAATACAGGAATATCGATACATGAGGAGCTGAATCGATATGCCTTTCCTAAAATGCCCATTTTTCCCTCACGAGTATCGATACGGGTACCTTTCGTACCAGTACGCGAATCTAGATTTCCAAGTCTGGAGCTCCAAGAACACACACTCACCTATTTAATCTCTCCCAAATCCTCCCCAAACTCTTCTACAAGTAATCTAAGGCATAACCAATGAATTACAATAAATTTCAACAAGTCTAAACTATCAATTCGTGAATTACCATTATCATCCCCAAGTAACCAAACAAACTCTTACATATACAAATATGTCACAAACACTATTCATGAGTTCCATAAACACACAAGAGTTAGAAGTGTAGTAACTTAGCTAGAGAAATAAAAATATCCCATAGACCTCAACTCAATTCTTCTTCTTGCCTTGTTCTTTGGAGGGCTCTCTTAAACTCTTTACTACAAGAAGGATCAAAAAACATACCGTAAGGTTGATGGAGAAATTGGGGGATAACAACTCAATTTAAGCAAGTAAATAAGCACTCATAACCTTATTATTAGACTAGACCTCAGAGCCTCTCTAAAACCCTCTTCTCCTCCAACCTTAATGTTTCTTACATCTTTTGATAAATCCGTAAATGTCGGTAAAATATCCCTTGATTAGAAAAACGTGAAACCCACTATTAACCTCCAAAATTCAAGCTTTGATGGTGGTTTTTGAAAGGGGGAAAGAGTTAGGATGAAGAGAAGAAATACATGGCAAGGGTGATATAATCTTCTGCCCAAACCAGAGAAATAACTCCCCTTCTACCCTTTAACCCAATTAGGCTTTTATCAAAATGCCCCAAAACAAAGACCCAAGTCCCAAACCATAACTCAATGACCAAGCCCACAAGGATTCGTAAGCCCAAACTTGAGGCCCATGCCTCGTTTTAGCCCGACTCTCAGACTCCCAAAGTTTGTGTCATTACAATCGATGATGATAGTTGTGTCAATTTTGAGATTTTGGGGTTTGGAGGTTTAGAGATTTGAGGGTAGAAAATTTAAGATTTTTAGATTTTTTTTCAAAATTAATTTCCTTTATTTATTTTATTTATAAAATTTAAAATATACACATGTTAAATTATGATTGATAATAAATTTTAACGGTGTTACCTTAAAACACTAAATAATAAAATTTTAGGCAAATATTTTAGCTAAAAAACTTATTAGGCACCTATCTAAAAAATATATGGTTTGGACACCTATTTCTGAGTTAAGCAAATTATTTTAACGGTGTTATCTTAAAATACTAACGAAATGAAACTTTAGACACCTATTTTAGCAAAAAAAAAACATTAAGCAATTATTTTAAAAAAAATTATAATTTAGATACTTATTTTTAAGTTAATCTTTATTAATATTTAATTTATTTTATGTGTAATATATTTTTATCATTATACTTATCATAACCTTTGCAATTGTATTACACTAAATCACATGCTTGTAATTGTGAGGATTGTATTACCCAAGTTTCAAGTAAAGATTAACTTTCTAAAAATATGTTCATTTAGTCGGTAAGAAATGTATTTCTAAACCAGTTGTTAGCCTTAAACGTTCCGATAAGTTCATTTTTTTTTCATGTCTCGTGTATTCTAAACCTAAAGTCACTAATCCCAATCAATATCTAATTGAATACACCGTCTTTAAAACTTAAAGTTGAAGATGTGTATAGTTGAATGCAAACTTTACCTATTTTGTTATTAGATGACAAAAGGGACATCAAAAGCATCAAAAGCAATCAGAAGTGTTACCTTTGAAACGATACGATGACGAAACTACTCTTATATTTTATAATTAGGAATGATAATGGGTCGAATCAGGGATGATTTTATATTCTTAATTCCATCCCTAATATTTTCGTGTGTTGTTTTGAAAAAACTCATTAAGTGTTTTGAGGATTTTTTTTAAGGTTTAACTACTGCGTTATTCACCTTTGTTTAACCCAGTACAAATTTAGTCATTAATTTTTTTAAAAAATAAACAATAATATCACTTACGTTTTCGGGGTATAAATTTTTAGTCACTCAGTCGTTTGTTTCCGTTAAACCTTAACGGCAAGCTGAGCTGGCACAATGAAAAGAAGGATAAATTACTTAGATAATCCCTAAACTATTAATTAAATTTTATTTTGACTACCGAAATATTTTTTTATATAATTATACATTTAATCCTCCATATTCTCAATGAAAATATGTTACAAGGATTAAAAACAAATCGATGAATATCAAAACCTCAGATAAAATACTGTAGGAAAGACAAGATTATAACATAAATTCTTAGTTACCTCTATGACCATGTCGACATCTCTAAAGCTTTTATAATCAAAACTCAAGAATACCAGTAAGCAAAGAGATCACATTTTTTAAACTTTTCCCAACATATTATCCCTTTCTTAACTCGACTTTACAGATTAACTATACAAAAAGATTAAGATCTCACAAACCAAGCAAATGTCTCAATTAAAATTAAGTAAAAATTGGTATTGGAAAAGAAAATAAATAACCCAATAATTCTCACTTTTGAATCTAACAATTCCGGCCTTAAGGAAATTCTTATTCATTTCTTTTAGGATTACAAGATAATTGCTAAGGATCAATATCGTTGTTATCCTGGAGCCCATTAAATCTTCACCAAATGGCAAATATTGTAGCTATTTTCACCTGTCTCGACATTAGGCTCTTGCCTGTAACTCCAGGAACCTGATCGTTGTTAAGAGGTCATGATTATAAAATATTAATGTAGAAAATGTGGCAAGGTTAGGGACTTAGAGATAGCATATGCATGGTCTTTTTTAAAAGACATGAACAATTAATAGTTTAAAGAGTATAATATAAAATAAACTCAAACTTGTTATATTAAATATCAAATCGTTTTTATCAATGATATATGGTAAGATACAAGTTTAAACTTTGAGAAGATAAACTACAAATAAAACATATCAATTAATCAAAAACTATAAACATCAATGAAGAGAGACAAAAAATAATTATAATCAAAAATTGTTTTGGAATCTAGGATAACCAGCATGAAAATAGAAAAAAACAAATCATTACTACCAAATTAAAGATTACTAAAAACCTTCTACAACCCTGCTCTAAAACCAACAACTACGCCCTCTTCAATAACATCAATACATACCAAGGGGCGTTTAGAGATTTAAAGCTCGCTTTCGAGTCTGCTCTTTAACAAAGTTAAGTATTTTTCCTATTTCTCTAAGGGCTCTATCTTATCAGTTTTATAGAGTAGAAATCCATGATTTTCTTTATTCTAAAATCTAAAATATCGAGTATCCACCAACGTGCAGTGTTTACTAATTTATAAGATGAAACGACCGCATCAACGAGTCACAGACTCACAGATCTAAAGCTTTTTACTTTTAAGAAGAAGAAGATAATGATGAAGAATATGAAAGATGACGGAGGAGAGAAAATAAAGAAAACCATAAATTTGGATGATTAAACGTGTAATTATATAAATTATTTTTATTTCAGTGGTCAAAATAAGATTGAGCTAATAATTTAAGAATTATCTAAATAACTTATCTTTTTTTATTATACCAACTCAGCCTCCCGTTAAGGTTTAACGGCAATAAACGATTGAGTGACCAAAAGTTTATACCCAAAAACGTAAGTGACCTTATTGGTCGTTTTTCAAAGTCGATGATTAAATTTATATTAGGGATAAACAAAAGTGACTAATGCAGTATTTAACCCTTTTTATTTTCATATACATCCCTTACAAATACCCATGATTTTTTGTTAATTTCTATACCGAATAAATAAACAAAATTTAATACATTAACACAAATGTTTAATATTAAATCTCTAAAATTATAAACATAAATAATAATTTTTATTTCATCAACAATAAATAAATCATTTTAAAATATAAAACACGTGTAAACTATTGTAAACTATTAAGTATTGAAGCATGTCAATCTATACTACCTTTTAAAAAATATATAACTAATAACCTATAGCTTCAAATATGATCGTTTGCTCTAAAAAAATTAGATTCGATATTTTTTTCAACCATATAAATTCTCTTTTAATTTAATCGTAGGATTTATGATCGATTTCTAAAGTTGACATTTTTTGTTTTTGAAAACAGATTGCAATATTTTGTCTTACCTTTGTTTACGTAAATATAAGGATCACTCTCATATTTATCTTATAGAACTTTTGATGATTTTCTAAAGTAACTTCTAAAATTGTTTTTTAAGAAATATGCTACCAAACCTTATGACATTTCAAAAATTCAAATATTTTTTTAAAATACATATTAAGATCAACAATCCTATGTTTTAAATAAAATTGAAGTGAATTAAGTTTACAACGATTTATAAATTATTTTTTAATTATTTTATAAAATCTACGAGAATTTTCAAATTCAAATCAGTCATACTTAGGTCATGAAAGAATAATTTATTTGAAAGATTAAGTTCACTCCTTCTGTGTGTCAACATAAATGACAATGTCTTGAACCTGGTTGGTTATGCTTGAATGTCGATGGTTCAGTTCTCCTTAGATCTAGTATGGCCTCTGTGGGGGTCTAATACGTGATCATAATGGTTCATGGATTATTGGTTTCAACAAGTGCATTGGTATTACTGATACGCTTCAATCGGAACTCTGGACTATATACATTGCTCTCCAACTCGCATAATCTCATGAAACTAATGTCATCCAAATATAATCTGATAGCAAGCAAGCAATCTAATTTCTTCATGACCAATCTGCACGCTTATAGCTCCCTTTCTCTAATTCAGGCTATTTATGCTCTTACCACAAGAAGTTGGGTGACTGATTTTATTTAGATACCACAAGAAGGAAATAAACTTACTGATATGCTCATCAAACTTACAGATCTTTCATGCTTTGACATGCGAATCCTAGATAATCCCCCTATTGTAATTAAACCTCTACTTGTTGTAGATGCGAATAATCTAATCTTGTAATCCTTTGGGGTCTCTCTTAATTCAAAAAAAAATTATTCTTATAGACATCCAACTCTGTAAAATATTTGGATCCTTGCAGATGTTTTTTGAGATCTTCACAGTGATTTATACGGGTACGATTCGATTATCCACAATTTGAATATAGAAATCCTTATCTCTATCCTCATTTGAACTTCGGTGATAAAACTTCATCCCTATAAGCGAAGATTTCGATTATTCTCATACTTGTCGATCCGGATCTCCAAATTTCGATTATTTCACACCCGATTGTCACCCTTATTTATAACGAGCAAACCATGAAAAAGAGACAATGTCAGCCAATCAACCCCTTTAACTTCAAAAAGTTATTAGATGGACCTGACTCGGCATATTTGTGGTTTTAACCAATAAAATTCATATATTTACTGAGACCATTAATAATACGATGAGTCAGAACCATCATATAATTTCTCTTTTTAACATCACTTGCAATCCAAATTTCCGAGTCTCATTTTAGACCCCATTTCCTCCCCTTCTTCAAAGCTGAAAGAGAGTTTTTTTCTGAATTCTCTGATGAATATTGTTCTGTGATCGTTTCTTTTGAACTCTTTGGTTTCAGTTTCGAAGATGGCAGTGGTGCTGGCTATAGCGGTCCATGGCATGGGATTGTTTGTTAATACTCTCTGGGAACTGCAAGAGAGGCGGTTCTCAGCAACTTTTGATGTTGTGAGTTCTGCTGCTAGTTCCATCACAATGACATTCGTTGTCTGCCTTCTGTCCATTCATAGGCATGCTAGACCAGAGATTGGTATTACTTTTGCCTTCATTTGATCATCGTTTTCTTCTCCTTTTTCTTCCTTTCATTACTGAATTTGTAGATCTTTAAGACAATGTTGATTTACAGTAACTGTTTGTTGCTGCAGTTCAAGCTTTTTTATCTGTTCAACAAGAATATGTATGGAATATATCAGCATTTTTTAATTTTGTCAAATAATTTGGTAACCACTAGCAGAAATTCATGATTTCATGTATTTTCCTAGTTGCAGTCTGGTTGTTAGGTATAAACTTTTTCTGTATTTTTGAATCAGAAATTTCCCAAGCAATGAAAGTATATACATACATACCTTACTCCGAGCTTATTCTCCTTGGTTCATGCGTAGCAAATCCGATGTTTGAAACTTCATATATGCAATACTGATTCTGGCCGTATAGGAAAGACCAATTGTCTCTGCTTCAAAAGGGAATAATTTTGCAGAATATTTTATCTGCAGGTGTGTAAGTGGTTAGACTGGTTGATGGGTAGATGGGCATGTTTCACTTACTTCAAGTTTCAACCTTTTAAGGCATGTTCCAATTTTACCCACAAATCAGTTCTACTAACAATGCTGAGTTGTCATACTATGCAAATCAGTAAAAAACAGGAGTATTTTTCTCAGCTGGGTTTCAATGGTTGAATTCCCTACAGGGAAGAGAAACTCGTAGGTAAACCAGTCAATGTAAATGAATCTTGTGTTAGATTGGCTTTTCATTTTTCTTTAGTATTCGTATCCAACACTTGTGTAAAATGTATATTCGAACATGATACGGATATGACATTCAAAGAATCATCTACAGTCATAAAAAAATTGAATAAAGAAGAATTAAACATACCTTTGTCGGGCACACTTGAATCCGAGTACCACAGTTTGAAACTTGGAATGATTTGGGAAATAGAATATAGAAAGAAACATCAATCTCATTTTAAGACATATTCAGATTTCAGAAGATAATTTACTTTCAGTGAAACCTTGAGATAGCCATTTTATTGTAAAGCAATCATTACAAAGCTATAAAATACAATGTCATACAACAATGTAAACAATGTAACAATGAGGCTTTTAGAAGGCCTGATAAAGAACACAGACAGTCATTAATCAAGTGATTAGTTATCTAATACAAGATGTAAACTACGGAAAAGGAAACGAGGAGTTTCCTCGATGCCGGAAACAGGATACAGATATAGGAACCAAGAGGTTTCCTTAATGAAGGAAACGAGAAGGATGCTCAATCTTGAGAAGATCAATTTTAATTGATCCAGCATATTCATTTTATAGGTGATTAGAGCAACCTGGAACTGCAGGGTTTCTCTCTTGTTAGGCCTACAGATACCCCTTCTCCTCCAGGTATGATATCATAGTTTCAGCCATTTCGCACGGGGAAGCACAGATGTTTCCCTTTTGTGGCAATTCTAACTGCAAAATAGGGGGAAAGGGTTGAGATTCAATTTAAATGTTGGATTATGAGATTCAAAGAAAACCAAAGTGGAAAGCATTGTCGTTATGAAAACTTTTCTCAAGTATGACCTTGACATTTATCTTATACATATAATCATATCCATCCACAAGAACACACTAGCAAGTAAGCCTGACGGTCTTGAAACTATTTCAAGATTTGTGTCAGCTGAATTTTTCACATTTGGAGCATAAAGGATATTAGGTGTATCTTTGAACAAATATGTGTAACGATTACAGCTGGAGATGACCGTTACAGGGGGCTTAAAATTCTGTTTTGCTGTTTTGTTTTTATTCATTTAATTGAACGCTGCGTTTTAGGGGAAAGGGTGTAATTAGATAAACTTTGTCGTTTTGTAACTTAGGTTAAAAGGGGGAAAGGTGGTTAGCAGGGCATCAAATGTATGAACCAGAATTCTCTTCCCTCTCTCTGATTCTTTTCTCCTTATCTTAACCTAAGTCTACCTTTCTCAATTTTTTCTTCTCTTCTTGTTCAGTACTGTTACAAAGGTATCACAGGCCTCGTTAAGCTTACAAAATGGTGGAAACAAGGCGACAGGCGGCTCTGACGAGTGCAGGAGATAATGTGGAAGAATCTTAGATCCCAGAATGGAAGCAAGAAACAGATCGGTTGCAAAAGGAGATTTCAAAGCTCGAAGGATCGATGGATGATAAGTTCCAAAGGATGCAAACTACGATGTTGAATAACATGCAGAGATTGTTAGAGTTGGCGATGGGGAAAAAGCTTGATGTAAGCCCAGAGTTGATTCAGCCAGGGATCTTACCCACACCCACAAATGTTCCAGTTGTTGAATCCAGTGAGAGAGCTGCTGAAAAAGGGAAAGCTCCAGAAAGTGGTGAGGGTCGAAGCATTGCGCAGGTAATTAATTTGGAAGAGGTCGATGGCCAAAAGAAATCTGGTATGAAACTTTTATCCTCAGTTAATGTTGCTTATAAACTAGTCTGTCCTAAGTTTGATGGCTCAGATTTTAAGGACTGGTTATACAAAGTAGAACAATACTTTAAGGCAAAAGGAATTCCTGATCAGGGTAAGGTGAGGGTAGTGATGTTGCATCTAGAGGGACGAGCTCTTCAATGGCACTAATTCTTAGTTAAGAATCATAGGAAATGGAACACAGTTACATGGAGAGAATACTTAGGATGGATGAGGATCGATTTGCTCTTGATGGGTTTGAGGAGCCTTTTGCGGATCTGGTGAGCTTGCATCAAGGAGACAATATGACAATGGAACAGTTTTATGAGGAATTTATCCACTTGTTTAACCAAGTACAGTTACCTGAGGAGTATGTTCTTAGCATGTTTAAGAGTCATTTGAGAACTAAAATTGGACAATTAGTTAAGTTGTTGCAACCTCAGACACTGTTAAATGCCTATCATATTGCCCAGCATGTGAAAACTATGTATGGTGTACCACAAAGGAAGGCTTGGAATTATTCGGCTGTGATGTCAAATCCTGTGGCTCTCTTGGCTTTATCCATTCCTCCCAGAAGTAATACTAGTGTGGTGAGAAGTAATTATGGCAACACAAGCAATTCAGGCAATCCTCCACCAGGAACCACACTCCTGCCTTGAGTCCAACTACAAAGGAAACACAATCTGGAGTTCCAAAGTCTGAAGGGAAAAGGTTGACAGCTGGGGAAATAGAAGAAAGGAGGAAAAAGGGGTTGTGTTTCTGGTGTGCTACTAAGTACACTCCAGGACACAAGTGTGCCAAAACTCAAATTTTTCACATTGTAGTGGAAGGGGCAGAAGAAGAACCAGAACCAGAGGTATTCCTTGATTGTGAAGACCAAGTGGATACAGGGGTTCAGGAGCTGAGCAGAAGTGAGGAACCAGTTCTTTCCCTTCATGCTATGTGGGGAGCTTCTAGTTGGGAGACTATGAAGCTGTTACTGGAAGTGGGAAGTCATAGGTGTCTTGCTTTGGTCGATTCAGGAAGCACTCATAACTTCCTGAGTTTGGCCTTAGTCAAACAACTGAATCTAGGAATGGTCAAACATAACCAACTGAGGGTTACTGTGGCTGATGGGAATTGTATGAAAACTGTGGGAGAATGTAAGGGAGTTAGGTGGAAAATTCAAGAACATTGGTTTTGACTCAGATTTTCTGGTCATACCAATGAAGAATTGTGACATTGTGTTAGGAGTTCAGTGGCTAGTTAGCCTTGGTGCTATCCACTGGAATTTTAATCAACTTAGTATGAAATTTCATTTCCAAGGACAGAAGGTGATGATTCAAGGAGTGCAATAGGGTCAGAAACCAAGTCTGAAGTTGGTGAATTCAAAAATTTATAACAAGATGCTAAGAGGGAACAACAGTCCATACACAGCTTCTATGTGGATGATGCGGGCTCAGTTAGATATGGGGAAGGGAGGAAAAGAACTGGGTAAAGACATACAGCTAGTGTTAGATCAGTTCAAAGAAGTATTTGTTGAGCCAAAGGAAATGCCTCCTGATAGAAATCATGAGCACAGAATTGACCTTATGGATGAAGGAGCAGTTATTAAGGAGAGACCTTATAGACACCCCACCTACCAGAAAGATGTTATTGAAAGAATGGATGGAGAGATGTTGGCTAGTGGTATTATAAGGAACAACAACAGTGCCTTCTCTTCACCCATTGTTATGGTGAAGAAGAAAAATGATACATGGAGAATGTACGTTGATTATAGGAAATTGAACCAAGTAACCATTAAAGACAGTTTTCCCATGCCAATCATTGAAGAGTTGCTTGATGAGTTAGGGGTTGTTGTTTACTTTTCTAAGTTAGATCTTAGGTCTGGATATCACCAGATTAGAATGAGAGAAGTGGATATTCCAAAGACTGCATTTAAAACACATGAAGGGCATTATGAATTTGTTGTAATGCCCTTTGGTTTGACAAATGCTCCTGCCACATTCCAAGGGTTGATGAACAAAATCTTCAAGCAGCAACTAAGGAAGTTCGTTTTAGTGTTTTTTGATGATATTTTGATTTACTCAGAAGATTGGGAATCCCATTTGCAGCATCTGGTGGAAGTATTGAGTATCTTGAAGCAGTAGAAACTATTTGCCAAAATGTCTAAGTGCAGTTTTGGAGCCAGAGAAGTGAACTATCTGGGATATGTCATTGCTAAGGGGGAGATATCCATGGACAGTTCCAAGGTTGAATGTATTCAGAATTGGTCAGCACCTACATCAGTTACAGAGTTGAGAGGGTTCCTTGGTCTCTCTGGGTATTATAGGAGGTTTGTACAGAATTATGGGATCATTGCAAGGCCTTTGACAGATTTATTAAAGAAGGGAGCATGGAGATGAGGCCAGAAGGAAGAGGAAGCTTTTGCAAACCTTAAGGGAGCTGTAACCACTGCACCTGTGTTGTCCCTTCCAAATTTCGAGCAAACCTTCATTGTGGAGACTGATGCATCTGATGAAGGGGTGGGAGCTGTTCTGACCCAGCAAAAGAAACCCTTGACTTTCTTCAGCAAGAGTCTAGGTCCAAGGTACAAGAGTCTTTCAGTCTATGAGAAAGAGATGATGATTGCACTAATGGCTGTGAAGAAGTGGTCTATGTATTTGACAGGGAGACATTTTATCATCAAAACTGACCACCATAGCTTGAAATTTTTGGCTGAAAACAGAGCTGTGACACCTTTCCAGCAGAAATGAACCATCAAGATGATGGAATACGATTATGAGGTTCAGTATAGGAAGGGGAGCAACAATATTGTTGCTGATGTGTTGTCTAGGAATCCAAATGTTGAGGTTAATTGTTCTGTTATTACAGTGAGTCATGTAACAACAGAACAATTAGATAAAATCAAGGAAACTTGGGTGAAAGATGAAAGAATTCAGAAGATCATTAAGGCACTGGAGGAGGGAAAACAGAAGTATCACAAATATAGTTGGGATGGCAGGTTATTGAAGAGAAGGGAGAAATTAGTAGTGGGAAGTGATGCAACAGTAAGAGCTGAGTTAATGCAATTTTTTCATGGGAGTGCACTAGGAGGTCACTCTGGAGCTCATGCTACAATTCAAAGAATGAACACAATATTGTACTGGAAGGGAATGAGGAGGGATATCAAACACATGGTGAGAGAATGCATTATTTGCCAAAGGAACAAAGGGGATTTACAACTTCCTAGAGGACTCTTGTAGCCCCTACCTATTCCTGAGACTATCTGGACATCCATAAGTATGGATTTCATTGAGGGTCCTCCTCCTTCCAAGGACAAGAATTGCATATTAGTGGTTATAGATAGATTGACCAAATATGGCCATTTTATAGCTCTGAAACATCCTTTCACAGCTAAGGATGTGGCTGCTATTTTCTTGAAGAATATTTTTAAGTTACATGGATTACCCAAGGATATTGTTTGTGATAGAGACAAAATATTTATGAGCATTTTCTGGAAGGAGCTTTTTGGGAAGCTGGGAGTTAAAGTTCTGGCATCTACTGCTTACCATCCGGAAACAGATGGCCAGACTGAAAGATTGAACCAGTGTTTGGAGACCTACCTTAGATGCATGACATGAGAGAGGCCAAAAGAGTGGGAGGCTTGGTTGCACTTAGCAGATTGGTGGTACAATACCACCTTCCATTCGGCTATACAGACAACACCTTTTCAGGCATTATATGGTCAAGTACCTCCTATACACTTACCATATATTGCAGGGGAATCTTTAGTTGCTGTTGTGGATAGAGATTTGCAAATGAGGGAGGCTGCAATCAAGATGATGAAGTTTTATTTGAAACGAGCTCAAGATAGGATGAAGACACAAGCTGATAAAGGGAGACGAGAGAGTGAGTTATAAGTTGGTGATTGTGTGTTTTTGAAACTGCAGCCTTATAGGCAACAGTCAGTTAGCTCTAGGAATTGCCAAAAGTTGGCCCCTAAATGGTTTGGCCCTTTTCTGGTGATTGAAAGAATTGAAAAGGTAGCTTATAAGTTACAATTGCTAGCCAACTCAAGGGTACACCCAGTGTTCCATGTATCCCAACTGAAGAAGAAAATAGGATCTGAATTGGTGCAGTCCCAACTTCCAATTATAGGCCCTGATGGAGGGATCAGCAAGGAACCAGTCAAAATTCTGGATCGGAAGATTGGGAGGAGAGGGAATCGAGCTTGTACTGAGGTGTTGGTAGAATGGTCAAATTAGTTTCCAGAGGATGCAACATGGGAGAGCCTTTACCAACTGAAGCAACAGTTTTCTGACTTTGATCCTTGAGGTCAAGGAATTTCTGAAGAAGGGAGTAATGTAACGGCTACAGCTGGAGATGACCGTTACAGGGGCTTAAAATTCTGTTTTGCTGTTTTGTTTTTATTCATTTAATTGAATGTTGCGTTTTAGGGGGAAGGGTGTAATTAGATAAACTGTGTTGTTTTGTAACTTAGGTTAAAAGGGGGGAAAGGTGGTTAGCAGGGCATCGAATGTATGAACCAGAATTCTCTTCCCTCTCTCTGATTCTTTTCTCCTTATCTTAATCTAAGTCTACCTTCCTCAATTTTTTCTTCTCTTCTTGTTCAGTACTGTTACAATATGAGTCTATTCCAAACAAGAAAGGTGCCCCAACTATAGGCATATACCTCACAATTCAGGGGCGGTTCGTACGGATCATCGATACCAGTAAAACCTACAAAGAAAATATGACATAAGCTACTATTGAATATGTGATAATACAGTCTTCAGATACATATACCAATGGGGAAATACACCTTTAATTTTTCCAGCTCTTGCAAGCTTGTATAGGCCTTTTGGGTCCCTTGCCTCGCATATTTGGAGCGGCACATTCAAGAACACTTGTTCGAAGTATTGCTCAGTTATTTTCTTAGAGCAATTTAGAACCTTCTGATGCAAAGCTCTCAATATTTCAGATTTCTTAAAGGCATCATGTACCTCAATGAAGTCTCCTTCCGGCAACAGTGCACGACATGCATCCCTGTCTTTTCTGTAGGGAGAAATTAAACTGGCAATGCAGATGATGCCTGCATCAACAAAGAGTTTTGCTACCTCTCCTGTAGGTAAACCGAAAACAAGTTGTAGCTTGTAACCATCAGAATAAGAGAGCAAAAGGACAAAGCAAAACAATACTATGACGAGGAATCAAACACCCTTTACCAATCCTTCGATTGTTTTCTGCACGATCCTCTACTTTAAAACTAAGGTCACGGTTTAAACCATGCCGAACATTATCACCATCAAGGATGTAAGTCAACTTCCCCCTTGAATGCAACGCATGGCAAAGAGCACATGCCACAGTGCTCTTTCCTAAATTCAGACTATCGTAAGAGACAGAAGGAGCAACACAGTGAAAAAGTTATGACGTTTGAATGTACTTAAGTTTAGCAAGCAGAAACTAGCAAAGAATTCTAAATCCTTGATTTTGACTTTTACATATTCGTCTACAGCTAAATGACCAATCTTTCAGTTTTTTTATTATTATTTTTTATTTAGTACTTAAAAAAGGACTACTAAAGCTAATCATAACTCATAAGAAAGCAACCAACTTATATACGTATATATTCTAGCAACACAAAAAACAATATAAAATATAAAGATTAGCATGAATTTCACCGTTCAAATATAGAGTTTAAAGAAACCTGAGCCACGGAGACTCGTAATCCATATGACACAACCCTTTTGCTGAAGTAACTCTTGTCGACTAAGTTTCCCAATCGGACTTTTGTGCCATACAATGTTTGTTGCCTTGCCGTTAGTAGCGATCTGGTGGAGATTTTCACTTAGTTAGACATTTGAAATTAGAACTCTAAGTGGACCGAATTGGAAATAAACCATACTAAAAAATTCATGACTTTGCATGATCATCATTACTACTCTTTGGATGGATGGCCAAAGTGTTCATACGAATACTATAGAACAGAGTTTCCCAAATGAGGAATTAATTACTAAAAGTCTAAAATGATCGGCATATAAAGATACTGTAAAGTTATAAATATTCAAATCTGAAAGGCTGAAGCTTAAAGGTTCAGATGTATCCAGTTGATTTATTCGGTATTGTGATCAGCAAAAACAAGAGCCTAAGCTAAGCCGTACAATCAAAGGGCTTATGTAACCAATTACTTACTATTCTCCTAGCCTCCATTTCAATCTGGATTACCTACCATTTCACAAAATTGCCAAGAAATTTTACTTGGCGACAACCAATTTAAAGCAGAGTCATAAATGTTATTGCTTGCTAGTCTACACAACCTAATTCAGATGAAAATAACTTCCAAAGTCAATCTAATTATCTATTCCATCATTCTACCAAATTTCTTTTAAATATACCCCTAATATAAAATTTCTTTTATATATAGAAGATTTGGCCCTTTTATAAATAAATAAATAGTGAAACAAAAGAAACGCATAGTTTTAGTTTCCTTTAAAATGGGATAATAATCCTGAACCAAATTCTTGACAAGAAAAAGGAAATTAAACAGATGAATATGAATATATGATCACCCATGAATTTCTCTTTTTCTTTTTAAAAAAATAGTACCAGAAATAGCAGCAGCGTGATCATTCGTAATCGGGATGGATGATTCCTCCATCGCCTGAACCAAGCTCCACTTAGCATTGTTGCCGTTATACAGCCTCATAGAAAGCCACGACGCCGGCAACGGAAACTTCACGACGCTAACCTTATCCACCGGTATCAAATGGCCACCATCGAAAACGGAAGCAGAACAACAAATCGGCGGCCGTACTGCCTTGAGTAGAACCATCGTGATTATAATATTTATTAAAAGAAAACAATGATTTTAAGTTGACGCCGAAGGCGTGATTAAAAATCCGACATCATTCTATTTCCAGATTTATAAAATGAAAAACGGACGTGGGAAAGGCTGGGATTCTATATTATTTTATTTTTTATTATACTAAATGTTGATTCCACATGTATTTCCCACGTTTCTTAATTTTAAGACAGCGACTGATATATTTAGAAAAAAAAGACAGCGAGTGATAAACAGCTGGACAATAGAGAGCGGAAGAGATAAAAATTCCATGTGACGGTCATAATTGTGCAGGAAAAAATAGAAAAATTTATCGACGAGTAATTATAGAAAAAAATTAGAACGAAACTCGAATATTATTGAATATAATTAATATTAAATATTATTAAATTAATTAATAAATATTAAAATTTTTAAAGATTTTATATATAATTAAAAATAGTTAAAAAATTAATTAAATTATTTTTATATATTATATATATTTTAATTTTTTAATAATTAAATTAAATATCAAATAAATTTTGAAATAAAAACTATTAAAATCTTAAACACCAAACTCTAAATTTTAATGTCACAACCTGTCACCTAACATTGAGGCAAACTAAACATCGTTGGACATTTTAAAGTAAGCATGCACCAAAAAAGTTGCTAGAATGACTTAGAATGACCTACATCCATTTAAAAGCTTGTCACAACGTTTCAGGAGGTTCCAGAAACTTTTAGGAGAATCTACCAAAGTCTATACACATTTGAAAGGACTTAGAAGATTCTAAAAAACTCTAAATGATTTTAAAAGATTCTAGAATATTCTAGGACATAGAACATGCCGAAAGCATCTAGAACATTCTAAAAGGATCTAGAATGTTAAAGAAGATTTTGGAAGATCTTGAAAAGGTCAGGACTACTCTGAAAGTCTCTAGAATATTATAGAATATTAAAGACATGTATAGACCTATGTAAAAATATCTAGAATTCTCTAGAATAATTTGGATAATTAAAAATGTAGACACTTGTAGAATACTCTACACTTGTGTATATCTCTAAGATAGTCTAGAAGCATCATCTTAGAGAGGTGGATTGTAACACCCTCGACCCGGTGTCATATTGGGTCTCCGGCCCAAAACTCATAATTCAAAATTTTCGATTTAAAAGCCCATTAAAAATAATTCAAAACAAGGGTCCAAAACATAATTCAACATTTAAAACGAAAAAAAACCCAAATGATTTAAAAAAAATAATAGGAGCTCCATTAACATATCATTAAAACATTCGACTGAAATCCAAAATAAATAAGAGTAACAAAATACAACATAGGGTTCAACAAGTAATAGCTCATTACATCAATTAATTTGTACTCTGATACTAAATCAATGTTAAAATCTCAACTTCAATAGTTCTCCTCCGGTCCTCGACTTCACCTAACCTACGCACGAAAATATATTTCGAAACTGAGCTACAAAAGCTCAGTGGGTACACGGCCACTCAAGCAACATTGCAAATATCATGAATAAAGAAATGCAATACATGTAATATCATGCATGATATGATGGCGCTACCATAATCACCTAAATACATGACATAAATGAATGTATACTATCGCACACAACATATATCTGTCAAACCAAAACCAAAATCACAAGGTAGTGAGGCCCGTGTCTACACAATATCGAGATCCTCCACTACGAGTGAGACTCGCATCCATACAATATTAGGATCCTACATTCTGAGTGAAGCCCACATCCACACAACATTAGGATCTTGCACTCAAGGATTTAGGCACGAGTCCACGCAGCATCGGGATCCTCCAATCCTATGCTCGGAATGCCCCATCGAGCATCTTCGAATGAGGCCCACGTCCACACAACATCGGGATCCTTCTTCAGCAAGGTTTACGATACATCACCCGGAATCTCACATCGGATAACCTTCATTGTGTTGCAACATTTTTCTTAGGTATTCGGATTCCCATCACACGAGGGTTTTCCTAAGCTAAGCAACCTATCAACACACAACAAGGTTCTAGCTATCACAAGCATCAAAAACCACCAAGGGCCCCTATTGTTTCTGTTGCGTGTAAAAAGTGCGCAATTAGTGCAAGTGTACACGTCGCAAGTAATAAAGTGATAAGTATTATCGAATATCGTCTCCACAGGGATTGGTCTACTTAATGTGCCTTCTTTTGTCTTCTTGCTCTGTAAAAGAAACAAAATAAAAACACAGATGATTTAGGGTTGGAGTAAACTAAATAACTTGAATGATAAAACAAACTAAATAATGAGAAAATAATCAGAATAAGAAGGTGGCCAGGATCCAGTTGTGTTGTATTGTGGATTCAATTGACTTGTCTCTGTCCAATGCAATCACATAACACTGCCTCGGTAGCACTGTAGTTTTATTGCCTCGACAGTGATGATGTTCGTCCGTCGCGACAATCCTTTGCTCTTGGGTAGACTTTACCAAGATTCGGCAAAGTGTCCTTTGATGACTCCGCTTATCCCTAAGTCGAAGTGTTGTTGATAACTAATCCTTGATGATACCTCCCGGCGTGAATCAATTATAATCATAAACCAATCTCACACTTCTTTTAGCCGCTGAAACTCTAACCTATCCCTAGGCTGACTTAGTATTTTTCGAATAGAAAAATACCATACTTATTCCTTTCGTGAATCTAACTCTCCCGATATTAGATAAATATGTCTCTCACAAACTTCTCTCCCGAGCTTGAATGCAAGAACAATGAATGACAAAGAATAAGCAAATATTGATATTTTATTGCATTGAAACAAGAAAACAAAGTTCAATCGCTTCTCACAAATACTCTACAACTTTCACCTAAGCCTAAAAGAAATTAGAACATAACGAGAAACAAATAAAACTCTAACTTCTAAGATGAACTCTCTAATTCGGCTCTCTAGTATATGATATGTGTCCTTCTCCTTGGGCGGCTATGGTTTATAGGCTTGGCCTAGGGCAAACCTTTCCTAAGTAGGAATACAACTTGGAGTAAAACACAGTCAAGTACATATATAAAATATTTGTTTTATTTCCAAGTTTATTCCCACAAGGATTCTTTTCCCGCGTGGCCTTTGACTTTGACCTTCCATGCGTTTCCCAGCTCCGATCCTTATGCTGCTTTTCCAGAAACGTCCACCTCATTTTTCTCTTCAGATCGCCTACCATATCAGTACTTGTTCACCAGGTACTGCCGTGGCCTCAGGTCCTGCCTCCGCATCAATCTCTGTCGCGGCATCTGATCTTCCTGCAAATGCACAAAGGTGCCGTAAAGCTTGCATTTTCTATAAATATCATCTTTATAAGTCGCAAAAGCAAAATATCTAAATATCTCACATTAAGTACATGCTTTAGTCCAAGTAGGTGTAGATTAAGTGATTATTGTCCATGAAGGTGTAAAAAGTGATAGTGAATTAAGCACTTATCACACCTCCAAACTCGAACTATTGCTTGTCCTCAAGCAATGCAAACCATCAAATTTCCAAACCTTATTCTCTTTTCGTCTTACGTTTTCATCTATTCTCCCCACCATAACTATGTCTATTCTTAAGCCTTAACCTTTCGGTTACCAAGGACTTACTCGGAATCAAGCTATAAGATTTTGTGAGTGTGTGCGTTTTTGTTAACAAGTTTGATTAAAGGCTTTTTTAGACAAACTCTAAGTTCAAGACAAGTAGACTTGGAATTAATGTTCTCTTCTTAAAACACCAATTACTTGAGCCAATTTCGGGCACCTCAAGGATTGTGTTTTCTCATCAAGATTTACTTCTTTCTCTTTTTTTATATTTTTTATCATACTGGAGCCAACTTAGGGCACCTCTAGCATGAAGAAGAGTGATTCCTAGAGCCGGTGATAGGCACCTCTAGTCAACATTTCCAAACGGGAGAACGATATCTCCACGAAAGCGCCAACCTATTCCCCCCACTTAAAAGGACGGGTTTATATGTCAATTTTAAATGCGAAAAAATAAATTGCAAATTTAATTGAAAATTAATTGGATCGTCGCTTTAGCCCAGAATCCTTAATATTAATAAAGCGGTAATCGTTTAAAAAGCTTGACACTCTTTTTGTTTTGAAAAAATAAAATTTTATCCCCAGCGGAGTCGCCATCTGTAGCGATCTAAAAAATCCACTTATTAAGTGTCATCGTTAAAATATTCATTTTTCGGTGTTGGAAAACATATTTGATGTCGTTTTTGAAATAATGTCTTTCACGTGAGATTTTTGGATTTAAAATTAATTTGTAAAAAAACGGAGTCGCCACCGTCCATTTTAGTAGACCGAACACCATAAAACCAGAGATTTTAAAAGTTGGGGTTCGAGAGTCGGTTACGGATGGGGAAGGATTAGCACCCTCACACCGCCCATAAATTGGTACTTTGTTTAATTACCGCTTTATTAATATTAAATTTTCTGGGCTAATTTTGACGATCAAATTAATTTTTAATTAAACGTGCACATTTATTTTAATGCAACTAAATCTGAAGGTAAGCATCCGAACCACTATCACCATATTAGTACTAGCCTCGCTTACGACCGAATTTAGGGGCCCGCATTAACAATTAAAATAGTCGATTATGCAATCCTAAAAGAGTTAATATCAACATGTTACAAATAACACAAAATAATATCATGGAATGCAATTACAGTAAATGATACTATACTACCTTCCTAAGCAAAACTAAACGCATGGTATACAAAATAATAAACTAAATTTAAATAACATGAACAAAGTTAATGAAAATAAAAAGGATGAATGCCAACACATGCATGAAACGTGGCAAAATAAAAGGTAACAAAAGCAACAAGACCTGACTAGACATATATGGCAAAAACATAACTAAAACAAATAAGGAAAAAATGAAATAATGCAAGAGAAAGTGAATGTCAACGTTAAAACGCTCAGAATAAAAAAAGAGTAAAATTTGGATTAAAAATGCAGGACCGATTTAGGTCTCAATAGAAAAAAACAAGAGTTCCAGGGACTCAAAACATAACTTTACCCTTTGAAATTTGATCTTAGACTGAAATCGGGACCAGATCGCAAATTAGTTGAAAGACATGAGGACTAGAACCGCGAACAGACCATGAGGAGACACCTTTTGTAATAATATAAAAACACGGAGGGATCAAATTTGTGAATAAACCAAAAGTACATGCATTTTGATTCATTTAAAGACCATTTCACCAGAGAAAACCCCTTTTGTCATTTTAAAAATTTTAAATAGAAAACAAAACCCAAAACGCTCTGTTTCCTCAGATTTTCCAGAAAACAAAATTCCGGCCACCGTGAAAGTCATGACCTCGGTGGTGATTTCGGCCACAGGCCCTCACTCACTGTCACCGGTCGTTCACCTTGTTGAGAAGGTGAGCATTGAAGGCTTCGATGAACCCAGAAATTAAACCAAACTCCACATCCTCTCGGTCTCGCTTTCGCGTGAAAGCTCATCCGAAAAGGAATCACAGCCAGCGTTGAAGATTACTGATCAGGGGAGTGTCTCTCTTATCTCTTATTACTATTTTTATTTATTTGAAATGCATGTATGGAATGAAAAAGATGGAAAAAAAAAGAAAGAACACTTTCTTTTACCAGAAACGTTTCTAGATTTTTCTTTCGATTGATTGAGAAAAGTGTTACAAAGCTCTCTCTTTTTTTTTCTCGAATGATTATCGGTCCCCCTGGATTACAATGTTCCACCCTTATAATATCTCTCTGTCCTTTGTTTTTTTAGTACAATGAATCATCATCAAACCCCCCATCCCTCCTTTCATATCTGCATTTTGATATTGATTTGTTGGTCTTGCGTGTTCCGAGTTTTGAGGGATAATAATGGACTGATTTCGCTTATCTTGTTGCTCAGATTCTGCAATAGTGGTTGAGGCGGTATGGCAGATCGGTTTGGTGGTAACAACGAAGAATCCGACATAAATTGGGGAGAGGAACAGTCGCGCGTAGGAGCCCAAATGCTTAGCGCGTGACAACCACGCTCCTGACGTGACTTCATCTGCTTCGTTTATTTCCAGCCAGATCCAACGGTGGAATCCTTTGCGGCGGCTGCATATCAGATACAAACTTCTTAGGGTTTGTTCAGATTTGGGCTCTTTAATTAAAATCGGGCCATATAATATTAAAAGGGACTTGAACTTTCAGATATGGACTCTTATTTAATTCATGGGTTTTTTAATTATGAAACTTGGGACATTTAATATTAATATAAATAAAAT
Organism: Abelmoschus esculentus; assembly: GCA_035048815.1. NCBI lineage: Eukaryota > Viridiplantae > Streptophyta > Magnoliopsida > Malvales > Malvaceae > Abelmoschus > Abelmoschus esculentus. The sequence continues at coordinate 4,763,771 of JAUCBN010000044.1, forward strand.
TAATAATAACACCTAATTATATAATAATAATATTATTAATATTACATGCAACACATACACGTAACATAGTACAAAATAAAAATACCTACATGTATCATACATATACACATGTAACCAACCACAAATAACATATATTTTACACATATTATGACACTTTAAAATATAACATAACTTAAACATAATGCATGAAATAACACATATATTTTACGCATAATGATAAATGTCATATAATAACACACATAAACACATAATAATACGAATAAAATTTGGCCCTTATTCGAAATGTGAAAAATTAAAGATTTTAAATTTCCAGGTTAAAAATGAGTGATTACAGTTGCCTCTCGTTGTTCGTTCTTGTGAAACAAGGACAGGCCAAAGACCATAAGTATTCATTTTTAACCGACTTCCCTGATAGTGGTCTTGGAATGATGTGTTTTTCTGAAACTCTCCACCATCCTCGACTAAGTCTCCTAGTTTGTAAGTCCCTTCTGTATCTAACTTACTCGCCTTCTAGTAGCTGCAGGTCACTCCTATATATGACCATTCACATTTCGAGTAGATCTTAAAAAATGAAAGCTCCTCCTATATAGAACTTTCATCTTTAGATCTTGAGTTCTGGTTTCTCCTTTATAAAACCTTCGCCCTGAAGTCTCGAGTTATGTGCCCCTCCTATATGGAGCTTTTCACTCAGACTATGACGAAGAGAGGGGTCCCTCCTGTATGAGACTCCATGTCTTCTTCGTTGTCGGTTTCTCCTATATGAAACCGTCACGTCGTGGATGAACTTTTCCACCGGTAGCTCTTTCTATATAGAGCTTCGAGTTCTTTGTGTTTGGTGTGTACAAGTTCTTTTTGTATAGAACTGCTACAAATTTTCTTTCTATGGGACTTAGAACATGTTGGTACCTTCTGTATGAAACCTTCATCTTCAAGTCTTTTGGGACTTACGTCAAGTGGATGGTAATCTTTTTTCTGAATCGGGATTCACGCCTAAAAAGGTTGTCAATCTTTAACTTTTCGGGACTCACGCCTAAAAATGTTGTCAATCTTTAACTTTTCAGGACTCACGCCTAAAAAGGTTGTCAATCTTTAACTTTTCGGGACTCATGCCTAAAAAGGTTATCAATCTTGTTCAAATTCTCAGGACTTACGCCAGAATGGTTGGCAATCTCTTCTAAAAACATCTGGGTTTCTAGATTGCCCAGTTCTTGGATCTTTGTGCTCGATTTATCTTTTGGCGACATACCCGTTATCTGTCAAGTTTCACCTCGAGAATATTTTTTCTTCTTTTTTCTTTCTTCTTCTTTTCTTTTTCTTCTTCTTTTTTGTGATGTTCCGGTTCTATCGGTCTGATTATCAAAAGGTTCATCAAATGTGACAGTCTAAAAGTCTGAAACGCTAACCTCCTTGGTCAAAATTTTTCTTTTTTTCCTTCTTTAGGTTGGAAGGTGATATTCAAATGAGCATTTTGTGGAAGGTGCAAAGATGCACAAAATCCTTGTTGTGGTCATCTTTCTTGACCATTATTTGTCTTTTCCTGTAAGACGATTGTTCATTATGCGTGCATGCAAGATGTATGTTTGGGATGTACATATGTAACCTATATGTAAGTACGCAATGATGCATGAGCTTCTGTTGACCATTTTTCAAAAATTCGAGGCTTCGGTCCTCATTCGGTTGACATGGTAAACTTTGTTAACCAAACTCTATTAGTCTTGATGACATATCTGGTCAATTCTAGCCTGAGATCTTATTCTGTCATTTGGAGGACAATGATGCCCCGGTCGTATTCTTTGTATTCTCATCTGGATCAGTACTATGATTGATCAGACGTCTCTGTGTCCTGATTTCATTTCTATGTTCATCGAGGTACCTCAATGGAGGCTGACTCTCAGTATCTTTGATTCTAAAAAGATTTTGTTTGCATGTATTTCAATATGCAAGAAAAAGTTCGAAAAAAATGTATAGGTGTATGGCAAAACAAATTAAGAAAACTTTTTCCTCTTAAAAGTCAAATACAATGACATATTTGGCCCAGTCTAGCAAAGTTCAACTCTAATGAAAAGTATATTCAAAGAATCCTCGACTATTGCGGGGATACATGCAAATTCATAGTTTCTTTTGGACCATCGGGATTTCAAAAGGAATAATCTCTTTCCTAGAGGCTACCCCTTTTCATGTGGCTCTCATTATCTCACTGTCTCATCATGTCCTATCCTTTCCCAATTTAGGTGTCTATCAGGCATTTCGAAGCTCATCGTTCATTGAAGCAAGATTAACCTTTAGGCGGAAGTGTGGTTTGAAGACAATCACATTTAATTTGGACATCCTTGAATGATCAGAATAGTCTTACCAATTCTAGATCTGCGGTCAATGTAAAAATGCTTCCATTATCGTTACCTTTCTCTGGGGAAATCAACTCATCAAAGTCCTTTGTCTTGAGGATAATGATGGAGCAAACAATAATACCTCAAATTACTCGGCATAGTCATGATTTGAGAAAATATTATCATCACTCATAAAGCTAAGGCTTTAGCGGAGTGCCCCAGGATTGCCACACTCTTATTCGGATATGCCTATTAGCAGGATTTGAACATAGGAGTGCTTTTTCAATTCAAATTTCCTCATCTCGTTTCATTTCATTTCAGTCTTTGTCTCCTCTTTTTTTCTTTACCATGTCATTGCTTCTAGCTGTGTCTTTTAATGATTTCTTGATCTTTAAACTTAATCTATTTGACCCTATTTCTTTTAGGGAATGTCATTCGTTATCTCATTGAAGGAAGTCCCGAGAAGGTCTTCGGGGGTAGAAGTTCAAGATCGACTTTCGATTCAAGGATCTTGATCAAAAAGTGCCTAAGAAGGTCATTTCCCTAAAAAAAAGAGTTGTCCATTATCTATTTGTTCGTTTTGTTCCTCTATCGGCCTTACTAGACTAGCAGAGACTCTCATTTTTAATATCCCCACAACATTCAGCCTCTTCTGAATATACAAAACTTTAGAGTTGGTCTTTGAATTCGAAGCAAATATGCTATCTCATTTGAAATTCCAAAACCTAGTGTAATGATGTGTACATGTGTATGTTTAAAAAGTTTATAATATGCACAATGGAGAGCAAAGGTTGTCCCTTAAAATGAATGAATATTCAAAGAATTTAAAAACTGCAAAATTGTTTGCTGAGAAAAAACATAATTCTTAAACACAAGCCCTTACAAGGTGTCCTTACTGTTTTTCGGGCTCAAAGTAGTAACTTGGACTTCATTTCACAAAACGATTAAATACTTAAATCGGAGCGTCAGAACCTTCGACCACCAAAATCAATCTTGGTCGTTCTTCAATCCTCAGACCCTAACCTCGATCAAGTCTCTATTCTTTGAACTTTAAAACCCCCGTATTGATTAAATTATGCACCAGCTTCTTGAAGTAATGGCAATTCTCAATAGAATGGCCCGTGATGTTGCCATGGTACTCATAATGTGTAACAGCGTTGTACCATACAGGGAATGGAGGCTCGAGGGGTGTGAGAACATAAGGTCGCACTAAACCTGTGATGAGTGCCTAAAAGTCCTATTCTTTATACCAATTTCCCACTCGATTATTGCTAATAAAGGACGGATTTAATGGCAATATTGGATAATTCTTCTTATTTCCATATTTCAGCACCCCAATACTTAATTCATGAATTTATCTATTATTTGGCATAAAACAGGTACGGTTAATGGTTTCTTCTCTTAGACGGGAAACTACCACATAGGTAATGCCAGATAGCATGATGGATGCTGGAAACCAAAGCTGGAATGTTGATTAGTACCCGCCTCGGCAGCACTTGAAGGCCTCGGTAGCAGTTGGAGGCCACGGCAGCATCGGAGGCCGCGGCAGCACCTAGAACATAAATGTTGATATGATAGGCGATCTGAAGAGAAAAATAAGGTGAACGTTTTAAGATAAATGACATAGAAATCGGAGCTGGGAAACACACGAAAAGTCAAGGTCAAAGGCCACGTGGGAAAAGAATCCTTATAGGAATAAACTAGGAAATAAAATAAATATCTTTTATTTATGTACTTAACTTGTGTTTTACTCCAAGTTGTATTCCTACTTTGGAAAGGTTTGCCCTAGGCCAAGCCTATATAAACCATAGCCTATGTAGAGAGGAGATATCTCGAAATCAAGTGTTCATAGAAAACCCTAAACTCCTTCATCGTCCCCTTGGGGTTTAGGTTAGTTTGTGGAGTAGTTGTGGAAGAAAATTGTACTTTTGTTTCTTGTTTCAATGCAATAAAATAACAAGGTTTGCTTATCCTTTGCCATTCTTTATTCTTGCATTCAAGCTCGGGAGAGAAGTTTGTAAGTAATCTATTTATCTAGACTCGGGAGAGTTAGATTCACGAAAGGGATAAGTACGGTATTTCAATCGCGAAATACTAACTCGACCTAGGGATAAGTTAAGAGTTTCAGCGGCTAAAATAAGTGTGGGATTGGTTGATGATTATAATTGATTCACGCCGGGAGGTATCATCAAGGATTGATCACCAATAGTACTTCGACTTAGGGATAAGCGGAGTCATCAAAGGACACTTTGCCGAACGTTGATAAAGTCCACCCAAGAGCAAGGGATTGCCGCGGCGGACAAGTATCGTTGCTGCCAAGGTAGTAATCTACAGTACTGCCGAGGCAGTGATGTACAATTGCATGAGACAGAAACAAGTCAATTGAACCCACACTACGAAGCACTTTAACCTACCCCACTTTTCCATCCTTGATTTCTTGATCATTTATCTTTATCGCTTTAATTAGTTTCCTTAGTTATAATCCAACTCAATTATTTGTGTCTTTAATTTTTCATTATGCAGGAAGAATAAATTGCGTAAGTAAAGCCAATCCCTGTGGGTTCGACATCGTAAATACTACAATCTGACAAAAGGTGAAAGGACGAATGCTTCATCATAAAAGCAGGACTTTCCAGCCTCCATCAGATTTGGCGCCGTTACCGGGGATTGGCGATTCCAACTTTCCTTTTTATTTCTCTTGCACTACTATCTTAAGAAATTAGTTTAATTATTTTTTTTTGAGTTATTTGTTTTAGGAAATAAGTTTAATTATGTTTGAGTTATTTGTTTTATCTTAGGAAGTAAATTCAAGAAGGAGAAGCCATCAAGCACATAAAACAATCCAAAAATCAAATCCACCGTCCCACCTAAGACGCGGCCAACGCGGCTAGCCGCCCAACAAACTTCATCTCCCCTGATTTATTTCATTCTTCTTCATTATTGTTTTCCAGTGCAGTTTTTTTTAGTTTCTTTCTCAACAAACTCCACACAAACTGATGACCCTCAGGATACAGAAGAGGCCAAGACGCAACATATAAATATTGGTTTATCTTTTCCTTGTCTCTTAATTTTTATCTTGTCTTTTATTGTTGACTTACGTTCAGATGCATGCATTGAGAACAATGCATCCCTCAAGTTTGGGGGAGTATTGATCCAATCTTCTAAAAATATCTGCCATGTATGGAAATTATTCGGATTATCCTACTACTGCCTTAAATTTTGTCTTTACAACAATTACAGTTTTATGCAAAAAAAAAATTTAAGTCTGCTGAATTTTATTAAAACTGCCTCGGCAGCAATATATTCTCCAGCCGCCGCAGCAGTATGCACCATTCACCAGACTTGAATTCGGAAAGGTCTCTTAGGATTAGTACTTAGGATTAGACTATGAGCCTGAAATCATATAAACACTGCTAGTCTTAGTTGATTTTAGAAGTTCTTTTCTTTGAAAAGCAATAAGGACTTAGGCTTAGATTTTAACTAGAGGTGCCTATCACCGGCTCTAGTATAGTTCTTAGAGGTGCCCATCACTGGCTCTAGGACTCAACCTTTTTCCCAATTACTAGAGGTGCCCGAAATTGGCTCTAGTAAGAGTAGTTAACACTTGAGGTGCCCGAAAACTGGCTCAAGAAATATAAATATATAGCAATATATATTTATATACCAAACAGGGAAAATGAAAGAAAAATAATTGAAGAAAAATCTTAGTCGAAAGTCTTGAGCTAGAAAAAGGATTAGAACCTAGATAATCAACTTTGACACAACTACGCACACACTCACCAAGACTCATAGTCCAGTTCTGAGGAATTCCTAGAACCTAGAAGAGGCCGAGTCAAGAAAGGAATTCTGCCACGGCAGGCAGGACGATATATTACTTTAAAATTCCTTACTTAAAAATCTATCTTTTGCATTGCTTGAAGATAGGCAATAGTTCGAGTTTGGGGGTGTGATGAGTGCCTAAAAGTCCTATTCTTTATACCAATTTCCCACTCGATTATTGCTAATAAAGGACGGATTTAATGGCAATATTGGATAATTCTGCTTATTCTCAATAGAATGACCCGTGATGTTGCCATGGTACTCACAATGTGTAACAGCGTTGTACCATACAGGGAATGGAGGCTCGAGGGGTGTGAGAACATAAGGTCGCACTAGACCTGCATCATAAAGCTGAGAATAGAGCTCGCTGTATGAAACTGAAAGTGGAGTGAACGTTGGTCTATCCTGCCCCTTTTTAGAGGTCCCCTCTCCTTTTTGATAGTTGCTTTGTGCTTTCCCAGTCGCCTGAGGTTGGGAAATGGCGTAGTTGATGGTAGCAGTGGCATTCACTTCACCATATTTCTTTCTATCGTACCTTTGGGGGTTGTCGTCATTGCTAATCCTTCCACTCTTAAGGGCTATCTTTAGAGATTCTCCGATTCGGATGAGGTTGACAAACTTTTGAGTAGTATGGTTGATAAGACGATCATAAAAGGCTCCTTTCAATGTATTGATGAACATCGGTTTGATCTCATGCTCGGGGATAGATGGTTGAATCTGGGCAGCCACCTCCCTCCACCTTTGGGCATATTGGCGCAGGCTCTCATTGGATTTTTGCCCCATTCCCTCCAACATAAAGCGACTAAGAATCATATCTATTACATGCTTGTATTGTGCTAGGAATTCTTTGGATAAATCTTTCCAAGACTTGATATTAGCACGAGTGAGTTAAGTGTACCAGCGGATCGCATACCCAGCTAGACTATCCTGAAAGCAATGTATCAAAATCTTTTCATCCTTGATAAAAGCAACCATCTTACGGTAGTACATCGTGAGATGTGTAGAGGGGCACGATGTTCCATCATACTTGTCAAAATCTGGAGCCTTGAACTTCGGGGGTAGGATAAGGTCGGATACCAAACTTAGCTCACTGACATCTTTCTCTAGCCCTTTTTGAGTCTGAATAGTCTTGAACCTTTCTTCCATCAAGTGTAACTTCACTTCCCACTTTTCTTCAACGTCATACTTGATCCTCTCAATCAGATTTAGGTCAGGGACCTCTTCCTCACAAAATTGTTCGACGTCTATAGGCTGGTTCTTGGGAATCTGACCTGGTTGGCTAGCAGCGACTCTGATAAGGTTTGCGTCATTTGGTGTGTTGGATTGAACCTTATAGTGAGAAGAAGTACCATCTGTCTCAAGCACCCTTCATTTCCCACTTTTTCTTTTCCGCGATTCTTACCTAGTAGTGTAGTAAGCTCGGATAGAATAAAAGCTTGGGATTGAGCAATCTGAACGCTAATGTTTTGCTCAATATCCTTGAGGCGGTCTTCCAAAGACTTCTGACCTCTTTCCAGACTGTCCACACGGTCTTTCATTTGATACTTTCGGTAATGTGTGAGATGAGAATGTGGTATGGCAATGTTCTAAATGCACAAACAATATGCACATGGTTAGAATAATTTCAAAGTTAACCAAATGCATGTATGAGCAAATGCAGATATAAATGGTGCAAAATGTATGCAGATAAAGGTATTGATCCCTGTTGCTAATCACCTTACTGGACTACTTTCACGGGAAATAGAGGGTCAATTACAACATTGGGGGAACTAGTCCTATACACGAGTACTAGCCCTAATTCCTATTGTATCTATGGTCCTAGATTGCTCGCATGACCAGGGAATCTCTGTTACATCATGGGCTTTGGATGAAAAACTTTGATCTCCGCAACTGAACCGATCTTTTGAACTTCGGTTATCGAGATCGCCTGGCATTGGTCTTGGTGAAACATTACCTGAGCAACCTCACAATGTCGGTGTTGCTGACATTGATATTTTTTCCACTGATGCTTCTTCAAAAAATGATGAACCCATATCCGATAATCTTGAATAGTAGCCTCAATTCTCGTAAAATGGGTTGATTAGTACTGACATCTTGTTCTTCTTCTTGAAGTCTAGTAAAAAACCATTTCTTCGTTAATGTGCTTGGAAAGTCGGTTATAGACTCAAGCAAAAATGCATAGTTGTTACCTATTCTTGGTAGACTAATGACTGATTTTGATTCAACATTTAAACGATGCAATGATATCGGTTTTGTGTCTCTGATAACCCATTCATCAAACTTTGGTTTCTTATTACATCCTTCATGTTCGCTTGGAATCCCGTACTGACATTTTGATGTAGACCCGAATAAATGCATACTCATTACCTGATCGTTCGGTGGACTATTGCCTCAAGCTCTTTGTTCGTCCTCTAACCTGTGTCTGATAAAAAGGGTCTGATGGATGGTGACCTTGCCAAATCTTATCCCTTAATCAGTGTCTCTGATCGGTTTCTAATACTAGGGTTGAGGTTTTTAGATAACTCTCTTCCATGGTGAATGTTTTCTATGTAGGATGAACCACTCGAATCAATACCTCTAATACAATGCAAAATCTGATGATGCATGCAAAAAGGGAAATAAAGACATGAAGAAAACATGTTAGTACTGGGTAAGATAATAAACGCAAAAGAAATTAAATTAAATAAAATAAACAGAGAAGAGCAACCCTAGATATCCTGTCTAGTTCACCTAGGGTATCTGCATGGCTCTAATGGTGTGGATAATCTAGTTCTTTACATGCAGTGTTGGTGCTAAATGAGGACTCGAATTGTCCGAGATGTCCTCTACTAAGAGTAGCACGGCCCCCTATCATCACCCATTATAGGCTCATCTTGATCGGGTTCAATTCAGGGGGACCCGTTCGTTTATGCCTATACGAAGGAACGATATCCTCACGAAAGCATAAAGTAGTGGAGCCCCGAAGGTACTTCGGCTAGGGCTTACACGGGAGAACGATATTTCCACGAAAGCGCCAACCTTTTCCCCAACTTAAAAGGACGAGTTTATATGTCAACTTTAAAAGCGGAAAAATAAAGTGCAAATTTAATTGAAAATTAATTGCATCGTCGCTTTAGCCTGGAATCCTTAATATTAATAAAGTGGTAATCATTTAAAAAGCTTGACACTCTTTTTGTTTTAAAAAAAATAAAATTTTATCCTCAGCGGAGCCGCCATCTATAGCGATCTAAAAAAAATCCACGTATTAAGTGTTATCGCTAAAATATTCATTTTTCGGTGTTGGAAAACATATTTGATGTCGTTTTTGAAATAATGTCTTCCACGTGAGATTTTTTGATTTAAAATTAATTTGTAAAAAAATGGAGTCGCCACCGATCATTTTGGTAGACCGGACACCATAAAACCGGAGATTTTAAAAGTTAGGGTTCGGGAGTCGGTTACGGATGAGGAAGGATTAGCACCCCTACACCGCCCATAAATTGGTACTTTGTTTAATTACCGCTTTATTAATATTAAATTTTTGGGGTTAATTTTGACGATCGAATTAATTTTTAATTAAACGTGCACATTTATTTTAATGCAACTAAACTCGAAGGTAAGCGTCCGAACCACTACCACCATATTGGTACTAGCCTCGCTTACAACCGAATTTAAGGGCCCGCATTAACAATTAAAATAGTCGATTATGCAATCCTAAAAGAGTTAATATCAACATGTTACAAATAACACAAAATAATATTATGGAAAGCAATTACAGTAAATGATACTATACTACCTTCCTAAGCAAAACTAAACGCATGATATACAAAATAATAAACTAAATTTAAATAACATGAACTAAGTTAATGGAAATAAAAAGGATGAATGCCAACACATGCATGAAACGTGGCAAAATAAAAGGTAACAAAAGCAACAAGACTTGACTAGACATATATGACAAAAACATAACTGAAACAAATAAGAAAAATACAAAATAATGCAAGAGAGTGAATGTCAACATTAAAACGTTTAGAATAAAAAAAAAAAAAGTAAAATTTGGATTAAAAATGCAGGACCGATTTAGGTCTCAATAGAAGAAAAAAAAGCAAGAGTTTTAGGGACTCAATACACAACTTTACCCTTTGAAATTTGATCTTAGACTAAAATCGGGACCAGATCGCAAATTAGTTGAAAGACATGAGGACTAGAACTGCGAACAGACCATGAGGAGACACCTTTTGTAATAATATTAAAACACGGAGGGATCAAAGTTGTGAATAAACCAAAAATACATGCATTTTGATTCATTTAAATACCATTTCACCAGAGAAAACCCCTTTTTTCATTTTAAAAATTTTAAATAGAAAACAAAACCCAAAACGCTCTGTTTCCTCAGATTTTCCAGAAAACAAAATTCTGGCTATCGTGAAAGTCATGACCTCGGTAGTGATTTCGGCCACAGACCCTCACTCACTGTCACCGGTAGTTCACCTTGTTGAGAAGGTGAGCATTGAAGGCTTCGATGAACCCAGAAATTAAACCAAACTCCCCATCCTCTCGGCCTCGCTTCCGCGTGAAAGCTCCCGAAAAGGAATCACAGCCAGCGTTGAAGACTACTGATCAGGGGAGCGTCTCTCTTATCTCTTATTACTATTTTTATTTATTTGAAATGCATGTATAGAATGGAAAAGACGGGAAAAAAAAAAAGAACACTCTCTTTTACCAGAAACATTTCTAGATTTTTCTTTCGATTGATTGAAAAAAGTGTTACAAAGCTCTCTTTTTTTTTCTCAAATGATTACCGGTTCCCCTGGATTACAATGCTCCCCCCTTATAATATCTCTCTGCCCTCTGTTTTTTTAGTACAATGAATCATCATCAACCCCCCCCCATCCCTCCTTTCATATCTGCATTTTGATATTGATTTGTTGGTCTTGCGTGTTCTGAGTTTTGAGGGATAATAATGGACTGATTTTGCTTATCTTATTGCTCAGATTCTGCAACAGTGGTTGGGGCGGTATGGCAGATCGGTATGGTGGTAACAGCGAAGAATCCGACAGAAATTGGGGAGAGGAACAGTCGCATGTGGCTGCCACGCGCGCGTGGGAGCCCAAATGCTTAGCGCGTGACAACCACGCTCCTGACGTGGCTTCATCTGTTTCGTTTCTTTCCAGCCAGATCCAACGGTGGAATCCTGTGCGGCGACTGCATATCAAATACAAACTTTTTAGGGTTTGTTAAGATTTGGGCTCTTAAATTAAAATCGGGCCATATAATATTAAAAGGGACTTGGACTTTCAGATATAAACTCTTATTTAATTCATGAGTTTTTTAATTATGAAACTTGGGCATTTAATATTAATATAAATAACATTAATAATAACACCTAATTATATAATAATAATATTAATATTACATACAACACATACACGTAACATAATACAAAATAAAAATACCTTCATGTATCATACATATACACATGTAACCAACCACAAATAACATATATTTTACACATATTATGACACTTTAAAATATAACATAACTTAAACATAATGAATGCAATAACACATATATTTTACACATAATGATAAATGCCATATAATAACACACATAAACACATAATAATATGAATAAAATTTGACCCTTGTTTGAAATGCGAAAAATTAAAGATTTTAAATTTTCGAGTTAAAAATGAGTGATTAGACATATATTATAATATATACAAGTTAATATAATAGATAACGCATGCACAAATAATACACACATGACATCATAAGGTACACACAATAACACTTGCACATATATAATATATAGTAACATCATTCACATAAATCGTCCCTTATTTGAAAATAAAATTAAAGACTTTAATTTATGGTTAAAAATGGGTGATTATAATAAAAAAATAATAATTTCTCAATTAATTATAGACAATTAGTTTAGCAATCTTAAAATGAATAAGACCATAATTGGTCATACATAATTATTTTGACATAGACAGTATTCTTTTAGAGCATAAATAGGAATGTCTGAATGCAATTGAGTGTTTCTATTTATACTCGAACTGAGAGAATATTTTCTACATGAAAATAATAATTTCATTTTAAATATAATCTCGATAAATAATTTAAGGTTAAAATTATATTATAATTTTCATTAATAAAATTGTCAAATATATCACATAGAATACAAGATATCGATATCAAGCGCTCGTGAGTGCTAGTCTTTTCTCGCGCGTAATAGACTTCTGAACTCAAATTTTCAAAAAAAAATGAATTTTTAGTTTGTTTTAATGGTGTTCGGTTTACCAAAGTGACCAGTAAAAACTCCAAATATTTTTCAAGATTGAATAAAGAGTAAAAATGTTTTTTTTCTTAATTAATATTAACTTAAAATGAACATTAATTTTTGTAATTAATTAAAGCAAAACCCATTTTAATATGAAAACCTCACTTTTTAAAATTTAATAAATAAAATAGTAAAACCTCAATTTTTAAAGAATTAATCGTCGAGTTATTTTATATTCGGATTAAAAATATCATAACATATGAATAATATGATACCCATTATATTATAAATAGAATTATAAAGATAACAAAAGTGATAAAGACCACATTTAAAAGTAAAATCTTTATATTATTTATACGATAATACAAACCATCAACGACACAAGTTTCTAACTTAGTATTTGGGATGCATATGCTTGAATGCTGACCAATATGGGGATGAAGGGAGAGTACCTAGGAGGTTTTATGTTGTAATTTACTCACAAGGTTCGATTATTTGTACTACTCACCTGGAAGTGAATATCCAGTAATGAACATAATCATCAAATAAGAATTTTAACGAGCGAACGAAGTTTAAAGGAACAGATTGATGTTGTTTGTCTTCATATAATTATCATTCTTTGTGTATTGTCCCTTCACATTGAAACTTTTTTTATTGGTACAATATAGTGTCAACAAATTTATCTAGATAAATTATTTTTATTTTGATAATCAAAATAAAATTAAACTAATAACTTATGGATTTTTTAGAGAATTTATTTATTTTTTATCGTGTTAAATCAATATTTTATCAATGTTTAACGATCATAAACATTTGAGTGATCAAAGTTTACACCTAAAAAAATATAACATTATTTTTTAAAATTGATAATTAACTTTATACTAAGGGGAACATAAGTGGTCATTCTAATAATTAACTCTTATAATAATAACTTAACTGTAATAATTTCATTTCGAATGATTAAATTGAGAACTTCTTGAAAATGGATAACCATTAGGCTACTTTACCCTAAATTTTTTAAAAGCTAAATGAAAAGTGGGGCCTTTCCCCAACACTAAATCAATCGTCCAAGAGGTAAAGGTGACCCAACCTCATCATCATAAATCAATCAAATTCAGGATGGACCCCGCAAAATTTAAAACAATGGGACCTCTTTGAAGGGTGTGTACTTTACTGTCAGGAAACCCTTGACAATTTTCAAAATTTGAACTAAAAAATATGCTAAATCTTGAAAACTAATAAAAATAAAAGTTGTTTCTACAAAAAAAATATCTATATTAAAAAATTTAAATTTTGTTTAACCATCTTAATAGGCTCAAAAATTGAATAATTTGAAAGAAATATAAAAATTAACCTTTTCAATCTTAGTAAAACAATACTTAGTAAATGTGGTTGAGATTCAAACACTCTGCAGACAAAACAAAATCTCTAATATACTAATTCACTGGTATGACGGTAAAAAAATAAGATAAATTTTCAGCAAATATCGAGTGGAGTAAGGTCTCTAGTTGTCATCATTTCACGGCTCAGTTTAAATATACTGGTTTGAAGACTATAAAAATGGGTCAAAATATATAATCTATCATTTTGCCTAGTTAGTTCGTTCTATTCTCAGGTTCAACCGGAATGCTGTATTCCATTTTCTGCTTCAGCTTTAACCTTACCGTTTTCTGATATTGTTGAACTTTTCTTGTGAGGAATGTCATTTTTGGTTGCAGAATTTGATACTCGTAATGCGCTTTTAAGCCCTTTAATCAACCTCTGCCCAATACTTTTCTTGTTTCTGGGACTGTCAATGGCTGAATGCTCCGGCGGGGAAGATCCCATTCCCAGTGCTCGTTCTTTTCGACCACCACTGAAACGAAAACTGGCTGAAGAAGGAGCTCCAAGATACGCGCTTTCAGTCTTATTCCCTGAGCCGTAATGGAAACTAGCTGACCTGACCGATTCCAACCCATCTCTAGACCCACCACCGGTTCCTTCAATACCATTCTCCTCGGACTCCTGCAATATCTTTTTCATGCAAAGCAGCTGTTTTTCAAGGGTTTGGATCCGGGAGCTCGTAGCATCCATTGCTGCCTTGAGTTGAGCCGTTTCGCGCTTGGTGGCATCGCGTTCGAGGATTTCACCGAGGGTGATATTATTGTCAACGTCGTCGTCGTTGGTGCTGTTTCTAGGGCGATGCCTACTCGATAAATGATGATTGGTGGCTGAGAAAATGGTGCGTCGGGTAGTGAGTTGTTCGACCAACATGGCTCGGACGACGAACCGCAAAGGCATTCTAGGGTTTTGCACTGCATGTAAGAGAAGTTGAGGCGACAGCTTGCTGCAGTCAATGGAATTACATATCTGCGTCTTCTGTTCCTCGGTTATCTTCCCATCATGCTCCTGTTAAAACGATAAATTCCAAAGTGACCTTAAATCAACTTTAAACTTGCAAATCCATGCCAACTAATATAAAATTATGAGTCTAATTAATCTAACTTTTTTATATTAGTATAAATACGTACTAATATATAGAAATTAGACCAATCATGTAGTTAGAAACTAACCTAAAATTTCATGTAAAATGATATTAATTAATATAAAATATAAAGAGATTTAAAGTTTTTACAGTTGCGGCACCCTGGTGCATGTAGTGTCCTTACCTCGAGATAAAAATCAACCATTCTGTAAAGCAAATCGTGGTACTCAAACCGTTGGTCCATGGACTCGGTAACGATTTTGAAATCCTCGGCGCGCAAAGATATAACATCGTCAAAGAAACCGTCCAAACCGTTCCAATCCTCCGCCAAATTCATAGCCTCCACGCATCTACTGACGAGGAACGACGTGGTTTCCGCCTCCGGGAGCAACGCAAGACAAGACCTGAAAACAATCGCAGCGTACTCTCCGTTGACGGCGATGAATCGCTGGAAGTAATTCTCGGTCATCTGCTTCAAGTTACTGTCGCCGTCACCTTTGGACTCCGTCATCCCGAGGAGTTCCGCCGCTACCAGGAGGGACGCGACGTTGAATGGAGTCACGAGGAGGTGAGTCCCGTAACAGAAATATACAACGAGAGAGAAGGTTTCGGCAGTTATGTTTAACGGCGGGGATAACGTCATTTCTGATTGTAGGGTTAATTTCCGCCTTAAATAGGTGCTCCTGTACGACAGAGGATCCTATGAAGAAAAACAGAAAATAGTGAACCGGAAACTGTTCATTAATAATATAATTTCCAGAACGCAACTTAAAGGAAAAACCCAGAGGATATAAGAATGTTGCTATTTCTCCTTACAATCTGGGTTTAATCAAAGCAATCAAGTTAAAAATAAATATATAAAAATCCCCCATTTTTTTAAAAATCATACCTTATGAAGGTGAAAAGCTGTTCCCTGTACATGTATCAACACATCGGTTTTACACCCCATTGCCGATGACCTTTTAATATACAATAACCCCAGGAATAAAATAAGATGAAAACCCAGAAAAAAAAAAACAATAATCCAAATGAAAAAGGGGGGAAACAATACCAAGCTTCTACTCTCGAGTGGAGTTGTGAAGGAGATGAAGATAGAAGAGAATGAGAGTCACCATCATCGTCATCATAAGCTTCTTCTTCATAAATGGTTTCTACAACTCCTAAATTTCTCCAAGGCTTCATTTTTCTTATTGTGTCTCTTTCCTGTTTGTTTTCCAGGAAAATTTTGTTTTGGGCGTGAAGACTTTAATTGAATGGTGGAGTCATTGGCATTGGCACTGGTGAGTATGTTTTTTAGATTGGGTGTGTGGGAAATTCTTTTGCTGGTAGGGATATTAATGGCTGCATGTGATGACTCATAAATGCTGGCCTTTACTGACCCTTCTATTCAAATCAAATTGTTTTCGTTTTGGTTTTGGAATTCATACCATTTCTCCAAGCTAAATGGTTTTGGAAATTTTACTTTTTACTTCATTATATCAGTAAATTTAGAAATGATTAGGATAAGAAATTGACTTAGGCATGAATTTTTAATAAAAAAAAGGTAGAAAATCTATTAGATTAATGGACCTATCACCTAACTATATACATATATAAAGTATTAGGTTTACCAAATTAGCATGATCCGTTTGGTGAATATATTTCTTCCAAATCCCAAAGATGGAGAATTGACAAGTATTGCCACATATATGTTTTGCCATTCCTCGGGGGCTGATTTTCAGTGATTTTATTTTATTATTTTGTCAATATATTGGAAAAATACATGATCAAATTATGTGGGAAACTCACCTATTAAAATTAGATATATAACATAGATTGATCAGATTAATCAAGATAAAACTTTTAAAAAAAATTAAAAATTTATTAAATAATTAAAACTTTTAATAAGATTTATTGATTGATCTAATAATTAAAGATATTTATATTATTTTATTTTATATGAATTCAAAAAAATTTAATATTCCTTAATAAAAAAATCATGGATTTTTATTAACATTTTAAGATTTATTAGCAATGAATTATGCATAACGGAGAAAGACGTGAAGGGTGGGTTCCGATTAGAAAGCTACAAGAATTTAACAATTAATTCCCGTTTATTTTACTTAACACGTGTTATTGCTTTTGGAAAGGAATTTACTTATATTAACCTAAAATTAAGTAAATTTTATATAACGTAAAAGGAAAAATACACACTACATAGATCTACCTTTTTTTTTTTTTTTTTACTTTTAATAGATTTTTTTTACTTTTTACAATCTTTGAATACTTATTTGTAAAATGTAAATTCAGCATATCTTAAAAAAATATTATAATTTGAAAAAAATGAAAATTGGGATTTTGAAGATATTTCTGATATTTTTAGAATTTTAGGCTTTTATTTTTATGACTTTAAATTTTTATTAATTTAATTTTTAATGTTTACTTCATGTTTCAAATGTCAATGTTTTATTGGATTTATTATAAAAAGTAATGATTTTAAAATGATTGAAACATATTAAAAGAATTTATTTTTTGACACATTAAAAATAGTAAAAGAAACAAAAAAAAAAATTGCTCAAAATAATATTTAGACATAACATTAGTAGCTTTTAAAATTTGTTTCGATTAATCATTATCAAATTATTTTATTTAACAGTATGTGTAAGGTCGTTTAAAATTCAGTTTTATTTTTTATAAAAAGGTTTACACTTCAATAAAAATATGATTATGTTCTAATTTAATGCGATTAACATGAATAATAAAAAATTTATTTTTAAAATATATATTTTGTCTAATTGATTTTAATTTAATAAATTTAACTATTTATATTTAAAAATTTTAATATTATAACTTTTTAATACATCCATAAACACTTGTCATATTTCGTACTATTGTTTTTTATCTCGATAATTCATAAATGTGATAGTTTAACAAAGAATCACTTCACTAGTAACAATTAACAAATATAGTAACTAAACATACAATTGCTTTCTAGTAGACACAATTGATCCACTAGTAAAAATTTTAAATACAAAGAATTAAATCTATTGAATTATTTTAAATTAATATTGAATTGATATAATATATATTTTTTTAAGATTAAAATTATTATTATATTAAATAGTATGTTCCAACATTTATGGAAGATTAAACTTTTTTATATAAATTATTAATTCTTTAGATTATTATTTTTAGGGGAAAAGAGGATGAATATATTACGAGATTCTAACATCGTTGAACACCACTAACACAATACATTGTTAAATATTATTAGATTTTTTTAATAAAGATTAAAAATTTTAAAGACTTGAATTATAATTAAAATTATTTTAAAATAAAAATAAAAATAAATATATTTTTAAATTTTTATAATATTTTTAATTGACATATTAGAATCAAATATCAACCAATCTTCTTAATATTATAAACTTTAAACCCAATCGATTTATTTTTTCTTCCTTTTGTCGCCACTGTCACCACTGTCACTGTTGAAAATAATCAACTATCGTAGTTGTAATCTAATCCGAGTAAAATAAAAAAACTCAAATTATAATAGCATTTTCTTTTGATAAAAGAAATAAAAAATTAATAGATTTATATTCTAACAAATCGAGTGTAATTTAATCTGCTTATATCAGTATTAAGTTGGATGTTCGATGTCTTTGAGTTCGAGTGTAATCTAATATATTTACATCAGCATTAAGACACTAGTAACAAAGACAGTGGTGGTGACGACAATTACGACAGTAGAAAAAAAAAAGAATTAGATTAGTTTATGATATTAAGAAAATTTAAAGATATTTAATTCTAACATATCAATTAAAAGTACTATAAAAAATAAAAAGTTTGTTATATTTTATTTTATTTTTTTAAATAATTTTAATTTTTTTTAAATTTTAATCTTCATAAAATATTTAATAATATTCAACGATGTACTATTAGTGTTCGGCGGTACAATACCTATTATAGGAGAAATTATATCATGGGTCAGTCTCACCATATCATCCATGGACCAACCAAAAAAAAATATCCACCTCATTATTTTTTAATTTTTTAAATGAAAAATCACTTGAAAAAAATATGACATAGAAAGATGGGTGGTTTTTATTGGTCGGTCCCATGAACACGGACTGACCCATGATATAATTTTTCCTATTATAGAATTTTAAAAAATAAGAGATATTTTTATCATTAATATATTTTATTTTTATTAATTTAGGGTTAGATGAAAATGAATCCCCACCTGCTTAACAGTAGATAAAATGAAATTAAATCAAAAGATAAAAATTTACATAAAACAATTGAAGTATTATGATGTATACCTTATTCATTTGTTTTTCGTTTCTTTTAATTTATATAGCAATTTTACCTTTTCATCATATTATACGTATGGTTCTAATCAAGATAACTTGTACTTCAGATTTATTGTTTGAATATTTTATTACAATCAAGAATAAGATATATCTATATGCTTTTATTCAAGAAAATCTACATATATTTTCTATCAAGGAAAATCTACATATACTTAATTAGTTCTTTAAAATAATTAATGTTCGAATCTGAATTACCTAAATAAAACATCATTTTCATTACGTATAAGTATACAACTTTAAAAAGGCGACTGAAATAAACAAACTTTTGTGGTTACTACAAATAATGAAAAATGCAAAGAAATCGAACGATTTTAAAAAATAAAACGAGGCATAAATGCACCATCCAGAAAATGGCTCAAAACTTGCAGTATTGAATCATGGAAAACCAAAAATATCATCAATAATCCATCCACAGCTACTGAGAACTAGAAATCAATAATCTGTGGAATCATTTATTGCCACCCTTTCTCAATCACCAGGAAAAAAAATGAAGAATCAAATCCCAAAAGCATCATTGAATAGCAAAAATACCTAATTAGGGTTTGAGAGCAATTGCCATTCCGAATCGGGGACTTTTTTCCAAGGCTTTTGTGTCAAGCTCACCAGAGATTGTCAACAATGACTTTGGTATGACTTCATGCTGCAGCAGCGCTCCAAGCCTCCCATGGTTGTTGAGCTTAGCTTTAATCAGCGTGAGATGATCGACAGCATATGACCCTCCAACAGTAAATGTGTTATCATTTGTGGAAAACCTTCGGCTGATCTCACCGACAGCGGCACTCTTCTTCTGCTGATCCAGATAATGCACATATGATGCTTTAATACAGTCTCCCTTGTCCCCCCTGAAAGAAAATTGTCATGTCAATTCACTTCTGAAATCTAGTGGAGTGAATATTCAGTGTACAAAAAAGCTTACAGAATTATCGAAGCACATGAATCTGGTTTTGTCACACTAATACCAGCAGTGTACTTCGTAAACTTGCCAGAGGTGGTATTATAACCTGCCTCTGCACCAAAAGCAATAGCGGGTGTCCCAATGGTTGCGGTGACATCAACACCTGGTGTCTGGTTCAAACCAATTGTTGTTGTAAAGGTAGCATGGTGATGGAAATACTGAACCTCAAACTGCAACATAGCAAATACAAAACTTTAAACATCAAAATCATCATGATGAAAATCATTTCTTCATAGAAGGGGCAGCTTTATACCTTGCTAGAGTTACAATCAGGAACTTTGAATGATGCAATAGTCTTGGTCGATGGAAGAATCTCAGTGAAAGTAAATGTTGTTGAGATCTGGACACATAATGTAAGAATGTAAGATGCTGCAGCTGGATTAGGCTACAAGTTATTTTATACTTTCAAAAGAAAGGAAGTAAAAACACCCACATTAGAGTCAGTATCAACTTTGACATCAAATTGAGTGTTCTTGTACTTGTATAAGGCAGCAATATCCCCAGTAGAAAGGCCTCCTTTCTTTAGAGCAGTTGATGTAAGAGCCTGAATATAAGGACACAAAAAGGAGAATAAATTCGAACAATGAAGACCATTGGAAAGTTTAATTTGTAGGATCTAACCTAACATAAACTACATGAAGAATCACTAAACAAGGCAGACAAATCGAAATAAAAAGCACCCAACAATAAATTGAGAAGAAAAAAAAAACTAAACTTTTGGTTTGGTTATCTGTTGCATTCAGTTTGAATTACACCTTTTGAATCAAAACAAGTGTAACAGGGAACACCAATTCAAGAGAAATCAGTCCCTGAAGTTAGACACAGCTTCACCCAACAATAGTATGAAACAAGTATTAAAGTAAACAAATTAGAAAGTAACAATTATAACCATGATGATGGAGTTAAAAAATAAAGTTGAATCATAAGAAAAATCAGGGAAATCATCCTAAGACAGATTTTTTTTTTTTACATGGAAAAAGATAAAGAACAAGAATATTGATTACAAATCCACGATCTACATTGAACTACTGGTTAGACCTTTTTCTACTCAAATGCATAAATTACATGAATAAAGTCTGAAATATAACAATTGGATTAAACATATATAAAAATTAAGAAAACTTTAGTTTGCACCAACATAAATCCCTCTCTAATATCAAGTCTTAGCAAATTGGCTTCTCAGAATAAGCTATCAAACCCTAGCTAATACTTGTAACATTAATAAAATTCAAGGTATGAAAAAGATGGTTTTGGCTTACTACTCCAGCGCCAGTGTAAGTAGAAACAGTGAACTTCTGATCCGAGGTATAATCTTTAGTCAACAGATCTGAGCAATCAAAACAGAGAGAAATGAAAACAGGTAATCAAAATATCGAAAGATCGCACGGTGGAGAAGGAAGGGAATGGAGGATTCATTTACCTTTGGCTTTCTTGCCGATATCGACGAAGAGTCCTGGTCCCTTACTCATGCTTGCACAAAGCCTGGAAAGATCTGAGAAATTAATTTTAATTAGAAAAATGGTCAAATAGAATTGAGGGACGGAAGGTTTTATTAGTGGCCGAGACGAAAATGAAATTGCAAGTGGGTGATTATCACGTGTGGCCGTTCTTCGAACTGCCGGTGTTGGTTTGCCGTTTGATTTGATTGAGATTCGAGGCTGATCAAATTCAACCCCCATGAGTTGCACGTGTTCTTTTAAAGGATAAGCCTCCTCAAAGGCCACTAAATTATTGGTCTAGTTTTATTTTGATCATTTTATTATGAATTTTATAGATTAAATCATTAAACAATTAGAATGATTTTATTAACGGTGAAAATAAGATTTTGGTAAATGACAACGAAGAGTTATAAATAGTGGTTGAGATGTTAAATAGAGGAAGAAAAGAGAAATAAGATTTAGGTTTTATTTTGTTTTTTTTCTTTTTCTTTTTAGCACTTATATCCCTTTAATCGATAATTTATTGTCAATTTTAAATTTGATAGATAATAATGTGACGGTAATCGATAATAATTTAAACAAATAGGCTCAATGGGCTATGACAACGATGGAATCTTATTTTTTTTATAGAGATCGTTATAAAGAATGTAACACCCTCGACCTGGATGTTATATTGGGCCTCTAACACAAAATCCAAATTATAAAATTTCGCTTATAAAAGCCAAATATCCAATTTCAAAACATAAATCCATCCATTAAAAATAAATTAAAGCCCAATTAATTCAAAGAGAAAATAGAGATCTATTAGTACAATCATTTAAAAGCATTTGACTCAAGCTCAATATCGAAAAGATTTACAAAATACTTATACATGGTCCTACAAGTATTTATCTCATTATATCAAATAACTTGCACTCTAATTCCAAGACAATGCTGAAAATCCAACTATGATGGTGCTCTTTTGATCAGTGCCGCCACCTAAAGACTTGCGAACGAAAACATATTCTGAATGTTGAGCTACGAAAGCTTAGTGGATACACCGTCACTCGACAATGTATCGCACATATCATGAATAAAGTAATGCAGCACATATGATATCATACAATGTACGATGACGCTACCATAATCTCCTAAACACAAGACATCATGAATGTATACTATCACACACAACGTATACATAGAAAATACAAACAAAAAGTAGTGAGGCCCGTTTCCAAACAACATTGAGATCCTATAATATGAGTGAGGCCCGCGTCCACTGTCGCGTGTCAAAAGTGCGCGTTTAGTGCAAGTGGACGCATCGAAAGTAATAAGTGATAAGTATTTATCGGATTATCGTCTCCACAGGGACTGGTAGACTTAATATGTCTTCTTCACCTTCTTGTTCTGTAGAAAAGTAAAAACACAAATGATTTGAGTTGGTTTATCTAAACTAAAATAACTAAACAAAAATAACAAGATTTAATAATAGAGAAAGATGGGTCAGGATCCAGTTGCGTTGTATTGTGGATTTGATTGACTTGTCTCTGCCCAATGCAATCGTATATCACTGCCTCGGCAACACTGCAGATTACTGCCTTGGCAGCGACGATACTTTCCGCCGCGGCAATCCCTTGCTTGTGGGTAGACTTTACCAAAGTTCGGCAAAGTGTCCTTGAATGACTCTGCTTATCCTTAAGTCAGAGTGTTGTTGATGACTAGTCCTTGATGATACCTCCCGGCGTGAACTAATTATACTCACCAACCAATCTCACATTTCTTTTAGCCGCTGAAACTCTTAACCTGTCCCTAGGCCGAGTTAGTGTTTCGCGATTGAAACACCGTACTTACCCCTTTCGTGAATCTAACTCTCCCGAGCTTAGATAAATGGATTACTCACAAACTTCCCTCTCGGGCTTGAATGCAAGAACAAGGAATAACAAAGGATAAGCAAACCTTGATAACTTTATTGCATTGAATCAAAGACAAAGTACAATCTCCTCTCACAAATACTAACAACATTCACCTAAACCCTAAAGAAGCTTAGAACATAATGGAGAGAAAGAAAACAAGATTATAAGTCGACTTTTTCTCTCTAGGTTTTCCCCGTATATGTTACATTGGGTGGCTAGGTCTTTATATAGGCTAGACCTAGGGCAAACCTTTCCTAAGTAGAATACAACTTGGAGTAGGGAACAAGTCATGTACATAATTAAAATATTTCCAAGTTTAATTCGGCTAAGGGGGCTTTCCCGCGTGGCCTTGTCTTGGGCTTTTCCTCATGCTAGCCAGCTCCGGTCCATGGGCTTTAAGTCCAGACACGTCCCTTGGATTTTTATCTTCCAATCGCCTACAGTCTTGCTTTCTGGCTCTCAACTGCTGCCTCGGCATTAGGTCCTGCCTCGGCCTTGTCGCTGCCGCGGCACTGGTTCTTCTGCATAGATATAAAAATGCAGTAAAACGCGCATTTTCTGTAAATATTATCTCTACAAGCATAACTTCTAAATATATCACATTAAGTGCATGCATTGGTTCAAGTGGGTGTAAATTCTGTGATTAATGCCAACAAAAGGTGTAAAAAGTGATAGTGAGATAAGCACTTATCATCCACATAGCACTTGGATCCTACATTCACGGGATTTTCAGAATGTCACGTCGAACATCTTCGAATGAGGCCCGCATCCATATAACATAGGAATACTCCATTTGGGAGTTTTCAAGATGTTGTAAAACTATTTTTTAGGTATCTGGATTCCCACCAATAAAGGGACTCAAAACAAGCTAAGCAACATATCAGCATACAGTAAGACCCTAGGCAACACACAACACCAAAGAACCACCAAGGATCGATAGGGGTTTCTATTTGAACTTTAAGTCACCCAAGGTTTATCAAGCCCTTAGTTATATTCCACATTCAAGGTTAAAATATTAGTTTCTTAGCTTTAGCATTTATTTTACACCGTAAGAGACCCTTAGGATTCTTTACCATGAATTATAGAACACTCGAATTCAAACATTAAATTTTAGATAGATTATCTAGCGAGTACCGATATACCTATAGGGGTATCAATATTTCACCACGTATCGATATGCCGCCAAAACGTATCAATACATTATTTAGGTTCGAACAACCAAGCATGCCTACTCGTACCGATACACTTAACCCCTTTATTGATACCAATCCAAGCTAGTACTAATACGCCTCTGTGCTGTACCAGTACACCTAACTACTATCACCTGATGCAATAGTAATACCAATATTCTCCCCCATACTGGTACACAAAAACGTTACTGGAATTTGAAATAAACGAGGGGTATTAATATGCTCCCTCGCATATCGATAAGCCTCTCCAAACAAGGAACCCTTATTTGTACTAGCATGTCGATATGCTCCCTAGTCGTATAAATATGTATGCACAAAAATGAAATTCTTGGTTCGTGGTTCACCAAGAATCATCATTTAACCTATATGGTTAAGCCTTAAATTGCTCCTACAAGTTATTGGGATAGTATTGAGTGTGTTTCTACCAATTTTACGATATTATCAATCCAAAATCACAAGTTATCATTAGAGTTTCTAAGCTACCAAACAACCAAGCAAGCCATCAACATGCAATGCGGCTTATTTTCATGAGATGTAAGATGATATGGGAGTTTATAGTGTACTAACCTCGTGCAAAACAAGCTATAAATAAGGATTTCATAATCCTTAAGCCTTCTCCTTCCTAAGGCACCTTGATGGCTCTCCAACCTCTTTTTCTACAAGAAGAAGTTAAAACCAACAATTAGACATTGTTAGGGATATATCTAGGTACTAAAAACACTAACAAAACTGAGGAAGAAGCTCAACATCACCCTTTCCTGTTCTTGTCTCTTTAACCTCGCTAAAACCCTTCCTCCACCAAACTAACATATTTTTACCTTATTTAATAAATCTCCAGCAACTCTACAACTTTCTCTCTAGCTTTAAAATGAGATTCACAACTCAATACTCAAAGATGACACATTGAACTTAAGTTTGAGATTAGGAGGATGAAGATGAAGAAAGATAGATGAAGACAAAGTTTGATGACTTTACCCTTTAAACCCCTCTACAGAAACATTAACCTTTCCCCCTTCTCTTTGTCTTTAATGGGTGAAAATACCCATTTTCCCTCACTTACCAATACCTTAGCCCACTAACAAACCAAACACATAATCCCTCAAGGCCTAACAACGATCCAATAAGACTTCTCAAGCCCAAACGATGAAGTCCAATTACTTTAGGTGAACCCGACCCTCGGATCCCAAAATTTGGTTCATTACAACTCTTCCCTCCATAAAGAAAATTTCATCCACAAAATTTACTTGTTGGGAAAAGATGTGAATAAACTTCTCCGATAGGTCGTTCCTCGTAAGTCAAATTCGTATTAACTTCAATTTCCTTAAGTGGGATGATGTGCAAAGGATCGAAACGATGGTGCCACATCATAGATACATGGAAAACATCGTGGATACGTACGTGCTAGCTCATAGGTAGAGCCAGCCAATATGCCACTGATCCAACTCTCTCAAGAACCTCATACGGTATGATCTCTTAAATCTTAAAAAGCCGGTACACATAAACGATCCTTAAAATAAAGGAATCCACTAACTTGTACCTCAAAGTCTGAGACCTTACCTCTCTGAATAACCTTCATCTAAGTTACTAAATCCTCGTCAAGAACTTGTGTCCTTTTGATCACATGTACCAACTTGGGTTTAACATGCAACTTTGATAAAAGAACTTCATCTTCGATCATCCTTAATTAGGAAAACATAGATCTCAAGTTTGACATAAACTTCTAACTCAAAGCATCAATAACCACGTTCGCCTTACCGAGGTGATACTTTATGATGTAGTCATAATCTTTCAACAACTCTATCCACCAATGCTTTCTTAGATTCAACTCCTTCTAGGTAATCATATACTTCAATCTCTTATGATCAGTGTAGATGTAACACTTTTCATCGTATAGGTAATGCCTCCAAATCTTCAACGCGAAGATAACCGCTGCAAGCTCAAGATCATGGGTAGTTATTTTCATGAGGCTTTAACTGTCTCGAGGCATAAGCTACCACCTTACCCTCTTACATGAGCAAACAACCTAGCACATTCAAGGAAGCATTATTAAACACCATATAGTCTTTTCCCGATTCAGGTTGCGTTAATATTAGAGCCTCTGAAAGATACACCTTAAATTATTCAAAACTCTATTGTCTCCTCTCGTTCCATAAAAATGGAACCCTTTTTTGTAATAACTTACTCAATAATGCCACTATGATAAAAAACTTTAAAAAATCATCAAAAATATCTAGCAAGTCAAAGAAATCTACATATTTCCAACACATTTCTTGGTAGCTTCCACTCCACCATAGCTTGGATTTTTTAGGTATCTACACGGATTCCATCTGCAATAATTATGTGGCCAAGAAACACCACTTCAGAAAACCAAAACTTACACTTACTGAACTTGACATAAAGATACCTATCTCTGAATACTTGAACAACCAGTTGTAGGTGATAGTCATGCTCCTCTTCTGAGCATGAGTACACCAAGCCTTCGTCGATAAAACCACCATAAACTGATCCAAGTACGACTGAAAGATTCGGTTCATCATGTTTATGAAAGTCGCAAGTGTATTGGTAAGCCAAATGGCATTCAAGAACTCATAGTGTCCATACTGCGTCCTAATGGTGGTCTTTTAAACATCATCTTTCACCATTTTCAACTAATAGTAATCGAGTCGATCTTTGAGAACACCCGGGCACCTCGTAACTGGTTAAACAAGTTATCGATTCTTCTCAAAGGATAACATTTCTTTATCGTGACCTTATTGATTTGATGTTAGTCAATGCACATCTGCTTCGATCTGTCATTCTTTTTCACAAATAACAAGGGCGCTCCCCAAGCTAACAAACTACGTTGGATAAAACCTCTCTCAATCAAATCTTGGATTTGTTGCTTTAACTCTTTCCTCTTCGTTTGTGCCATAAGATATGAAACTACAAAACCGATACCATACCTACATCACATCTATACGAAACTCTAACTTACAATCAAGAGGTAATTCAGGTAACTTTTTCGAAAACACATCGAAAAACTCATTCACTGTCTGTAAACTCTCTCAAGAATTGGGTTCTCAACCCTAACATCTATCACATGAGCTAAGAAAGCTTCAAAATCTTGTTGGATTAATAGTTGAGATGACATAATCGAGACCATATTAGGTAAGCATGAGTTTATTTTACCCCTTACAACAATGTTAGATCCATCTGCCACTCGAAGTTTCAATCTCTTAAATCTACACCCCTAAACTTATGTCATGTTTGAATAACCAATCTATTCCTAAGATTGCATCGAACTCTTGAAACAGTAACATCATAAAATCCATTAGAAAGATTGACCTTTGCACCTCAATCGGAAATCTCCAATACACTTGTTCCACCAATACATCATAACATAAAGGGTTAGTCACAGGAAATCCAACCTCAAGATCCTCGAAAGGGATACCCTAGTGTTGAGATATTCCACTATGATTGTACGAGTGGGTAGATTTCGAGTCTATAAGAGAAAATATAGGAACTAAAAACAAGGTAAATATACCTAAGATAACATCTGTAACTACATAGTCCTCTTGTTCCTTAACTACATACTGCCTAACTATGCTCTCACAATGGACTAGAAAGTCCCTCTCATTCTATGGCTAGCTCTGCCACACGATAACCCTCAACCCCTCTAAAATTTTCCTAGAGGTTGCATCATAGTCTCTAAAAAATCTTTCACAAAGTGTTTTGGCGATTCACATTGAAAAAACTCTAGTAGTGTCTCAATATTTTCCCCTATGGATTCATCCACACTAATTGCAAAATGGTGCATAGATACTCTTTTGTGAGCCTTCTAGGCTTATAACTGAAGATGAAGTAAATAGTATCCTACGATCTGCAGACTCTGACCTTAGGTTTGACCTTGAACCTTAATTAGAAGCTCATCTATTCTAGTTCCACTGGTTCTTACTAATCCTTGAGTAGGATTAAAAGTTACTAGCTTAACTCTGACTATTCCTACCTAAGCCTCCTTGCCCAATAGACGACCCATAGGTCAAACCTTGTAAGGAAGATTTGAAAAACCTCCCTATACTAGGAATTAAGTTTAAATTATTGTTTTCTTAAAGGTTCCCATATTATGCAGTGTTTTACTATATATTTTAGTCATGCTCATATTTTGTTGTGCATATGTGAATATGCATGTGTTTCTAATGCTCATGAGATTGATTTTACAAAGGTTTTAATGCTCCCATGATTTTTTTTAAAAACCTAAGAAAAGTGGTTTTTACCGATTTATGAATTTGATGCATGAAATAGTGGGATGCATGTGGTTACATAAGTTTTAACTTGAAAACTTGAGCATTGCTTTTGTTTTGTGTTGAATATTAAAGATGATGATAACATGGATAAGTTGATCGATCAATATGATGTTAGTACACTCTTTTACAAAATTCTTATATGTGTATTAAATTCCTTAGTGATGCATTAGAGGTGATACTTAGTGTTGGGTGGTATGTTATTCATATTACATTCGGGTATGGCCAACTATCCCGAAAACTAAGGTAGGATCTTTTTGATTGTGATAGTCAATCATGTGCGTGATTGGTGGTACGATGCCAACACGGTTGTCCATTTATCCTAACGGTTAGAGGTGAGTCTAACTGGTTCAGTAATATTCTAACACGAGACAAACACAAGTGTAAAGTATCTTCTAGTTTTGTGCAATTAGAGATTGCATGAATTTTTCTATTGAGATCAAATGTTTTTAAGCCTTACTATGAGTAGCATGTAAGACTTGTTATGCTAAAAAAGCATGTGAATTCAAAAAGGTATTTTTGAAAGGTTTTGTGGCTTATGAGCCATAGTTATATACACTTGTTGATTTTTAGATAGTGGAGTTGACGACCATGGACATTTTTTTTACTTAGAGCATGACTTGATTTTTAAACTTGATTTTGGTATATATATGGGTTGCATTGAAAGATGTTTTTAAATATGTTTTTATTCACTCACTAAGCTTATGCTTACCCTCTCATTTACCTTGCAATATAGAGTATTTAATGTAGAGGTAACAAAGAGAAGCAAGGATCCAGGAAACCACCAAATAAAAGCTCAAGTATGTATTTATAACATTATTAGTAGTGAGAAGCAATGGGGATGAGATATCATATTGAGAATGATGTTTTTTCCAATTATACTTTCAAAAGATAGAATGATTATTTTTGTTGATTTTAGCTTTGTGACTTGGATTTGAATTGCCTATTGGTAGGGGTGAGACATACTGGGTACCCGACCAATTTGAATAGAATTGGGACCGGTAACCGCCAGTTTCTGAAAATGAGAACTAGTCTCGGTCCCGGCCACATCGGGTCCTAAATTTTAAGAACTGGTCCCGTTAATGGTGGGAACCAGTTCTAATACCGGGTACCCAATCAATTATTTATTCTTAAAAAAATTAAGTAATTGAAGAAAAAAATTTAACCACTAATAATAATATTAAATAATAAAATTAGAATATTGTAGGCTTACAAATTAAAGTTTTAAAACTAGTCATACTCATAATATTCACACATAAAGATAAAGTTTGATAAGAAAAATAAACAAAAGAAAACCAATATCGGATATTCGGTATTGCTCCCGGTTCTATTGGGTACCTACTGGGTACCGAGTCCAAAAAATCAAGATTCAGTCTCGATTATGACCGAGACCTAAATTTTGGATCCAATCCTGGTCCCATCGGAACCAATACTAGATAAAAATCTATCGGATCTTACTGGGTCTGGTACCGGGACCGAGTAATTTGATTTTTTGCCCACCCCTACCTATTGGTATTCCTTTAGTTATAATAAAGTTGTATTGAAGTTTGATTCTTTTTATCCTTATGTGTGAATTTGAGTATTGTTGAAGTTGAAGCATGCTTTTAGGGATTTGAATATATTATTGCTAACTAGGTTGCAATACATCTAGTAAGTTGTATATGATATGCGGATAATGTTTAATTAGGCGTATATGTATCTAGAGAATATTTTGAAATCACTAGGATTCGTTTCTTAATTGTTTCCGCTGCAATTGAACTCTATCTATTCATGAACATGTAGAATAAAATTAAAGCATCTAGATAAGATAAGATAAAAGTAGTAGCAAAAAAATAATGGTCGTTTATCGGGCCAGTCTCATAATTAGCCTCAGTATTCCCTGTGTAACTCGTTCGAGTCAGGTTGTGTCTAGACCGGGTTTAGAGGGTTACATTTGTTGGTATCATAGATTAGATTTACGAAACCTTTCAGGATGTTTTTTTAATTGATATATTTTAATGTTTATTTATGCTTAAAATGTTACCTATACACGTTTAGTGTTTGAAAATGCTATGTTGTTGTGTGAACTTATGCCTAAGATTATGCTTAAACATCGTGCTTCGATATTCTACTATATATTTGTGTGTGATTGTTTGCAAGCATGATTAAATCTTGTTGCATTATTATGATATTGATTATTAGGTGACATTGATTACTGTTTAGACATGATCTTAATGTTGTCTTACATTTTATGCATAAGAAAGGAAATATGCTTAGATTTTAAGTGTTGCATACATTGTTGTCAATTAGATTTGAAAATGAATTATGAGTTGAACATTCCATGAGATTTGTGATTTCGATATGCCATGTAGTATTGGAAACTAGATTGAATTTGCATTGTTTAATGCATGAGTTTTTGGAATGGTTTAGATGATGCTTAATGAATATGTGGACAGTGTTTGAAAAAAAGTTTTATAAATAGTTGTGGAAATTACACTTATTATATGGTTATATATTCTTGATGGTAATCATAGTTGATGGTTGTGCTGTATGATGTTTGAGTATGAATTGTTGGGGTTTATTTTAGGGTACCCATTGCTCTAACTAATACTAGGAATTTGTTTTATAAAGTACTTGATCTACTTGGAACTTGCTTCGCGCTGGCCTTACAGTTTTGCAAAATGTTTTTGCATGTTAAAATTATTTTTACTATTTTTATTGTGCCTAATATGGGACCGAAAAGAAAACTAAAACTTGATAATAGAGAAGTTTTAGAGATCAAAAACTGTAGACGGGATTATGTTGTGTTTATTTATGGTGTTGTGATATCCGATCTTGAGTCAATAGAGTCCTCGATCGTGATTGAATGTAAAGTGGTTTTGAATCAGTTTAGTCTGAGAATCTGTTGTGCTGGTGAGTAGTAGGTGACTAAATCACCGAGAGTGCCTGTTAGAGTTTCAAAGTGCTTTGTGTGTAAGGTGAATCAAACGTGTTGGAAATGTTCGAGTTATGGTGTGGTTGTATACTCTTGAGTGCTAAGTTTTTATGGTGTTGAACGTTGAAGAGGTAGAAAGTTGAGGTTCCGGAGTTGAGTATTTTGTTTGTGAGTATGTACAATAATCATGCATAGTATGAGAACACTTTTATGCATATACATTAGACATCTTAGGAGATGCATGCATTCTTGAGCATGACATTAGATTGTATTTGCATGCACTTTTATAGGCATCTAGGGTGACATACAAGACTCATGCATACATCATCCATATATGCAAACGTTTCCTTCTTGAAAATGGAAGTTGTATTGTGGTCGGTCCTTTAAGGAAAAGGTATAAGTTTATAAAGGTTCTTGGAAGATACTCTTGTTGGCACTGAGCCTATTGTGCACTGGGTCGAGTTACTATTCTGTTTGGGAAGTAATTCTTGATAAGGATTTGTTAGATGGGCTTGGAGTTGTGGATGATTTTACCTAGATTGGGTTCCTTGAGTTGATTTCAATTGGGGTTGGTTGTTAGTAGAGCGGAAGGTTGATTTTTGTAGGGTTTCTTTAGCGAGAGTTTGGGTTGTGTATAACATGATCTGTTATCATCTTGTTTAGTGGAAGTAACACTTGGTATTCTCTCTTTGATATGGTTTAGGGAGTTGTTAGACCATCGGGAAAACAAAAAGGGTTTCGCTTTTAGCTTAAGGGTGCAATGATTGTTGAAACGGACCATGGTGTTTTGGTGTACCGTTGTTTTGTGTATCGTTTCAAGTTGTGATGACGAGTGATGAGTGAGAGGAAGTTGTGAATGAATAGTTTCCTTACCTTTTTTCATGGTAAAAATTTCTAGGATGAAATTTCTTAAGCGGGGGAGAGTTGTAACGCCCCAAAATTAGGCTTAGAAGTTAGTAAATTGGTTTTGTCGATTTAGCCTAGTTCGTGATTAAATACTTAAAATTTATTTTTAAATCAAAATAAATTATGGAAAAATATCCTAAAATCCTTATTCAATATATATTTGAATTTGCTCAACTCAATTTCGAAAATTGACCCTTGAATCCTTAAGATTTTGAAATTAGTGACTATTTTGTAAAAAATTGAAAACTTGAGGACAATTTTACAAACTAAGCCAAAACTTGGAATATTTAAGGGGCTTTGATCCAATTGTAATTCTAGTTGATCTAATCTTTCCAACGGTCTATTTTAATGACCCATAACCCATAATTTTAATTAATAACATAAATAACTTAATATTAATCCTAAAAACCTATTTTACATCAAAACAAAAACCTATATTTTTGTTATTTCGAATTCTCTTCTAGGAATCCACTCCATCATGTTTTCAAAGGTAAACATCAATCTTTCAATAAAAATTCATTTGGTTAATTCTTTATATTTTTATTCTTCAAAATCTTTTTGTTTTTCTTCGGTTTTACTTGTTTTTAAACCTTGTAAGGAGGTTGGAACAATTTTGGAGGTGAGAATCAGTCAAACCTATGAAACCTAGAGTTCTTTAATGAAATTTCTAAGTTCTTGGTTGATTGTAACAATCTTTACATGGTTGTTTTTTATGCCCAAATACATGAATCTTGAAGTGTTTATATGTAATTAAGATCAATTTTAAGTATCTAATCATGTAAATAAGGTTTAGGTGGTGTTTGGAGAGGTTTTTAGTAAGTTTCGGTTAGATTTTATGGTGTTTTTAGGGGCTGCCATGTATTGGTCCGACTTGAGGGAAGTTTGGGTGCGTTCTAATGCACTAAACCCTTTGGTTTTGATGCTTAAATCAGGTCAAGAGGTAGAGTAACAAGTTTGAAGGAGTTTGGAAAGCCGAATTACGTTTTCGAGTGACTTATCGAGCAAGTTTTGGTAAATCGGTGAGTGGATTATGAGGGTTGTCAATTTGACAGTGTTTTAAATGTGCTTTCAAAGGTTTGGGGGTGTAGGGAAGGTGTTAAAAACCTCCCTATAGTCGAAATTAAATTTAAATTATTACTTTCTTAAAGGTTCCCATATTATACCGTGTTTTACTATGAGTTTTAGTCATGCTCATATTGTGTTGTACATATGTGAAGATGCATGTGTTTTTAATTCTCATGAGATTGATTTTACAAAAATTTTAATGCTCCCGGTTTATGCATGTGGTTACATACGTTTTAACTTGAAAACTTAAGCATTGGTTTTGTTTTGTGTTGAATATTAAAGATGATGATAACGTGGATAAGTTTATCAATCAATAGGATGTTAGTGCACTCTTTTACAAAATTCTTATACGTGTATTAAATTCCTTAGTGATGCATTAGAGGTGATTCCTAGTGCTGTTTGGTATGTTATTCATATTACATTCGATTATGGCGAACTATCTCGGACACTAAGGTGAGATCTTTATGATTCTGATAGTCAATCATGTGCGTGATTGGTGGTACGATGCCAACACGATTGTCCTTTTTATCCTAACGGTTAGAGGTGAGTCTAACTGGTTCACTAATATTCCAACATGAGAAAAACACAAGTGTAAAGTATCTTCGGTTTTTGTGCAATTCGAGATTGCATGTATTTTGCTATTGAGCTCAAATGTTTTTAAGCCTTGCTATGAGTAGCACGTAAGACTTGTTATGCTTAAAAAGCATGTGATTTTAAAAAGGTATTTTTGAAATATTTTGTGGCTTATGAGCCATGGTTTTTACACTTGTTGATTTTTAAATAGTGGAGTTGACGACCATGAATATTTTTTTTACTTATATCATGAATTTATTTTTAAACTTGAGTTTGGTATATATATATGGGCTTCATTGCAATGTGTTTTTAAATATGTTTTTATTCACTCATTATGCTTATGTTTACCCTCTCATTTACCTTGCAAAGCAGAGTATTTAATGTGGAGGCAACAAAGAGAAGTAATGATCCAGGTAACCGCAAAGTAAAAGCTCAAGTATGTCTTTATAACATTATTAGTAGTGAGAAGCAATGAGGATGGGATATCATATTGAGAATGATGTTTATGCCAATTATAGTTTCAAAGGCTAGAATGATTATTTATGTTGATGTTAGCTTTGTGACTTGGATTTGAATTGCCTATTGGTATTCCTTTAGTTCTAATAAAGTTGTATTGTAGTTTGATTATTTTTATCCCTATGTGTGAATTTGAATATTGTTAAAGTTGAAGCATACTCTTACGAGTTTGAATATATTGTTGCTAACTATGTTGCAATGCATCTAGTAAGTTGTATATGATATGTGGATAATATTTACTTAGGCTTATATGTATCTAAAGAATATTTTGAAACCATTAGGACTCGTTTCTTAACTGTTTCCGCTTTAATTGAACTTTGTCTATACATGAACATGTAGCATCAAATTAAAACATCTAGATAAAATAAGATAAAAAGTAGTAGAAAAAAAATAAGGGTCGTTTATCGGGAAAAATCTCTGAATTAGCTTCGGTATTCCCTGTGTAACTCGTTCGAGTCAGGTTGTGTCTAGACCGGGTCAAGGGGGTTTACATCCACAGTCTACCACCATTCTCTAGAATTGTCGTTCAAAAGTGACAAAACACAAGACAATTTATCCTTTAATTTTAGCCTCATTTACCTCATGATCCAACACGTGTCATACAACCATTGATTCGCTTGTACTGGGTAATCTTATCACGTCCCATAAAATTTTACGGCACCTTGCCTTCGCGCTCTCTCGACGGGTACCACCCGAGATGTAGTAGATGGCCTCAAAATTGTTCTCACAATCCGGTGTAGCTCCCAATTCAGTTACCTTGTGTGATAGATCTCCACCAAAACCCTTCACTAAACTAACAATTTTTTACCTTGTTTGATAGATCTCCAACTACACTAAAACTTTCTCTTAAGCTCTAAAATGAGATTCACAATCCAACACTAAAATATGGTACCTTGAACTTAAGTTTAGTATGAGGAGAATGGAGATAAAGGAAGATAAAGTGTGATGACTTCACCCTCTAAAACCTTCTACATAAACATTAACCTTTCCCCTTATCTTTGTCCACAATGAATTAAAATACCTATTTTCCCTCACTTACCAATACCTTAGGCCATTAACAAACCAAACACATAAGCCCAAGGCCTAACAACGACCCAATAAGGCC
This sequence comes from Abelmoschus esculentus, assembly GCA_035048815.1. NCBI lineage: Eukaryota > Viridiplantae > Streptophyta > Magnoliopsida > Malvales > Malvaceae > Abelmoschus > Abelmoschus esculentus. The sequence continues at coordinate 4,799,832 of JAUCBN010000044.1, forward strand.
TCTCAAGCCCAAAGAACGAAGCCCAGTTACTTTAGTTAACTTGAAACTTAAATACTCAAATTTGTATCGTATAGAGAATCCTCTAGATATCTTCTGATACAACAAATATTGTTTAAGAAGTTTTCAGTCGTGGTACAACAAATTTTAATAAAATTAATTAATTGTTGACAAAAACGATACATGTTAGTTAAGTAAATTTATATAATTATATATTATTTTTTATTATTTATATATTTTAATTTGATCTTAATTTTAATTTAATTCTATTATATGAAGGAGAAATATATGAAAAATTCTCCTCTAAACTTAGAGCTAGTTTAACATTTCATTTGAAAATAGTTTGTGAGAAAGTTGTTACAAGTATAACAATTCGAGATGATAAAATAAAAATAATTTATTATTAAATAATTTGAGACGATAAAAATATTAGAATTTAGAAACTTGTGGTATTAGGTACACAATAACCTTAAAACGAATTTTTAGTCACTCTTTGGTGATCACGAACTAGATAATTAGCTACAACAACATATATGCAAAGATCACCAACTATATCATTGTCTTTGTTTATGACAAAAAACTAAATAATTATTTTTAGTTGTATTTATCTTAAAAGATTTACATTGTATTCAGGAGAGTTTCACATAAGACATTATCATGTTAATATCCAAATTAAAAAACGATTCGTAGTGAGTAAAAACATCCACAAAACTCAATTCATCATTAACATGCCTACATCATACTAGTGTGAACTAATCCTCAATAGGTTCAATATGCTTCAATTTACAAAAGGCACAATTTCAACTCATGTAAATCAATGATAATAAGGTGGATTGGTTTACATAAATACTTTTCATACTTGCTATCCTACCAATGTCCTACCAATGTCGGATATGAGTTTTTCATTTTTTTTACACAATTTACAAGTATCTTGCTTTGAGCATCAATTTCTCATTAATCACTCAATCATTTTGAGCATATGAGATACCATTGTAAATATATAATATAATAAGATATAAATCAATAGATTTATCATTTCAATCTCTACCTTTATCTATAAAAAATATAAGTTAGAGTTGTCAATTTATTACGTCTTTTCCATTAAAATAGAAAAAAATTAAGTTGTTAGTTTAAGTTATGTTCCATATGTTTAATGGTGAAAGGTGATGATGTTCTTTCTAAGTGACATGAGTTCAAAAAACATAGTCAATTATATATACAAATTTATTCAAATTTAAAATTAGACAAATTTTAAATCGATATAAGTAATCTAGGTTTTCTTCCACTGACTCCTTATTCTCTACGAGTTACCTCCTTACCTTTAGTAGATGTGCACTTTAACCCTTTTCCTCTCCTTCTTGATCTAGGAAAGTCTCTCCCTTTGTCACTGTCGAAAATCCAAACCAAAAAAAAAAAAAATAGAAAATCAAAGAAGAAATTCAAAAAGATAAAGAAGAGAACATAGTTTTAATAGAGAACAAGGTTCATTCATTCGATACTCATTCAAAAGCCAAATATTCCCTTTTAACCTAAACCCAACCAACGACGTCGTATTATCTATTTACATCCCTCTCCCGTTGCGGCGCAGCGTTTCATCAAACAACCTGCCAGCTGTACAAACAAACCCAACAAACATTCAAATAAAAACAAATAAAACATAACGGTCATGGCCTTTAGCTCTACTTTGAATCAACCAATCACTATTGTTACATTGTCTCCTTTTTGGGGTTTTGTGTAAATGACTTATTCCATATCGTTATCTTCGCCTTCTTACAAAGACACCTCATGGTCTCTAAATCTGAACATCTTAATGACTCGAAAGAGATCATAAAGGAGCAAGAAGTGATTCTGATTGAGAGAGATGTTACCAGATCAAGTGTTGATTTTATCTTTATCCAATTTTTGAGCACATTCATGATATAACTATAAAAGAAACTTAGGGTCTGTTTGTTTCACTGAAAACTGTTTTCAAAAAATGAATTCTGAAGAAGGAATTACATTTTTTAAAAAACTGATTACAAAATTTATTTTCATGTGTTTGAATGAAACTGTGTAAATTATTTTTTATTGTTTGATAAATTTTATTCAAAATAATTTTTAAACCCCATTTTAAGTAAAACAAACAAAATTTCACTTTATTTTTTTTCTTCATTTTATTGATTTATTTTTTATTTAAAAAAAGTATATTTTACAAAGATTTATATTAGTATATATTTAAAAAGTATATTTCACTTCTGGAATACTATCATAAACAAAGAATTTTTTTAAGTTTCACTAGTTTATGCTAATGAGAATGGTGGGAACGTGAAATTTGTCGACATTAGTAATGAGGGTTTTGGCGGTACTGTATCAAGCAATTTGGGAGAAGAAAGAAATAGTAAAGTTAAAATATATCTCTGTAATTATAGGTTTTTGTTAGAATTAACATCTAAATAAACAAATTAATATACTAAATTACAAAACCCAATATTCAAATTAGAGTAAAAATCAAAAAATAAAAATGAATCTAAAGAAGAAGAGAAAAACATATTTGTATGTTCATAAATAAAAAAATAAATTTAAAAATTAAAAATTTTAAACCATTAAAAGAAATTAAAGAGAGCTTGAGATAAATTACCTGAGAAGAACGGGTGGCCTGAACAATCGATAACATCAAATGTGAGATATTGTGAGATTTATGCCTTGAATACTTTTGGGTTTTAAGAACAGAAAAATTGCAGTTTGCGTAAATAAACTTATCCTTTTTTTATTTCTGTAATCACTAATTTTATCCGGAATCTAAACCCGGTTTTATTTCAATCGAATAACGGACTTGCTTTTAAATTTAAATTCTAGTTACAACTTAATTTTTATTTTGCTTAATATTGCTTCAAAAATTTTAAAAATATATATACATACTATGTATAGTTATTATTATTATCAAGTTTTAAAATAAAATAATAATAAAAACTTCAAAAAGATTTTATTAAGTAATTTCTTTAAATCTGTTTTACTAACATTAGTATTAATTTTTGTCTTTGCTTTCACGTTAATGCTTTGTTTTATTCTTAGAAGTTTTATTTATTTATTTATTATCCTATTATTATTAGTATTATTATGTTTTATTACTATTATTATTAATTATATTATTATGTTATTAAACTTTTAAATAAATAACCCAAACAATTTAAATAACAACCTATTTTTATTAATCCATATATAAATAGCACACTTATAAAATAAAAAGCCCAATTTAAATAATTATAACAGTCCATTGCAAAATTAAATCAAAGCCCGAATTAAGTAATAAAATCCATGAATAAAATAATACCAACCCAAAAGAAATTTAATAATACAAGCCCAGATTCATTTCAAGCCTAATAGCCCATATCTGATAATTAACCAAACAAAACCCTAATTAATCCCTCTTTTGATCTTGTGCAACCAGATCTAGGCCCAGATCTAACGGCCAGGATTCAATCAGGAGAAGATTTCAAATCCTCCACACGCTCCACGCGCGACTGTTGGAGATCTTAAAGCACGCGTGCGTTCCACGCTCCTAACCATTCGATTGCCCAACGAATCTTCAGATTTCTCGATCGCCGGCGGGTGTTCCAGTGGTCCCCTCTCCTCCGGTGTTCACATGCAACAAAAAAACAAAGAATGTCAGATTTCGTACAATTTATACAAACAAAGTGCAAGGAATATTAGAATCAAAATCGGCCAAAATCACAGCAAATATCAGAGAATTTCAAAGTTGTTTATCAGAAATTCAGACGCAATACAACAAATATCAGAGGGCACACATGAATCCAGACAAACAACTTTTCCAACAAGGCAAAATAGGATTTTTAGGTCTTCTTGTAATCGGTTATTTAAACCGAATTCATCCATTGTAATAGTGGTTCCCCCTCACCGTTTGAATCAATACAAAGATTTCTTTTGAAGTATAACCTTTTTTCGTTTTTTATGCATAGAATGGGGAACCAAAAAAAAATAAGTTTAGGGTTCGTGTCTTACTTTCATGGAGTCTTCTTCTCCTCTCTTCGACTCCTCCGGTGATAGACTTTGGCCTTGCGCCGTTTGGTGAACCAAGGAAGAAGAGACTTCTTTTCCCTCTTATTTTCTTCAAATCGAAAATAAAGTTTTTGTTTTGTTTTGTTTCGGAGTTTGGGAGGGGTTTTGGTGTCTGATTTTACAAATCCGAAGGTGTTTTGATTTTGGAGGTTTCGGAAAGGAGATTTTAATGGGTTTCAAACACGCCGGTCATCGTAAGCGTTGGTCGGCATGGTATTTTCTGAAGACTTTTGGCGGTTCTGGTTTTTTTCCAGTTTAACACCACAGGTGTTCATCCTTTTCTGAAAAATGGATGAAGGGAATGAGAGAGAACCTCTCATATTTGGTTTCGGTCTAAAGAAAAGAGAACAAGTCTGACTCTTGTTTGTGTTTTATACTCTTGGGATTTTTAAAAATGGTTTTATTCTTTCATAAAACCCTCCGTGACTTGTAAATCTCTCCCGCAGTCCCTCTATGTTCTTTAATGTTTTCAATCTAATCCCGATTCGGGATATAATCAATTTTTAGTAAAGGTTTTATTTTTTAAAGGTTCCTCCGTGTTTTCCCCTTTATTTTTGAGTCATTTCTCCTTTTGAAAATACTCCCAAGATCCCTGTTATTTTAAATGATTTTACAATCTGGTCAATGGATGGTATAATCTATATTATTTCATCTCGATTTGGCCCTAAAATTTTATGTTCCTTTTATTTTTGCCACTGGATTTAAATGAATTTTTTATTCTTTTCAAATTGTCCCTTTATTTTTGTTTTATTCCAATTCGATCCTCCCAGTGTTTATTATTTTTATTTTAAATGTCTTTAAATTTCTTTTTTACTTGATTATGTCATTGTTTATTTATTTATCTTGCATGTTTATTTTAATGTATCTCATTTGCACATAGCATGTATGTTTATTTATTGTGTTTCATGTATTTATTTTGTCATGCTATGCTTTGGTACATATTTGTTTTATTATGCTTTATATTTATTTATGTCGTGCATTTTTCACTTATTTCTTTTATTTATACACATGTATATATTTTGTTCCATATTTAATTTGCTTATATTTATTCTTGCTTAAGACACCATATTAATTAATGAATCTAATAAGATATTTTTTGTTCGGTCGTCACGGGCCCGACACCAGGCGTAATGGTGGCGATGTATGCGTTTACCTTCTTCGAATAAAGCTACGGTAAAAATAAAATTGAATTGGAATTTTTAACAAATCTTAATCTAAATGTCACTTTAAATCAGAAATTTCAAAATTAATTAAGTGGTTATTTTGTAAAGGTGCTAATTTTGGACGGTTTTTAACGCTAATACCGTTTTTAACCATAACCGACTCTCGAACCCAATTTATTTCGAATCTCTATTTTTTACGGTGTTCGGTATATTTAAGTGACCGGTTGCGACTCCAATTTTTAAAATCCCTTACCAACCCTTTTTTTAACCCTTTCTCAATTTCTAAAATCCCTAATTTTTAAAATCCTTTTTTAAAATTGTTTTCTTAAAAATATTTTTAAATCATTTTCCAAATTCTATTTTTTTAATAAAATCCCTAATCTTTTCAAATTTAAACATAATTCCCGATTTTAATACCTAATTTCTTAAATCCCCAATTTTTTAAACCTAAATTTCTAATTCTTCAAAATTCCAATTTTCAAATTAAATCCCTAAATTTCTAATTTTGAGACATTTCAATTCTCAATTTCAATTTTTCAAGACATCTTAAATTTATAAACTTATTTAGCTAGTGGGAGGGTCGCTACAATTCCGTATGTTGTTTTACGGGATAATGGGTCATTCTTTTTAAAATATTTTACATTGACTTTTCTTTTTTTCTTGAACCAAACAAAAAAAGACATTAAAATTATTTTTTTTAAATGTTTTCGTTCAAACAAATAGATTCTTAATTTGATTGTTGTTGTTAAGATCCTATGCAAGCGTATTGATTATCAAACATTATTCTTATCAACTCGTATTGTGTTCAAACTTCCAATACAACATATTCGACGACATTATTCTTATCAATAACAAAAGGTGAAATAACTTACAGAGAAATTCTATATCATGAGTTGTAGTCACTAATTAACGGGTACTCAATCTTATTATTTCTGAATTCAGTTGATATAGATTCAAGTCTAAAACTCTTATGAGGTGGTATAACAACACATCTACAAAAGATATTAACCTAAATTAAGATTTAGAATTAAAACATGTTAAAAATGATAAAGAAAACATTGAACAAAATCGTAGTAGGTTTTTTAAAAAATTTCATGTATCCCCAATTTTTTTGGATGCATGCAACAATTAAAAATATTTTAAAAACTGTTATTATGAGCCTTATAGTTCGAGGATTGAAACAAGTTCTGATACTAATAATTATAACCCCTAAACCCGACCTAAAGAAATAAGTCGAATGTAGAAAGTCACATTTAAAAATTTTACCCTCAAGAAAACTAATTTTAAAAAATTATACTTTAATTTAAAATAAAATCATAATAATTTATAAATATATTATAATAAAATAAATAAATATATAATATATATTTGAATATTTATATAAAAAATCCTGGAAATAAAATTATAATAAAATAATATTTAAATAATCCAAAAAACATAAATAATTTATCTATTAGGAATAGACATAATATCCCAAAATAAATTATCTCAAAAACTTATTAAAAATTGAATAATATTATTATAGTCTGAAAATTTAAATAAATTATCTGAATGTAAAAATTATGCATATATTTTGAAAATAACCTTAATTCCCAAATACATCAAAGTTTACAAAATAATAATAATAATTTGAATAACTAAAAATATAATTTTATTAAATAATAAAATAGCTAGATAAAATTTGAGACGCTCCAAGTACCGCGTCGCCTAAAGTCTAAATTTATTTGTTAGAGAAACTAAGGGGAATAAGCTAAAAAATTTTCTGTGTCTCTAAGTTGCAAATAAAACAAAATACAATTTAAGAATTTATTTTCTAAAGAATGAAGTTTTAAAAAATACAAATCACAATGTATGAAAGATGTCATTCGCACAACACAAATCCCAACAACATCATCAATAATCTGAGTGCTTCCGTAAACGGAAGTCTAACACGAATTTTGCCATACACAATCCCTCCTCATGCACACATAATGATGCATCATGATTTTTTTAGAGTGCACATTCAGAGTCACAATACAAAAATTACACATATCAGCAAAACCTGAATATTTTTCAAAACACAAAATATTAAACATGTCACGAAAATATTTTTCTAGAAAAAAATATAACACCAATAAGAGAACACACCTTAGTCGAAGGGATTTAATCTACTGAATAACATGATTTTGAACTTGAACACAATTAAAGAATCAAAACGTAGACTTTAGAGGATCTTGATGGAGACAAAAAAAATTAGGGTTTTCTCTTAGTCCATAATAAGTATATATTGTAACCCCTCGACCCGGTCTAGATAAAAAACGATTCGAACGAGCTACACGGGGAATATCGAGGATAATCCAAAGACTCACCTCGATAAACAACCCCAAATTTCTTTTCTTTTCTTTTATGTAGATGCTTTATTAATCTCTTAAATGTACATGCATAATTTGTTATTAATTACAACGGAAACAGATGTGAACGAGTCCTAATTCAATTGAACATGCTTTAGGGACCAAAATATAAATTTTTAGAAATTCAGGGACCAATTGTAAAATTAAAGTTATCAAAATTTAATTAAGTTAATTAGATGATTTCATCTCAAATTCCATCTCTAAATAAAATCTACAACTCAATTAATTGCATACATATGTTTTAGGGAATAAAACACACACATTTCAGACTTTCAAATTCCATTACCTAACTTTAGTTGCCATGGGTATCAATATCGGGCCTTGGATTATTGGTACATCTATGTGGCACTCACTGACATCGGTACTCATTAAAAGTCGTACCGGTACATGAGTCTTGATCAAAAAATAAAATTCCAGAACCATTTTCCTGTACCGATATGCCAGCCAAAAATAACGTTATCGTACCGATACACTTATAAGCCTTATCGATACGTTTAACTTTAACATTCTCGTTATTGGTATGCCTAGTGACCGTATCGATATGCCTACTTGAATTAAGCAGCTCGTACCGATACCGACAAACCCGTATCGATCCCTATAAAGAATTACATTGCAAACAACCCTTTAAATACTCTTAAGCCATAACCTAAACTTACCAAATAAACTTTAAACATAATCAAGCATACTTAGGCACTTAAACCCCCATGTTTACCTATCATATCAAGGATTCTAATCATATATAACATGACCTCTAAATGCATTTCAACCTAGATTTCAATAAAAAATTCAAACTCCTAAGAGCATGCTTCAACATCAAACAATCACATAATTTCACATACTAATAAACATCACTATAACTTTATTATAACCAACATGAATACCAATAGGCAATTCAAATCCAAGTCACAAAGCTAATATCAACATTGATAAACACCATAAATGAATAAGCATATAGTCATTACAAATATCATTGGCATAAACAACATTCTCAATATGATATCCCATCCCCATTGCTTTTTCACTACTACTAATGTTATAAAGACATAATTGAAATTTAACATAAAATATTAATCATGTCACATAAATATTTTTTAGAAAAAAACATATAACACCAATAAGAGAACACACCTTAGTCGAAGGGATTCAATCTACTAAATAACATGATTTTGAACTTGAACACAATTAAAGAATCAAAACGTAGACTTTAGAGATCTTGATGGAGACAAAAAAATTAGGGTTTTCTCTTAGTCAATATGTATATAGTGTAACCCCTCGACCCAGTTTAGACAAAACCCGACAAGAACGAGCTACACGGGGAATACCGAGGCTAATCCGGATACTCGCCCCGATAAATAACCCTAGATTTTTTTTCTTTTATATTATCTAGATGATTTATTTATCTCCTACATGTACATGCACAAATTTTTATTAATTACAGCGAAAATGGATGTGAAACGAGTCCTAATTCAATCAAACATGCTTTAGGGAACAAAATATAAATTTTTATAAATTCAAGGACCAATTGAGGAATTAAAATTACCAAACTTTAATTAAGTTTATTAAATTCTTTCATCTCAAATTTCAGGTCTAAATAAGATGTACAACTCATTTAATTGCATACATATGTTTAAGGACTAAAACACACACATTTCAGACTTTCAGATTCCATTACTTAACTGTAGCTGCTATGTGTATCGATACCAGACCTTGGAGTATCGGTAAGCCTAAGTGGCACTCACCAATATCGGTACTCATTTAAAGTCGTACTGGTACATAGGTTTTGATCGAAAAAGTGAAATTTCAGAACCATTTTCTCGCACCGACGTAAAGTCGTATCAATACGCCAACCAAAAATAACATTATCATCGGTGCGATACGCCTGCTTGGATTAAGTAGCCTGTACTGATACCGAAAAACCCGTACCGATACCCTATACAGAATTACATTGCAAACAACCCTTTAAATACTCTTAAGCCATACCTAAACTTACCAAATCAACTTAAACATAATCAAGCATACTTAGGCACTTAAATACCTACAGTTACTTATTATATCAAGGATTCTAATTATATATAACATGACCAATAAATGCATTTTAACCTAGATTTCAACAACAAATTCAAACTCCTAAGAGCATGCTTCAACATCAAACAATAACATAATTTTACATAAGAACAAACATCTATATAACTTCATTATAACCAACATGAATACCAATAGACAATTCAAATCCAAGTCACAAAGCTAACATCAACATTTATAAACATTATACATGTATAAGCATATAGTCATTGCATGTATCATTAGCATAAACAACATTCTCAATATGATATCCCATTGTAGCGACTTTTTTAAGTCCGAATAAGAAAATAGAGAATTTAATTTGAAAGGTGTGTGGTGGGGTGAAAGGTATTTAATGCCATTATTTAATCCCCTTTAAAATGTCACTTAAAAATATTAATTCTTTTAAAAGTGATAAAATTGGAGTCGCCACCAGTCACTTAGCTAGACCGAACACCGTAAAAAGAAATTCAGAAATTCATTTTGGAAAAGGGTTTGGGAGTTGGTTACGCGTGGGGAAGAATTAACACCCCCATCGCGTCCGGAAATCGGTACCAAAAATATTTTCTAAAATTTACTTTTGAACTTTAACTTAATTTTAAATTGGTTTCTAAATACAAAATTGACCTTGGTTAAACGGGCTTAATTTAATTGGTTAATTCAAATTAATAAGACATTTAATTAATAAAGTAGACTCTACACCGGACCATAGCCTAAATCGACGTCAAATAATGCTGATCGCCATGTTAGTTTAGGGTTCGTATCCCGTACGTCACCTTTATGCATGATGCAAGCACTTAAAAGGATGAGGTTAGGATCTTGTCAATTTTAATTTTTACTTACCTTGAGATGGTAAGTATTAATTTGAATATTCGATTACTCCGATAATCTGGACGATTATGATTCGAATATCAAAATTAATAAATACATCTCTTTTTAATTAGAGATTAGATTCTATAAAAATCACTAATTAAATAAATATCACATGAATGAAAAATTAAAATGCATGGCACATGAATAAATAAATTCAAAAGAAAATAAAAATTAAAGTTAATAATCGAAAAAATAAAAGAACCATAAAACAAAGGAGATGAGCTACAATGCAAACATATCTATACGGAATATGGATGACAATTAAAAATACAATAGACCGGTGTAAACGATGAATAAAATGCAAGCAATAAAAATATGTATTAAAAAACTATGATAGCAAGATGGCGCATGTGATTTTTTATGGTAATGATATAATATACCAACAATACATGAATCCTAGATGATACCATGACGCATAATGTATAAAGTTAACCGGAGGGACCATTCATACATGAAAAATATAATTACAAATAAATAAAAAATAAGAAACATAGATAGATCCTACTTACGATTAAAAATGCATGCCCATACTTGGTAAATATGCAGACTGTTTCCCATGTTAATATGTATAATCTTATATATTCCTATATTTAACAAATGATTAAAAGGTTCTCATATTAATATATAAAACAAAAATCCTCTGCTTCTTTTATGTGCTTTCTTTTATGACTCCTTTGTATTTTTGTAAAAAATTAAATTTTAAATCCTAAATCCTTATTTTTTATATTCTAAACCCTAAACCCTACACCCTAAAAAATACACCCTACCCCTAATTCCCTAAACCCTAACCAAAACCCTTAACCTAAACCCTAAACCCTCTGATTTGAAGTAGGGGCATAAATGAAGACATAGGAAAAGGACAAATGATTTGGGTTCTAATATATATGCAAGACGTAACATTATATGGAATAAAATAACTAAAAGCGAACTACACAAATATAAATATAAATATAAAGATGCTAAACATGATATATTTTTAGTTCACCTTCATATTATCTAAACATGCAGCAAGTATATGCATCATATATATGTAAAAGAAAAACTTAACCACAGTAAAGGGATACAATCTTATGTGTAGACGAACATAAAAAAAAATAACATATATACAAGAATAATATTGTGCATAATATATGATAAAAAGGATAAAAAGTCAAATAATCATATATATATATATATATATAATACACCTTAAAGATAGGAAGGGAAACGTGGGAACTAGGAAAAGAGAGAAATTAATAACTTTTTAATGCTATTTATGGTGGAAAAATAAATGGAAAAAATAAGTTTAATACAAATTGAAATACCAAAAGCCTCATTCTTTTTTATTTTGAGTTTGAATTAAACAAATAAACGAAATTAAACAGATCTTTTTTTTTTCTCCCATCTCTTAAATCCCGATGGCAGACTTGTTCATCCCTTCAACCATGTTGTCATGACAGTAGATGAAATGAGGGTGAAAATAGGATTGGATTTAAATGATTTTGGAATTCAAAGGAAAATAGGAAAATTGCTTGAGAAAAATAAAGTTTTAATCTGCAGAGATGAAAAGGAAAAGGCATCGTGGTTATTACGAAAGAATGAGGCTAGGGTTAAAGTCAAAGTGAGAAAGTTGGGCCAAGTTTGGTTCATTAAACAGGCCTGAGGCAATTTATGAATGAATAATTTAAAGATTATTAAGGGGCAGTAAAGTTTTATTCTTTCTCAACTATAATTTAGTAATTCTAATATGATAGCATTTATCCAATATATTTCGATTGTAATTATTCAGACCTTTATCTGAATATTGAATGAAAACTTTCTTTTCTCTAAAATCCTATCTTCTTCTATCCACTGAAATCCTTTATGTTCTTGTAACCCTCTCGACTCGGTCTAGATGTCACTCGACTTGAACGAGTTACACGGGGAATACCGAAGCTAATCCGGAGACTCACCTCGATAAACGATCCTATTTTTTTTATCTTGTCTAAATGATTTAATTAGATCCTAAATGTTCACACAAGGACTAAGTTGATTCGTAGTGGAAACTAAAGAGATACGAGTCCTAATTTTAACCGAATAAGGTTTAGGGACCTAATTGTAATTTTACATAAATTTATACTCTAATTATGAAATTAATGTTACTAATATTTAATTAAGTATATTTCATGCTTGCATGTAAATTTTTAGCATAAAATAATGTCTATAAGTCGTTTAATTGCATGCTCAAAGTTCAGTGACTAAAACGTAAAGTTTTAAAATTCATTTTAGCCTATAACGGTAATAACGATCAGGGGTATCGGAAAACCTAAGTACTGTTTCGATACCGGGTTAAATTTAAGGTGGTATCGAAATGATGCTCAAGTGTTTTGATACGCCTTCGATTAACGATGACCCGCGTGACAAACTCACATTTCGATACAGCTGATGACCCATTTCTATACCATTTGCTACTGTAAAAACCAATATCGAAACCTGGTTCAAGCGTTTCAATACGCCAGGTATAATTTTCAAAATCAGTTCATGTGGTTTCTACACATGCTTATTTTTTTTTCAGAAATCCGTCATGTTTTTGCCTGCGTATCGATACCCTATGAAGAGGTATCGAAACCCTCTGTTCAGAAATTATAGATTACACGCCTTAAACAAAAATCAAAGTTTCTCTAGACGGATATAAGTTACTAAGGCATAAACCTCACTTCAAACCGGGTTCACTAGATGCAATATCACCTAAGTACACAAGCAAAGAACATAAGGCATAATCATACTTTAACATTGAACATGGTATAACACAAGTTACATAAACATGCTTCATCCAAGAGAACATAATTTAACATAACTTCCAAATATCATAAATAGCAATTCAAAGTACTTTAAAACATAAGATTATATCAAATATAATGTTCAATCCAAACTAGCCAATAACACATTGGTTCACAATCTCATTGCTCTCAACTACTTAAGGTTCATAACTTTAAAATAACATACTTGAGCTAATAAACTATAAAATAAATGGCACGTAAAACTCTATTGCTTTTCGGTTACTCCAACATTTATATCTTTGCATTTCAAGGAAAAGAGAGGTTTAAGCCAAAGCTCAGTGAGGGAAACACATTTAAAATAACTTGCAATGCAGCCCATAAAAGCCAAAATCAATAAAAACCAATTCATACTCTAAAAGTAAAATATCCATGGCTATTAATGCCACCATGTAAAAACCAGCAAGTGTCCATGGCTCACAAGCCACAAAACCTTTTCAAAACCCATTCTAAAAACCATGCTTATTAAGCACAACCCAAGTCTTACATGCTACTAATAGAAAAGCTCAAACAAAATATTTGTTTAAAACACATAAGCTCATACAATTCTCTTTGCAAAGTAATAGATAAAAAAACTTGCCTTTCAACCATATTGGTATTTTTTTATTCGATTATTATTACCCTTAAATCGTAGGAATAAACGGAATATCGTTCGGTCCCTTGAACGAGGTTACATAGAGGTCTAATCCACCATGACAAACTCACCTTAGTGTACGAGTTAGTTAGCAATCTGAATACGATGAAGTCCCTTATATAGCGCAACATTAGCTCCCCTTGATGTATCACTAAGGAATTTCACACGTACACATTTTATATTATTAGTGCACTACCATCCTATTGATCGATCAACTCATCCCTTTTTAACATCACATAAATAGCCAATACAAAACAACTCTAATGCTCAAGTTTCAAGATTAAAACAATGAAATATTCCCATGCTTCCCGCTAACACATGCATAAAATGTATAAACCGATAAAACCTCTTTTATAAAAATTTTAAATCAAAACCATGGAAGCATCAAAATCTTTATAAAAAAAGTAACATGAGCATCCTATCTCAGGCATAAACACATATGCACAATATAAATACGAGCATGACTAATTCACATAGTAAAATAAGCATAATATGGAATTTTCAAGAGAGCAAAACGATTAAACTTATTCCGGAGTATAGGGAGGTTTTTCAAAACTTCCTTACAGCCCCAAAACCTTTGAAACATATTTAGAACACTCCCGAGGAAGCCCATTCTCATAATTTCACTCACCAAAATTGTTACTTGATCAGCAAGTCACCAACACAAACCGAACTCCTTAAAACTTAATCTCCAACCTCTTTCCCTATTTCACACACAAAAAAAACAAAGGATTTAGTTCTTCCAAACGCATACATAAAACCCTTAATTCGGATCTGATAAGTGCTCAGAAGATCATTATTTTATACACCTTTCATGGGCAATAAGCACTTATCTCACACTTACTTGGACTGATGCATGCGCTTAATGTGCAATATTCGGATATTCTACTATTATAACTCATAAAGCTAATATTTACAGAAAAATGCAGAATTTACGATATCTTTTATACATGCAGGAACAAGTACTGCCGAGGCAGGGTTGTGGCCGAGGTAGAAGCTGGGCCGCGACAGCAACTGAAGTTCCACCATCAATATTGTAGGCGATTGAAAGAGAAAAATACGCTGGACGATTCTGGACATGCAGCACATGGATCAAAGCTGGCTAGCGCTAGGAAAACCCAAGTCAAAGGCCACGGGGGAAAAGCCTCCTAGTTGAAATAAACTTGGAAATATTTGATTTATGGGAATAATTGTAATCCTACTCCAAGTAGTATTCCTACTTAGGAAAGGTTTGCCCTAGACCTAGACTATATATACCATAGCCGTCCAATGTATTAAGGGAGCCGATTTAGAGAGAGTTCAACCCTAAGAATTATTGTGTTCTTTCTTCCATCATGTTCTAAGCTTTCTTAGGGTTAGGTGAAGGTTGTCGAGTACTTGTGAGAGGAGATTGTACTTTGTTTCTCGTTTCAATGCAATAAAACATTAAGATTTGCTTACTCTTTGCCATTCTTTGTTCTTGCATCCAAGCCCGGGAGGGAAGTTTGTGAGTAATCTATTTATCTAGACTCGGGAGAGTTAGATTCATGAAAGGAGTAAGTACGGTATTTGAAAAATACTAACTCGGCCTAGGGATAGGTTGGAGTTTCAGCGGCTAAAAGAAGTGTGAGATTGGTTGATAGTTATAATTGATTCACACCGGGAGGTATCATCAAGGACTGATTATCAATAGTGTTTCGACTTAGGGATAAGCGGAGCCATCCAAGGACACTTTACCGAATCTTAGTGAGGTCTACCCAAGAGCAAGGGATTGCCACGTCAGACACGCATTGTCGCTGCCAAGGCAGTAATCTACAGTACTACCGAGGCAGAGTCATGCGATAGCATTGGACAGAAACAAGTCGATCGATTCCACAGTACAACGCAACTAGATCCTGCCCACTCTCCTAATTCGTTCTCACTATCTTTATTTAGTTTTTATTTAATTAGTTTACTCAAACATCCTTCCTACTTGTGTTTTTACTTTACTTTTACAGGACAAGAATATTAAAGGAGACATATTAAGTACACCAATCCCTGTGGAGACGATACACGATAAATACTTATCACTTTATTACTTGCGACGTGTACACTGCACAATTTGCTCTATTTCTACAGCAACAGGATCCCTACACAACAACCCTTAAAACCTATCAAAATCTTAACCAAAAACTTTCTGAAACCCATCAAACTACACCTAAAACTTAAGTATGGGATTAGATATATTAAATAAAAGTTATAAAAATACTAATAAATTAAAAATCATGAATTTGGGATCCAAAAATATTGGGTTAAAACCCTTCAACGGAAATTAAGGTTTTTGGCCGAAAACTGATTTTTATTGAATCAAAAGATTAAAAACAATTAATCCAAGTCAAATACTTGGGAATTTCAGTAAAGAAATTTAATGTTTTAGAGTTTTGATGAAATCTCACCTACAAAACTTATCCAATCTCTTTCCAAGATTTTAAAGAAGAAAATGATTGAAAAATAATAAATTTTGAAAAAGAAAAATTGTAATAATTATTTCAAACGAAATTAAATTAAAAAGAGAGTGTTTTTACCTTGAAAACTGATGGAGTGACTGCCTTGAATGAGGAAAAACGAAAATAAGGTTATTCGGTTATGATTTTAATGTGAAAAAGGGGTTTATGATTAAGAATTGAGTTTATTTAATTATTTGTTTTAAAATATGGGTTTGGAGCTTAATTAAATAATTATTTGAAAGTCTAGACCAGCTAGGATTATAATTGGATCAAAGCCATTAAAGATTCAAAGTTTTGGCTTGTTTTATAAAATTGTCCTTAAGTTTTCAATTTTTACAAAATAGTCACTAATTTTGAAATCTTAGGGATTCAAGGGTCAATTTTTAAAATTGAGTTGACCAAATTAAAATATATATTAAATAAGGATTTTATGATATTTATCCATATTTATTTCCATTAAAATCCAATTTATTAGAATTTATTCTAGAACTAGGCTAAACCGACAAAACCGGTTTACTAACTTCTAGGACCATTTTTGGGGCGTTACAGTTCTCTTCTTCAACCTATTTCTTATCTGAATCATTACAATTGGTATCCAGATCTTTGTTTTTTAGAACCAATGTGAAGGCAACAAATGGCTAGCAACATTAGTATAACTTTTGTTAAAGATATGTTAGATCTTCTTGAAACCAAGTGCAACAAAAATCCATATTAAATAACAAGGATTTTAAAGCTTGAAAAAGATTGACTGAGAAACTAGAAAAAACAAAAGTTCGATAGAAAATAAGAATCTGAATAGAACAATACTGAAAACAATCAACAAGAAACAAACCAGCCTGATCAGCTTGAAGTCAAAGTAGGATTTCTATGTCATGATTCGAAATCTAAAAGGGCATTCGAAGTCTATTAGTACTACCAGGTGTTCAATGAAATGCTCACTAAAACACATGATGAAATTTAAAACAATGATGTAGTTGATGATATTACAATAATGAGTAATACAGTAAAGAAAAATGATGCTAGTGGAGGAAAAACAAAAAACAATGATTCCGCTCAACGTTTCAATGCACTTGATGATCTACCAAATAGTGTTGTAAGAATTTCAATTCATGGTTCATTTTCAATGAGTACATAGTTGCATCATGTTCAACAGACTCTTGTTCTACTTGGTTTCAATGTTAGAGACATGACGTTATAGAAAATTTTCTTTTGGGTGAGGTGGATTTTAAAGAATTTCAGAGTTTAAAATTTTAGTTTTGATTCAATGCCTAGTCATAATCTTTTAGTCAAAGATCTTGATGTCTTTAGAAATGCTATAATCGAGATTCATAACCGTTATATGTTTAGACTTTTGGTCATGATAGATTTCTATCTTAACTGGATTTTGGTGCTATGGATCACATTGTTATTCTAGTTGACTCAAAAATTTTAAAATCTATAGAAATGCTGAATTTGCTTGCTGAGAATGTCGATGCTTGTCGAATTTTTAAGATACATTTTCTTAGTGTACTCTTAATGTCTTCATTGTATGATACTTGGGGACAAGGATAATTTAAACGAGGGAGAAATATTTTGACAAGGATGAAGGCCAACAATAGAGACAATAGAGATAGGGCACGAGTAAAAGTAAATTGAGAAGTCAAATTATTTTTTACAAGTGAAAATAATTGCTCACATGAAAGTTGCAGCTCTAGAATGAATAATCATAGCATGAAGATATTCTTATATTCTAAATTAGTTGAGATCAAGAGTGACAGCAAAAAGAAAACTATTATTGGTGTTTATGGTGTAACACCCTCGATCTGGTCTAGACACCACACGACTCGAACGAGTTATACGGGGAATACCGAGGCTAATCCGGAGACTCGCCACAATAAATAACCCTAATTTTTTTATCTTATCTAGATGCTTTAATTAGATCCTACATGTTCATGCAAGGACTGAGTTCAATTGCAGCGAAAATCGATAAGAAACGAGTCTTAATTTAACCCAACAAGTTCTAAGGACCTAATTGTAATTTTCTATAAATTTATGGACCAGTTATGAAATTAAATTTATCAACATTTAATTAAGTTCATTACATGCTTGTATATCAAATTTCAACTTAAAATAATATCTATAAGTCATTTAATTGCATGCTCAAAGTTTAGGGACTATTACTAGCCTCCAAAGGTTTCATGACATTCTCTACATGCAAATTCACCTAAAACGCTTTAAGCACATATCAATGCATATTAGCTAGATGCAATTCAACCTAGTTAGTAACAATATATTCAACTCCTAAGAGTATGCTTCAACATTAATAACACTCAAATTCACACATAGAGATATCAAGAATCAAATATCAAAATAATTATATTATAACTAAAGGAATATAAATAGACAATTCAAGTCAAAGTCATAAAGTTAATATCAACATAGATAAACATCAAACATGTATAAGCATACGACTACTACAAGTCTCATTAATATAACAATATTCTTAACATGGTAACCCATCCCCATTGCTCTTTCACTAATAATAATGTTATAAAGAAATACTTGAGCTTTCACTTTCCGGTTACCTGGATCCTTGCTTCCCTTTGCTTCCTCAACATTATTTACTCTGCATTACAAGGTAAATGAGAGGGTAAGCATAAGCTTAGTGAGTGAATAAAAACAAGTATAAAAACACATTGTAATACAACCCATATTAAACCAATTTTATTAATTTAAAAATATGTCATGCTCTTTATAAGACAAAACAAACATGGCTAACAACGCCACTTTTAAAACTCAGTAAGTGTCATCAAACCATGGCTAACAATGCCATCATTAAAATTTAGTAAAAAACACTTTGAAATCACATGCTTTAAAAAGCTAAAACACAAGTCTTACATGCTACTCACATAGCAATGCTTACACATGCATCTCAATGCAAAAAGCTCAAGTCTTACATGCTAACAACATAGCAATGCTTATACATGCATACCAATGCACAAAACCTCGCATGCATAATCCCATATGCAACAAGTAAAAACTATGACACTTACGTTTAAAAAGTAAAAAACATATATTAGTGATAGTGATCCGATTTGTACCACTCCAATCGTTAGGATAAACGGGCAACCGCATGTTAGTACCACTCCCAGAGCATGCGCATGTTGATATCACTCTAAACATGAATTATCTCACCTTGGTGTCTGGTGACAATACCACTCCTATCAGCCCGGATGTGACAGACCACTCCTATCACATATCATTAGACTAAAAGCCTAAATGCAACACACAAGGAATTTACACACGTACGACTTTTGAATATTTATAGTGCACTCTAGACCTTATTGATTGATCAACTTATCCCATAAGGTTCATCACTTAACTAACCAATATATTCTCAAAAAATTAATGCTCAAAACTTAATTCAAAACAGAATTCAAATCACTTGTATCCCACTTTTCACGCATCACTTGTAAAAACCGATAAAACCACTTTTATCTTATTTTTCAAAACAAAATTGTGGAAACATAAAATGTTTATAAAATCTTTTTAAAAAAAATTTCATGAGCATTTATATACATGCATAATCACATATGCATAACACAACAAGAGCATGACAAAAAAAAAACATAATAAAAACACGGCGTAATACGTAAACCTTTAAGAAAGCAAAACTTTAAACTTACTTTCGAGTATAGGGAGGTTTTTCAAACCTTCCCTACACCCTAAACCTTTGAAAACAAATTTAAAAACATGCCAAATTGGCAGCCCTCATAATCCACTCACCGATTTACCGAAACTTGCTCGATAATTCACCCGAAAACGTGATTCAACTTTCCGATCTCCCTCAGAATTGTTCCTCTACCTCCTGACCTAATTCAAGCATCAAAACTAGTGGGTTTAGTGCATTAAAACACACCCAAACATCCCTCAAGTCGGACCAATACATGGCAACCCCTAAAAACACCATAAAGTTAACTAAAACTCACCAAAAACCACTCCAAACACCCCTAAACCTTATGTCCAAGATTAGATACATAGAATTCATCTTAATTACATCTAAACACTTCAAGATTCATGTATTTAGGCATCAAAAACAGCCATGGAAAACCCTTGAACGAAAATCAAGAAAACAATATAATTTTTATCAAGAAAACCGATTTTATTGATTCAAGAATTTAAAGATTGTTGCAATAAGCCAATAACTTAGGAATTTTATTAAATAACTTTAGGTTTTATAGGTTTGAATGATTTTCACCTCCAAAATTGATCCAACCACTTCCAAGGTTTAAAAACAAGTAAAACCGAAGAAAAACAAAGAAATTTTGAATAAGGAAAATATAGGAAAATAAACCAATGAAATTTTATTAAAAAGAATGGATAATTATGTAACTCCCCAAAATTAGGCCTAGAATTTTAGTGAACCGGTTTCGTCGGTTTAGCCTAATTTGAGATTAAATACTTAAAATTTTGTTTTTAATCAAAATAAATTATGGAAAAATATCCTAAAATTATTATTTAGTATATATTTGAATTATGTCAAATCAATTTTGAAAATTGACCCTTGAATCCCTACGATTTTGAAATTAGTGACTATTTTGTAAAAATTGAAAACTTGAGGACAATTTTATAAATTAAGCCAAAACTTTGAATCTTTAAGGGGCTTTGATCCAATCCTAATCCTAGCTGATTTAAGCCTTCTAAATGTCTATTTTAATAACCCATAACCCATAATTTTAATTAATAGCCCAAATAACTTAATATTAATCCTAAAAACTTATTTTTATGTCATAAACCTAAACCTATTTTTAAAATTCCGATTTTTCATCTTCTTGGCAGTCATTCCATCATATTTTCAAAGGTTAACATCAATCTTTTCAATAAAAATTAGTTTGGTTAATGCTTTATAATTTTCTTCTTTGATTTTACTTGAAAAACTCTATTTTTGCATCAAGCTTTAAACCCTTATCCAAGATTTTGGTTTCTATTCTTCATCATATTTTCAAGTTAAATATCCATTCTTTTTAATAAAATTTCTTTGGTTTATTTTTTTATATTTTTCTTCTTTAAAATCTCTTCGTTTTTCTTCGGTTTTACTTGGTTTTAAATCTTGGAAGTGGTTGGATCAATTTTGGAGGTGAGAATCATTCAAAACTATGAAACCTAAATTTCTTTAATGAAATTCCTAATTTCTTGGCTAATTGAAACAATCTTTCAAGTCTTGAAACAATAAAATCGATTTTCTTGATAAAAATTCCATTGTTTTCTTGATTTTCGTTGAAAGGTTTTCCATGGCTGTTTTTGATGCATAAATACATGAATCTTGAAGTGTTTAGATGTAATTAATATGGCTTTTAAGTATCTAATCCCGTACATAAGGTTTAGGTGGTGTTTGGAGAGGTTTTCGGTGAGTTTTTGTTATGTTTTATAGTGTTCTTAGGGACTGCCATGTATTGGTCTAACTTGAGGGATGTTTGGGTGTATTTTAATGCACTAAACCCATTGGTTTTGATGCTTGAATTAGTTCAAGTGGTGGAGGAACAAGTTTGAGGGAGATCGAAAAGCCGAATCGCGTTTTTGGGTGACTTGTCAAGCGAATTTCAATAAATCGGTGAGTGGATTATGAGGGCTGCTGATTTGGCATGTTTTTAAATGTATTTTCAAAGGTTTGGGGGGTGTAGTGAAGGTGTGAAAACCTCCCTATACTCGGAAGTAAGTTTAAAGTTTTGCTTTCTTAAAGGTTCCCATATTATGCCGTGTTTTTACAACGTTATTTGTCATGATCTTATTGTGTTGTGCATATGTGATTATGCATGTATATAAATGCTCATGAAACTTTTTTTAAAAAGATTTTATAAGCATTCGATGTTCTCACAGTTTTGTTTTGAAAAATAAGATAAAAATGGTTTTATCAGTTTTTGCAAATGACGCGTGAAAAGTGGGATACATTTGATTTGAATTATGTTTTGAATTAAGTTTTGAGCATTGATTTTTGAGAATATATTGGTTAGTTAAGTGATGAACCTTATGGGATAATTTGATAAATCAATAGGGTCTAGAGTATACTATAAATATTCAAAAGTCGTACGTGTTTAAATTCCTTGTATGTTGCATTTTGGCTTTTAGCCTAATGCTGTGTGATGGGAGTGGTACTTTCACATCCAGGCTGATAGGAGTGGTACTGTCACCAGACACCAAAGTGAGATAATTCATGTTGAGAGTGGTATCAACATGTGCATGCTTTGGGAGTGGTACTAACATGCGGTTGCCCGTTTATCCTAACAATTTGGAGTGGTACAAATCGGATCACGAGCACCAATATATGTTTTTACTTTTTAAAGGTAAGTGTCATGGTTTTTACTTGTTGCATATGGGATTATAAATGTGAGGTTTTGTGCATTCTTATGCATGTGATTTAGACATTGCTCTTTTGTTAACATGTAAGACTTGAACTTTGTGCATTGATATGCATGTGTAAGCATTGCTATGTGAGTAGCATGTAAGACTTGTGTTTTAGTTTTTAAAGCATGTGATTTTAAAAAAGGGTTTTACTAAATTTTAATGATGGCTTTGTTAGCCATGGTTTGATGACACTTTCTGAGTTTTAAAAAGTGGCGTTGTAGCCAGGTTTGTTTTGTTTTATAAAGAGCATGACATGTTTTTAAATTGATGAAATTGGTTTATTATATTCTGCATTGCAAGGTGTTTTTATACTTGTTTTTATTCACTCATTAAGCTTATGCTTACCCTCTCATTTACCTTGCAATGCAGAGTAAATAATGTTGAGGCAGCAAAGGGAAGCAAGGATCCAGGTAACCACAAAGTGAAAGCTCAAGTATGTTTTTTATAACATTAGTAGTAGTGAGAGAGCAATGGGGATAGGTTACCATGTTAAGAATATTGTTATATTGATGAGACTTGTAGTAGTCGTATGTTTATACATGTTTGATGGTTATCTATGTTGATATTAGCGTTATGACTTTGACTTGAATTGTTTATTGATATTCCATTAGTTATAATAAAAGCTATATTGAAGTTTGATTCTTGATATTCCTGTGTGTGAATTTAAGTGTTGTTGATAATGAAGCATGACTATTTATGAGTCGAATCTATGATGTTGCTATTTAGGTTGGAATACATCTAGAAATCATGTTGATTATATTGAGGTGGTTCTTCCGTATGTTTATAAGATTTTTAATTTTGAAGCATAATCTTAGGAGTTGAATATATTGTTACTAACTAGGTTGAATTGCATCTAGCTAATATGTCTTGATTTGTGCTTAAAGTGTTTTTAGGTGAAATTGCATATAGAGAATGTCATGCAACATTTGGAGGTTGAAAATAGTCCTTAAACTTTGAGCATGCAATTAAATGACTTGTAGATATTATTTTAAGTTAAAATTTGAGATACAAGCATGTAATGAACTTAATTAAATGTTGATAACTTTAATTTCATAATTGGTCTATAAATTTATAGAAAATTATAATTAGATCCTTATAACTTATTGGGTTAAATTAGGACTTGTTTCTTATCGATTTTCGCTATAATTGAACTCAGTCCTTGCATGAACATGTAGGATCTAATTAAAGCATCTAGATAAGATAAAAAGAATAATGTTTAGGGTTGTTTATCGTGGCGAGTCTCCAGATTAGCCTCGATATTCTCCGTGTAACTCGTTCGAGTCGTGTGGTGTCTATATTGGGTCGATGGGTTACAATTTACCTTGATAATATGATGAAGAATATGTCTTGGGAAGGAAGAAACCGAATTCTTGGAGAAGGGTTTAAAGCTTGATGCAAAAATAGAGTTTTTCAAGTAAACCGAAGAAGAAAATTATAAAGAATTAAGCAAACTAATTTTTATTGAAAATATTGATGTTTACCTTTGAAAATATGATGGAGAGGCTTCCAAGAATATGAAAATTCTGAATTTTAAAAATAGGTTTAGGTTTATGACATAAAAATAGGTTTTTAAGATTAATATTAAGTTATTTAGGCTATTAATTTAAATTATGGGTTATGGGTTATTAAAATAGACCCTTGGAAGGCTTAGATCAGTTGGGATTAGGATTGGATCAAAACCCCTTAAAGATTCAAAGTTTTTGCTTAATTTATGAAATTGTCCTCAAGTTTTCAATTTTTTACAAAATAGTCACTAATTTCAAAATCGTAGGGATTCAAGGGTCAATTTTCAAAATTGATTTTTACTAAGTCAAATATATACTAAATAATGATTTTAGGATATTTTTCCATAACTTATTTTGATTAAAAATCAAATTTTAAGTATTTAATCTCGAACTAGGCTAAACCGACAAAACCGGTTCACTAAACTTCTTGGCCTAATTTTGGGCTTACATATGGTGAACTTTTAAGAATGTTTAATGCTATGGTGCATCAAAATATTGAAACCTTTCAGCTTTATATCATTTTTATAACTCATTGTAAAGTTGGGAATAATTCTATGAGTTTTCTTCTCAAAGATTTTAAGGCGAAAGTCAGGATCTAAAAAGGAAAAAATCCAATATTATTCAAGTATTAGTTTCTAAAATCTCTATTTTTGATCTCGGGATACATGGATAAAAGCCACCTATTCTAGTTTTGGTTCTTAATTCTACTGTCAATGATTTACAAGAGGAAATGAAAAACATAAATCAAATATACAAGATATTGAAGGAGCAATTGGAAAAAAAATAAAGAAATTATTCAGTTTTTTGCTTTTACAAAATACTCTAGAGGAGTAAAAAAATTCAAAAGGTTTATGCACACAAAAAATTGATTCAGAAAATTATTGTGGTATCTACTGTGCAACCCAAATATTTAAAAAATGATCTTTTAATGGAGGAATATTGTGCGTCTACAAAAAGATGTACGCTAGAAACACTAGTAGGCAACCACTGTGACAGGTTTGCATTTTATACTTGAAGATCTTGTGTTGAATTGTGATATGTACTTGAGAACATACAAATATAATCTTCTTAGTGAGCAATTACAAAGAATAAAACAAAATAAGCTGTAGAATTGATAAAAAAATCGAGTTGGAGAATTGATTTAACTTTCGCTTCAATCATAAAAAAAGACCCCATTAGACTATCGAAATAAATTGAAGCTTCCCGCAAGATACTATGATCCCTACAAAGTTAAAAGAAGAGTTGGATTAATATCTCACAAACCGAACTTACTTACAAGATCACAATTTCACTCTATGATCCATGTTACTGTATTTGAGAACAAAAATTGGTAAAAACTAACATGAGTGAGCCCTCAAAAGATGAATGATAATAAAAAATGGAGACTTTATAGGAATCTCATCTTGGACAAGCGAGTGGTTAAACAACACAACCAGATTGTGACTCAAATTTTGATCAGTGCTCGACTTTGGGGCTGAAGAGTTTGACATGTGAGAGTTTCACAGCTCTGATTTCACAAGCTTTTGAGATCGATCATTGGGAAAAGAATCGAACGTAGGGGAATGTATTGTCATGAATGTAGATGAAATAGGATTAAAAATAGGATTGAATTTAAGTGATTTTGGAATTCAAAGGAAAATAGGAAAATTGTATGAGAAAAATTAAGTTTTAATCTATAGAGATAAAAAGGAAAAAAATTGTGGCTATTATAGAAGGAGTCTAGGGTCGAAGTCAAAGTGAGAAAGTTGGGCCAAGTTTGGTTCATTAAGCAAGCCTGAGGCAATTTATGGATGAATAATTTACAGCTTATGAAGGGGAAGTAAAATTTTATCCTTTTTCAAATGTAATTTAGTAATTGTAATATGATAGCAATTATCCTATATATTTTGATTGTAATTATCCAGGCCTTTATCTGAATATTGAATGAAAACTTTATTTTCTCTAAAATCTTACATTCTTCTATCCTCTAAAATTCTTTATGTTCTCTTCTTCGGTCTATTTCTTATTTGAATCATTACACATTTTTATGTTGGTCCTCATTCTGAGCCTCGCGAAAAATGCGAACAACGTAAAAAAGGGACCGATCACCTACAAGACTAAGGTAATCTCAAGACTTCTTTTCTTTTTCTACTAATTTGAAAATCGAAATCTTATTAAAAAAAACTCTTCTATTAAAACTCAAAACTTTTTATTGTTTTGAAGATTTTAAAATAAAAATCAAAGACAAATTCCTTTTTGAATTCAAAAGAAAAGATAAGGAGGCGTCATTTTTTCCTTTTCGCGCTTCACTCCAAGAAAACAGAAAGAAATCACAAGGTATATTTTCTCCTTTTTTTTACCTCTTCATTGAGGATTTTTTTCTAAAATTTAATTTCTAGAAAAGCTTTCTTAGTTTAAAAAATGGAGTTCTCTCCATGATGGTTCCTGAAGAAGCCAAACTCACCCCCACTAGTTCCAGAACCTTTTACAATGAAAGCTCTCCCCTCTACAATGAGAAATTCCTCAATTTTAAACCAGTCCATTGCCATTTTTTTATTATTTTCTCTACACTTGATATGATATATGATGTCTTCTGGTTTTCTGGGTTTTGATATCTTAATGATTTGACTTGGTTTTTTCGTGTCCAGGTTTTTGGTCTCGCATACGGTAGAGGCGAAATCAGTTTAATTTCTGGTAGGAAGTTTAAAGTTCTACATAGGCTTCACACGCCAGCTAGTATTCAACATCATCTAGATCATTAGATTGGTTCTTAATCGGGCGGTTCTCCTTCTTGGAGGCTGCAAGATAAATGAGGGAATATCAGAGTAGGTTTAAGATATAAAACAAGTGTTTTCTTTAAATTAAAGGGCTAACCGGCTGGGCCCTTATTAATAGGCATTTTATTGAAAGACTTTTATTCGTCAGATCCTCGAAAATAGCGTCAAAAAATTGGTCCACGCTGTATAGTGCTATAAATTATGCGCACAGATGTGCAAGTATACACAATCATGCAAGTAATAAAGGGTGAGTGAGTATCATTCCCAAGAGGATCGAGGTAAAGTGTAAGTCAACTTTGTCAAGGCAAAAAGGTGTAACTAACTAAAAGGAAAATAAATAAAATGGTATAAACAGATGGAAATGAGTATGTACGGTGAAGGTGTAATGATGAAATGCTATGACAATTTTAGAATGCAAGCAACTAAAATATGTCAAGGCAAAATGGAATGGATGGTGGTGGCACGATAGATGTATGAAGGTGGTGTGTGAAGAGTATGATAATGTGATTGCAAGTAAACAAAGAAAACAGAGGAAACAAAGGAACACTTTGTAAATGCCAAGGCAAAAGCAAGATAAGAGAACACAGGTAACAATATGATGTAATAATCCAATATTGATGAGCCTTACTGGGAATGATTGATGAAGGTTCTTATGGACTTCTTAACCTCACTCCTACGAACAACTAGCTACTATGTGGTCTATTCACTCGACATAGTTTTCTAAGGTGTTTCCGCTCTCTTGAGTCAAAGGAACCTGACAGTCTAAAATATCACGGTATCTCCTCTCGGTCTCAACAGTGACATCTATCCTATCGATAAAGCACACTCCTTTTAGTCATTGAAACCCTCACTTAAGTCTCTCTCGAGCACCTAAGGTCAGATTAGGCCCTATTTGCAGTCTAGAACCCATTGCTCACGTAGATCCTCCCTTAGTTTCTCTCGAACACTAAAGATATATGGCTAGGTTTCTCTCGAACACCTAGCGTGCATCTAAACAAAAGAAACTCTTATGCCTCTTACAATGCTTAAATGATTAAATACAATGAGCAAAGAAAATACACAAACACATAGCATGCTAAAAATTCATAAAAATAAAGAGCTAATCATCCACAAAAGCATCAACCAAAATAAAACTAACATATGGTGGTGTGAAAGAGTTTAAGAACAAATATTAACCACAAATATCATCCTTAAATCATCCACATAAACCTCTCAAAGATATAAAATAAAAAAAGGAAGAGGATAGAAGACACCCTCGGTGCGCACTACCGCCGGCTTCTTCGACCACCATGGGACGGCTTAGCGTGCCAGACCCTCTTAGGTGCCTAGCACGCCACTCCCTTCAAGCTCGATCAACGGATGGACCCTTAGGACGGTGGTTGGGGAAGAAAGATGGAAGCTTTCTCTTCCGCTTTTTGCTTTCCTTGTGCCTTAAAATCTGCTCCAAAGGTCCTCTTTTTCCAAGGAAAAAGGTTGCTCTTTTATAAGGTCACCATGCCTTATCAAATGGGGGGTGAAAACCATAGGGTTTAGGGAAAATTTCCTTAGCACCACTATTCACGTGATGGCATTTCTGACATGGTGACAGTGGTTCCCTACTGTGGTGGCAATGGTCAGCCTGTATAGCACCAACTGGCACTCCTCTCAAAATATCTTCTTGTCTTTTTGTGCAGCACAAGAGGTCTCCAATTTTAGCATGACATTTTTCCATTGCTATCCTTCTGCGAAAATCATGACAAATTTCCTTTGCTTCCAACTTTGGTTTACCTGCACAACATCAACCAAAAACATGACCTTCCCCATAAAATAGCACCTATTGCCACACCATAAATATCAAGACACCACTAAATGCAATGTTATGATCCTAAATGCATCTAAATGAGCCTATATGAACTTAAAGACAATAAATAACTAAAGTAAAAATGCTTGAAATATAGCTTTTTTGTGTAGTTATCAATCCTGAAATCGAACGAACTTCAAGAAGTCTTCGAAAATGAATACGAGAAAGGATGAATCCAGCACCTGGCCAGCAGGGGAACAACGCTGGCATGAATGCTACCGAGGCAGTTAATCCTGCTGCCATTACAGTAGTTGACCCAGACAATCTCCCTCAACAAGAATGCATCCAAACAGTTCGTGACTATCTATAGGAAGACTTAGATGGGCTGACACCTTTCATTTTCATGCCAAACATAGAAGTAGAACACTTCGAGCTTAAACCGATCATGTTCAACATGATAAACACTTTGGGAAAATTTGGATGTTCAGCCAATGAGGATGCTCGGCAACACATCAAATCATTCTTAGAGATATGCAATTCCTTTAAGGTACCAGAAGTATCTGCCGATGTTCTTAAACTAAAATTATTCTCCAATTCACTAAGGGATAGGGAGAAATCTTGTCTAAACAATCTCCATCTAGGATATCTAAGCTCATGGACAGAACTGTGTCGTAGTTTTCTTACTCGTTTCAATTACAAAAACATGACATATAAGTTGAGAAACGACATTAATTCCTTTAGGCAAAATAATGATGAATCCATGTACGAGGCATGGGAAAGATATAGAGAACTCTACCAAAAATGCCCAATGCATGGACTGCTCGAATGGACTCAAGTAACCATATTTTACAATGTAATGAACACACCCACAAGTATGATGCTTGATGCCTCAGCCAATGGCACACTTTTAGATCACTCACCCCATGAAAGTCTAGAAATTCTGGATAGACTCGCAAAGAATGATTATCAATATCCCACTACTAGAAGAGGAGCAAAAAAACTAGGTATGGAAAATCTGGACTCTTCAGATTCAATCTTAGCCCAATTATCAACACTGAAAAACATGGTCAAGGATCTACAAAAGCCAGTGACGTTCGAGAAGTAAAAGCAATCGTCATCTTTTGCGAGATATATGGCGAAAACCATGATTCGAACGAGTACCCCCAAAATCCAGAATCTAGCTTCTATGTTAGAAACTTTAACCGAAACAACATGTCCAACACATATAATCGAAAATGGAGGAAGCACCCAAATTTTTCATGGAGTAATCCCAACAATACGCTCAACCCGCAATAGCAGAATGTGCGAACCTCTGGATTTCGGCAGAATAATAGACCAGCTCAATAGTAGTTGTCGCAACAGCAACCGACTTATATTTGAACCCTGGAAAATACACTAAATATGTTCATGGCTCAAACCACATCTTATATAGCTCATACGGATAAATTTATTCAACGAGCTGACATGGAAACAAATGATATGCATATGCAAAATAAAGAAGCTGCTCTGAATCACTGGGAACCACAGTAGGGTAGATTGCACAACAAATAAACACCCGACCCCTAGGAGGTCTGCCGAATGATACTGAAGTGACCAAATCAGCTCCACATGAGCAATGTAAGGCAATAACCACCAAAAGTGGACTACAACTGAAAGACCCTAAGATACCTGCCAAGTCAATGGGTCCAAAATCTAAGACAATTATCTCCAAAGAGGTTACTGAAGAAACAAATAAGGCACCAGCAGAAGAATCTGTCAAGGAGGATGTCTCAACAAACGATGTCGCAACATCACCCCAGATCCGATTTCAATGTTCTAAAAGGATTGAAGATTTGAGGTTACCACCAACATTCCCACAAAGGTTGAAACAACAAAAACAGGAGTACCAGTTCAAGAAGTTCCTAGACATTCTCAAACAGGTAAATATCATTATACCTTTAGTGGAGGCTATCAAACAGATGCCCAATTATACAAAGTTCTTTAAAGATATCATATCGAAGAGGAAAAAAAATTGAGGAGTTTGAAACTGTCGTCGCAACAGAAGGGTGTATAGCAATGTTGCACAATAGAGCCACAACGAAAAGGAAAGACCCTGATAGCTTTATGAAACCATGTTCTAATGGGTATCAATATGTGGGTAAGGCATGGTGTGACTTAGGCACCAGCATAAACTTAATGCATAAGTCCTTATTTTAGAAGCTAGGCATCAGGCAAGCAAAACCTACCACGGTTATGCTAAAACTGGCAGATCACTCTTACACGTAACCTAAAGGAAAATAAAAGACATCCTGGTAAGAGTTGATAAAATCATATTTCCTTTTGACTTCCTTATTTTAGATTGCGAAGTAGATGAAAATACTCCGATCATATTGGGAAGGTCATTATTAGCAATAGGGAGAACATTGATCGATTGTTAAAAGGGAGAATTGGTTATTCGATTCAATAACCAACAAGTGAAGATCAATTTTTTCAAGGCACTGAGTCGTCTAAAGGAACCGAATGAATGTCAACAGATTGAGGTTAATTCTGAAATTAACTTTGATGCAAAAATAGAATGATCAGACATAAATGTTCGCCATGGCAGCAACTCAGAATGTTACGGATGTTGCTACTTAGATAAGGAATGTCTAGACAATCAAGAATATGAAAACTATATGGAAGAAGGAAATCGGGTAACCACATACTCAGGTAGGTATTGCAAACCCCTCAATTATACTTCAAACTAGAGCAAAGCCAAAAACCATCCATAGAGCAACCACCTGTTTGGAATTAAAACCTTTAATAGAACAATTGAAATATATTTATCTTGGATTGAATGACACTTTGCCTGTAATTATTTCTTCCAAGTTGAAACATGAACAGGAATTGCGGCTAATGATAATGCTACGGCAACACACAAAGGTCATCGGTTGGACAATTGCAGATCTAAAAGGAATTATCCCAAAAGTATGCATGCATAAGATTTTGTTGGAAGATGACCATAAACCAACAATTGATGCATAGATAAGGCTAAACCAAGCTATGAAAGAAGTGGTAAGGAAAGAAATTATTAAGTAGCTTGATGTAGGAATCATTTACCCTATATCAAACAGCACATGGGTAAGCCTAGTACAATGTGTACCAAAAAAAGGAGGCATGACAGTAATCACAAACGAAAAAAATGATTTGATTCCTAAACGAACAACAACTGGATGGAGAGTATGCATGGATTATCGAAATCTATATCAAGCAAAAAAAAGATTACTTTCCTTTACCATTCATTGATCAAATGCTTAACAGGTTAGCTGGTAAAACTTTTTATTGTTTTCTAGATGGTTACTCCGGATATAATCAATTTTTCATAGCCCCTGAAGATCAAGCAAAAGCAACCTACACATGTCCATACGAAACGTATGCATTTAGAAGGATTCCTTTTGGATTATGCAATGCCCTAGCCACTTTTCAGAGATACATGATTGCAATGTTCTCTAACATGATCGAAGAGAACCTTGAAATATTCATGGATGACTTCTCTATTTTTTGAGACGATTTTGATAGCTGCCTCGGCAACTTGGAAAAAGTACTACAAAGATGTGAGGACACAAATCTAATTCTAAACTGGGAAAAATGTCACTTTATGGTAAATGAAGGAATTGTGCTCGGTCATAAGATTTCCTGCCATGGCATAGAATTTGACAAAGCCAAAATAGATGTGATAGAAAAATTGTCGCCGCCAACATAAGTGAAGGGAATCCAAAGTTTCCTCGGCCCTGCAGGTTTTTACAGAAGATTTATTGAAAATTTTTCGAAAATCACTAAACCTTTTTGCTCCCTGGTACAACAAAATAAGCAGGTCATCGTTGATGATTCATGCACCAAGGCATTCAAAACATTGAAGCGAAAGTTAATGACAACACCAATAGTGGTACCACCCAAATGGAATCTCCCATTTGAACTAATGTGTGATGCAAGTGACTATGTCGTCGGGACAGTGCTTGGGCAACGAAGAAACATAATTTCTCATGTCTTACACTATGCAAGTAAGACACTAAATGACGTACAAATCAACTACACCACAATAGATGATGAGTGCATAAAAGTCCTATTTTTAATACTATTTTCTCTCTCGATATTTACTAATAAAGTATAAGATTAAGGGCATTAATGGATATTTCTGTATATTTTCCATACTTCAGCATCCAAACATACAATTCATGAATTCATCTAATAATTGGCATAAAACAGATGCATTTGATAGTTTTCTTTCATAGACAGGAAACTACTTATAAAGATGGCCAATTGAGAAGATGGATGCTAGAAGGCAGATGAAACACCTGCCACGGCAGCAGAGCAAAGATGACAACCAGTGCTCGATAGAAAGAGAGAAAGATGTTGATCTTAATGAACAAAGAGCGAAAGAAAAAAACGGAGCCAAATTACGGAGTCAAGCCTTGGTCAAAGTCACTTGCGGGAAAGAAGAGATTTTAGGAAATAAGAATTAATTGTTATAGTTTAATTAGGAATTATACTTCTCTCTTCTTTAGAACTCTTTCCTTGCACGGAAAGCTTTAACCTAGGGCTTGTGGCCTATATAAGGCACACATTAGGCCTAGTCTAGGAGTAAGGAGTTTACTCTAGAAAATACTTTTAGCCGCCAACTACATCATGTTTTAAACTTCTTCGGAGGTTTATGTTGTTTGTGGAGTAGTTGGAGAAGATGGTTGTATTAGGTTTGATATTTATTAATGCAAAACTTATTTCATAGTTTATTCTCTCTTAGTATTTACTCTTCTCGCATATGAGCTCGAAAGATAGTATGTGAAGAAAAATCTATTTGTCTAGCATCGGGAGATGTAGGTTCACGAAATGAGAGAATACGGTCTTTGCTCATGGGCATTGACTAATCTGTTTGAGAGATTAACCGCCAAGGATTTCAGTGACTAACAAGACGCATGTGTTTGGTTGTTGTCCGCCCTTGATTCACGCCGGGAGGTATGATCAAGTCGTGGGTTTCAATAGTTCTCTTCGCTTAGGGATAAGGAAGAAGACATACAAGGATGCTCTGTCGAACTATGGAATGTTGAATTTTCGACAAGGCATAACCCCGCCTAGGCAGCTGCGGCGACCCTTTGTGCAACCCGCCGAGGCAACAGTTCAACCCATTGCATTAATAAGTGGATACCTAATACAACTGGATCCTTCTCTACAAAACACTCAACTTAGACTCACTTCCCTTATCCTTATTCCTTTGTTATTTAATTTAGTTTTAGTAGTTAAATTAGTAACCTCAAACTCAATAATTACTTGTGTTTTTACTTTTTATATTGCAACCGTAAAAGTTAGTGAAGTCGACACAGTCCCTGTGGGTTCGACAACCTAAAATATTACAATCTGACAAAGGTGGAAAAAACTAAAGGACTTCTGAGCCTCCATCAATAGAAAAAGAAATCTTTGCAGTTGTGTTCGCATTTGACAAATTTAGGTCTTATCTCATTGCAAGCAAGGTAATACTACATACAAACCATTCCATAATAAAATACTTGCTTTCAAAGAAAGATGCAAAATCATAATTAATTAGATGGATCTTGCTACTCCAAGAATTTGAGGTTGAAATCAAAGACAGAAAAGAACTGGGAAACCAAGTAGTTGATCACCTCTCGAGACTAGAAGGAGATAAGAAAAACAACAGAACCAGAGATAAAGGATACCTTTCTTGATGAACAACTGTTAGCCACCATGGCCGCATTATGGAATATCTCGGCAGAAGATCCAACATTAATAAAAGACAGAATTATATTAGTAATTTTAAAATAACTCAAATTTGCTGCCATGGTCGCGACTACCGCACCCTGGTATGTCGATATTATTAACTATATTACTAGTGGCATTCTACCTCATAACCTTAACCATCAAAGGAAGAAAAATTCCAACATAAAGCAAGGCATTATTTTTGGGACGATCCCTTCCAGTTCAAACAATGTACAAATCATATTATATGATGATGCATTCTAGAAGAAGAGCAGAATAAATTTCTAGAACAATGTCATTCATCACCATACGGAGGATATTTCGAAGACAACCGAACGACAGCAAAAGTTCTGCAATCAAGATTGTACTGGCCAAATCTATACAAAGATGCGCAAGAATACTGTCAAAGGTGCGACAGATGCCAACACATGGGGAATATCTAAAAAACGAATGAAATGCCATTACAAAACATCCTTGAAGTAGAATTGTTTGATGTATGGGGCAATGATTTTATGAAGCCATTCTCATCATCAAGCGGAAACCTTTATATCCTATTAATCGTGGATTATGTATCCAAATGGGTAAAAGCGATAGTCACCATAAAGAACGAGTCAAAAATTGTTCAAATAATTTTGAAGAAAAATATCTTTACTCGGTTTGGTCTCCCCTGAGCTATTATTAGTGATGGAACAAGCACTTTGACAACAAACAGGTTGTTGCAGCATTAAAGAAACTGGGTATCACACGCAAAATTATCATGACATACCACCCACAAACCAACGGCCAGGATGAAATATCTAACAAAGAATTAAAAGCAGTCTTGGAAAAAGTCATAAATCCCACTTGGAAATATTATTCAATGCGCTTAGATGATGCTCTTTGGGAGTATAGAACGGCTTTCAAAACACCATTAAAGATGTCACCATATCAGCTCAATTCTAAGGGTGGTAGTTACTTTTACTTTCTCTTTTTGTCTCTCTTTATCGAACTAACTTTGTTTTCTCTTATCTATTTTTTCATGCATTGAGGATAATGCATCCCTTGAGTTTGGGGGAGCATTGATCCACTTTTGTAAATGTAAATTTAATATGCAATATATGAAAATAATCAGAAGTATCTAATATCACCTTTATTTCTGTGTTTACAATCTTATGCTTAAAATTTTAAGTCTTTTAATTTTATAGAGTTTTCCTCAGCATCAATATTTCATCCTACCACCGCCGCAAAGTGCACCATTCACCAGACTTAAAATCAGAAAGGTATTTTAGGATTAATACTTAGGATTAGACGATGAGCCTGAAAATAAATAACATGCTGGACTTAGTTGATTTTATAAGTTCCTTCCCTTGAAAAAGCAATAGAAACTTATACTTTAAATCTTTACTAGAGGTACCTATCATCGGCTCTAGTATAGTCCCTAGATGTGCCTATCACCGACTCTAGGACTTAGACTTTTTCTCACTTACTAGAGGTGCCCGAAATCGGCTCTAGTAAGAGTAGTTGAACACTTGAGGTGCCCAAAACCGGCTCAAGCAATATAAGTATATAACCAATTATGTGCTTATATAAAAAATACGGAGAAAGGAAAAATAATTAAAATAAAATCTAAGTCGGGAGTTTTGAGGTGAGAAAAGGGATTAGGACATAGAAAATCAGTCTTCTTATAGAAACGCACACACTCACACTCACACAAACTTATATTCCAATTCCGCGGAATTCCTAGAACCTAGAAGAGGCCGAGTCAAGAAAGGGTCTTTGCCACGGCAGGCAGGAAGGTATATTACTGTAAAAGTTCATACTAAAGAATATTATTGCATTGCTTGAGGACAAGCAATAGTTCGAGTTTGGGGGTATCTGATAAGTGCATAAAATTCTAATTTTTATAGTAATTTCTCTCTCGATTATTGTTAGTAATGAACAGAATTAATGAAAAAAGGATAATTCTGCATATTTTCCATATTCATACATCCAAGCACTTAATTCATTATTTTATATGTTATTTGGTATAAAACAGGTATGGTTAATTATTTTCTTTGTTAGATAGGAAATAAACCTACAGGAAATGCCAGATAATATCGATGGATGCTAGAAACTAAAGTTGATTGTAGAATAGCACCCGCCTTGGCACCACATTGACTGTCGCGGCAGCAGAATAAAGATTACAACGACTAATGCTCTATAGATAGAGAATAAAGTATTAATTCCATAAAAGAGACAGAAACAAGGAAAGAAAGAGTCAAGCCACGGTCAAAGTCAATTGAAGTCAAACAATCCTAAAAGGAGTAAAATTAGGAAATAGAATAAAGAGTTGTAAATTAATATGGAAATGTACTTTATTTCTTTTGGAACTCCTATTGTTTATGGAGACTTTAATCTAGGTTTGGCTTATATAAAGAAAAGCCCTAAGGTCATAGAGAGACAAATCGGTTTCATAGACAAAACCCTTAGTCGCCGACAAGTCCATTATGTTCTAAACTCCCATCGAGGCTTAGCTTATTTGTGGAGTAGTTGGGAACAAAGTTGTAACTTATTTGAGATTTATCAATGCAATTCCGATTTTCATAGTTTATTCTCTCTTGATTCTTACTCTTCTTTGCATACGAGCTCAAGAGATAAGTTTGCAAGGAAAAATATATTTTTCTACGACTAGGGATAGCTAGGCTCACGAAACGAGAGAATATGGTCTTTGCTCATGGGCATTAACTAATCCGCAAGGGTTTCAGTGACTAAAAGGAAGCATACAATCAGTTGTTTTTCATCCTTGATTCATGCAGGGAGGTATTATCAAGACGTGGATTTCAATAGTTGTCCGAATTAGGGATAAGGAGGGGAAAATTAAGGATGCTCTATCGAACTATGAAAAGTTGAATTGTCAAAAAGGCATAACCCCGCCGAAGCAACTGAGGCGAACCTTCAAGCAACTCGTCGCCGCGGCAGTTCAAACCCATACATTAATAATTGGATAATAATTACAACTAGATTCCCCTTTATAAAGCAATTGACTTAGCATTACTTTTATATCGTGAATTCTATTAGTTATTTAACTTTTCTTTCTTTTTATTTCAATCAATCACTAAACTATTACTTGTGTCTTTTATTATCCAAGTGTAAGAATTTTTTACTGCATAGGTAATCGAGTCCTTATGGGATCGATAATATTAAATACTACAACTTGGCAAAAGGTGAAAGCTTAAAATAAAGACTCCAAAGTCGTCACCACATGCTTTATAAGAAAAAACACAAGTCTTACATGTTGTTTACCTAGCAAAGCTTATTTAAAACATATGTGCTATTATGCATAATATTAACATCTCATGCAAAATCCTTATGCAATATAAAAAAAAAATCATAACACTTGCATTTTTAAAACAAAACTTATATTGACACTAGTGATATGATTAGGCTATAGTTCTAATCGTTATGATAAACGGGCACTCGCATAATGGACTATACCTCCAAGCTTGCGCATGATGAACTATACCTCCAAGCTTGCGCATGATGAACTATACCTCCAAGAATGCAATGTATCACCTTGGTGTCCGTGATAGTTATACCCCATAGCCCAGATGTGATAGTCTATATCTCTACCACACAACATTAAGCTTATACCATAATGCAACACACAAGGAATTTATCTCACTACCAATTTTATGTAGTTTATAGTGCACTCACACCCTATTGATCGATCAATTTTTCCCTCTAAATATATCACTTAATTAGCCAATATATCATTAAAACTAATTCTTAAATCTCCATTCAAAAACAGTATATTAATCATATTCATCCCACTATTTCATGCATCACTTGCATAAACCGGTAAAAGTCATTTTTCTCATATTTTCAAAACAAAACCATGGGAACATCATATACATATAAAACCTTAATAAAAACAACCTCATGAGTATTAAAACACATGCATAATAACGTATGCAAAACATAATATGACATGACAAATAACATAGTAAAACACGACATAATATGGGAACCTTTTAGAAAGCAAAATGTTTAACTTACTTCTGAGTGTGGGGAGGTTTTTCAAACCTTTATTAAACCCCAAAACCTTTTAAAACACAATTAAAACATTTTCGGATAGGCAACCCATATAATCCACTCACCAATTAACCGAAACTTGCTTATTGAAGCCATAAAACACGTTTCAGCTTGTTTGATCACCTTCAAACGTGATCTCCTCATTTTTGACCTATTTCAAGCATAAAAAAAAGGTATTATTGCATCAAAATGCATCCAATCAACCTCCAACTCGCACCAATACATAACAACCTCTAAAACACCATAAAACTTAACCGAAAACTCACCAAAAAACTCTCCAAACACCTCCTAAACCTTAGGTCCGGGATTATATACTTAAAAGACATCTTAATTAAATATAAAAATTTCAAGATTCATATATTTAGGTATCAAAAACTCCCAAGTATCAACCTTTTACAAAAATCATTAAAAACAATGGAATTTTCATCACAAAAACTGATTTTATTGATTCAAGTCTTTAAAGATTGTTGTAATCAGCCAAGAAGTTGGTAATTTCAATAAAAAACTTAATAATTCAGAGGTTTGAATGATTCTCATCTCCAAATTTTATCCAACCTCCTTCCAAGTGTGAAAAGTAAGTAAAACAATGGGAAAACGATGAAAAACCAAGAGAATTTGAAGAAGAAAAATATAGGAATTAAAACTAACGAAATTTGATTTAAAAAGATTGATGTTTACCTTGAAAAAGATTAATAATTTCTTTCTTATGAATAGGGGGAAACGGAAAAAGAAAATATGGTGTTTAACACGAAAAATAGGATTTTTATTCTAAATTGGGGAATTTTGATTAATTAGACTAATTAAGGTGATTAAGGGTTTTTTTATATAGTTATCTTGGAAGGTTAGTTCAGCTAGATCAAATCCCCTTAAAGATTTAAATTTTTTGCCCAATTACAATTTAGTCACTCGATTTTCAATTTTATAAAATAGTCAATAGTTTCAAAATCTCAAGGACTTAAGGGTTAATTTTCAAAATTGATTTAACCAAATTCAAATATATATAAAATAACAATTTTAGAAAATTTTCTAACAATTTATTTTTGTCAAAAACTGGTTTTTAAGAATTTAATCTCGAATTAGGCTTAAAGGCTTATCAGGTTCACTAACTCGACTTCCAAAACATCTAAGCTCATTTTTGGGACGTTACATATATAGATAAAATAATTAATTCCAATGAGAAATAGAATTCTATTAAATCATAAGATATCAGTATGGTTTATTACAAGATTTAGCTATCATATTTATTTTATATTATTTTATTTGAGATATGATATATTTGGACTTTGACTGTTTTGGGACTTATTTTTAAAATTTTAGTGCAAGCTTGATATTAACTTTGATATTTATTTGGATATTTTTTTTTAGTTAACTTTTGATTTTAAATCATTTATTTAGATTCTTGGAGGATATTTATTTTTAAACAGATAATATTTTTAATCGTTTTGAAAAATGAATTTTCTACGTTGACCCTTGAAATTCAGTCAAACCTTATAACCCGATAGTATGGTTTACATTTATTGGTATTAGAGTTTGGTTCAACACTCGGGTTGTGAGGCTTACTATGAGACTTTCTAAATTTTTTTTCATTTTTGGTCATGTATTAAATGTTTTTGGGTAACATTAGGAATTTCTATGTTCTTTTATCTGTTAATGATTTTTTAAATTGAGTTTTAAATCTGAGACTTCGGTACCGAAACTTACCTTAGGTTATTATTTCTTTAGATGTTTGATAATGTCACCTCGTAGGAGTGTTAGACTTGCTTCGGATAGGGGTCGAGGTCCAGGCCGAGGTCATACTACTACCACGGTTAGTGAACCACCACATGTTGTTGATCATATGGAAATTCATGAGGAGTTACATGCGGTTGAGGAGGAAGAACATCATTTTGAGGGGCAACAGACCACTAGTGGGGTTCCTCAAGATCACCAGAATTTGCGAGAGGATATGTTTCATACAAATGATTGTCAGACTGTGGAGATGGATAGTATCATTGTCAACTGAAAGCTCTTAAACTATCTACGGAGACAATCAAAGGGTACCAGAGAGCCTATTTCTACTATATTCTTGAGTGCCGGTATGAAGATTTTCGATGGGGTGTCTAATGAACACCCATCAATGGCTGAGCTAAGGTTGCAGGATATTGAGAGGTTGTTTGAGGAGATGGACTATCCTACAGAGAATAAGATGAGAGCTGTAATTCTCAATTACAAAGTGAGGCATAACGTTGGTGGAAAGTTGAGCGTAGGTTGATTTCGGCTGACCAGTTAACTTGGAAAACATTTCGCAAGGCATTTTAGAATCATTCTGTGGGTGAAAAGTATCTTGCAGACCGTCATCAAGAGTTTTTAGATCTCAAGCAACAAAATATGTCATTGACTGAGTATGGGATACGATTCTTGGAGCTGGCTCAGTATGCACCAGGGGTTATTGATACAGAGAAAGAAAAGTGTTTTTGCTTCTTAAGGGATCTTTTTGTTCTGATCCAGATTCAAGTTGTCCTACATGAAGATGTTACATTTAATCGACTGGTTAACCGAGCCAAAAAAGTTAAGAGGATGGAAGCTCTCAAAGAAAGTGAAAGGACTCATGATAAGGATCGAGGCAAGAAACAATCATACTCGGCAGTTCAGACTGATTATACAGGTTATAATGGGAAAAGAGTGAGAGAGGAGTCTAGTTAGCAGGGTTCTCAGAGGGTGAGGCAGATAAGTTCTTCTAACAATAGAGTTGGTTCTATATTTTCTCAGCCTGCACTAAAGTGTTCATTTTTTCATAAACAACACTTTGAGGATTATCGTAGGATGACTCGTACATGTTTTAGATGTGGATCATGTGACCACATTTTTTAGATCATGCTCTTATCCCCGTACAAATGCTACTGGCAGAAGTTAATCTCATGTTACGATTCAGGCATCTAGTGGTGGAAGAGGATAGGGACAACCTGTTGCTCAGAGTACAGCTAGTAGGGGTAGACCTATTTAGAGTGGTGGTGCAACTGGATCTAGAGTTAGACAATCAAGCTTAGTTCATGCTACTAGAGCTTATGCAGATCATGATCAGCCGGATGTTATAGCGGGTACTTTCTCTTTACATTTTATTATGTACTTTGCTTTACTTGATATTGGTTTTACATATTCGTATATTGCGAGTGTGGTGTCTGGTGGGATAGAGGTTACAATTGAGGAAACTGATTATGTGGTAACTGTTCAGAGTTATGTAGGAGAACCGGTTGAGATTGGTAGAATTTATAGAAATTATCCTCTTAAAGTTCAAGGGAAGATATTTCCAGCTAATCTAATGGAACTTCCATTCAAGGAGATCAACCTTATTCTTGGTATGGACTGATTATCCTTACATCGAGTTAACCTAGATTGTGAGAAGAATAGAGCAACCTTGAAAATTATCGAGGGTCGAGAGGTGGTTCTTGTAGGTGAACGTAGAGGTTTATGTCTAATATGATATCGGCTCTCAAAGATGAGAAGATGATCAAGAAAGGTTTTTTAGCCTATTTAGCTTATATATTTGACCCGAGACAAGGTAATTTTGAGATTGATAAGATTCTAGTGGTAAAGGACTTTCCGGACGTTTTTTCAGAAGAATTGCTTAGTGTTCCAACAAGATGTGCTGATATAGATTTTGGCATCAAAGTTTATACAGGTACTGCTCCTGTGTCTATGGAACCTTACCGGATGGCTCCTAAAGAACTTAAAGAATTGAAGATTCAGTTGAAAGAGTTGTTAGATAGAGGGTTTATTCGCCCTAGTGTTTCCTCTTAGGGAGCCTCTATTCTATTTGTCAAGAAGAAGGATGGAACACTTCGTCTGTGCATTGATTACCGAAATTTGAATAAGTTAACAATCAAGAATAAGTACCCCTTCCTCGTATTGATGACTTCTTCGATCAGTTCTGAGGTGCTACCATGTTTTCTTAAATAGACATGAGATTCGGTTACTACAAACTCAAGGTTAAGGATTTTGACGTTTTTAAAACTTCTTTCTGAACACATTACGACCATTACGAGTTTCTTGTGATGCCTTTTTGGATGACTAATGCTCCAGTCCCATTTATAGATATGATGAATATGGTGTTTCAACCCTATTTAGACCATTTTATTATGGTATTTATTGATGACATCCTTGTTTATTCAAAATTTGAGGTTGAACATGAGGAACATCTTAGGGTTGCATTACAGACTCTAAGAGAGAATCAACTTTATGCAAAATTCAGCAAGTGTGAATTCTGGTTGAGAGAGGTGACATTTTTGGGGTATATAGTTTATACTAAAGGTATTCAACTTGATTGAAACAAAATTGAAGTTATCTTGGGCTAGAATAAACCTAAGAATGTTTCTGAGATTCGCAGCTTCTTAGGTTTAGCTGGTTCTTATCAAAGATTTGTAAAAGGTTTCTCGATCATTCCAGCCCCGTTAACCAAGTTGTTAAGGAAGAGTGTTCCTTTTTTCTGGGTGAAGCTCAGCAGGCTACTTTTGAGAAGTTAAAGACGATTTTAACTGAAGCGCCAATTTTAATTCAGTACGAGCATAGAAAAGCCTTTACGGTTTACAATGATGTGTCTCACACTGGTTTAGGATGTGTACTTATGTAGGATGGTAAGGTAATAGCTTATGAGTCGTGACATTTGAAAAACCGCATGAGTGTAATTACCCGACCCATGACCTTGAGTTAGCTGCAGTTATTTTTGCTCTTAAGATCTAGCGACATAACCTTTATGGAGAGAAGTGTTATATTTACACAGACCACAAGAGTCTAAAATACCTCCTCACCCCAAAAACGCTTAATTTGAGACAACAACGTTGGTTAGAGCTTCTAAAAGACTACGACTGCGAGATTGAGTATCATCCAGGAAAGACTAATGTTGTAGCTTATGCCCTTAGTCATAGTGCTATCTCGGATTTGAGAGCTTTATTTGCTAATTTGAATCTATTTGAGGATAACAGCTTTCTAGCGGAGTTTCAGGTTTTCCCTAATTTGATTTCTGAGATAAGAGTTGTGTCGCGTATCAAAAGTGCGCGTTTAGTGCAAGTGGACACATCGCAAGTAATAAGTGATAAGTATTTTATCGAGTTATCGTCTCCTTAGGGACCGGTATACTTAATATGCTTTCTTCACCTTCTTGTTCTGTAGAAAAAGTA
Source organism: Abelmoschus esculentus (assembly GCA_035048815.1). Classification (NCBI taxonomy): domain Eukaryota; kingdom Viridiplantae; phylum Streptophyta; class Magnoliopsida; order Malvales; family Malvaceae; genus Abelmoschus; species Abelmoschus esculentus. The sequence goes on from JAUCBN010000044.1 coordinate 4,843,618, forward strand.
AAGAACACAAGTGAGTTGATTTGATTTATCGAAACTAAAATAACTAAATAAAAATAAAGGATTGAAATAGTAGAGAGAGATGGGCTAGGATCCAGTTGCGTCGTATTGTGGAATTGATTGACTTGTCTCTGTCCAATGCAATCGTATATCACTGCCTCGGCAGCACTGCAGTTTACTGCCTCGACAGTGACAATAATGTCTGTCGCGGTAATCCCTTGCTCGTGGGCAGACTTTACCAAAGTTCGGCAAAGTGTCCTTGGATGACTCCGCTTATCCCTAAGTCAGAGTGCTGTTGATGACTAGTCCTTGATGATACCTCCCGGCGTAAACCAATTATACTCACCAACCAATCTCACACTTCTTTTAGCCGCTGAAACTCTTAACCTATCCCTAGGCCGAGTTAGTATTTCGCGATTGAAACACCGTACTTACCCCTTTCGTGAATCTAACTCTCCCGAGCTTAGATAAATGGATGATTCACAATATCCTCTCCCGAGCTCAATTGTGAAAACAAGGAATAACAAAGGATAAGCAAACCTTGATAACTTTATTGCATTGAATCAAAGACAAAGTACAATCTCCTCTCACAAATACTCGACAACCTTCACCTAATCCCTAAGAAGGTTTAGAACATAATGGAGAGGAATACAACTTGGAGTAGGGAACAAGTCAAGTACATAAATCGGCTAAGGAGGCTTTCCCGCGTGGTATTCCTTTGGGCTTTTCCTTGTGCTAGCCAGCTCCGATCCATGGGCTTCAAGTCCAGACACGTTCCTTGGATTTTTGTCTTTCCATCGCCTATAGTCTTGCTTCCTTTCTTTCTGTTGCTGCCTCGGCATCAGGTCCTGCCTCGGCCTTGTCCCTGCCGCGGCACTGGTTCTCCTGCACAGATATGAAAACGCAGTAAAACGTGCATTTTTCTGCAAATATTATCTATATGAGTATAACTTCTAAATATATAACATTAAGCACATGCATTGGTCTGAGTGGGTGTATAGTTGATGATTAATGCCCATAAAAGGAGTAAAAAGTGATAGTGTGTTGAGCACTTATCACACCCCCAAACTCGAACTATTGCTTGTCCTCAAGCAATGCAAACCATCAATTTGCCGAACTCTACTCTCTCTTGGTCTTACATGTCCATCTATTCTCCCCACCATAACTAGGCCTATTCTTAAGCATTAACCATTCGGTTACTCAAGGGTTTACCTAGAAACAAACTATAAGAATTGTGAGTGTGTGCGTTTTTGTGGACAAGTTGATTAAAGGCTTTGTTGGATAAACTCTAAGTTCAAGACAAATAGACATTGGTTAAGTGTTCTCTTCTTTTTCAAACCCCAAATCTTGAGCCAGTTTCGGGCACCTCAAAGACTTGTGTTTTTCTTTTCACTAAATTCCTTCTTTCTTTTTAATATTCCTTAAAACATACTAGAGCCAATTTCGGGCACCTCTAGCATGAAAAAGAGACTTTCTAGAGCCGGTGGTAGGCACCTCTAGTTACTTTCCAAAAATCTAAGTCTTTATCACCTAAGTTCATTAAAAGAATTCCTATAATCCAACAAGTCCCAAAAGTGTTTAAAGTTCTTCCTATAGTAAGCTTCTAAGTTTTCCTCCTTAAGCATCCTAAGGTTGAGCCCTCTTAACATAACCTAAACATGGTAAGGAGAAAGATTTCTATAGCCTTAAAGAGTAAACTAAGGCAATACTGATGATGAGCAGTGCAAGAAAGCAGCAAATTCAAGTAAGGTGGGGAGCATAAAAATTTAAAAAAAATCACTAGAATACTCCCTTTTCGGCAAGGCCGCGGCAGTAGATTGCTGCCTTGGCAGTGAATCTGCACCCTCAAACTCAAACCAAGCATTGTCCTCAATGCTTTATATTTGAAGAAGTAAGCGGCAAAACAAAATATGAATATAATAAGCCGCAAATAGAAACAGTAAAAGCAATTTATATTTGAATAAGGGACAAAGATATTTAAAGCGACTCCGAAGAGCTGCTTGTAACAATTTTCCTCCTCGGCCTAGCTGTCAATTGCTTTGTCCTTGGTGAAGGCGATGGTTGTGCCTTTGCTTGCCGGGGCGGTTGGACTCGAGTGGGTGGTGTCCTTTGCATTGGGGCTTCTACCTCCTCTGCTTCTTCTACATCAGCCATCTCTTCGGTTAGCATCACGTCTGTTCCTCCTCTCATTGCCGTGGCTCCTTCGGTGTGGTGTGTACTTGGTCCGGCGGTGGTGGAGCTTTGGTGCACATAAGCATCTATCTCGGCCGATAGACTGCCCATGATGATTGGTGATCGGGGTGGAGTGCTGAAAACGGCCCTCCGCTTGGATGGCCTTCTGCTGATAGACGAGGCCGCGGCAGAATCTGCCGCCCTAGATGGGTCGGCAACCTGGTATTGGGGTTGAGGGTCTGCATGAAAGAATGGCCTTGGTCCTCCCGGGGCTAGTGTAGTTTTGGTGTAAGGTGCGGCTGTGACGAACATGTTGCTTGGGAACTCCGAAAATTGTACTCCTTGGTCTGGGAAAGCGTGCAGCATCATTTGGGCTAAGGTTCCATTGAAATACCTTTGGTACTCCATGTACCGTTGTTGTCTAAGGTCCATTGCTGCCATCCGTTGCAAGATCTCTTGGGACGAGTCTGCTGCGGCAGAGGTGTGGGCAGTACCAGGCATGTCTACCGTGTACTGGGCCCTGGTAGCAGTATCGGCAGTGAACTGCTGCGGCGTTGCTTGGACAGGTTCTGCTTGTGTGATTTGCATGACTTTGTGGCAGAAGTCTCTGGTCCATCCTCGTCGTGGGGGCGTGTATTCGTCCGTTTTTTCAATGGGTACACCTGTAGAAACACATAAACCCGTAATCAAGCAAGGGAAATACAATGGTCCTCTATCTTTCTTACCGCACTCGTGAATTTCTCTTTGGATAATCTCGCCAACATTGATGGTCCTCTTGTTGATGATGGATTGGATAAGCACCAATCTCTTGCGATCCAACGTGCTATTGTGTGATGTTGGGATAAGGCGTCGTTTGACGAAGGTATTCCACATCTTGGCCTCCGGCTTTAGGCTTTGTCTTGTTACGTATCCTCGATGGGTACCAGTTTCCCATGGGGTTTTCCCGTAACAAAGATCGTCTTTAATGAGTTCATAGTCCTCGGCAGTGATATCTTCCAAGAATTCGGCATGGATATCACTGTTTGGGGTGAGGCCGTAGAAATTATTGATCGTCTCGGCATCGAGCTGGACAGGCCTACCGCGGCAGTGAACAAAGAGGGAGTCTTTGCTGGGCCCATGAGCGTAGAACTCCCGCACGATCGTGGCGTTCGCCTGAGCAGGTTGCAGACAGAAAATTTCCCAATTCTGGTACTTAATTCTGTCATATAGGTAGTGTTCAATGTCGTAGTTCTCTTCGTCCGCATGTTGGAAACCTTGCTCTTCCCAAAGTTGCCTAGCGATGAAAGATCGGTTGAATTGATCTTCAACGTTGGCTGGGGCGAATCTTTTATATGTTGCCATCAAGATAGAGAGATGTGAGTTCTTGGAGTTTTTTCTTGAAGAGAATCTGGAGATTTTACAAGAATTAGTAGGCAGAGAGTAATGTGAGAGAGATTGTTATGAATATTAAAGAAAATAAGAAAGTAAGAGTGAATAGTTCAAGAGGAAGGAGTTTCTTATATAGGCCTCGGCCTTGTGACCGTTGAAGCCACTAGCCGTTTGTAACCGTTTCCTTTTTCTACCGCGGTAGGAATCTCGGCAGACTAGCCGTTACACTATTCTACCCGTTGGGAATGCTGCGGCCCTGACACTGTTTTATTGCCTCGGCAGAGTTCCTGCTGTGAACTACTTTTCCCTTATTCTTGCTTATTAACCTAAAAAATAAAACACACGGAAAGAGATAATACTTAAAGCAAAAATAAATAGAAAAATAAAAATAAACTACTAACCCTAATATTATAATAAAGAAAAGGGGAGAGGTCATGTTACTGGTGGAGAGCATGCAAATGCATCTCCCAAAATTATTCTCTCCTTTTGGCCCGAATTGTGAGTCGGTTGTGGGTCACTCCTTTTTGTTGTGTTTTTATCCACCTTGGGCTTAATCTTTTTGCCGAATATCCTACCGAGTAGACTGCCCAGGTAGGATATCTTGGTATCTATTGTGTGAATGGCCTTGCACTCCTCTGGATCATCATACTTCTGTAAGTTGTGGAATGCGTTGAGTTTGACGTGTTGGTCATTGACCCGCATTGTCAACTCTCATTTTTCCACGTCAATAAGGGTGCGTCCAGTTGCAAGGAAAGGTCTCCCAAGGATGATCGGTGCATTGTCATCTGCTTCACAATCAAGGACAAGGAAGTCGGTAGGAAAAATAAACTTGTCAACTCTTACCAGTATGTCCTCGATTTTGCCTTCAAGTTGCACATAGGATCGATCCGCTAGTTGGAGCATCACTGTTGTCGGCTTTGCCCTTCCAATTCCAAGCTTTTGGAAGACTAATTTAGGCATGAGATTTATGCTTGCTCCAAGGTCGCATAGGGCCTTACCTTCATAGCTCTTACCTATCGCACAAGGTATAGTAAAGCAACCAGGATCTTTTAACTTTGGTGGCATGCGGTTATGCAACATTGCCATGCATCCCTCGGTAGCAGCCACTGTCTCAAACTCACCTATTCGTTTCCTCTTTGACACCATGTCCTTTAGGAACTTGGCATAGTTCGACATTTGTTCAATAGCTTCAATAAAAGGTATGTTGATGTGGATTTGCTTCAAGATGTCGAGGAACTTCTTGAATTGCTGGTCTTGTTTTTGCTTTTTTAACCTTTGTGGGAAAGGTAGTGGTGGTCTCATCTCATCCAGGGTTTCTTTAGTTCGAAATTTTATACCTGGCACCACTGGAGTTGTTGCTGCCTCGGCAGGCTGCTTAGGAGCTGCAGTGCTTTCTGCCGGGGCAGTGCTATTAGCTTCAATTTGCTCAGCCTCTTCTTTTGCTTGATCCGATGATTGAATTTGGCTCTCTGGGATCTTCTCCTTCAGCTGTAGACCACTCCTAGTAGTGATTGTTTTGCACTGTTCATGGCTCATTACCTTAGCAACTTCAATATTGTTAGGTAGGCCTCCTTGTGGTCTAGTGTTTATGCATTGAGCAAATTGCCCAACCTGAGTTTCCAGCGTTTTAATGGCCGCTTCTTGGTTTTGCAACCTAATCTCAGTTCTATTCATGAAGGCATCTTTCCTCTTGATGAAATTACTATTTTCTGCCATGTATGACTCAATTTTCATCATGAAAGCCTTTAGCGTGTTTTCCAATGAACTTACCGATTGCTGCTGCATCTGCTGCTACGGCATCAGTTGTTGGGCTTGCTGCTGCGGCATCGGTTGCTGAAATCCCGAAGGTTGGGTGATTGGATTTAAGGCATTGTTAGGGTTACTCCATGATAGGTTTGGATGCCTCTTCCATGAGGGGTTGTATGTGTTGGACATCACATTGTTGCGGTTGTAGTTCCCAACATACATACCAGTTTCTTGATTCATGCAATCAAAGGAACAGTGGTTGCCTCCACATATGTCACAATATGAATCAATTACCTTGACCTCACGTGTATTTTGTTGTAACTGTAGGTTTTGCACCATCTTGGTAAGAGAGGCCAATTGTGCTGCCACTGAGCTTGATGTGTCTAATTCATTTACCGTGGCTTGGCGTCTTACTCCCCCTCGCCTAGATGTAGGAAACAGAAAGTCATTCTTTGCGAGTTTATTCAATATTTCAATAGCTTCCTCAGGTGCTTTATCCAAGAGTGTTCCGTTTGCTGAGGCATCTAACATCATCCTTGTCGGGACATTCGTGGCATTGTAGAACATTGTCACTTGCGTCCATAGGGGAAATTCATGCAAAGGACACTTGTGCAATAGCTCCCTGTAGCGCTCCCATGCCTCGTACATTGGTTCGTCTTCTGCCTGTCGAAAAGAAGTAATTTCATTACGTATTCTATCATATAAATTAGTGGGATTAAAGCGAGTAATGAAATCACGGCAAAGTTCACTCCAGGAACCAATAGATCCTGCTGTAATGCTATTTAACCAAGTTTTCGCTCTATCCCTCAGTGAATAGGGGAATAGCTTTAATCGCAAGACATCTTCATGGACTCCTTGGATTTTGAAAGAGTTGCAAATTTCCATGAAGGACTTGAGGTGCTGCCTTGCGTCTTCAGTTGCAGACCCACCAAATTGTCCAATTGTATTTAACATATTGAACATAACGGGTTTGAGTTCAAAATGGGCTGCTTCAATCTCCGGTGTAACGACTCCTGGGTTTAATCCGTTTAAGTCCTCTTCCAGGAAGTCCCTGACAGTGAGCTGTCGCGGCCCAGGTGGCGGCGGAAGTCCTCCATTGCCGGCAGGTAAGTTTTGTCCTGCCGGGTGTTCTGCCATGGCTCCTTGGATCTGTCTCCTCAACCTTTGCCTTGTTCTTTCGATCTCTGAATCTAACTCGTACAAGGGGTTGGTTGGATTGGCCCTGGTCATACACCACGAAAAACAAAAGTAAAATAAAAATAAAAATAAACAAGAAAATAAAGAAAACAAAATTTAGTTGCCAGTCCCCGGCAACGGCGCCAAAAACTTGTCGCGTGTCAAAAGTGCGCGTTTAGTGCAAGTTGACACATCGCAAGTAATAAGTGATAAGTATTTTATCGAGTTATCGTCTCCTCAGGGACCGGTATACTTAATATGCTTTCTTCACCTTCTTGTTCTGTAGAAAAAGTAAAGAACACAAGTGAGTTGATTTGATTTATCGAAACTAAAATAACTAAATAAAAATAAAGGATTGAAATAGTAGAGAGAGATGGGCTAGGATCCAGTTGCGTCGTATTATGGAATTGATTGACTTGTCTCTGTCCAATGCAATCGTATATCACTGCCTCAGCAGCACTGCAGTTTACTGCCTCGACAGTGACAATACTGTCTGCCGCGGCAATCCCTTGCTCGTGGGCAGACTTTACCAAAGTTCGGCAAAGTGTCCTTGGATGACTCCGCTTATCCCTAAGTCAGAGTGTTGTTGATGACTAGTCCTTGATGATACCTCCCGGCGTGAACCAATTATACTCACCAACCAATCTCACACTTCTTTTAGCCGCTGAAACTCTTAACCTATCCCTAGGCCAAGTTAGTATTTCGCGATTGAAACACCGTACTTACCCCTTTCGTGAATCTAACTCTCCTGAGCTTAGATAAATGGATGATTCACAATATCCTCTCCCGAGCTCAATTGTGAAAACAAGGAATAACAAAGGATAAGCAAACCTTGATAACTTTATTGCATTGAATCAAAGACAAAGTACAATCTCCTCTCACAAATACTCGACAACCTTCACCTAATCCCTAAGAAGGTTTAGAACATAATAGAGAGGAAAGAAACAAGAATAGAAATCGGCTCTCCCCCTAGGTATTTCCGTCTATTGTACATTGGGTGGCTAGGTCCTTATATAGGCTAGACCTAGGGCAAACCTTTCCTAAGTAGAATACAACTTGGAGTAGGGAACAAGTCAAGTACATAATAATAATATATTTCCAAGTTTGCTTTGGCTAAGGAGGCTTTCCCGCGTGGTCTTCCTTTGGGCTTTTCCTTGTGCTAGCCAGCTCCGATCCTGGGCTTCAAGTCCAGACACGTTCCTTGGATTTTTGTCTTTCCATCGCCTATAGTCTTGCTTCCTTTCTTTCTATTGCTGCCTCGGCATCAGGTCCTGCCTCGGCCTTGTCCCTGCCGCGGCACTGGTTCTCCTGCACAGATATGAAAACGCAGTAAAACGTGCCTTTTTCTGTAAATATTATCTATATGAGTATAACTTCTAAATATATCACATTAAGCACATGCATTGGTCCGAGTGGGTGTATATTTGATGATTAATGCCCATAAAAGGAGTAAAAAGTGATAGTGTGTTGAGCACTTATCAAGTTGAACAGCCTATTGATGTATTTTTATTTCACCGTATGCGAGAGGTAAAGGAAGGCACATACAAGGATTTCTCTATTGATCAAGACGGTGTTCTTTGCTTTTGAGGGCGATATTGTGCATGCTTGATATTAACTTTGATATTTATTCGGATATTTATTTTTAATTTACTTTTGTTTTTAAATCATTTATTTGGATTCTTGGAGGATATTTATTTTTAAACAGATAATATTTTTAATCGTTTTGAAAAATGAATTTTCTACGTTGACCCTTGAAATTCGATCAAACCTTATGACCCGATAGTAGGAGTTACAAAGATGGTGGTTCTGATGTTAGTCTTTAGGATGATGTTTAGGTTCCATTTGTCGGTCCTCTACGACCTTAGATTAACTTAAATACGGATAATTTTAGATACTTTAAGCTTTGGTGATTTGTTCATGAGAATGGTCATTGGGATGTTGATCATTTAGTTGATATTCTAGTGCCTTCAGTAATTTTCTATGTTATAAGTGTAATACCTCCTTTTAATGGTATTCTCCATGATACAATAGATTAGAATCTCACATCTACTGGGAAAATTTTTATTACTTCTGCTAACTCGAACCATATAAAGTAATTATGGGAAGAGACTAACACTAAATGGTTATGCATCTGGACTTTTCTGGTAAAACAATGCATCTCCATATTTTGCTGGCTCATTCTTCACCAACGTCTTATAAAAAATATTAAATTTTATTGTTGGGGGCTATCATTGGACCGATCATGTCCATGTTATAAATGTTGTTATGAATCTACCCTTCATTATGTGATTATCTATCAACTAAGGAATTGTGGAAGACGATTGTACCACCAACCAAGCATGCTCTCTTCTTCGACTCCAACTTGGAAGACTGATTTTTGAAGAATATTGATAATTCACATTTGATCGATCCGAACTTTACCCATTGGTGTTGTTTCTTTATATCCCTCTTTTAGAATCTATGAAAGCATCGTAATGATTTTATCTTTAATAGTGTTTGTTTAACCTTAATAGGTATCTATAAGAATGTCTTATTTGGGATACCTACTTTGTGGAGTCATTTCCATTACAATGACTCATGCTCATTCATATATTGATTAAATAAAACAAGATACTCCTCAAGTGGATTGGTTTTGTCTTAATAATAATAATATTGTGTCTCTTGGTAATCGTACTAGTATAATATGGGGAGTCATTCGTGGTTCTTTAGATGAATGAATCAAGTCTTACTGTAAGTTTGTTAGTATTGTTTCACTGCTACATGCTGAGCTCTGAAGTATTCTTATAGGCCTTTAGTGGCTTGGTTTTGGGGCGTGGCTTGTTTACAAGTCCATTCTGATAGAGATGTAGTTATTCGTCTGGTGTTTGATCCTATCATTGTTAATAGTCCTTTGAATTTGGTTAAAGTTATTGTTTAGTTGTGTAAACATAATTAGTCTCTTCACTTTAAATGAGTACCTCACGAACATAATATGATCGCCAATTGTTTGTCGAAGCTTACTCCTTCTGGTTTTCAATTGGTGATATTTGATGATATACCCGACCAAATCATCTCTCTCCTCCATTTTGGTTGTTTTGGTCCATCGTATTATCATCATAGTCGTGCAAATTAGGAAACTATTTGATAATCTATTTACATTTTTTGTATGCCAATTTAACTTTATGACTCTTTTAATGACACAATGTTTACTCTTTTTTCTCCATTTAGGTTAAAAAAGTGTTTTAACGAGATTTATGGTATCATTACTCATTTAATTAAAAAATAAAAATTTGACTACACATAAAAAATGAATAATATAGGATTACAAGTCTAGGATCTAACATAAGTATAAAAGTTTATGGCTCGGTTTACCGAGTATAAGATGGAGTATAATAGTAGTCTTAACTATTTTTGTGTTTACAATTATGTTTCTCAGATATTTAAACATGGTATGAAATTACAATTCATTAAAGACATATCTTTTAGGAAGAGAGTAATGGTCCCGTGACTAGTGGTATCGGAGCGACCCTTTAACTGTCTGATTTCACGCCGAGCGCCCATGAGAGGGGTATGTAGGGTGAATAATTGTGATAAGAGGTCAATCACGAGAGCGAAAGCTCGTGATAAGAGGTCAATCACGCTTGAAAAGAGGCAATGAGCATTAATCTCACAGCGGAAAGAAAAAGTGAGGTATTGAGATATATAAACGAAAACGTTGCACATCCTATCAGGCATATTTTTTAGAAAGAAAGTAATGGCCCGTAACAAAAAAAAATATGGAAGGGATAAGACTGACAACAAATTTGTTAGAAATCACTATAAATTAGATGCAATTTGTTTATGAATTAATTATAATATGTTGAAATTGTTGAATCTGTTGGGCTAATTAGTTGGTTGGTTGTAATCTTTTGGATATAAAAACCTACCTCATGTAATTGGATAATGCAAATATCTCGTAATTTATTTCTAATATTTTAGAAAATTAATAATAATTAGATTTTTTTTAATGCTCTCTTAAAAATCTTAATATTTCAGTAATCTAAATCAATTGTCGTTCTCTTTCACTCATCTATTTTTATAGTAATCTTAACTTCCCTCTATTTCTCACAACTTCTGTCATGTTCTTATTATCTCATATTTTTATAGGAATTTAACTTTGTTTCCAGAGAATAATGGTGTATCTAAATATCTTAGGAATTGTTTTATTTAAGATCATTATGATTATTGATTATTTTCATTTGAAATTTCTAGTTTATTAATTTTATTACTGTCAAGATTCTAGATTATTAATTTTATTAATTGTTTTATTTAAGATCATTATGATTATTCTGTTTTCATCATTTCCTTTTCCTTTAAATTTATGTTCCTATCACTCTCTCTATGATTCCTTAAAACATAACTTTGGTGGTGTTCATGGCCCTCTAATCCTAATGCTGTTTCAGCCTAGGAGGGAAAAGGAAACTTCCCACTCATCAAACATAGAACCAGACAAATCCAATCACATTGTCGTCTTTTTCATACTTTTTGATGACCAAAATGCAACAAAAAATAAATCAAAATCAAACAAAACAACCCCTCGTTCCTCATGACTTTCAGCCTTTTCAAAGACATAGGAAGCATCCCAACTCCCCCTCATCAAAATGGTAGGACTCAAGGTTTGCAAGTGATAATATAAATATAAACACATTATATATAAACATCTTTTGTCACATTAAAGATTGAAAGTAGGAAAAATATACAAACAAGTCAAAACGCACACAAAAATGTGGGTAATCTAGTTGGTTGTCACAGGATGAAAAACAGTATTTTATTGTTGAAAAATGAAACACTCAAATCATAATGGAATGCCAGAAAACACTGATGAGACCTATAACAATTTTCTTCCTGTTCTTAAACCAGAGAAAAAAAATCTTATCAGTAAAAAAGATGACCAACAGTTTTTTCATTGATCAGGCTCTTTGAATGAAAGTTTTCTCTTGGTGCCAACACCAATACTGACAGCAGAAGACTTCTCAGTAGCATGAGAAAATGAAGAATAATTAGAGGAAATTACAGATTTTGGTGTCTTGGATTTCCTCATCTCTATTTCCTGTATCATATTGTAGCAGAAAAACACATGTTCCTGTATCAAATATCCAATGCAACATTCACCATAGAGTTCCAACTTCCAAATTGTACACAAAATGAGACAAATATAATGCAAGAAGATAGCTCACACTTTCTGAAGCTCCCCAGAATGAAATGAAATCCGTCTTAAGCTTCATTGCTTTTCTTGTTAATCTTTCATCGCAAGACGCAGCCAAAACAGCCGCTGCAGCAACAACGGATGATCGATGTTCGACCAAATTGATTTCTGCTTCGAAAAGGTCAATCCATAATCACAACAATGCAAAGATGAGATCAAAAGAACATCCAAAGGTAGATTTTCGAATTATACCTTTTATTATAACCACAATATATTGCAGAGCTTTCGAGATTAATCCTTTTGGTCTGACAGATTCACCATAGAATTTATGGATGAAGTAAGACAAATAAACGAAAGGCGTTACAGAACTCAATTTCCATTCCAGAGTACTAAGAACCAATAACTCCATTCTTTGAATCGTTTTATTTTCAAAGTGGTAAACTTGTGTAGGGAATTCTGATAAAACAGGTACTCTGCGTTCTTCCATTTTTGCTGCTATTGATAAACATGCCACAGACAATAATCGGACTGCCCACAATTTCCCATCCTAATCAATACATACAATACAAACACGTTGTTACTTACAAAAGCAAGAAACTTTTCATCAGACCATTGTTTGAACAATGAAAAACAAGAGCTTACATCGATGGATTTCTTCGAGAGAAATCTATCCAAGTATATTACAGAGAGATATGCGGTATGGACTTGAAACCCAAAGTGTGTTCTTGTCTGTATCAAAAAATAAGAAACCAATCTTTTTAATCAAAAAAGGAACATAAAAAACAGATTAAGAGATAAGAAGATACAAACATTGAAGATCCATTCAATGGCATTCAAGCGAGCACATAGCAGCCAGTTATCTCGATCGGTAATTGGACAATCACTCGCTGAAGTATAAGTTTCTCTTCGAACCAAACTCTCGATATACTCATCGTCCTTAGCATCCAAGTAAAGACTTTCATCGTCGTCTTCTAGCTCTGTTTCAAAACAACAAGCTTCTTCTTCTGTTTCATGACACAAGAGACTAGAGAAAGAACAGGAACCCTCGAACTCCCCCATTTGTTTCTTGAACAACTGCTATATAATAAGAGTTTGGTCGTTTGTTTTCTTGAACAACTGCTATATATGTTGTTCTGAATCCACGTTTGAGGAGATTTGACTTGTGAGGACTGGTGGTGAATTGATGAGCAGGGGAACCGGGAAAAGGGTAGTTGATGATGAGATTCGCGGTTTTGGTGCCGCCAATATTAGCGGACGAGATAATAAGAGAAAAGGAGGCGTTATTTGGCAGTTACAGTACCGAAAGTAAATCTTTGTACTCTACTCGGACACTTCTCTCCATTAAGTTCTGAATCTTTGGGAGATTCAGCTAAGAAAATTTTATTTTTATAATGATGTAAGACGAGGTTATCGGAAAAAATATATATAAGTGATGCATGTAATTTAGTTTGTTGATTTTTTATATGAATTATTCATCTAATAAATTATACTTTAAGTATTTGCTCTTTAATTTTATTTTTGCATATTGTATATATTTTTATTAATTCACATTTTTAAATATTCCACGAGAGTTTAAGTTAAAACATTCTTTCATAAAAAAGCAAATATTACCATATAATTGTATCATAAAATTTTAAAAAAAAATATTTTTTTCTTTAAATCTTTTATTCCAATTACCTTTTATTTAAAAGTTTAGATATTTTCTATATAAGGTTTAAATGGCAAAATTGGTTGGATGTTGTATCCAATTTTTTTATTTTAAAAAGTATAGATGATCCTAATTTATTTCAAAAAAAGTATAGCACTTTGAACAGTGTATTTTTGAGGCCGGGAGAAACACACTCCAACTTCATAGAAATTAAAAAAATGTTGAGGACTACTTGCTTTCTACCGACCCTCAAGCCAAATTGTATAAAAAATAAAATATTTTGAAGTCTGCAAACCAAATAAGCATGAGGCCGGTTTGTTTTCATGCAGACCTCAAATTTTTTTAATTTTTATTTTCGAATAAACATGAGGTCGGGTTTTTTTCATGGGGATCTCAAAAAAAATTATTTTTTATATCGAATAAGAATAAGGTTGGGTTGCTTTCCCTTAGCCCTCACAATTTTTTTTAAATTTTGTTGAGGTCGGAGTGTGTTCCTCCCGACTTCAAAATTCACTGTTCAAAGTACTATAGTTTTTGAAATAAAAAACAATCATCAATAGTTTTTAAAATAAAAAAACTTTGTTGCAATATCCAACCGATTTTACGAGGTTTAAACTACTCAAATTCTTCATCGCTCGTAAACATAAATTTGAAAGGATAATATAATTAAAAATATATTAAGTCAAACATGTTTAAAAATTAAATCAATTGAGATCTATTAATTGATTATCGATTGACTAGTCAAGGTTGTTTATCTTATATTATATGTAGGGTTGAGCATGATTAACCGTAAAACCTAAAACTGATCCGAATCAAAGCGTTTGGACGATTTATGATTTATAATTTTATAAATCATAGTTAACCGAATTGAATCGAAATTAATTTTAAATTAAATAAGGTACAAATATGTATTTTATATTTAAAATATTATAAATACATTTTTAATTATTACTCTTTAACTTAAAAATAATTTTTTAATAAATATTTATAAAAAACATCTTGAAGTTTTATCTTTTAATATTTAAAAATCATAAAATAAAGTTAGTTTGTTAAAATAAAATATAAAATTTTAAAAAATTGGAAACTAAAGTTAATCAAACCGAAAACTGACGGTTACTAAAATATATTACAGAATTAAATTGAAACCGAACCGAATACCCCCTACTTGTATGAGTTTGAATCATTTATATTTATCAAACAAAGTATAGAAAAAGTAAATGTTTGCTGACTTGTTGTATGTGTGATAGGTTGACTTTTGAATAAAAAATAGTATAATATGATTCAAAATCTATGAAGTGTAACATTTTGTTTTTTCCATGTGTTATATTTTACCACCAATCCATAACTAATCTTTTATTTTTCCATGTTAGCATTTAACTTAATTCATTTTTGGATCATCTTCTTCTCGGTATCTCTATGCATACACATGTCTATAACTGCCCCTGATCTTAGCAAGACTAACCACATGTAATTTTACCCAATGATGTTTGTATATGTTAAGTGTGAGATTAGATTAAGTTGTGTATAAATGGTCGAGAGAAATCAACACACACCTTCATGTCCCACTGCAACACTACCCGTACATGATAACACCCACATTCACCAAGGGATGAGGATATATGGTGTAGAGAGTGAAAAGGGCATAGAATAAGATATGATGATAAACTTGACTGTCATAGCTTCAGTAGGGAAAGAAAAATGATCCAACTCAGGAAGTGAGTGCGGTGAGGAGCGTCTTCACGTGCAAAAAGACTGGACCAGTCTGGGGTTTTTATATCAACAACAACACGCTCCTTCCCCCCTCTATATGCTAATGCTAATGCTAAACTAATCTCCCTTGCCCCCTAGTGTCTTCTCTTGGACCCCTCACAGGATCCCACTTAGACAAATATCAAGAATATATAACACATCTTCTTGGGGATATATAACAGAAGTATATAGCAGAAATTGCTGGGGGATAAGACTTGTGTGGAGTTTTGACAGATTTCTTGTATTGACATGCTACATTCCATCCATGCTGAGCTTACAGAATTTATACATCTGTTGGGAAAATCATGGCCATCTGTTGCCTGGAATTGCAAGTTATGTTTACAGCTTACAGCTTACAGCTTAGATAGCTAATTGTTGTATATATACAACTAAATAGGGTGGCCTGGCCAGTGGCCACACATGAAAGTCAAGACCAGTGTTGTAGCGGTGTGCAATCATGAACGTGTATAATAGCTTCATATTTTTTTAATATTAAAACGATATTAAATTTTATTAAAATAAAAAAAATACAAATAACCCAATAATCGTTAATATTATTGATTGCGTGTATTAGACTTGACAAAAATATATACTACTGGGGACTATGTTTTTAATCATTATAATAAATTAATTAGTTCATATTAATTAATCAACTATATATCTTATACTACATATAACACATTATGGATTGCACGTATTAGACTTTTATTGCCACAGCTACACATAAACAGTAAAATTTACAGATTGTAACTAGTGGGACATAGTTTATCAAGTTTTAAGTTTCACAATGAAATACGAAATATAAGCAAAGATAGCTGTAAAAAGTATTGTAGTGTAGTTGGTTATCAAATTAGTCTAACGCACTGAAAGTCTCCTTGTAACCCCAAGTGATAACCACCGATCTTTCTGGATCTACTCCTCCTTGTAACCCCAAGCCTTCATGGGCCCATCCCAACAGATCTCTACCTTTTTTTGAACCCAGAACAACGAATGTTATTAATCTGTCTCTGATAATATTTAGCTCAAATTTCCCATGCATTCTATGTATGAAAATACTCCTGTGTAAGATTTACTTTTAAGTTATTTAATTTTTTATCAATGTAAAAAATATAAATTGAAGATGAGATGAAGTTTGTTTTTTATTATATACTTTTTAGAGTGAGCTGAAGCAGTCATTGCAATGTAGGAAACAAGATAGCAGAAAGAGTCGAAGGCAACAATTTTAAATGTCCACTTTCACTTTTAAAGCTGTATTTTGTTACCTTGTCCTGATATAGAAACACCCATGGGAACCTTTTTGTTCTGCCTGAGCTTCAGTTTGACATTACATTCATTTCTGTGTAGTTTTCTTTTCTGTAATATTTACTGTTTTACTCAAATAAAGCAATCGTAGTATACCAACTAGAAGTAAACTAAAACTCGAGATACAGAATCCTAGATGGCTCCAAAGTCCAAACCAAAAGCAATGTTGCAAAATTGAAACATATATTATTAGTAATTTATCAAAGAAATGCAGACCATTGCATATTTGCATGTAGGAATATATCATCAAAAAGTATTCTTCTTTTTACTAAAAAAAAATTACAGGAATATGATTTATGTTAAGAAATTTGAGTCTTGATCATTGCATGTGTGTTGAAGTAGACAAAGAAAAATATGTGGCTTGCCTGTTACCTCGCCCGGCTTGTTCTTCATTCCGTCATCCATTTCATTGTCTGATGTAGATGATGGTACCCTTCACTTTTCCTGCAATCTATCCTTATTATTACAAAAAGAAAAGGGCATAACCCACAAACCAACAGTTATGTCTCCATGTGAACCGAAGATTGAGTTGGCATGCTATGTTTTTCATTACTTCTTTATTCTATACCTTCTGCATGCTTCATAATGGAAAATGAGACATCTTTGCTGTTGGTTCTGCTGGAAAAAAAGAAAAGGGTATAACCGTGGGAGTATGAGCAAATTTGATATTTCTTAGAACCTGTATTCACACAACTTCATGGAGACAAGCTTTCATCATCTGAACTTTCATCTTGTCTCATATTATACCTGTTGAGAACGGGTAGTGAAGCGGTTGCAGATATCCGAAAGGATCTAGCAGAACCCACCAGAGTTCTATCCTGAATTTGCCCCACTTCCTTGCAGACACGATCCAATATAGACAGGAAATCTCTCACAATCAAGAAGATTCTGAAAGGATGAGCTTCTTCCTTTACTGCATTCCCATGAAAATATTCAGTAACTTCTTTCACTTGCAGTAAAGCTCTGCTTTCATCGGCCTTGATCTTAGATATCTCTTCTTCAGCCTCTTTTAGAAACATCCTCGTTGAGTTGAAGAAATTACCCTGCATATCCGGCTTTTCGTATTGTAAAACCAACCTGACCTTGTCAAGCCCCAATTCGAGCTTTGACACGTAACTGCTTAGGACATCTGAGTCCATTCCTGCTGCATTCTTGACATTGCCAAGGTCTCTGCTCAGCCCGGCCACAACCTGTAACCCTTGCTTCCTGAAATCCTCCTCCTTAATGTTGGATGACATTTTGTTTTCGGGATTTCCATTCGTAGAGTTAGTGTTAGCACCTTCGGATCTAATGATCTCCTGAACAACAAAGTGCAGTAGTGTTGTTTTCCCATCCGTGCCCTTTATATCAACAAGTTTCAAGAGGGTATCAAGTTTAAAAGCTTTAGCATCACCACGATTGGTACCGTCATTCATCCGGTTTCCCGTCCTCAGAACAGCCTCTAGGAGTTTGAGGAATAACCGGCTATTCTTCAATTCTTCACTTGCTTCCTGAAAACCACATAGAGAGAAAAGAATTTATAGGAGCCTTATGAACTTAAATCACAACGAGCATTACACCTTGTGAATTTTAAATACCTCAAGGGTTTGAAAAGACTTCCTCAAGTACTTTACTTCTGCATTAAAGTTTGCTCTATAGAGCATGGCTTCAATTCTTTTGAAGGCAAAGGGGATATCGAGTACGGTTTTGAGAAATCTTTCTGCAGAACCTAGTTTCAAGATGTCCCCAGTGTACTCTAATAGTTTTATTTCTTCCACCTTTGTTGGAGCCATCTTTACCAAAGTCTCCAAAAGCTCAGCACCCAAGCTGTCTGGGTTACCTGTTAATGCCAAAAGAATAAGCATGTTATGTAGCAAGCTGAGATTCAAGATTTATGGCATCACAATGAATCCTTTCCTCGACTTTCCTGTCATCGATATATTTCTACATAAGCAGATCACTTTAAAACGAGTAATGCATCACTGCTTATTTCATTTTAAAAGACTTGAAAGGTGAAGGCCAATTGATCACATTAGGAAATAATAATAAAAAATAGACACTAATAAGATGACTTTATTATAATATATGTGATAAAATATTGTAGAGGATGGGTGTTCCAAGATCTTGGTTGTCATATATGTAATTTTTTAAGTCCATTATTTTTCTTTCCTTCAAAGTTTGTGTTATATGATGAAACTAACATAATGTTACAAGTGCCTTACTCTCTTCGAGTTTTGAGTGCAATGATAATAGATTCTTAATTAGTTCTTCAAGTTTCACATATGTTTTATTCTTCATCTTGCATAGAAAAAAGTGTTCGAGATGCAACCCGAATCTCGAAATTCGAGGAACTACAAATTGTACCAGGTAGCAAAAACTTGGTTTACTATAATTTACTCAAATATCAGATCAAAGCAACAAACCAACAAATTTTATGCTCTTGAATCCTAATGCATATATAAGATTGAAAATGGAAAAAGATTGATGACACTGATGACTTACCATCCAAAAGAGCTTCTGAGACCTCATCTTGAGTTACACTCAGTGCTCTCAACAGTATGGCAATATTTTGTGACTTCTTTGGATTCAACACTCTGTTCTCCAGTTCAACAGGAGGCAGAACTGATCTTCTGATAGGCTCTTTGGGTACTGAATTTGTGGAATTGCAGCCAAAAAGGGTCTCCATCATATCCTCATTCAATCTGCAAACAAAGCAAGAAATTTAGAGCTTGTGTTTTGAAAGCTTAATAAATATCTTGTATAAGTTTTTTTTATCACTCACTGAAACGAGCTTGATTTTAACTGGTCCCACACTGTAGCTCTCTCCGAGGTTGCTCGTACTTTGTCCCAGTGCAGAGGCTTTAGCTTGGGCTTTGCACTGTCCATGTCATCCCCATCTGTCTTCTCTGAAGAACAGGAACTGACACCTTTATGATTAGTCTCTTCAATGGATTTTGGATCCCCATTCCCTACACTTGTTTTGGGACTTGGGGTCGAGGATTCTTGCTTGTTCAACCCTTGGGAAGGTTTTGGAGACACATTGGTTTCCAAAGGCCTTATTGTCCTTGGTATTGAAGGTCCTATTGCTGCTGCTTGGGGTGGAGGGGGTGGTGGAGGTGGAGGTGGAGGCGAGGGTGGGGGTGGAGCTTTTGTTCTTTGTGGGGACGAATGACTGATAATTGATCGAAGCAGAGCCATATTTGGAGGAGGAGGAGGAGGTGGGGTGGCGAATTTTTCCCTTTTTGCACACGTAATTCCCTGGGTCTCATGTAACCCCGCTGCTAGCCCTTTTGATTGTTGAAGAGGCAGCGACGGTGGTGCTGGAGGAGAAGGCTGCTGCTGCCGCCAAGACTGCTGTTGCTTTATTGATGGTATAATAACATGCTTCATTTCCATTGAAGAAGCCAAAACCCTTGTTTTTGGAGATGTCCTTTTGGAACGAGGACCAGAATTAGAATTCCCATTCGTTTCATTCCTTGCCGGAGTCGCCAAATTGCCACTAACCGAACGCGCAACCGGAGTGTAATAGCTTTCTTCGTTGCTAATCGTGGATCCCTGTGGGGTATAAAAACCAGTCCCCTGACTCTCTTCATATGAAGACGACGATGAAGACGAAATTGCCGTCGGCGAAGCATTCTCGAGCATAGGAGGCTTAGTCAATGGAGGCAATGGCTGCAACTCTGGACTCGGCCTATACCGATCCGATCTCTTCCCCGGATTCAATTTATGATAAGGGGAACCATTGGCTCCATCATTCGTTTCAGTCACCGATATCCTGCTCGGCTCCACGGTTCCAATGTAAAGAAAACTTGAAGGTGGCACCCTCGAATCTTCCTGGAACCTCTCCGAGTTGCCTCCGACGAGCTTCTGAGTTTCTCCAGGGCGTTTAGCCCTATGACGGTACAAAAAGAAAGCAAGTCCAGATAACATTCCCAGAGTAACAATTCCGACGGAGATTGCAATTGCAACCTTTTTAGCCGGTTTAGTGGGTTGTGTTGCGGTTGGGATTGGGAATGAGCCATTGATTGGTGCCGCCGGTGGTGTAATTTGTTGATTCTGATCTGTAGATTGTTGGCCGGAAGGAACTTCAGGGAAGAATGGCTGACTTGGGTCAGCGAAAACAGGAGCCTGGGGGGACGGAGGAGACGGTAGAGATGTGGAATCGTCAGAACCTGGAGGTGGGGCTGTACCAGCTGGAAACAATGGTTGGTGTAGAATTCTTCTATAAATGATAAAATCCCGAATTACAGAAGAAGAAGAAGAAACTGTTGCTAGTGATGAAGAAAATGATAATACGATAAGCAAGAAGATGACATGAATATGTGTTTTCATGGCGAAAATTTCTGGGTCGAAGATCTTTTTCTTCTTTCATCAAATGGGGGAGGAGATGAGTTTGCTTTCTGTTTTCGACACTTTTGCAAAACACAACACGACAAAGAAAAGAAAAGAAAAGAAAAGAAAAGAAAAGAGAATAAACAAAGAAAAAAAGACTAGTAGTTTAACAGGAGAAAGAAGAACTGGAGCCAGGGGAAGTTTCTTTTTGCTGCAAGATCTGGACTTCCTTCCCAATAGCCATGGCCGCATTCATTTTTATATATTTTTTCAAAAATAAATTAAATAATAAGCTCTTTTTCCCGTAAATTCCCTGAGTAAATGCTTTACCGGAGGTGGAAGAGTTATGGGATTGGAAGCTTGAGAAGATTCGATTGCTATGTTCTTATTTTCTTACCCAATTTCTTTTTTTTTTTTTTTATAAGCTTTGTAATTTATTAATCCAAAAAAACAGTAAAATTATTACTCATTTACAAACCAATCCCCCAAGCAACTAATAAATCGCCCTGTACATTTTGTATCCTAATTTTTTTATGTTGTAAACGGATGCGTATAATATCCTTTAAACAATCAAACAACTCAGTGCAAGATCTCTGTACTCCTCGAAAAATCCTACGGTTACGTTCTTCCCATATCAAATATAGAGAAGCCTACCATGTAAGTCGACCGATTAAAGCTGCAACTGACTTCCCTTTGAACCTGGACACCACCCAGGAGAGCTCCTCAGGTGCCATAGCAACATAGACTCAATCTCCAAAACTGCTTGAAGAATGGACAATTAAAGAATAAATGGTCTCTGGATTCAATTGAACCATTACATAAAATACAACCTTCCTCATCAACTATCCCCATTCGAGCCAAACGTACCCTTGTATGAAGCCTGTCCAAAATTGTCATCCACGTAATCATTGTATGCTTAGGGATATGCATGCCAAACCATACCACTTTATGCCATGCTACTACTTCTCTGGATTCACGGATGCCCCTCCAAATTTTCCTTGTGGGAAGATTTCTACCTGCAGCTAAAATCGACACTACCACATTTCTCAACTTGAGAAGCTTCTTGAACAACCAACTAAAGTGTTGTTTACTCTCCATAGTCCAGAAATCCTCTTGTTTGATTACATACAATTTAATCCAAGCAATCCAAAGTGTATTCTTCCCAGAAGCAATTTGCTGCATCAAACCTACCATGCAAGCCATATTCCACTCATGTAAGTTCTTCAGTCCTAAGCCCCCCTCACTCTTAGAAAGACAAATATGCTTCCAGCTTACACGGGCTCCCACAGTAGATCTATTCTCCGCTTTCCAAAAATATCGGTAACATAATGACACAATTTGAAAGAACTACCTACACACACCAGAAGTTAGCCATGCTGTATAACACTGACCTTATGAGTTGTATTCTCCCAGCATAACTCAAATGCCTCCCTGCCCAGCTATTCATTCGTGCTTTGATCTTGTCAATAAGCATAGCACAATCCTTTCGACTGAGCTTTCTTGTAACCAAAGGAAGCCCTAAATATCTCACAGGCAACACACCAAGCCTGAATTCGGTAGCCGTCTGCATTTCTTCAACCTTATGGATCGAGACCCCTGAGAAGAAAATCTCAGTCTTGGAAGCATTCAATCTTAGACCCGAGATCTCATAAAATTTTTCCAAAACACACTTCACTCCCAAAACCAAATCTAATTTTTCTTTGCAAAATATCAAGAGATCATTCGCGAAGCATAAATGAGTTAAGCCAAGTTTCTTACATTTAGGATGATATTGAAAAATACTCTTAGCCGCCGCAGCATCAAGCATTCTAGATAACACATTCATTGCCAAAACAAACAGGTAAGGGGAAAGAGGGTCCCCTTGCCGAACACCCCTCATCCCTTTAAAGTATCCAACTAAGCTTCCATTAAGCGAGATAGAGAATCTCGATCCAGTAAAACATGTTTTGATCCATTCCCTGAACTGCAAAGGCAAACCCAAAGCTTCTAAAACCTGCAAAAGAAACTTCCAATGAACTGAATCAAAAGCCTTCTGAAGATCCACTTTTAGTGCACATCGAGGTGAAAGCCCCCTCCTGTTGTACCCCCTTACAAGTTCTTGAGCAAGCAGTGTATTATCAATGATACTCCTACCTTGAATAAAGGTTGATTGACTACCAGCTATCATGTCAGGGAACAACCTTGAAAGCCTAGACATCAATATCTTTGTAATAGACTTATACTCAACCGAGCAGCAAGAAATATGACGAAAATCCTTTGCTAGAGAAGCATTCAAAGTCTTTGGAACCAAAGCAATCGTGGTAGCGTTAAAAGATGGTAACATCTTAGAAGAGAAAAAAAAATACTTAACAGCAGCATAATAATCATCCCTCATAATTGGTCAAACAGTTTGAAAAAATACAACAGTATACCCATCCGGACCAGGAGCCTTATCCCTTCCTTGTCCAAATACTGCACTCTTAACCTCCTCTAAAGTGACTTCTCTAGTTAGACTCTCCACCTCAGAAGGTGTAAAATCCAAAAGCTCTTGAAGTAACTGCAAACTACATCCAGAAACATTGTTATCTTCAAACCCAATCTGCTTCTTGTAGAACCTTATCAGCTCCTCAGACAAGCTGTCAAAGCTTTCCAACCGATTCCCACTATCATCATATAAAACCCTTATCATGTTTTTCTTTTTCCTTGATGCGGCAGCTGCATGAAAGAATTTGGTTCCCTGATCACCATCATGAAGCCAACTAATCCTAGCCTTTTGCTGAAAAAAAGACAACTCAGCCTTCTTCAAGTTTGCTAATTCCAATTACAACTCCTTTTCATGCTCCCAACTAGTAACAGGATCAACAAGATTTAATAACTGGTGCTCCTCTAACTCCTTTCTCTTAACCCGTACACGCTCAGAAAGATGGGCATAACTTCTCATTCAACTCACGCAAAGGACCTCTGAGTTGTTTCAGTTTAAAGAAAAGAATCTTCATTGAATTACCTGAGGCCTCCTCCTTCCAAGAGTGCTCCACAATGCTATTAAAATGAGGATGATGCACCCAAAAATTAAAAAAACGAAAAGGCTTAGGCCTATTCACAAAAGCCTCCTTGAACTCTCAAGCTATTGCAAGACAATGATCCGAAATTCTAGGAGCTAAGAACTCAACAGTAGAATTAGGAAACATCACATCCCATACAGAATTAACTAATATTCGATCCAACTTCCAAGCCAAATAACCTTCCTCCTGCTTATTTGTCCATGTAAAAATAGGTCATGTGAATGGATGATCCAATAATCCACACTCACTCAAACAATCCTGAAACTTCAACATATCTGCTGAAACAATAGGACCTAACCTTTCTATTGTTGAACTTTCAACTACATCAAGCGTAACATTAAAATCACCCCCAACCAGCCAAGGATTGATAAAGAATCACTGAATTGCCTGAGATGATCCCAAAGTACTCGACGCCTTACAGCATCATTACTTCCATACATCGCAGTAATGAAAACCTCTCTACCTT
Organism: Abelmoschus esculentus; assembly: GCA_035048815.1. NCBI lineage: Eukaryota > Viridiplantae > Streptophyta > Magnoliopsida > Malvales > Malvaceae > Abelmoschus > Abelmoschus esculentus. The sequence goes on from JAUCBN010000044.1 coordinate 4,867,758, forward strand.
GCAAAGCTCCCTTAATAGTTATACTTTGATCAGTAATAAGAGATTCCCCAAACTCTAATTCCTTCTTCCATAGCACTCATATTCGACCGTTTTCACATACAAAGTAATTAACACAAAAATTTCAAGTATCAATAAAGACAGAAAGTATAGCATTAGCCTTATTCTCACGCACCCTAGTCTCCAAAAGACAAACAATATCAGCATTCAACTTAATCACACGCTGCATGACTTTTCTCTGTTTTTGAGGATTGTTAAACCCTCGAACATTCCAAAAAATAATTGTCATGATGTAGAAGGATGACCACCCCCACTCGCCACCTTCTCTATGGCACCCTTTTTCTTAAATTTCAAATCTTGCAAGAGGTTAGCAACCCCTAAAGCAGCAGCTCTAGGCTTTCTCATCCCCTCAGCTCCAAAAGAAGTATCCTTACGAGGACCAATAACTCCCAATTTATTCACACGCCCTTTTTCTTTAGACAAAGCAGAAACCTTCAAGCTTGGAAACTCTTGCTCATCCACCAACCTCTCATCAGCTCCAGAACCAGAAAAAACTCCTAGTACAGAAAGCAAAGGACTATCAACCCGTACAACTGTCCCAGTACCAGAAGAAGCCCCTAACACCAAAGGCAAAGGACTTGCAATTGTCGCATCAAGTCCTCCTAGACCAGAAGAATTCTCTAGTACAGAAGTCTGCCGATCAGAACCAATATTTTACGCAGCAACATCTCGATCAGCAATCGACCCATCTTTTGCCCGCCATACAACTTTCAGCTTCTGCGAAACCGGGCAATACTTGGTGATATGCCCAAAAGTCTTACAATGATCGCAACTAGAAGGCATTCATGGCACATGTACAGAAACCTTCACTACAGTATGATCCGGCATTTGCACTGAAACCTCACGAGGAATTTTAGCACCAACTTCCACTTCAATACAAACCTTAGCAAACTCTAACCTCTCCTTAGAAGCTGTTATAGAATCCATGTATAAAGGAACACCCAGAACACTAGCAATATAACTGATCCCTTTTCGAGAATATAGTTCAAGAGGAATATTATAAAGTTGGACCCAAATCGGCATCCTCGAAAGATCAAATTTTAATTTTCTAAGATTAGGTTTCCATTTCCTCAAAATTAAGGGCTTACGCTGAATATGCCAAAGGCCATTATCCAGCACCCAATCACGCACAGTAGCACTAGAGAAAGAAAACACATACAAGTTAGCTCCAGCGAGGCTTACCTTTTTTAATGCATCCTTCCCCCATAAAGAAGAAATAATTTTCTGTAGAGCACTGAAGTTCGGAGCCCTTCCGATGAACTGACCCACCAACGCAAACCTCCACTCGGAGATTCCCTCATCGAACACTTCAGACGTAGAATGAACAATCCCAGAATCCTCAACAGGAAAGAACTCCAAAGACTGTTCAGACCCACCTCCAAACAGCTTTCTCCAATCCATAATCGAAATTGTAACTCTAACGATCAAAAGTAAGCAAGAATAAAAGAGAAACGAAGATATAGAGAGAAAACCCCTAAACGCCGTTAGTCCTGCTAACGTGCACCCAGAGAGAAATCCCTAGATCCGAAAATTTTGATCCAGAGGATTTACCCAAAAATCTTATAATCCATTTAAACTAATATTTTTATATAGAACGTGGATTATAATAATTAAAAGGTCGAAAGTAGGGATGATAACGGGTCAGGTCGGGTTTTTTGTCGTTTTGACACCGACCTAAAACTTAAGTCTTCTGACCCAATCTTGACCTGATATTATAAAAATTATAATTTGATTTTGACCCGACCCCGATATTTTAATAAAAAATTTGAATAAACTCGATCTGATCTGAAAAAATTTAATAAAAATATTAAATATTATATATAAAAATATAAAAAAATATATAAATATACCGGGTCGGGTCGGAGAATTTTCACCATAAATCCAACCCCGATCCGACCCAACTTTATTTTTTATCACCCGACTCGAACCCGATTTTCTAAATAAAAAAACTTCCCCCGATCGGGTCGGGTTGGGACTCGATGGGGACAGGTCAAATTGTCATCCCTAATTGAAAACTCTTAAACTAGAGGTGCATTCATTCGGTTTCGGTTTAATTCGATAAGTTATTTTATTAATTATCAATTTTCGATTCGATTAATCTCGATTTTCAATTTTTCTATATTAACGCTATGTTTTTCATAAATATTTATTAAAAACTTATTTTTAAGTAAAAATTAAAAAATATATCTATAGTATTTAAAGTATAAAATATATAATTTTACCTTATAAAAATAATTAAAATTAATTAAAAAAATTAAATTCGATTTAATTCAGTTAATCGTAATTAATCACGATTCGTAAATTTATGAATTATAATACCTCAGTTTGATTTGATTCAATTCGATTTTACGATTAACTATGCTCCGCCTTAACTACTCTAACCTATAATTATATACTCATTGAATCAAGACCTAATTCACAAGATTTTTTTTTGTATTATATATTAAAAAAATAACCTGATTATTATATCAAAATATATATAAAATTGTCAAATTTATGATTTACTAGTATAGTTTAAGGCGTAAATTTTAGAGATTTAAGTTATAATTTCTAGTATTTAATATTTATGATTAGAATTTAGATAAATTTTAAAGGTAAAGATTAGATTTTAGGTTGTATAATTTAATTAAAAAAATATTATATACATTTTACTCTTATTGTATATCAGGATATAATATTTACATATTTATTATAGCATACCAATATTTAGGTTTAAAATATAAAAATATTGACGAGATAAAAGAAAAAAATAAAAACGATGATAACCAAGGAAATCATGAAAAGTAAATACAAATTATATATTTTTTTATTAATTTAATAAAAATTTATATAAAATCATTTCATTTTCTAAATTATTTCATCTCCCAAATTTTGTCCAATTGTTTTATTCATGTTTCATCCCTTCTTGGTCTGATAACATGCCAATTGCCATGTCACAGATCTCAAACTTTTTTTTTGTATCCGCTTTTGTTGCCATTAAATCCCTGTGGCCACTGCCTAGGCCTAATGCATTACTTTACTACTCAAGTTAAAGTCTAAGACCTAAACTGAAAGAATAAATTTTCATTTTATTTTTAAATTAAAATATTATATTTTATATTAAAATCTAAACTTATAAAAAAAATAAAATAATATAAATATTTTTAATCATTTTAATAATTAATAGATTTTTTAATTATTATTTTCTTATATTTTATTGAACAAAATTAATACGACGGTGATTCTTTTAAAATATAAAATTACTCTAATATGTATTTGGATTATTTATAAGGCCAAAATTGTTGAGATACCGATTTAAAAAAATTGGGTTGTCGGGTGAAAAATCATTTCAGGAAGGGTTGAATGCTATAGTAATAAGGGAAAGTTGTCTATTTCAAACGACTTACGGAATATTAGCGCTTTCATGATTGGATATTCGGTTTTTTAGATATTAAATTTTTAGTTTATATTTTAATTTATTTAAATTAGATATTTATTATTAAATACCCGTAAAATTTAGGTATTCAAGTGATAAGAATGTGATTCATATATATATATATATTTAATTTTTATATTATTTTTTTAAAACAATATATTAAACATATAAATTTTAAAATTTATAATAAATGAATAAACATAAGAATTAATGATTTACAGTTAATTTTAAAATATTTAGATATATATATTAAAGTTTATCATTAAAATGATGGAGTATTAAAAATATTAATCTCATTTTTTAGGTATTAACAAATTAATAAAAATATATTTTAAAAAATTAAAAGTTAGAAATATATAATATAAAAATAAAATTAATTTTAAGATTTAAATTTAGTTTTAGGTATAAATATTAAGGAATCTATAATATAATATAATTTAAAATTAAAAATATATATAAATTAAAATTATTCGGGTCGGGTTAGAAAAAATCGATCCAAGTTCGATTTAATTATTCTCAGATCGGATAATTCTTTAAAAAAATATCCGATATTTTTGCTTTTAATAATTAAGTAATCGGATTGAATAATTTTAAACATCCCTCAAGAATACGCCGAAACGAGAGGACGAACTTGGATGAAATTTTTTGAATTTTCAAGTAAAAATAAATCAAGCTCAAATCTTGCTTTCTCGTTAACTATTGAAACTCGATAGTTTTAATAAAGATTAAAATCATTAGGGATTTAACGAGTAATTACACGTCTTTTAAATTAAATTTAATTATTTTTATATTTTTAATATTATTTTATTTAATAAACTCTAACCTAAAAAATTAAATCTTCTTTATCCCCAGCCGTCCATCACCATCACGGCCGACGTCACTAGTGAAGGATGTTCTTTTCAGAATTGCTCTTTCAACATCATCGTTCCTCGAAAATAATTAGATCAATCTTATTTATCACGTTATATGTAGTTTAACTAATTAAATTTATTTATTTTTAAATAATTATTTAATAATTATTTATTTATTAATTATATATAAAAAGAAGTAATAATTTATCTTAAAAAAAATAAATATAATTAGTTAAAACAACGAATGATATGATAAATAGAATTCATCTAATAATTTTTCATTAATCCCTACATCGTCGAGCTCTAGTCACACATCTGTTCTATAAAAAATAATATTTAATTTAAAACAAATTATAAAAGAAAAAGTATCTTATTATCAATTGAGTTTTTTATGATTTTAATAATAATTTATTTCTAATAATAATTTATCCATTAATTTAAAATATTTATTAATTTAAATATTAATATTTAATTTATTTATTAAATAATTCAAATTAAATTTTGTTGGTCCAATATTATGACAACCTTTTCAAGTTTCACCACAATATTAATTAAAAATTTTATTTAACTACCTAATGATGATGACCACGTAAATGATGAAAAATTGTATTTACGAATAATAAGAAGAAGAAAAAGAAAAAAAAAAAGAGGATTTTCTTAGTTACCTAACTTTTGTAAATGGTAAAGATAACGCAAAGTAGATCATTTCTTCCTTGCTATTAACTTCTGTTTTATTTTGTCATCAACTAGCATTAATTGTGCATCAATTTTGCAATTTTTATCTGATTATAGGATGATATTTATTTTAAAAATTCAAATTCAATTGTTTTGTTTATAAAATATATATATATATATTATAAAATAAATACAAATATTTATAAATAAATACCACGTTATAATTACATTTAGACAATAAAAAATAATATTAACTGAAATTATAATAATAAAAGTAATATTATTTATTTTATTTTATTATGAAACTTAAAATAGTAGTTCTTATTAGTTTTAGGATGAGTTTACAACGGGTGTCGAACACCGCTAAATATCTTTAACGTTGAACATCGTTGAATATATTAAATTAATTAATAAAAATAAAAATCTTAAGGACTCAAACTATAATTAATAATTATATGTTAAGTCTATCACTCTTTTATTAATTATATATTGAATCCTTGAGATGTTTAATTTTCATTAATTAATTTAATAGTGTTCAATGTTAATAGTATTCATCAGTGTTTAACATCCGTTGTAGATTTTTCCTTAGTTTTAACTATGTTTTAGACAATTTTGTGAGGATTCATGTTAGACTCGATGTTCGAGAATCAAGTTATTTTTTTTAGTTAAAAATGATGTTTATTAGAGTCGTTTGAAAAAATTTGAGATCATAAGTAAAATTTTAAAAACAAACTCTATAAAATAAAAGTATATATTCTTACGTTGAACAATTAATTTAATATTCTATTGATAAATATATAAATATGATTAAACTTTGACAAACACGCTATTTTTTATTATTTTATTAAAATTATCTTAAATACAAACTAAATTATTAAAATTATAAGGGTAAAAGTTGAGATCATGAACAAATACTCATATTGTTTTCCTTCAGAAACTACACTTGCTTCCATTAATTAATATGCTATATTTAACATTTTACATCTCCCTCACTTTTCTATTAATAAAAATTATATTTGTCCTTATCTTATTTAATAATAATATAAGTAAATAAAAGTACTTTTTTATCTACCGTATATCTTTTAATAAAAATATCATCATTAATTTTACTATTATCGATAATGGATAACACGATTTAAATAAATAAAATTATATCTTTAATTTGTAAATAACTAATTGAAATAACTTTGGTAAAAAAATAATGAAGAGGGGCTAACTGAAAATTAATATCCAAATAACCTCCCCCATTTTTTTATATTTTAATGGATTTTCTGAAATTTGAATCGATATTTAAAAAAGCATAAAGATAATTTTCACCCTTAACGTTTATAATTTTTATTATTTTGGTCTTTACTCTTTTTTGGGATAAATTTAGCTCTTGACCTATGCTTTTTTGACAAATGTCTCATTTTTTAACTATCATGATAACTGAACCGTTAAAAATTTAATAATGATGACATGTCATATATATGTTATAATATATTTTAAATGACTTAACATCTAGTATATCAAATACATAGCGAAATATAGTTTTATTTCAATATAAAATACAAAACAATTAAAATTCAAACAAAATATTAAATTTTTTTATTCATAAAAAATTAGTTAAATCTAAAACAAAAGGCTATTAAACATTCTCAACTCTAACTATAGTAGAATCAAAATTTTATCTAACAAAAGGCTATAGTTTGTTACCAGTGAACCAAAGATAAAGTATTTTGATACTAATCAATTGTTTTTTTATTATTTTAATTTAGAATTTAGGTATTTTAGTGTTTAATCTAAATTGGAGATTTAGGGTTTTTATAAAGATCTTTTAGTTTATTTAGGGTTGATAATATTTAGTAGCCTTTTGTTTTGGATTTAATTAATTTTTAATATTTTATTTAAATTTAAATTTTTTATATTTTATATTAGAATAAAATTATATTATATATATGTATATATTTATTAGATTAGATTTCATGTCATTTAAAATATATTATCACATATATATAACATGTCATCATTATTAAATTTTTAGCGGTTCAGTTATCATAATAGTTAAAAAATGAGACATTTGTCAAAAAGGCATAGATTAAGAACTAAATTTATCTCTAAAAAAAAATAAGGGCCAAAATGATATAAATTATGTAAAAATTATCTTTATGCCTTAAAAAAAATACTCTTATTTTTCATTTAATGCATGGTTTGGTGAGTTTATATATACAAATAAATGGGTTTCTCTCTTTAATTAATCATATATATCTGGAGATCTACCTTGGAATATCTACATTTAATTCTATAAATACTAACAGCATTGTATTTTTTCCATTTATATTTTTCTTTGCTTGGTTTGTTTGCTTCATTGATTGCTGTTTGGTTTGTGATTTGATGATATAAGATGTTGACATTAATTAAATTTATTATTCATAATTATAACAATTTCAATGTTGAATGGTTTGATTTCAATAATTGCATTTCAGTCATTAGGATTAGGACAAGGGAGATAATAATTGGAAGTTTGTTACGCAATAACGTAAAAGGAAGGACAAGAAGAGGAAGGAATATGGGTGAGCAAAACTCGATTTTAAGCGAAAATATTCGACTCGTTTTAATTCGATTCGAAATTTTATAGACTTAATTCGACTCGAAAATTTTTTAAATAAAGTTTGAGTTGTAAAATAGAAGTTCGAATAACTCGAAATTTTTAGTAATTAAAAAAAATATTTTTAAGTTTGAGATGAGTCTCTTAATTTTTATGATACATATACATTGATACATAAAAATATAAAGAAATATTGCTACATATGAATATATATATATATATATATATATATACATATCTTATATAATTAGAAAAAGTTGTTTAAATTAGAATCAAATTGTACTATAACATGATAAATAGTTATAATTAAATATTTATAGGAACTTGAAAACTCGACTCAAAATTTTTTAAAATAAAGTTTGAGTTGTAAAATATGACTCGTCAACTTGAATAACTCAAAGTTTTTTTGAGTAGACTCGATCGAATACTCACCCCTAAGAAGAAAGGAACAAAAGATCTAATGGGACGTAAAAATTTTATAATATATTATTATTATTTTGGTATGACATGATATTTTCTTAATATTATTAAATATAAAATATTTATTATTATTATTATTATTAAATTTGAATTTTTTTTTTAAATAATAACCGTTGTTTGTTGTGATTATTGATCACCGACGATATTGAAAATCAACGGTCATTTAATTTTAATTTGTATCAGAGACTAACTTTGACACGTTGAATTCAATTGGTAATTATGTTATCGGAAAATGTCATGAAACGAATTTTAACGAAAACGTTTAAAGTTTCTTCATTTTTATCTCATTTTTGTGGATTTTTAAATATTTTTTGATAAAATAAAAATTAAATTCAAACTCAAAATTTTAATATAAAATGACTAATAAAATTTAAGATTGAAAATTATCGTTTATAATAATCGATATCACATTTTATATCAACAAATAATAATTGACAAACAATTAGATTTATTTTTATTATAAATTATTTTTATATTAAATAATAAAATATATCATGTCATACCAAAATAATATAATATTAATAAATGACATGATAGGTTAACAACTTAAATTGAGATTAAACGGAATATATGGAATATATAATTTTTACATAATATTTATCTTACTTAATTTTTATTTATAAATTAATAGATATTAAAATTTTAAAATATTAAATTTTAAAGATAAATCTAGTTATATGGTGTAAAATTTATTTAATTTTATATTAATCCATGACCATTAAAAAAATGAAATAAATAAAAAAATTAATAATAAAAAATATGAATATTATTATTTAAAAAATAAGAAAATAATCTTAACTATTTATTATTATAATTCAACGATCTACGATTAGTATAAAACTAAATGAGTTTTACCTCTCGTAAGTGATCCTAAGCTTTAATCTTATATCTTCTTATATGTTGTATTCATAACAATATTGATTAAAATTAATTTAATTTGTCTTTTAATATTTTTATTATGTTAATAAATAAATATTCATATGATATAACGTAGGAGTGTTCAATCGGTTGGTTTGATTAACTGACCAAACCGAACTACCAAAAATCATTAATTGAAATTTTTTTCCTATCAACCGTTAATCAAATCAAAATTTTTACAAAAACTTTTAATTGAACCGAAAAAGTTTGATTAATTTAGTCAATTTTTGAATTAACCAATAAATTTTGGATAAATTATATAAATGGTCACTAAACTACGTTAAATTGATTTTTTAGACACTAAACTTTCAAAAATTATAAGATAACCATTAAACTTATTGAATTATTATAAAATAATCATTGATTCAATACACGTTATAAATTATAGATAAATATTAAAAAAAAATAATGATTATTTTTAAAAATTCAATAAGTTTAATGATTATTTTTTATTAATTTAATAAAATTTAATGACTATTTTATAATGCACCAAAAAAATAATGATCATTTATACTTTTTAAAATTTTAATGTTCAAAAGTAAATATATGTAATATATAAATTATATAATATATATTTTTTTATTAATTCAATTAATTAACAAATTTTAAATCTTATTAATAAATAATTAAAATTTAATAAAACTATTAACCGTTAATTAATTAAATTTAAAATTAATTAAAAAAACCCTTTAATTCCATCTATTAATTCTATTAACTAAAAATTTAAACATCCCTACCCTAATACAATGTGTCCAGTGTCTACTATCACAAAGTCTTCAGCCACTGAGCGTCGGTCGCTCTTTGTTTTTGACCTGCACACTCCCCATGACCTTGACTTTTTCACTCCTCTTTTGATCTTTTCTCTCCCACTCCTTCGGCTGTGCATTTTAATTTGTAAATGGGACACCACCACTTGCAAAGACAATAGGATCATTTATCTATACAAAAAATAAATTTTATAAGTTTTAATATAAACTCACTTCGACGATATTTCGTTAACGGGGTTAAATATCAAACAAATAATAATTAAACTCACATTAGTCTCTATTAAAAAAAAATATAATAACTATTTATTATTATTTAACAAATCTTAAAATATATAAAAATAATTAAATTTTACATAATAATAAAATGAATTCTAACTCAGTAACCCCTATATATTATTAATTGTCGGGGTGGTTTAATAAGCTAAGAAATTAAATTTTTTTAAAAATAATGAAAATTTAAATTTTGATGATTTAAATAAAATAAATTAGACTGTAAAATCATTTTCATATTAAACTAATTGATCAATAGATCAAATATTGATATTATATAATTTTTTTAAATAACTGAATAACTTATTGTGTTCATATTTTTCTTAGTTCATTTTCAATCGGTCTACATTAAAATTTGTCTATGACTTAAAATAGGGTATAGATTTAAGGTATTTTTGTTTTTTTTCTCGTTTAAGAGTTTTAGATGTCTCAAAAAATATTTTTGTCCATTTTAAATATAAACATGATATATTTATTGATGTTATTTTTTATTATTATTTTAGAGATAATAAATTTTAGAAATAGAGTTAAAAGTTTTAAACGATCGACTAATTAGTTCTAAAGCATAAGAAAAATAAAATAAAATTTAATAGATGTGTTTAATTGGTTTCAAACATGAGTAAGATGATTGTAAAGGTGTGTAAAATCGGGTTCGGTTAATTAATAAGTTTGGGTCACTCAATTCTCAACCTTAAACCATAATCATTCAATCGATTAATCGTTTATTCATTTAATCAAAAAATTCGATTCGGATAACTATTTTTTATTTATTAAAAATATAAAATTTAATAGTATATTAAAAAATTATATACATTTAAAAAAGACACATAATATTAATATCTTTTTTAATACTAACAAGTTAAATACTTAAACTTCGTAAAACTTATCTTTAGAGAATGAGAAAATAAAATAAAATCTATTTTTTAATATAAAATATTAAAATGATATATAATATTATAATAAATTTTATATAATTGATTAATTTGAATACCTGACTTATCTTAAAATCATAAATCATAACTGAATCAATCTTTATATAAAAAATAAAAACCTAAAATAAAATTAATTTTTTATTCTATTAACTATTTTTTTTTAATTCTGTTTTTTGAGTTTTAAATCGATTTTGATTTTTTTTTCACACCCGTAAATGGTTGTATAACTCTACACAACCACCAAGCTAACCTAGTATATTATTGTTCCATGACTTATTTTATTTATTCATTATTTTATTTGTTTGAAAGTAAAGAAACATTCACTAAATCATATAAAATACTAAAAACCTAAACCTAATGTACTAAAGAAACATTCACTAAATCATATCTTAAATCTTAAACCCTACAACTCAAAACATTAAAAACCTAAAACATTACTCAAAACCTTAAAATCAAAATACTAAACATATAAAACTCTAAACTCTAAAACCATAAAATCAAAACTGAAATTCCAAAACCCTAAACCCTAGATCAAAAACCATAAAATAAAAAATCCTAAATCATATAACCTAAATATAAAAGCCAAAACCTTAAAACAAAATTCTAAACATGTAAAATCCTACTCTAAACCATAAACATTAAATCTTAAAAATAAAATATTAAACTCTAAAATAAAAATCTTAACCCTAACAAACACTAAATCTAAAATCATAAACACTAAACCATAAAACTCTAAATCTTAAACCCTAAACATAATATTCTATACCTAAATTTGGGGTTTATGGTTTTAGGATTTAGCAAGGGTTTATAATTTAATATTTAGGATTTGTGGATTATGGTTTTGATTTTTAAAGTTAAAGATTTTAAGATTTCATGTTTAGTATTTAAAAGTTTTGGTTTTGAGGTTTTAAGATTTAGAGTTTAAGATTTTACATAGTTAGGGTTTCAAATTTGTGTTAAGATTTAGAGTTTAAGACTTTACATAGTTAGGGTTTCAAGTTTGTGTTTAAATTTTTAATGCTTCAAGTTTGTGTTTAGATTTTTAGTGCTTCAAATTTTAAGTTGGATGATTTATGATTTTAAGTTTAGAATTTTATGATTTATATTTTTAGGGTTAAGGATTTTAAGATATATTAGTAAATAATTTTTCACTTACAAACGGATAAAGTAATGAATGAATAAAATAAGCGATGGAATAACAATAATATAATACATTGGTTTGATGGTTGTGTGTTGAGTTATACAATTATTTAATCTAGGTCTAAAACCCATTAAGCTCAACTATTGAATTTTGCTTTTTGTTATACTTTAGAAACAATCAGCCACGTGACATTACATTGTCTGATTAGTTATAAATTAATATAAAAATATCTTTTTTTAATTACGATACCACGTCAGTAAATTATCATATCAAGATCTTCGGAGAAATAATATAATAAGTTTGACTTATCACATCGGTCATGATCTCATTCAATCATAAACACATACTTCACTATTATTTTTCAAGTAATTTTTTCTAACCAATGAATCTTTACTTATTTTTTTATGTTATTTAAAAAATATATTTTTTGAAAGTTGGATTAATGACATGGATGATTAATAGTAGAATGAGAGGTTTTCATTGGTTAGGTACCACGGATAACGTGATGAACAAGACCTGTGATATAATTTTTCACACGTGTGACATTGCCATCTTAACAAGTCATGATATAAACATGTCACATTTAATTGTTAATTTACTTACCGTTTTTATTCATCGGAAGTAAATTTTAAATGAAAATAAAATCTTAGATAGTTATTTTAAAAAATAAAAGTTAAACAAAAGTTGAAGCTAATTTAAGCCTAAATTGTAATATTCCTTTCCTTTGGTCCACGAAAAGGAGCCAATAACTCAATTCTTGACTGTCAATTTTGCATTCATTTTGAAATCATAAAACATTGTTACAAACTTGTTATGTTCGGTACTTTATATGTATTTTTTGACAAATAAAATGAATTGAAATTGTTTCTAAATGGTTGTTAATATTGATCCTAACCTAACAATTAGATAGATGCCCTTCCATTCTTACAGGCATTTTATTTTTTTTTTCTATGTATCAATTCCATTTTACATGTGCATGGTTCACGTAGGACAAAACAAAGTCTTTCAAAAGTATTGAATACTTCATAAATGGAGTGGAATATCCATCAAACTTGTATTTTATTGTAGGGTAATGAATACTTTAAAAAATATTATATTTAAAATTTTTAATAGTAAACAAAAGATATAATGTTTAATTAAATAAAATTGAAGAATATGATGTTGTTAAATGTTTTTTTATACAAGTTATAATACTTAAATTATGCATTACATTTAAATACAATGCAATTCACGACCTCTTAAATGTTGTAATAATAGTAAGATCAAATTAAAATAAAAATAAAAAAAATATCCAAAAAATAGAAAATGCAATTAATGATATAGAAATCAAAGAACAATTGGCCGACAGTTTTAAAACATTATTTTAGTCATAGAATCTTTGAACTGTTGTTGAGAAGACCATGGGAGCCGGAGGTGCTTAGTATATTGCTTTGGGTCGGTCTGATATTATTTTAAATACAGTGAATTTTTTTAAAAAAAATATTTTTAAATTTTTTAGTTTAAAATAAAAATAAAAATATTTAATATTATTTTTAAAAGTGTTTTTAAGTAGATAATTTTTTAAAAATATTTTTTAAAAACATAAAAGATTTATAATACAAACGAATAATTTTGTTTAAAATGTTTTTTAAAAAGATTAAAAAATAAAAAATTAAACTTTTAAAAAATAGTTTTTAAATTAATTTAAAAACAACTTTTAACCTGATAAAATTACATATTTAATATTATTTATGGTCTTAAAATTACTTTTAATTTTAAAAACAATACCAAATATAATTTTAAAAGTTAAAACAAGTAGGGAATTATTTGATTAAAATAACACGTCTTGAAATTAATTATTATTATTTTGTTGTAATCATGAATAAGTTTTTAAATATAAAAATGATTTCATTATGAAACTATTTTTTTAGGAATTATTCTGGACGTATTGGTGAGAACAAATGCCGGAAACGTAATATATTAAAGTGTATAAAAAATCCAATTGGTAGTTTGATTCAATAAATTTACGCAAACATTACGGAAACGTAATAGAAATAATAAATTTATAGAATAACTCAAAGCTCATTAAAAATTAGTAAAAGATACATTTACAAAGAATAGGAAATAAAATATTAAAATGATAGAATTTAAATTGGTAAATAGTACAAACATAAATTTATTTAAAGATTTAAATTTAATTTTATGTATAAATTTTAAAGAATTTATAATAAAAATATAATTCAAAACTAAAAAAATATATAAATTAAAATTAGTCGAGTCGAATTGGGTATCCAGTAATTAAAAAAAATCGACCTAAACCTAGTTCAATTATTCTTGAGTCGGGTATCCGACCCGATCAAATATTTTTCCCCCGAAAATTACTTGTCATTTTTGTTTCGATAATCGAGTCCGATAATTTTGAAACCCTGCAAATAACAATCAGATCAACATCGTTCAAATGAGTTTCTTGGTACATTTTACCAATTTTAATATCTAGAAGAATGTAAAAAATGGGGACACAATGACAAAGAAGAGAATGGAAGTTGATTCTATAGAATAAATGCAAGCCGTACGTAGTAGTGATGAACGATAAAAGCAACAATGGTTGTAGGAATTATAAATAAAAGGCAAAATTAATAAAATATACTCTTTTTATTATTTTATTACACATATATACTCAGAAAAACTTCATTTACAAAATTATACTCCTATCAGGACACGTATTAAAAAATCGCTTTATACAAAAAGCGATTTTAGAAGTCGCGTACTACGCAAAGTGATTTTCAGATGATTTGGCTGCCTTTGCCACATCAGCCAATAAATATAATCCGGATATGAAATCATTTTCAGTGAAAAGCGATTTTTCTAAGGTTTCAAGCGTAAAAACCCTAGATAATTGAAATCGCTTTGTGCAGAAAGCGATTTCTATTATTTACTTGAAATCGCGTTGTATAGAAAGCGACTTCTGTAATCCAATCGTCGTGTATGGAAATCGCTTTCTGTACAACGCGATTTCTGTACTATAGTCGCGCCATACAGAAAGCGATTTCTGTAATCAAATCGTCGTGTATGGAAATCGCTTTCTGTACGGCGCGACTACAATACAGAAATCATGTTGTACAGAAAGCGATTTCTTTGTGAAAATGCTTCGTGTACAGCGCGACCTCTCTATAAATAGCCGGTCCCAATTCCTTCCAAATCATCCCGAAATTGCTTTCTATTGATTTCCTTCAATCTTTCTTCCTTCTAAATTAGTTTTTTAGGTATTTCTGTTATAAATCTTGATCATATGGCGAATTTATGCAAATTAGATGAAAATCATTGTTTTGACTATTGGCGTCGAAATAATGAGATAATTTTTAATAATTTTTATATTATTTTTCATATTTTATTTTTTATTTTTTATTTAAATTTTTATTTATAATTTCATTTTTTTGAAGGGTTCTGAAAGGGTTTTGACTTGTTATAGTCATCGGATTTCGGAACTGCTGCATCCGGATATAATGCCTTATTTGGTTGAAGTCGGGTTTGGATTTGTGAGTAATGTAGTCGGTGGGTGTAAAATTGAGCCGCTATTAATTAATGCTTTGCTCGAAAGGTGGAGGCCGGAGACCCACACATTTTATCTTCCGTCTGGTGAGGCAACTATAACCTTACAAGACGTATCTTTTCAACTCGGTTTACGTATCGATGGTCATCCTATAACGGGTGTTGCGGAAGGTGATTGGCTTAATCTTTGTTTTGAATTGCTTGGACGTATTCTTGACAAGTTGACTGGAGGGAAAATATATTTGAATTGGTTGGAACAAAATTTTTTCAATTTACCTGAGGATGCTTTCGAAGAAACAAAGAAGGTAAATAATATTTTTATTATTTTTTATAATTTATTTAATTTTTTAATATTATTTTTTATTATTTATTTTATTAATTTACAGTGTTATGCTCGCGCACATATTTTGTGCATTCTTGGAAGGATTTTGATGCCGGACAAAACCCGCAATAAAATGCATTTGGTATGGTTACATCATTTACGTGACTTTCAGCATTCTGAGTCTCTAAGTTGGGGATCTACTGTTTTGGCTTTTCTATTTCGAGAGTTGTGTACGAATGTTGATCCCCCACAAACAAGTTATAGGAGGTTGTTTATTTTTACTACAGTCTTGGGCATGGTATCGTATGCCTTTTATACGACCTTTTCTGGTTACGCAACAGGATTATGAGTTTCTACTAGTTCAGAGGTAATGTTTAATAATACTTAATATTTTTTATTATTATTAATAATTTTTTAATTAGAATTTTATTTTATTAATGGTAGGTGGTGTAAACGATTGACGCATGTTGGATTGCCGAGCACCCAAAAAGATTTTCGACTATTGATTGACAGGGAAGAGGAGGTATTTTTTGTAATTTTTTATATTTTAATTCAATTATTATATTTAAAGATATTTTAATATATTTTTAATATAAATATTATTTTTTTGCAGTTCGTTTGGCAGCCTTACTTCAAGCAAGATATTATGGTTTGTATTCCAAGTCATATATTTGCTCGAACAAATGTCTGGTTTGCGATGGTGCCACTTATTCATTATTCAACTGTTGAGTGGCATCCTGCTGATAAAGTTCTATGAAAGTTTGGATATATCTAAGGCGTTCTAGACTCACCTCCAAACTTCGACCAGTTGCATGCTTTGACCAGACAAGGGAAGACGGACGTTGATTGGTCCGACAAACTTGCTACATGGATTCAGATGTGGGCAGAAAGATCATTGAGGATCCCGATTTGTCAAGAAATTGGTACCGACAATGTGGCATTTGGTTATTTCAATTGGTACCGTGCATCATGTAAGCCTCATATCTTGACCCCAGAGGAGCGAGAACGCCAATTACCTGTGGCCTCTCGGATACGTCCACCGGCCTAACGAGAACGCCGTGGAAGAGAAAGGAATATTCAAGACTCGACACCTGCTACCCCAATGGCAGAACCGTCTTTTTCTCCTCAGTTTCCACCACTGTCGGAGGGTTTTTTTTTATCGATGTCTTTCACCCGTTTATGTCTGATACGAGTGCCACCACAGTTCCGATGCCGCTGGCTTCTTACTATCCACAGCTTCCTCTTATGCCTCAGTTTTCATATTTTGGACCTAACTCAGGTATTGTAGACCAAACTCCTCCGCATAGCATATTTTATACCGGTCCCAGTGGTAGTGGTTCTACCTCAGCTAATGTTCGAGGAGAGGAGGAAGAGGAGGATGAGGAAGAAGAAGTTGAAAGACTGCAACGAAGAAATCCGCGTCGGGATCGTCGTCCACCACGTTGTGGTACGGGTGGATATAGATATCATTAGTTTTTTATTAATGTAATGTTTTTTATTAATGTAATGTTTTTTTTATTAATGTAACATTTTTTTATTAATGTTGATTTTTTTTATATATTCTATAGTTTGATTGTTTTTATATATTGTATAGTTTTTACATATTAAAGAATAATTAAATACTAAGAAAAAATATTATATGTACAATAATTGTGACATATTAAAGAATCATTAAATACAAAAATTGTGACAATAATTACTCAATTGAAGGACCAACTCGATTAGGACATGTTCTTCTTGTGTGTCCTAGATTCCTACAAATCGTGCATAGTTTTGGTTGCCCAATTCTTTCTCTATGGTCAACCAAATCTTCATCGCAGAATATTCGTATTGATCTTGGACAACCTTTTTTCTCTCTTCTTAATGCAAAATTAGGACGTATTTTCGGTTCATCATTCACCGCAACTTCATCCCATTCATTTCCAATAGGAGGAAACTCGCGTTCGTAAACCTTAAATACGGTTTGCAATAAGTAAACTGGGTCTACAACCGTCATGTAGTCTACCCGGGTAGAAGAACAAGCAGTAATGGCGTGCAGGCACGAATATTTGTATGTTTGGAAGAATCCGCAATCACATGTTCTTTTCCTCAGATCAACGACATAAGCATTGTGTGGTATACCTTCTAATGGTCTGCAGTAATCCGAGACACGGAATAAATGCCCTTCCCGTGAGAAACATGTCGCATTCATCGAATTCGACTGTTGTAAAAATGCTTGTAATTTGTTTCGTAGATCTGGGTGAACTGTATGACCACCATCCATATATTCTTGCGCTTGTTTATCCAAAGTGGCAAAGAGGGTAGCCAACCGATAATATATGGCTTTAACAACAGAAGTGACCGGTATGTGTCTCACTCCTTTCAACGATGAGTTGATCGCCTCGGCTAAGTTGGTGGTCATGTGACCATATATTCTCCCTCCATCGAATGAACGAAGCCACTTATCTCTGGGTATATTAAGAAGGTAGTTATATCCATCAAAATTACGATGTTATAATTCCTCCAAAAGTTGTTCGACTTCACGAACCAAGTATGTGTTGCATGTACAATAAAAAATGCTTGGATCATAATTATGATATCAAATTTGAAGATAAAAAGAAGAATAATAAAATACTAACCCATTCGAAGCACCATTACACGTTCATTGGGGCTTTTGAACCTCGCCAAGTAATTGGCTGCAATGTGTCTTAGACAATACCGATGATAAATATACGGTGGATGCCAAGATCGACCCATCTTTTGCATTGTGTATTTGATCGCTTTGCCTCGGTTAGAAATTACACATATTCCATCATCTCATTCCCGCAAGACAGGTGAGATACCTTCGCAAGTTCTTGAGGAAGAACTCCCAAGAAGGGAAATCCTCTTTTTCGAGAATTGCGAAGGCTACTGGAATAGTCGTTCGGCTACCATCTTGTGCAACTGTCAACAATAAGATTTGGGTGTGCATACCGTACAACCAAGTACCATCAATTTGAACCATCGGCTTGCAATGACGGAATGTATTGACACATTGTGGAAAAGTCCAAAATAACCGTTCAAATTGGCAAACACCGAGTATTACACGATCATTTTCATATGCCGGTACTATTTTTAGCTTCACAACCGTCCCCGGAATATGTTTTTGCATCAGAGAAAGCCACGATCACAATTCATTATACGAACCCTCCCACTGGCCATACATTTTCTGAACCACACGTTGTTTAGCATACCATGCTCGTTGGTACTCAACATAATAACCATATTAAGACGTGATTGAAGTCATACAAGTCTTAACGGTTATCCGTGAATTCGTTTTGACCAAAGGAAGAAAGGCCTTAGAAAGAACGTGCACATCTAAATTCCGATGATCCTGATTAAGGCGACCCACGATACACGTGTGAGGGTCTTCACACTTGGTAATCTTCCATAGGTTATTTAGTTTCTTCAGACGAGAAACACGAACCCTCCATTTACATTCCTGCTTTTTGTGTACACATTCGGCAATGTACTTGTCAGATGCATTTTTGTAAACATCGACCGTAACGGAGTTGCAGATATTGTACTTCTTGATTGTTGCAATTGCCAGATCCTTGCTCTCGAAAACCTTTCCTTTATATATTTCATGAGAAATACTTTGGTTGTATTGGTTGATCTAGGTGAATTCCAGAAATTCAGGAGCATTGAAGGCTTTCATATCAATTGATGAAAAGTGGGAAGGTGGCTCGTAAAACGACATTTCCATTGAAGTGTTAAGGGCTTCCACTTCCTCTGGCTCATCCATATCTTCGGGTTCGCTATAAAAAGGGCCTTGCTCGTCACCATCAGGGCCGAGCTCCCTAATTGGTTCTTCGTCAGAATGGTCACCCTTAAATTCGAACAAATTTAATGCCACCACATCACCAACAACTGCGGACGAATTTTGTGTTGGTGGTAAGTTCAAATCAAATTCAGAACGATGGAATATCAACATCGTTCTGTGAACAATGTGTCAACAGCAAGTTGAAGTCGTCTCTTATATTTGCCGTAGGACTATAAACATTCGAATCGAAGTCAAAATTTGCACGACGTCAATCTGGGACGGTAGTAACATCATCATCAGAAAAAAATCGCAAACAACTCTAACGACCCTCCTAAAGAATATTGCATGTGCAACTCGATCATCAATTCCACATCGCCATTGTCTGCCACATGGTAAATTGTATAATACAATGGCTCCAACGACGTCGGTAATCGATATTGTAACGGCTCCAATTTTTGCCTCAGAGCATGCAGAACATGATCCGATACTCTCTTCATCAATGACCTATAACTTAAATCTTCTTGGGAGCTCAATTGTAACTTTATTCGAAGACTGAAAGACCACACCTAGAGATGCATCACCAATCATCTGCCCATCGTAATAAACTAAAGCAGCGATTCTTCTTGACATTTTTTCTTTCAAATTCAAAGTGAAAATTGATTCTGAAGAAGATGAAATTCGAAATTGTGATGCAGAGAGCTTTGAGAATTGCTTTGAAATTCATGGTTTGAAATTCGAAATATTAATGCACCGACGAAATCGCTTCCTGTAGAAAGCGACTTCTATTGTCAGACAAGAAATCTCTTCCTGCAGAAAGCGACTTCTGTTGTCATACAAGAAATCGCTCTCTGTAGGAAGCGATTTCATTATTTCTTTTCTAAAAACGCCTCATATGCAAAGCGACTAATGTACTATATAAGATTTGATTCCCTGCTTATTTCAGACTGCATCCCCTGCGTTAATAATTCATCAAGTTTCAAAAAGAGTTGTGTACATGGCTATGTTTTCTTGTGTTCTTTTCTTCTCTAGTACATATGGTTACACTTCGTTTAGTAACAAGATAAAATACGATAAGTTATATGACTTAATATCGACGAAGGTTGCGAAGGCGACAACAAGATAAATCTTATACAAACAAACAAAAATACCAATTGATGAACTAGGTCTTGAAGCGCATTACTTGTTGAAATTGTCAAGTTTAAAAGACCTTCGTAAGATATTTCGAGCTTACACAAATATTCCATGTCTATATATCGAGATCTCCGTAAAATTTACGGATGAAGTTAGTTCATCAAGCAACGTCAATCTAGTAGATGAAGAAGCAATTTTACAACGAATCAACAACAGACGACATCAAAAGGAATAGAGAATTGAAGAACGAAACTTAACATCTAACGTGTCTACAGATTACGAAGACACGAAAACATTCGATTTTTCAACCCCTTAGATATTTCTTATGTAAAGTTTGGTATTTTTTGGGCAATATTAATAAAATATATCTTTTATTACATTTTTACATAACTATACCTTTTATTATATTTTATAAAATATACCTTTTATTATTTTTATTAAGATAAAAATATTAAAAATATATGAAAAAAATAAATAAATGTAGAAATCGCTTTGTACAGAAAGCGACTTCTGATTAAATATTACAAGTCACTTTCTGTGGAAAACTATTACAATTAAATAATCGAAGTCGCTTTCTGTACAACACGATTTCAATTAAATAATGGAAATTGCTTTCTACACAAAGCGATTTCAATTATCTAGGGTTTTTACGCTTCGAACCCTAGGGAAATCGCTTTCCACAAAAAGCGATTTCATATCCGGATTATATTTATTGGCTGATGTGGCAAAGGCAACCAAATCATCTGAAAATCGATCTACGTAGAACGCGACTTCTGAAATCGCTTTTTGCACAAAGCGATTTTTAATATGTGTCCTGACAGGGGTATAGTTTTGTAAATGAAGTTTGTCTGGGTATATATGTGTAATAAAATAATAAAAATAGTATATTTTATTAATTTTGCCTAAATAAAAAAAATGGAAGTGTATGTTTACGATAGACGAAAAATTTTTAAGTTAAGGGTGAATTTATAAAATTTTAAAAGTGAAAATAGATTTTACTTCATGAGATCTTTACGGTAGTATCTCATATGCTCAAAATGGTTGAGTGATGAATGAGAATTTGATGCTCAAAGTAAGTATTTATATACACTTACCCACATAGTTGTTAACGAATGACTTGATTCTTCAGTTGGGGTACACAACATGGGTGATGCAAATGTTCGGACCATTGAGGATTTTGTGGGTTTACGGATATTTTACCCGTTGTGATTAAATTTTTCCTTAAATTATTTATCTTTTTTTAATATTCGGTAAGAGTTTGTATATTACTTAAATACAAATTAAGAATATTAGATAAGATAAAATTGACTATTCATAGTAAATTCGAATTTAATTCGGATCAGAACTCTCATTTGTTTTGACCTAATTTTTTCCTATAAATAAGAATCAAAATCTCAGTTTCAAAACACACTCAAATATCATTTTCTTCTCTCGTTTTTATTCTGGTGATTGACAAAGACAAGAACAGTTCGAGATCTCTGCAGCTGTGCTACTGTTGAAGATCCTCTAGTTGTTGTATCTTGGGAGACAAACTACCAACAAACTCAAGCATCTCAGGAGTGACAGAAAATCTGTCTTAAGAAAACTTCATTGGTGCAGGCCCCAATACGTTTCCAAAATGAGTTTGATCTAAAATATTTATTTATTTTATTTCATATTTTTGATTTTTCGTTATATTCGTTAAATAATAATATTTATTTTATTTTATTATTTATTTATTTATTTTTGATTAACCATAAATTTTTTAACAATTTTAGATCTAATCCAAAACAAATAGATTATTATACTCTGCGATATGTTTCAAAATCAAAAATTACCATAAGAGAAACCATCGAAAATTATTATGGTGAGCACCCTTTACGTGCACAGGTGAAATGTTACTTTCACTTTCAAGCATTGCATCGGTAATTGTGTCAAAATTACATTAGTTTCTTTTCTTAATAATATTTATTAATCATAATAATTATTATTTTAGAAATAATGTTTATTATATCTTCGTACTAATAATTTTTTTTTTAAAATTTTATCGAGGCGAACAAGATATTTAGACGATTAAATCGAGTTTGATGAATTTATTCTTCGGAATAAAATTTGAAAGCAAACAATTTATTTCAGGAATTATCCTGCTGTTTTTAAACGGGTTTGCTAAAATCTCAAATTGTGACAAATCTGTTCAACATAAATTGTCATAAAAAGTAACTAAGGTTACAAATTTTGTGAAATATTAAAATCAAATAAACGAAAATTTAATTTTCGATTTATTGAAATTATAATGAATTTCGAGTTTGTTTCCTTTATTAAAAGAGAAACAATAGACATGGCAAAATTTGATTTTTGCTTTATGTGAATACATATTACATGTATTGGTAAAACCTTATCCATAGAAATAAAAGTTTGGCTTTAAATAATATTGTTTATTGATGACAAATATAACATTTATTCAGTATATGATTAAATTACTTATTTAATCTAAAATATGGTAATATTAAAACCATATATGTAAATTTAAGGTAATCGTGAATTACTTAAATAAGTTTTATGGTATCTTTTTGATAATACCATAGATGTGAATATTTCACAAAAATAATATTTTTTAATGATCTAATAAATACATGTGTGCATGTATTATGGTAATTTTAATACCATAAATTATGATATTAGTTTGCTAATAATATTTTGCTATTATTATGATTAAGACAATTTTATTTATTCCGAAAATAATCTTGACTTTTATGTTGTATGAAATGAAAAGGAATATCCTTTTTATGTGAGATAATTATTATTTGTGTTTGAAATCACTTAAGATTATTATTTTTAATTAATAATTTTCCTTGAGAAAATGTAAACACAAAGAATGTCTTGATTGTTTTGGAAACAAAGATCTCGTAAATAATTTATTTTAACGGATTTATTTGATATTCCAAACAACAATCAAAGAAATTTAAAACAAAGGACTAATCTTTTTGAAGAATTAAGTTGCTTTGATATCTTCATTTGATAGAGTTTTACGTTGATTCTAATTTTGTAAGGAAAATAAATCATAAATTTATTTTTGGAGAATCTTAATATTAGATTTATTTTCTTGGGAATCTTTCATAATTTTAACTTGGAAATAAATCAGTGAATTTATTTCATGTAAAGTTTAGAAATTGAGATACAATAAATAAATATGTTTTCAGGAATTTAATTCCTGTCTGTAGCGACCCTCCCGTTAATTTAAAAATTAAAATCTACAAGTCTTGAAAATTGTGAATTAAGAAATCTAAAGTTAGGGATTTCAATTTAAAATTGGGAATTTTGGAAATGGATTCTAGAAATTAAGAATATAGGGATTTAGAAAACAAAAATAATTTGGGATTTAAAAAGATTTGAAAAATTGGGGAAAATTGTAAAATTGGGAATGATTTGAAAGTGGATTTAATTTAAAAAGAAATTGGAAGGTTTAGAGTCTCCACCGATCACTTATGATAAATCGGGCATCGAAAAAAACTAGAGATTCAAAAAAATAGGTTTTAGAGTCGGTTACGATTTAAAAATGGGGTTAGCATTTTAAAACCGCCCAAAATTGGCACCTTTACAAAAAAACGCTTAATTAATTTTGAACTTTCCAAATTAAAGTGACATTTAAATAAAAATTTATTTAAAATTTTGAATGTATTTTAAATATCAGGATATTCAAAGGTAAACGCATACACCGCCACCACTACGCCTGGTGTCGGGACCGTTACGACCGAATATCAAAACATTGCATTAAATTAGTTAATGTTTATATCTAATGTAAGCTTAAACAAATTAAATATGAAACATAAAATAAAATGTGTAAACATAAATACACGACACAAATAAGAAACAAATATGTATCAAAAAATGCAAGACAAATAAATAAAATAAAAAATAATAAACAAATAAATAAATATGTATGTAAATAAATAAATGAAATAAGGACTAAATTGAATAAAAAAATTGAAAACACTAAAATAAAGAAAACAAACACTGGAAATGAAAAAAAAATAATAGAAAAAGAAATCTGAGGCCAAAATAAAAACTAAATTTAATTTGAATAGGGGTTAAATTGAAAGAAACCACAAATTTTACAACCAAATCAAAACAAAAGAGAGTTTTAAGTCTTAAATCAATGGTTAAATTAAAATAAATAGAATTTAAGGAGGCCAAATCGAAAATATAAAAGTTGATATTATGAAAATAGTGACTGGATTGCAAAGCCAAATGAACATTGAAGGACTAAGGAAACGATTTTCCCCACATGGAGGGATTTATGAAAGTAATTTGCCCATTTTAAAAATAGGGACTGAGTATAGAAAAAAAATAAAACAAACTTTTTATTTCATTTTTTCCCTTCATCGAAACCAAACCCCCTAGATGCTCTGAACTGTTCTTCGAAGGAATGATGAACATATGAATGTTCATCCTTCCAACCCAGAAACCTCCGTATTTTTCTAAAAATCAAAGACTTTTTCATATTTTGGCCACAACCAGCGGTGGCCGACTAAACCAAAAACTCTTTGAAATTTTTTCTTTTGAAACCCAAAACCCGTTTTAAATCTTAAATCCGCAAAATCAAAAATGAAATCCTTCTTTTTATCAAATCAGATGAGAAAACTTCTTTATTTTAGAAAACGAAACGAAAAGAAGAATTTTTAAAGTTTGATTCATCGAGACTGAAGCGAAGGCTGACTCCTTTTGTTCTCGGTTCACCAACGGCGTAAAGGCCAAGGATTATCACCGGAGAAACTTACCGGAGCAACCAAACGATTTCAACCCAGAGGTAAACGAAACCCTAATTTCTATTATATGCATTTTTTATTGCATGCAAGAAAAAATGAGGATATACCTCGAAAAATTCGGTTGTATTAATTTGATGGTGGGAAAAGGATCCCCTTACAGAGTGTTCATTCGGTTTTTATAAACGGTTACACAAATTGAAGAAAAAGAAAAGAAATCATATTGGTTGTTGACTTCGGTTGGAAATTTTGTTCGTCTCCTCTGTTGTCCTCTGGTAATTCTTTTGAATATTGTTAAATTTTTTTATTTTATTTTTACGTTTTTGGCTGTGAATCTTACTAATCTGACGTTTCTTGTTTGTTTCACATGGTGCTGGCGATCGTACAAGGGCTTTCGGAGAAAGACCACCGGCGACCGGACGACGATCGTGGAAGTCGAACAATCTTTGGGGAATTCGAAGGGTCATACGTGCGCTGCATGCGAGCGTGGAGAAGCTCGCTGGTCGCGCGTGGCGCGTTTGGAGTTCTAGATGCTTTTGTTGGCTTTGATCTGGATTGTTGGATCGCGGATTAGATCCAACGGTCCTGGGGTGGCTACGCAAAGAAAGACATTAGATCTGTTAGGTTTTCTGATAAACGGGTTATCCGGTTGGGCTTTATGTGGATTTTGTAATATATTAGTTCGGGCTTGTTATTTGTAACGGGCTTGTATAATTTACTTATTATTGGACTGTCATAATAAATTAAAGTAGGCTTTCACTTTTATATTATGTATTACTATTTATTGGGTCTTTATTTAATTACAGTAATATTATATATACTTAATAATTATAACAAAATAATAAAATTAACAATAATATAAAACCGAATAAAAAAGATTTAATAATAATAATAATATAATAAGAAGTAATAAATACAGATATATAAGTATAATAAATTTTGAATTTTTAAATGAAGTAAGAAATAATATATAATAATAACATTTTTGTATTTTTTGTTTAATAATGACAAGCTCATTACTCAATTGAAAGAAAAAAATAAAATCGGGTTTAGACCTCGGATAAAATTAGTGATTACACTTTCGTTAATATAGATTTACATAATCTCCTTTTCAAACAAAGTGAACAAATCTATTTTAACAGAATTTGTTAGTGGAAGTAACATTGGTTACTAATTCTATAATGTTGATTCTAGGGCTGTAAATGAGACGAGACAGATCGCGAGCTACTCGAGCTCGACTCGATCAAAGCTCAGTCAAAACTCGACTCGATTGAACTCGACTCGAGCTCGAACTCGGCTCGAGTTTTTAACGAGTCGAGCCGAGCTACTTGATACTCGACTCGAAAAAGCTCACGAGCTACTCGAAAACATAAATATGCTATTTTTTATTTTTTTTATAATTTAAAATCTAAAATTCTAAACTTAAAACCCTAAAATTTAAACCTTAAATATAAGTCTTAAACCCTAAATTAAGATATTAAAACCTAAAATTAACAAGTTTGAGTTTATACAACTTCTGTATTAAAGTTTTTCTCTATTAGGCTTTAAATGAGACATGAGAGATAAGAGTTACTCGAGTTTAACATGGTCAAAGATCGGTCAATACATGGCTCGATTAGGCTCGAAAAAGGCTCGAACTCGACTCGAGTTCTTAACGAGCCGAGTCGAGTTCAAATATTTCAAGCTCGTTTAAAATTACTCAAGTTCGTACTCGACTCGAAATCTTAACGAGCGGAGCCGAGCTTAGTACTACTCGAGCTCGACTCGGCTCGTTTACACCCCTAGTTGATTCGAATAAGGTCTTGAATTAAAGCATAGAAGAAAATTGTTCTCTATGTCAAATTTCTTATAGCCTATTCTGATGTATGTTATGAAATACACAGTGTCTAAAATTGGCTTAAGAATTATGAGGGCATTGAACCAAAAATGGAAGATGTTAGTGCTAAGAAATTCTTAGTGATTGATTCCAAATTATAGTGAATCAAAGGCGGTGACTTAATTGATCACTAAAACTTGAGTGATTTTTTTGAAAGAAAAAAAAAATTGAATGATTTCAAGAACTTCCATAAGCGGGTGATTGAAAGAAAATTTGAACGTGCAAGTCTAGGATTGGTTCTTTGAAAAAACTTGGTAATTAAGCGTGCCTAGAGCACCACCTCTCTTATCATAAGTTACCTACTTGATCCACTGATTATTATTATTCTTTCTACTAAAATCGTCTAAACTTTTATTTTAGGGTTTTAGTTTACTAAAATCCTACCGTCTAACAAAAGTTGAAAATTATATTTTTATTTCTGATTTTTAGTCTTTGACTAAATTTTTGATGTTTAACAAATTTATAATATTTTGATTGTGACTATGTGACACAATCAATGAAATTTATGAGGAAGATTTTTAAAACGTGACAACAAAGATGTTGTATATTTGATCATGATAAACTTAGTCAAAAGAAAATCCTCCTAGTGCTAGAGAAAATGAGGTAAATATGATTACCATCTTTTGCTAAGCAAATATTACTATGAAAATAGTGCTAGAGCAAATATATTGAAAGTCAAAAATGACTTCAAACCGCAAAATAGACGGTGTATCTCAAGAAGCTAAATTTTATAAGAAAATACTTCAATTATTATGGGATATGAAATAAGCCTTTGGACTTTATACTTCCAAATGAGATCAATATTATGATAAAATTTTATCATAATAATTGATATGGCGAACAATTGTTTAAATGAAATTTATTACCTTCATTATAGAACAATTGAGTTTTGCTTAAAAACAAAGTTGATATAGAGAAATTATTCCTTATAAGAATGATGTTGAAACCTAAATTGATTAATTTGAGGAGAAAATATTTGGGAGTAATGTTGCAACATCCAAAGGTACAATGATTTTGAAGATAACTTCTAAAAGAATTAAATCTTCATTATAGAACAATTGAGTTTTGCTTAAAAACAAAGTTGATATAGAGAAATTATTCCTTATAAGAATGATGTTGAAACCCAAATTGATTAATTTGAGGAAAAAATATTTGGGAGTAATGTTGCAACATCCAAAGGTACAATGATTTTGAAGATAACATCTAAAAGAATTAAATCTTCAGAATGTGCTAACATATGGGGGAATTGTTCTATCAACTAAGTGCAAGACAACATATGAATTATGGAAGGAAATAAAGCCTTCCTACAACTACATAAAAATGTGAGGGTTGTCACTCCAAGGTAATATTTCATTACCAAAGAAAATGAAAATAAGTGGACTATATTTTTATTGGTTATGCGAAACATAGCAACGAATATCAATTTTTATAAAAAAAATATGATAACGAAAATAAAGAATGACACATTCTTTAAAATGTACTTCTTAGAGAAGTTGATCCAAGTTTCGTAAAACGAATTATGAATATGAGAAATAATCCACATGTTCAATAAACGTTGAAACAAAGATATTATCCTGATGACAAATAAGTGTGAAAAATGATTGTATGTCAAACCTACTAGGATATAAGATCCTATCTTGATGACGTACAGTAAAATGGTAAATATACCAAAGACATATCAATTCAAGATTGATATGGAAAATATAATATTGATAGATTTGATTTTGGGTATTCAAATCAAACAATCACTTGAAGGTCTCATATTGACAAATTCATACTATATGGAAAAAGAAGTTTGGCCAGGATGTTTCTCGCATAACCAAAACTCCAAATAAATATGAGCCAACACTTATTGAAATGGAATATGCAAATGTCATATATAATCTAATTGAATTGTATTAGACAAAGTAGTGCTTTTACTGTGAGCCGTTTAAGCAGATTCACAAAATAATTCAAAGTCAAACTCTGGATAATAATTGTGATAATTTTGAGATATCTCATAGATACTCAAGATTGTAAAGAATTATTCTATAAAGATTCTTTGATATAAGTGAATATGTTCACAACGAATGAATAAGTTATATCATGTGTTTCTCAATACAAACATGTACAATCAGATTCATAATAGAATCTGAGTTTGAGATTCAGACAATTCTAGAAAAGTCAAATGACTTTAAAATGTCTTGGAGGATACTCATTAATGGCCTGAGTATGTGCCAACAATATTTTTTGTTAGAGCACATAGTTTTATGAGCAACGGTAATTTGAGACATATGATTTATCAATTTAATATCGTTAGACAATTGATCTCAAATAGAGTTATCGCTTTACTGATTTAATAAAATCAAAGGATAACATTGTAGATCCACTACCCTAAGGGTTAAATTGAGATTAAGTTGAGAAAACATTTAAATGAATGAGACTAAAACCCATGAAAAATAAAGACGCTATGTGAAAAAAAAACTACTTAGTTGACTGGAGATCCCAAGATTTAAGTTCAAAGGGACAACCTAATTGTATAGACATGTGGAGTCACTGTGGGTGTTCCTCTCCTAGGTCCATTCCTATGATGTGAACAATGACAAAATTTGGTAAAGGTTAAGAAAAAGCTTTTAATGATCATTGTGTGATTTAGTGTGCCGAACAACATAAGTCATGTGAGAGTGAAGTGGGTCTGCTTCAAGAAGACTATTGGGCATAGTTCTCTCAAACTCTTGCAGAACCAAGGGATGTACAAGGCCATATGGGCATAACCATGGGAGTTGTAACTCTTGTCAGAGAGATAGGTGTGTGAAGTATATCATCATTTACACAAACGGTTGACAGTTCAAGGACATCGCGTTTATTGATTAGCTAGTAAAGTAAATATACTTCATAAGGGAAGGTTCAAAGGAGGAAACCTACTTATCCTATGCATCTATCAATTGCAGAGCCTATCACCACATCGAGCCAAAATGTTTTGATAAAATCATTAATTTCATTCATGTGGGGGATTGTTGGAAAAAACAGTGAGAAGTGACCAACTTTAAGCCATATTTTGTAATAGTAAAGATGGAGATTTGAATAAGAAATTTATTGGTTCTTATTCTACTCCATGAGATCTTTACAGTGGTATCTCATATGCTCAAAATGGTTGAGTGATGAATGAGAAATTGATGCTCAAAGTAAGAAGGTCGTGAATAGAGTAAGGAATGAAACCCCATTATCCCACATGGATGGGATAAATGAAGTGGGAAGTGTTTATATAAACTTACCCACATAATTGTCAATGAATGACTTTACTCTTTGGTTGGGGTACATGATGTAGGTAATCATAATGTTTAGATTGGTTGGGTTTTTTATGGGCTTACAAATATTTTACCCGTTGTGATTAAATTTTTCTTTAAATTATTTATCTTTTTTTTTAATATTTAGTAAGAGTTTGTATTTTACTTAAATATAAATTAAGAATGTTAGATAAGATAAAATTGACTATTCATAGTAAATTTGAATTTAATTCGGATCAGAACTCTCATTTGTTTTGACCTAATTTTTCTTATAAATAAGAATGAAAATCTTAGTTTCAAAACGCACTCAAAAATCATTTTCTTCTCTCGTTTTTATTCCGGTGATTGGCGAAGGCAAGAACAGTTCGAGATCTCTGCAGCTGTGCTACTATTGAAGATCTTCTAGTTGTTGTATGCTGGGAGACAGGCTACCAATAAACTCAAGCACCTCAAGAGTGACATAAAATCTGTCTTAAATAAACTGCATTGGTGCAGGCCTCAACACGTTTCCAAAATGGGTTTGATCTAAAATATTTATTTATTTTATTTCATATTTTTGGTTTTTCGTTTTGTTCGTTAAATAATAATATTTCTTTTATTTTATTATTATTTATTTATTTTTGGATTAACTACAAGTTTTCTAACAAATTATATATAAATTTTAAATTTTTAGAAAAATAATCATCCTCTCCATGTCTCTCGACCCATCTCCTTGTATACATAACGTCTTAAATTCAAAATATATTTAAAACGATACTAAATTAATTATTACTTAAACCAATCCCATTATATACTTTTTACAATGACCAAAATTGACAGCCTTCATTTCACTTTACAAATTACAATCCCCTTTGAACACCTACAAATTGTTGCCTTGTTTAGTTGTTTTCTACTAATGTAAAGCTGGCAAATTGACTGGGGTCTCTACATATACAGACAATCTGTCATTTTTGTTTTAAGTCCCCACTTAGTAACAATTGGCATTTTGGTCCCTACTCTAATCTCCATCCAATACCAATAACTTTACCAAATATTTGATTCGATGCGGACACGAAGTCATAAATTTTTTAGAGAAAATCAAAATAAAATTATAGAATTTTTATAAATTAACCTTTTTCAAGCTTTTTGAAACAAGTGTTTGGCGTATGAGTGGAAGACATGAAATTTCATTTCTATACTTATTTTTGTTTTCTTTTCATTCACATCCCTAGGGAATATTTGATTGGCAAGCCAAATATGATTTACTTTTTTTTAAAAAAAATCCCCTTTATTCTCTTTTGGTTCCACATGTTCTAAAGCAACACTTATTAAGCAGAGTGAGTACATATCATCACATCAACATTTAAAA
Organism: Abelmoschus esculentus; assembly: GCA_035048815.1. Taxonomy (NCBI): domain Eukaryota; kingdom Viridiplantae; phylum Streptophyta; class Magnoliopsida; order Malvales; family Malvaceae; genus Abelmoschus; species Abelmoschus esculentus. The sequence goes on from JAUCBN010000044.1 coordinate 4,899,845, forward strand.
TAGAATCAAAAGCATACGGTATTTTTAAGATAAAACATTTCATGTATTGATCACAAAAAAAATTATTTTTATAAATATTTTAAATTTAAGTTTAGGATTTAATTTTGAGGTTTATGTTTTTAAATTTATAGTCTGTAGTCAGGGACGAAGGCAGCTATGCAATGGGAGGGATTGTCCCTCTCAAAAAAAATTTAGTATAATAACATTTGGGATCCCTGTTAATTTAAATAGTAGTCAATAAAATTTTTACCCCTCCCATTTTATAGATTTTAAAACTTAATAGACCTTTACCCCTCCTAACGATTAATCCTAGTTTTGTCTGTATTGTATTTAAAATTCAATATTAGTGTTAGAATTTAGAGGTTAGAGTTTAGATTTTAGAGTAATATATTACAGATTTAGGTTAAATCTCTGAACCTTAAATTTTAACCCTAAATACTAATTTTAAACTCTAAATCTAACTCACTTATACTTGTACATGCTATAATTATTTTTTAATCTATTTGCGAAAACATAATTGTCGCGTGTCAAAAGTGCGCGTTTAGTGCAAGTGGACACATCGCAAGTAATAAGTGATAAGTATTTTATCGAGTTATCGTCTCCTCAGGGACCGGTATACTTAATATGCTTTCTTCACCTTCTTGTTCTATTGAAAAATAAAAACACAAGTGAGATGATTTGATTTATCTAAACTAAAGTAACTAAATAAAAGTAAAGAGTTGAAATAGTAGAGAGAGATGGGCTAGGATCCAGTTGCGTCGTATTGTGGATTTGATTGACTTGTCTCTGTCCAATGCAATCGTATATCAATGTCTCGGCAGCACTGCAGTTTACTGCCTCGGCAACGACAATACAGTCTGTCGCGACAATCCCTTGCTCGTGGGCAGACTCTACCAAAGTTCGGCAAAGTGTCCTTGGATGACTCCGCTTATCCCTAAGTCAGAGTGCTATTGATGACTAGTCCTTGATGATACCTCCCGGCGTGAACCAATTATACTCACCAACCAATCTCACACTTCTTTTAGCCGCTGAAACTCTTAATTGTGAAAACAAAGAATAACAAAGGATAAGCAAACGTTGATAACTTTATTGCATTAAATCAAAGACAAAGTACAATCTCCTCTCACAAATACTCAACAACCTTCACCTAATCCCTAAGAAAGTTTAGAACATAATGGAGAAGGAAGAAACAAGAATAGAAATCGACTCTCTCCCTAGGTATTCCGTGTATTGTACATTGGGTGGCTAGGTCCTTATATAGGCTAGACCTAGGGAAAACCTTTCCTAAGTAGAATACAACTTGGAGTAGGGAACAAGTCAAGTACATAATAATAATAATATATTTCCAAGTTTATATTCGGCTAAGGGGCTTTCCCGCGTGGTCTTCCTTTGGGTTTTTCCTTGTGCTAGCCAGCTCAGATCCATGGGCCTCAAGTCCAGACATGTTCCTTGGATTTTTGTCTTTCCATCGCCTATAGTCTTGCTTCCTGTCTGCTACTGCCTCGGCATCAGGTCCTGCCTCGGCCTTGTCCCTGCCGCGACACTGGTTCTCCTGCACAGATATGAAAACGCAGTAAAACGTGTTTTTTTTTGTAAATATTATTTGTATGAATATAACTTCTAAATATATCATATTAAGCACATGCATTGGTCCGAGTGGGTGTATATTTGATGATTAATGCCCATAAAAGGAGTAAAAAGTGATAGTGTGTTGAGCACTTATCACACCCCCAAACTCGAACTATTGTTTGTCCTCAAGCAATGCAAACCATCAATTTGCCGAACTCTATTCTCTCTTGGTCTTACATGTCCATCTCTTCTCCCTACCATAACTAGGCCTATTCTTAAGCCTTAATCATTCGGTTACTCAAGGGTTTACCTAGAAACAAACTATAGGAATTGTGAGTGTGTGCGTTTTTGTGGACAAGTTGATTAAAGGGTTTCTTAGATAAACTCTAAGTTCAAGACAAGTAGACATTGGTTAAGTGTTCTCTTCTTTTTCAAACCCCAAATCTTAAGTCAGTTTCGGGCACCTCAAAGACTTGTGTTTTTCTTTTCACTAAATTCCTTCTTTCTTTTTAATATTCCTTAACACATACTAGAGCCAATTTCGAGCACCTCTAGCATGAAGAAGAGACTTTCTAGAGTCGGTGGTAGGCACCTCTAGTTACTTTCCAAAAATTCTAAGTCTTTATCACCTAAGTTCATTAAAAGAATTCCTATAATCCAACAAGTCCCAAAAGTGTTAAAGTTTTTTTCTATAGTAAGCTTCTAAGTTTTCATCCTTAAGCATCCTAAGGTTAAGCCCTCTTAACAGAACCTAAGCATGGTAAGGAGAAAGATTTCTATGGCCTTTAAGAATAAACTAAGGCAATACTGATGATGAGCAGTGCAAGAGTGTAAGCAACAAATTCAAGTAAGGCGGGGAGCATGAAAAATTAAAAAAATTCACTGGAATACTCCCTTTTTGGCAAGGCCGCGGCAGTAGATTGCTGCCTTGGCAGTGAATCTGCACCCCCAAACTCAAATCAAGCATTGTCCTCAATGCTTTATATTTGAAGAAGTAAGCGGCAAAATAAAATATGAATATAAAACAGCAAATAGAAACAGTAAAAGCAATTAATATTGAATTAAGGACAAAGAATTTAAAGTGACTCCGAAGAGCTTCTTGTAACAATTTTCCTCCGTGGCCTTGATGCCAAATGCTTTGTCCTTGGTGAAGACGATGGTTGCGTCTTTGCTTGCCGGGGCGGTTGGACTCGAGTGGGTGGTGTCCTTTGCATTGGTGCCTTTACCTCCTCTCCTTCTTCTACATCAGCCATCTCTTCGGTGAGCATTACGTCCGTTCCCCCTCCCATTGCTGTTGCTCCTCCGGTGTGGTGTGTACTTGGGCCGGCGGCAGTGGAGCTTTAGTGCACATAGACATCTATCTCGGCAGATAGACTGCCCATGATGATTGGTGATCGGGGTGGAGTGCTGAAAACGGCCCTTCACTTGGATGGCCTTCTGCTGACGGACGAGGCCGCGACAGAATCTGCTGCCCTAGATGGGCCGGCAGCCTAGTATTGGGGCTGAGGGTCCGCATGGAAGAACGGACTTGGTCCTCCGGGGGCTGGTGTAGTCTCGGTGTAAGGTACGGCTGTGACGAACATGTTGCTTGGGAACTCCGGAAATTGTGCTCCTTGGTCCGGGAAAGCATGCAGCATCATCTGGGCTAAGGTGCCATTAAAGTCCATTTGGTACTCCATGTACCGTTGTTGTCTAAGGTCCATTGCTGCCATCCGTTGCAAGATCTCTTGGTACGGGTCTGCTGCAGCAGAGGTGTGGGCAGTACTAGGTATGTCTGCCGTGTACTGGGCCCCGGCAGCAGTATTTGCAGTGAACTGCTGCGGCGTTTCTTGGACAGGCTCTGCTTGAGTGATCTGCATGACTTTGTGACAGAAATCCCTGGTCCATCCTCGTCGTAGGGGCGTGTATTCATCTGTTTCTTCGCTGGGTACACCTGCAGAAACACATAAACCCGTAATCAAGCAAGGGAAATACAATGGTCCCCTATCTTTCTTACCGCACTCGTGAATTTCCCTTAGGATAATCTCTCCAACATTGATGGTCCTCTTGTTGATGATGGATTGGATAAGCACCAATCTCTTGCGATCCACCGTGCTATTGTGTGATGTTGGGATGAGGCGTCGTTTGACGAAGATATTCCACATCTTAGCCTCCGGCTTTAGGCTTTGTCTTGTTACGGATCCTCGATGGGTACCGGTTTCCCATGGGGTGTTTCTGTAACAAAGATCGTCTTTAATGAGTTCATAGTCCTCGGCAGTGATATCTTCCCAAAATTCGGCGTGGATATCACTGTTTGGGGTGAGGCCGTAGAAGTTGTTAATTGTCTCGTCATCGAGCTGGACTGGTCTGCCGCGGCAGTGAACGAATAGGGAGTCTTTGCTGGGCCCATGAGCGTAGAACTCCCGCACAATCGTGGCGTTCGCCTGGGCAGGTTGCAGAAAAAAAATTCCCAATTCTGGTACTTGATTCTGTCATATAAGTAGTGCTCAATGTCGTAGTTCTCTTCGTCTGCATGCTGGAAACCTTGCTTTTCCCAAAGTTGCCTAGCGATGAAAGATCGGTTGAATCGATCTTCAACGTTGGTTGGGGCAAATCTTTTGTATGTTGCCATCAAGATTGAGATATGTGAGTTCTTGGAGGTTTTTCTTGAAGAGAATCTGGAGATTTTACAAGAATTAGTAGGCAGAGAGTAATGTGAGAGAGAGATTGTTATGAATACTAAAGAAAACAAGAAAGTAAGAGTGAATAGTTCAAGAGGAAGGACTTTCTTATATAGGCCTCGGCCTTGTGACCGTTGAAGTCACTAGCCGTTTGTAACCGTTTTTTTTTGCCGTTTCCTTTTTCTGCCGCGGCAGGAATCTCGGCAGACTAGCCATTACACTGTACTGCCCGTTGGGACTGCTGCGACCCTGACACTATTTTATTGCCTCGGCAGAGTTCGTGCTGTGAACTACTTTTCCCTTATTCTTGCTTATTAACCTAAATAGAACACACGAAAGAAAAATACTGAAAGCGAAAATAATTAGAGAAAATAAAAAAAATAAAAATAAACTAACTAATCCTAATATATTAATAAAGAAAAGAAGAGAGGTCACTCCTTTTTGTTGTGCTTTCATCCACTTTGGGCTTAATCTTTTTGCCGAATATCCTGCCGAGTAGACTGCCCAGACAGGATATCTTGGTGTCTATTGTGTTGATGGCCTTGCACTCCTCTTGATCATCATACTTCTTTAAGTTGTGGAATGCGTTGAGTTTGACGTGTTGGTCATTGACCCGCATTGTCAACTCTCCTTTTTCCACATCAATTAAGGTTCGTCCAGTTGCAAGGAAGGGTCTCCCAAGGATGATCGGTGCATTGTCATCCGCTTCACAATCAAGGACAAGGAAGTCGGCAGGAAAAATAAACTTGTCAACTCTTACCAGTATGTCCTCGATTTTGCCTTCAGGTTGCACATAGGATCTATCCGCTAGTTGGAGCATTACTGTTGTAGGTTTCACCCTTCCAATTCCAAGCTTTTGAAAGACGGATTTGGGCATGAGGTTTATGCTGGCTCCAAGGTCGCATAGGGCCTTACCTTCATAGCTCTTACCTATCGCACAAGGTATAGTAAAGCAACCAGGATCGTTTAACTTTGGTGGCATGCGGTTATGTAGCATTGCCATGCATCCCTCGGTAGCAGCCACTGTCTCAAACTCACCTATTCGTTTCCTCTTTGATACCATGTCCTTTAGGAACTTGGCATAGTTCGGCATTTGTTCAATAGCTTCAACGAAAGGTATGTTGATGTGGACTTGCTTCAAGATGTCGCGGAACTTCTTGAATTGCTGGTCCTGCTTTTGCTTTTTCAACCTTTGTGGGAAAGGTGGTGGTGGTCTCATCTCATCCAGGGTTTCTTTAGTTTGAAATTTTATACATGGCACCACTGGAGTTGTTGCTACCTCGGCAGGCTGCTCAGGAGCTGCAGTGCTCTCTGCCGGGGCAGTGTTGTCATTTTCAGTTTGCTCGGCCTCTTCTTTTGCTTGATCCGCTGATTGAGTTTGGCTCTCTGGGATCTTTTCCTTTAGCTGTAGACTGCTCCTAGTAGTGATTGCCTTCCATTGTTCATGGCTCATTACCTTAGCAACTTCAGTATTGTTAGGTAGGCCTCCTTGTGGTCTAGTGTTTATGCATTGAGCAAACTGCCCAACCTGAGTTTCCAGCGTTTGTATGGCCGCTTCTTGATTTTGCAACCTCATCTCCGTTCTATTCATGAAGGCATCTGTCCTCTTGATGAAATTGCTATTCTCTGCCATGTATGACTCAATTTTCATCATGAAGGCCTTTAGTGTGTTCTCCAATGAACTTACCGTTTGTTGCTGCATCTGCTGCGACGGCATCGGCTGTTGGGCTTGCTGCTGCGGCATCGGTTGCTGAAATCCCGAAGGTTGGGTGATTGGGTTTAAGGCATTGTTAGGGTTGCTCCATGATAAGTTTGGATGCCTCTTCCATGAGGGGTTGTATGTATTGGACATCACATTGTTGCGGTTGTAGTTCCCAACATACATACCAGTCTCTTGATTCATGCAATCAGAAGAACTGTGGTTACCTCCACATAAGTCACAGTATGAATCAATTACCTTGACCTCACGGGTATTTTGTTGTAACTGTAGGCTTTGCACCATCTTGGTAAGAGAGGCCAATTGTGCTGCCACTGAACTTGATGAGTCTAATTCATTTACCATGGCTTGGCGTCTTACTCCTCCTCGCCTAGATGTAGGAAACTGAAAATCATTCTTTGCGAGTTTATTTAGTATTTCAATAGCTTCCTCAGGTGCTTTATCCAGGAGTGTTCCGTTTGCCGAGGCATCTAACATCATCCTTGTCGGGGCATTCGTGGCATTGTAAAACATTGTCACCTGTGTCCATAGGGGAAATCCATGCAAAAGACACTTATGCAATAGCTCCCTGTAGCGTTCCCACGCCTCGTACATTGGTTCGTCTTCTGCCTGTCGAAAAGAAGTAATTTCATTACGGATCCTATCATATAGATTAGTAGGATTAAAACGAGTAATGAAATCACGGCAAAGTTCACTTTAGGATCCAATAAATCCTGCTGGAATGCTATTCAACAACGCTTTCGCCCTATCCCTCAGTGAATAGGGGAATAGTTTTAATCGCAAGACATCTTCATGGACTCCTTGGATTTTGAAAGAGTTGCAGATTTCCATGAAGGACTTGAGGTGCTGCCTTGTGTCTTCAGTTGCAGACCCACAAAATTGTCCAATTGTATTTAACATATTGAACATAACGGGTTTGAGTTCAAAATGGGCTGCTTCAATCTCCGGTGTAACAACTCCTGGGTTTAATCCGTTTAAGTCCTCTTCCAGGAAGTCCCTGACAGTGAGCTACTGCGGCCCAGGTGGCGGCGGAAGTCCTCCATTGCCGGCAGGTAAGTTTCGTCCTAACGGATGTTTTGCCATGGCTCCTTGGATCTGTCTCCTCAACCTTTGCCTTTTTCTTTCGATCTCTGGATCTAGTTCGTACAAGGGGTTGGTTGGATTGGCCCTGGTCATACACCAAAACGAACAAAAGTAAAAGAAAGAGAAAAAGAAACAAGAAAATAAAGAAAACAAAATTTAGTTGCCAGTCCCCGGCAACGGCGCCAAAAACTTGTCGAGTGTCAAAAGTGCGCGTTTAGTGCAAGTGGACACATCGCAAGTAATAAGTGATAAGTATTTTATTGAGTTATCGTCTCCTCAGGGACCGGTATACTTAATATGCTTTCTTCACCTTCTTGTTCTATTGAAAAATAAAAACACAAGTGAGATGATTTGATTTATCTAAACTAAAGTAACTAAATAAAAGTAGAGAGTTGAAATAGTAGAGAGAGATGGGCTAGGATCCAGTTGCGTCGTATTGTGGATTTGATTGACTTGTCTTTGTCCAATGCAATCGTATATCACTGTCTCGGCAGCACTGCAGTTTACTGCCTCAGCAGCGACAATACAGTCTGCCGCGACAATCCCTTGCTCGTGGGCAGACTCTACCAAAGTTCGGCAAAGTGTCCTTGGATGACTCCGCTTATCCCTAAGTCAGAGTACTATTGATGACTAGTCCTTGATGATACCTCCCGGCGTGAACCAATTATACTCACCAACCAATCTCACACTTCTTTTAGCCGCTGAAACTCTTAACCTATCTCTAGGCCGAGTTAGTGTTTTGCGATTGAAACACCGTACTTACCCCTTTCGTGAATCTAACTCTCCCAAGCTTAGATAAATGGATGATTCACAATATCCTCTCCTGAGCTCAATTGTGAAAACAAAGAATAACAAAGTATAAGCAAACCTTGATAACTTTATTGCATTGAATCAAAGACAAAGTACAATCTCCTCTCACAAATACTCAACAACCTTCACCTAATCCCTAAGAAAGTTTAGAACATAATGGAGAGGGAAGAAACAAGAATAGAAATCGGCTCTCTCCCTAGGTATTCCGTGTATTGTACATTGGGTGGCTAGGTCCTTATATAGGCTAGACCTAGAGCAAACCTTTCCTAAGTAGAATACAACTTGGAGTAGGGAACAAGTCAAGTACATAATAATAATATATTTCCAAGTTTATATTCGGCTAAGGGGCTTTCCCGCGTGGTCTTCCTTTGGGCTTTTCCTTGTGCTAGCCAGCTCCGATCCATGGGCCTCAAGTCCAGACACGTTCCTTGGATTTTTGTCTTTCCATCGCCTATAGTCTTGCTTCCTGTCTGCTGCTGCCTCGGCATCAGGTCCTGCCTCGGCCTTGTCCCTTCCGCGGCACTGGTTCTCCTGCACAGATATGAAAACGCAGTAAAACGTGCCTTTTTCTGTAAATATTATCTGTATGAATATAACTTCTAAATATATCACATTAAGGACATGCATTGGTCCGAGTGGGTGTATATTTGATGATTAATGCCCATAAAAGGAGTAAAAAGTGATAGTGTGTTGAGCACTTATCAATAATCAAGTTATTGAATCCCAAGTTGCCATATTAGAATTAAAGGCCCACTCCCGTAAGGCTTTCACAACGGTAATTTGTAGGAGTGAGCGTTCGATCGAGTCGAGTCAAAATATTTTGAGTTATTCGAGTTGACGAGTCTAATTTTATCATTCGAACTTTCATTCAAAAACTTTTTGAGTCCATTCATTGAAAAAAAAATTGAGTCGGGTTTCAAGTTCTTATAAAAATTTAATTATAATTATTTATTATGTTATAGTACGATTTGGTTGTAATTTAAACAACTTTCACTGATTAGTTATATATATATCTTCATGTGTAGCAATATTTCTTCATATTTTTATATATCAATATATATATTAAAAAAATTTGAGGGACTCTTTTCAAAATTAAAAATAAATCTTCTTATTACTAAAAAATTTTAAGTTATTCGAATTTCTGTTTTACAACTTAAACTTTATTTGAATTTTTTTTGAATTATTCGAGTTTATAAAATTTCGAGTCGAGTCAAAACGAGTCAAATATTTTTGTCTCGATTCGAGTCGAGTTATTTTTTCGAATCGAATCGAGTTTTGTTCACCCCTAATAATTCGGACCTATATTTCAATCCCTAGGGGAGGTTAGTGTTTTTTCTTCTTTGATTGCTTGAAATTTAATCATCATATTTTAGTCCATTATTAGTACACATGTGTGAACTTGAACAATTGGTTGTTGATTAAATAATTTATGGATTAACTATTGAGTGATTGCAGTGATAAAATATTGTTTTTTATTTAGTGATTTAAATTTAAATAACATGTATGTATAATGTATGACTATCATTAAAGAGTTAAGAAAACTAAATAGATATTGCTATATAATCACATAAATATATTTAAAATAATAATAATTTATTGGGAAGGCTTAATAATATTATCCAATTAGACCAAAATTTTAATAGTCATAAGGTTAAAATTGACTTCTTATTTTTTTTTTGTAAAGTAAAAACGTAGAATTCATAAATACTCTACCACCAAATCTTAAGGCGGATTATCCCAGGTTCTGGATCGTATAATGTGCTTATTGAAGTTAATATTTGATATAGATAGTATATTTTTTTAATACGAATATGTCTATTTTAATTATATAATATAAAATTTAAATATTTAATCTTCAACTTTAAACTTTTAAATATTAATCATCAAATCTTAAAATTTAAATTTTAACATTAAATTATAAATTATAAATTTAAAATCTTAAAATTTAAATTTCTTAACATTAAACCTTAAAAATTTAATGTCTACACTCTACTTGAGAGAAAAATAAAAAAAAATCCACTAATATGTGAAATATTTTATTTATGTGTGATAAGTGCTCAACTCACTATCACTTTTTACTCCTTTTATGGGCATTAATCACCAAATATACACCCAATCGGACCAATGCATATACTCAATGTGATATATTCAGAAGTTATGCTTACATAGTTAATATTTACAGAAAAGGCACGTTTTACTGCATTTTTATATCTGTGCAGGAGAACCAGTGCCGCGGCAGCGACAAGGCCGAGGCAGGACCTGATGCCGAGGCAGCAGCAGAAAGACAAGAAGCAAGACTGTAGGCGATGGAAAGATAAAAATCCAAGGGACGTGTCTGGACTTAAAGCCCATGAATCGGAGCTGGCTAGCATGAGGAAAAGCCCAAGAAAAGACCACGCGGGAAAGCCCCCTTAGCCGAATCAAACTTGGAAATATTTTAATTATGTACTTGACTTGTTCCCTACTCCAAGTTGTATTCTACTTAGGAAAGGTTTGCCCTAGGTCTAGCCTATATAAAGACCTAGCCATCCAATGTACTAGACACGGAATACCTAGGGAGAGAGAGCCGAATTCTATACTTGTCTTCTTTCTCTCCATTATGTTCTAAACCTTCTTAGGGATTAGGTGAAGGTTGCCGAGTATATGTGAGAAGAGATTGTACTTTGTCTTTGTTTTCAATGCAATAAAATTATCAAGGTTTGCTTATCCTTTGTTATTCCTTGTTCTTGCATTCAAGCCCGGGAGGGAAGTTTGTGAGTAATCCATTTATCTAAGCTCGGGAGAGTTAGATTCACGAAAGGGGTAAGTACGGTGTTTCAATCGCGAAATACTAACTCGGCCTAGGGATAGGTTAAGAGTTTCAGCGGCTAAAAGAAGTGTGAGATTGGTTGGTGAGTATAATTGGTTCACGCCGGGAGGTATCATCAAGGACTAGTCATCAACAACACTCTAACTTAGGGATAAGCAGAGTCATTCAAGGACACTTTGCCGAACTTTGGTAAAGTCCAACCACGAGCAAGGGATTGCCGCGGCGGACAACTATCGTCGCTGCCAAGGCAGTAAACTGCAGTGCTGCCGAGGCAGTGATATACGATTGCATTGAGTAGAGACAAATCAATCAAACCCACAATACAACGCAACTGGATCCTGACCTATCTTTCTCTATTATTAAATCTCGTTATTTTTGTTTAGTTATTTTAGTTTAGATAAACCAACTCAAATCACTTGTGTTTTTACTTTTTTACAGAACAAGAAGGTGAGAAGGCATATTAAGTCTACCAGTCCCTGTGGAGACGATAATCCGATATTTACTTATCACTTATTACTTTCGATGTGTCCACTTGCACTAAACGTGCACTTTTGACACGCGACAATGTGTATTATGACTTTAATCTCATTTAAAATTGTCATAGTTTTGCCTCACACCTATGTACAAAGATATATATACCAATTAACAACAAAACTGAATTAGAGTTTGGTTTTGATTCACATCAATCATTAGAGGTAAGAGTTAGAGGGCATTGGACCACCAATTTTTGGGTATCATTTGGCTTCAAGGACTATCAAATTATGGCCCATGAAATGACATAGTCAAGGTGAATAGGACCAGTAATTCCGTGTGGGTATGTATGTATTGAGCTAGTTAAACGAGAGATTATATTATAAATTAGAGTAATCACATCATGTTATTTATAATTTTAATTAATAAAAATTATTTATTTTATTAATTTTATGTTAATTTAATTTATAATAAATATGATTGAAGTTTTATTTTGTAAAAATATAAAAAAAAATAAACAAAGATCACAATTTATCCTCATGAATGTTTGATAAAAAAAAACTCTGCTGTTTACATGACTTTACTGTCCTCCCACCTGGATGTCGCAAAAATGTTTGGATCTTTTGACTTTTGAGCTTACACAGGTCAATGAGGTTATCCTCAGTCAACAAGTGAAAAACCCCATAAGCAGGAAGCTCTCGGCCTTCCCTGCTAGGCCTACCCCGTCGCCAGAAACCGCTCCTACTTTACAATTTTACATTCATATATTGACTTTCCTGCGCCTGCCAATGTAGCCGAAAAACTTCATCACCGTTTCACCGCCTCCATTTTCCGCCAGCTCACCTACTGGCTTCCATTTACGTCCTTGTAACCCAGCCTATGACGACACAGCACCAGTACCATAGACGTCGGGGGTGCAAAAGCATTGTTGTGTGGCTAAGCCTAGTGTTCATTCCGAGCTCTACAGGAAGCAATGGACGAAGGCTGTGCTGATTGTAAAGAACTTATGCCAAATGGGCGATGTTTCTATCCGGACAGTCGATGAGTGAGAGAGAATGTTGGGCTTGTTGCAGTGCAAAGTAGGATATCTGGGGGAATTATTCGAATATTGGGCTTCTTTCTCAAAAACCTTACATTGCATTCGAATATGTCGACACTGTTTCGACACTAGTAATACTTAGCTGCCATGTGGTGCAGCCCAGTACTAGTACTGGGCCAATAACGTGGCCGACTGAATGAATCAGAGTCGTTGGCATATGACTTGGTCACTCAGTTCTTTACTATCTTCTACCTCTATGAGCTACCAATTAGCAGATGCCTAGCTTATTCAAAGTACAACAATTAAATGTAGCCTACGTTTGACTGGGATTTCAGCAAACTACATTTTCATGCATTTCAAGAGTATTGGAATGCGTCTAACTAAGATTTTTGCTGTAGCATTAAATCCCTCACCCTGCTACACACTATCTACTTTGAAAGTTCATATATTGAGATGGAACAACCTATTTCATCATGTAGGAAAAAAAATTGTTCTTATCACTTTAGATACGCTAAAGCTAATTAATGTCATGTTGAGTGGTCCCCGTCTAGGTTTAGTCTTGGCCACCGGTTCATGGGCAGATGGTCCACCCAAGTAATTTCGGGATGACTCTTCCGACTAGCAAAAGTCGAAGCCTAGGTTACCAAGTGACACGCCACCCTGTCAAAATCAGACCCAAAAGCAAAGCCATCAAGTTCCCACTTCTGCTATGGCAAACATGGTGCAAAAAACGCTTTATACACACCCAATCTCGCATGTTTCCACTACACCAAAATAAATTTTGAATATCTGAATACTTTTACCAATCCACCTATAGAGGGTTCCTGTTCAAATTACTGCTGGAAAAGAGCAGGAAAGTATAAGAAGACTAAACCAAGTCTTGGGTTTTGACTTGGAAACAGCCGTGCAATTAAGTCGCCAATTTGAAGGCAACACCATTGGGTACATTCCTACCAAGGCACCCATTTGCTTCTGTTTATAAACAATAGTAACCCAGTCCACACTCCACTCGCCCAATGAACGACGACCTGCACTTTCCTTCGATCCTTCTTTTATATTCCTTGTTATTTCCAATATAAGAATCATTCCTAATTCCTTCCTTCACTCGAAACCGAGAGAGACAAAAAAAAAAAAAAAAACATTGAAAAAGTCTCTTCCATGGCTCTTGAAACGTTGAATTCTCCGACTTCAGCGCCGGCTCCACTGCTCGGCCTCCGTGATGACATAGTGGACCTAGTTCATTGTGTTGAACCCTGGACGAAGAGTAAAAGAACGAAACGACCCAGAACTGAGAACCCACCTACAGAAGAAGAATACTTAGCTCTTTGTCTTCTCATGCTCGCTCAGGGAACCACCGCTACCACCAGAAACAACTCATTCACTGCCGCGAAAACCTCCCTCAATCATTACAAGTGTAAAGTTTGTAACAAAGGTTTTCCGACTTATCAAGCTTTAGGTGGACACAAGTCCAGTCACCGGAAACTTGTCGTTGGAGCTGATGAACACCCTACCACTACCGCTCCTGCTGAAGATAAATTCTACGCTGGTGCAGGTGATGCCATAGCCACCACTACGACTACAAATTCACCTCCTCTCACTGTGAACATTCAAGGTGGGAAGACACACACATGTTCGATCTGTTACAAGACGTTTTCTTCGGGTCAAGCTTTGGGAGGGCATAAACGATGCCACTACGATGCCGGCACTGGCAGCAGCAGCAGCAATAATAACGGCGGTGGCGATGGTGGTGCTAAATCATCGAGCCAAAGTCAACGTGACTTTGACTTGAATTTACCTGCTGAATAGGAGGAAACAAGTATGGACGACGTTCATCGGAAAGATAAACTTTGCGGAGACTATGAAAAGGTGGAGCCCTTTCGCCCACGGCAAAGCACGGCGACTGCCTCGTTTGTTGAATGTTATTGTGAAAGATCAGATTTAGATTAGGTGAACGATTGAAGTGGACTTTGCTGTTGTTTATTTTATTTAATTTTGTTCCAGTTTAATTTGCATCTTCAATCCTCGTTATTTTTTTCCGTTGCCGTCTGCTCTGTAGGGGGTAAAAATTTTCGAATAATTTTGATATTTTTTAATCCAAAATATAATATTAGTATTAATTAGTGTATATTCAATTGTTTAAAAATGTGTATATAAATTAAATAAAAAAATCAACAACGTACATATATCATTAATGTACATCACTGAACACTATTAAATTAATTAATAAAGATTAAAATTTTTAAGAATTTAACGTATAATTATAAATTATTTAAAATAAAATTTTAATTAAATTAATTATATATTGAATCTTTGATATTTTTAATCTTTATTAATCAATTATTTAGCGTTAGTAATACCAGCAATATTCGACGTACGTGCAAGACTCGTCTTTTAAAAAATATTTTAAATTTATTCAAGTTTTACTTTTTATGATATATGTGAATAGAATTCAAAATTCAGTGTTTTATTGTTAAAAAATTAATCATAGCAAATTATAAAAATTATAAATTCCTCCCCTTACTTTTCAGTTCAGAAATTAAGAAATTCTATATGTTGAGTAAAGTTAATATTTCGTATTCGGTTCAAATAAATTTAAAAGATTTTGATAACTAATACTAAAATCTTGTGTTAAAATAACTTCAATTATTAAATTTGAAGAAGAAACGAAATTCAAAATTTTCCAATCAATGCAAGAACTAAAAGGTATTGAATTGAATTATGCAAAATTGTGAAATATATAAGGATAACATTAAATTATATAATGTAAATTTCGTGTTATATATTTTTAAGTCGTTAGATAAAAGAAAAATGAAATATTATTACATTATTGTAAAATTTTGGGTGACTTATTTCTAATTTTCTCTAAAATTTTGAGTGACTTATATCACTCTAAAAATTTTAGACTCAAAATAAATTAATCTCAAAACTAAAAAAATAGTGAATTATTTTCCTCTAAAATTTTATCTTTTTCCTCTTTTATAACAATTGTCTTTTTATTTTTTTTACTAATTTTTTAGTTTAATTCAATTGAGTTTCAATTTTAATCCATTTCATTAAAATTCTACATTTAGTTTTAGAATTCTTTTAATTATGTCCGTGATTTATTCTTTTAGATTTTATTTTAGCTCAATTAAATTCTAAGTTTAATAAGTTAATTAAATTTAAAAATTATTATAATATATAATAAACTTGGATTGAATATAATTATACACAAAATTTTGATATGAATGTAAACATGTAATTGTACACATAATGACATGAACATGAAAGTTAAAGCTTTAATTTAATTTAGTTCAAACTTAGTTGTTCAAACTTGACAAATTATTTATATTGAATCCACTAACTCGCTTAATGGTCAATGATGCTCTTATTGTCTCATCTTGTATGTGTTTGAATTACGGTATGATAATATAATCTCTATTTAATCAAAAAAATTATATTGAATGAGTTAATACTAAACCTATCTAATTATTACTTAACATTAAAAAAATGAATATCTAAACCAAATCTTTCATTTTTGATATTTTAATTGATTATATATATGATAAAAAGATTATTTAACACTTTAAATTTATTTTAAAAAATTAATGATTTATATTTATTAACACTTAATAGTTTATATTTATCAACACATATCAAATAAATATCAAACCAGATCAATGTTAGTTCAAGTCAATAATAAGTTGGATTCAAAACAAGTAAGGTAATTAACATGTCAAGTTCAAAAAATGTCGTGTAAAATTAGATCTCGCGTCAATTCAATCTTATATTATCGTTTATCTACCACGTTAGTCTCAAGTTTGGGTTTATTTCACTTAGGTGCATCTCGAGTTCGGTTACTATAATAACATGTCCAATTCGGATTTATGCAAACATTAATCGGTTACATATCATTTTTGGGTCATCGCATCCTCGAATTAAACCAGATTCTCACTCGAACAAATTTTAATCAAATTTTCAAGGCGGGTCAACATTTTACATACCTAAGTATAATACAAGATTGTGCATTGTTTTTAAATCAAATGTCACTAAAACAGTAAAAAAGGGTGACGCTTTCAGTAGAACACCATTCTATATCAAATTATTGCGACATTTTTTAAAAAATGCTACTAAAAATTGATATATTTTACGATGTCTTACGTAAAACATCACTATGTATAAAATTTTTGTGGCGTTTCTCTAAAAAAACGCTACTAAAAATTATTTTATGTTATATTATTGTACAATAATGTTTGTAATAAAAATGTCACTGAATATACAAATTTAGTGGTGTTTACACTGAAAATATCGCAAAAAAGTGTCTCTATATATCAAATTTAGTTTAGTGTTAGTGTTTATAGCTCTTAAATTTTTTTCTAATAGTAATTTAATATGTTGTGTAACCCTTTCTTTCAGTGAAAGAGGTGGAAGAGTCATCCAAAAATCTTAGGAAGGAAAAAGTTTAAGAGACTTGGTGAGAGCTTCTTTCTAGCTTCGAAGTTGAGGTTAATATACTACTACTTCTGTGTGTTTACGTGTATTATCATTTTGGTATGTTTTCTTGAAAATATGATATTTTGGTTAAGGTTAAATTTTAGGTGGTCATCTATGATAAAACTTAAATTTAATGTTAATTTGAGGTAAAATTGATTGAAAAACTTTTAATTAAGTCTTTATAATATGTAAGGATAATTTAGTACTTAATGATTGAGAATAAGAGGATAAATCAAATAAATTAGAGCTCTCGAAATAGATTTTTGGGCATGCTTATCAATATAGGCTATGTCAATATTGGTATGCTTTGTTAGATGTTGGCTATTTCTAGAATTTTTCAAAAAATATATTGGTATAGGCTTGAGGCTTACTGACCACTGTTCTATTAAAAATTCTAGTAATCGAAATGGGTATCGATAAACCAATGGGTATATTGGTATAGATTAGTGATTGATAAACAATTTATACATAAAAATGTTAGGTGTTGGTATGTTGTATAGGCGTATCGGTACAAAGGCTAGTATAGATTCATTCAAACCTAATATGGGTATCAATACTCGAGGAATGGTATCGGTTCATAGAGACGGGTATTGATACCTATGAAGGTGTATCAGTACGACTGAAACAATTTGTCCAAAAATTATGTTTTGAGTTTGAAAGTTCTATAATTTGATGTTAAGTTCCCAATAGCTCTTTTATGGGTAAAATAAATAATAAAATTGAGAAATTTAGTTTCCAACTTCTTAAGTGAATTAAATAACTAATAATATAATCAAATAAAAGATACTTATTTGTGTTAGCAAACCTTTGAGATCCATGGTGGATCATGTGTGTGCTAGGCCATGTTTGAAAACTTGTTTGGTTTTGTTTCTTGTTTGATGAGATCCAGATACTCAGTAAGTGTTGTAACACAAGAAGGTCACTCGATTTGAGATTTTAAGTGATAAAATGAAGGCTATGCGATGTAAGATTTTAAGTGAAGATATCTACTTGAATTGAGATTCTTATCCACACACTCGATGTGAGATTCCAAGTGAAGACTCGATGTGAGATTTCAAGTAAAGACTCGATGTGAGATTTCTAGTATTGACACTTGATGTCAAATTCCAAGAGTGTATATTCTTAGTATCAGGTGACATTGGGACTACCCCTGATTGTGTATTTTGATGTGCTTCTGATTTGAGAAGTTGTATTGAGCATAACATGTGTTTAGACGATTATGATAGTGTCATCACTTTATCTTACCTTCATAACATATTATTTTAACATGCTCTTAAATCATGATTCACTTGTAGTATGATTCAATAGTCGTGTATCCACTAAACTTTTTGTTAGCTCAACATTTACAAATTATGGTAGAGTACAGGCGTATCCACTTGAAGTATGATTCAATGGTCGTGTATCCACTTGAAGTATTAATTGATTTGAACTTGATAACTTCTATTTTGTTGGGTTTGTGAATGAAAAATATCATGGAATGATTTGGGCTTGTGGACCAAATGTAGTATTCAAGTTGAGGTGTTATATGAACTATAAATATACATACAATATAAGAAAACAAAATACATATAAAAAGCAATAGATCAAACAAACATGAGCATAAAGACATAAATATGACTAAAATATGAAATAAATAAGCAAGTAAAGGTACTAAAATTAAAAGAAAGAAGAGAAAAAAGACTAAAGGGATAATTTTATTACTAATCAATTGGTCCAATTAAAGAAAATAGATGAAATTAAAACTTTTCCAAAGATTCTAGGGACTATGATGAAAGTTTAAGAAGGGTTGCAGGTTATATTAAGAAGTACGGAGGATTTGAAAAAGTTAATAACCCATTAAAAAAATCCACTATAAAAGCAACTTTAAAAAAAATTACCCATTATATTATTTGAAAATCAGATTAAACAAATTCTATTAAATATTCTTCTTGAATTCACGTATTCATCATGGACTCGACTATTTTTTCATATTTTGATAGTCTTTCATCTTATTGGTCATCATTGTTCTCCATTGACCGTCGACGTCAATGATTTAAAAGTTACTCAAATGGTCTGGTTCCTCTTTTCAAAACCGAAATCACCTCTGATGCAATACAAATAAAATAAACAGAATAATTGAATGGGGAAGAAAACAGATTGAATAAAGATAGAAGTAGAAGAGAATTATCGAAGGAAAGACAGAGAACAATTTCATTCCCAAAATGTCGATAAAACAAACCTAAAGCCATTTGAAATTTTTATTCTAATTATAAACACCAAAATTATGTCGTTTCAAATACATAGTAAAACAACATATAACAAAATTTCCCGCTTGAAGAAATCTTTGTCTTCAAAGATTAAAAAAAAAGTGTGAAGCAAAACCAATACAATTCGCTTCTAAATCAATCGAGTCTTTTAAATGGTTAGACCAAATATTAGACATTAATTGCTCTTTTCAGCTTAATCACATTTGGCATAAGGGTAAGAGATGACTTCATAAAAGTAGTGACAATCCAGTGTTCTCTGAGATTAAATTTTTTTTCATGCTATTCAAGTTTAACACCAACTCCTAATCCGAAACAATCAACAAGATGCACCATGTATGCATAATGATCATTCCCCATGAAATATTCTCCACATTCAAGATTCTGTATAGTGAAACAATCCAAATTTCTCTAAGATCATAATATTTTCTTCGATGAACGATGATTGCTCCAAATCAAAACTGAAAGGCCTAGGACAAACAAGCTCCTCATTGATGTCGTGAATAGGTGCCAAGTATGGGTGGCATAAAGCTTTATTGACTGTAATATGCCTATGCGGGTTAAAGATAAGCATCTTTTCTAACAAATCAACTACACCAGGTGACATGTTAGGAAATCTAGCAGAAAAGTTTTGCCTTAGATATTGCGGTAGCTGTCTAACATATCTTCTAGTATTATCACTTCGAAGGAACCCAAGAATGGAATCATCGGGTGAACCTATAAGCTCTGTGATAAGCCTCAACTGATGCACATAGTCTCTACTGGGGAAGATGGGTTGTCTAGTCACTATTTCGCCAAGTATCCAACCTACAAACCAAATATTGATTGAAACTGTGTATTCAGAACAATTCAGAAGCAACTCTAGTGTCCGATACCAACGAGTGACTACATATTTTGTCATAAAATCGATTTCAGATGTCATCCTTGCAAGCCCAAAATCCCCCCAAAAAAAATTAATAGCAGATTCTTTCTTTGAGTATTGCTGAGAGATGATAACAACAAAATGTGCAAGCTTGAGAGGGCTCAAAGAATCACTACATATACTGCCTGTCATACATATATTTTCAATGAACTTATAACCAAGCCTTACGTAAGCCACCAAGCTATTGGAAAGTGATCCTTCAGCGACTACCTTATAGTTGCAATCATCTATAGGCCATAAAACTCTACTTCTTTCTTCATAGTTTATAATCTTCTTAGTTTCATTCACCGGTTTTAATCTCTCTAAGAATTCATCATAAATTATACCCAAAAAATATACCTTTCACTCATGATTATTTAACATGTATGTTCCCCTAGATCAAAAAATTTTTCAATCAAAATTTTTCGGAATGATTCAACCACAAAATATAAGTGAACATCAATAATCTCATTCCAATTCAGATCAATGTAACCAAGAATAGTTTTCTTTGTATATTCTCTAAGAGAACCCATAGCTACAAAAATAAGTATTTCCTAAAATTTTCATAGGTATCCATCCAATCCATCATAGTAACTAATTCTTTATTTAACTTCGATTTAGCACTGTAGATAGGATTCAAGTTTAAACTACCTATACAAATACCAATAATCATGTCAACAAAACCCATATACAGAATTAAGTCCCCACATACCTTACTCACTTCACCTGCATCCAATTTAGTTGAAAACTGAACTTCATCCTCTGCCGAAGTTATGTCTAGGATATCGTCCTTTAGCGGATCCATCGACTCTTGAACCTCAGTGAAACCTTCACACACTATATCGAAATGCTTAACAACTTCGACCCTTTCAAGTCTTGTGGGCATTTCGGCATACACTTTCTTCGTAGGCATAGCTTCCTTCTCCAGGTTAAGTTTTGGTGTAGCAACTATTGACAATGAAGTGATGGTCAAAATCTCCTTTGAAAACACTGTCTGATCTGGTAATTTTTGCAGCAAAATCTTCAGATCATGAACCTCAGATCGAATGCCATTGATTTTCACATGAATCTCTTGAACCTTATCATTAATGGTTTGATCGATTTTCTCTTCCAATCGTATTGCCATCACGTTAAATTCAGACTGCATTTTAGTAAGATCTTGTTAAGATAGTGGTTTCAGTCTGTCAATTAGGTGTCGGGAAACCTGGCTCTGATGTCTTTAATGCAATACAAATCTAATAAACAGAATAATTGAATGGGAAAGAAAACAGATTGAATAAAGGTAGAAGCAGAAGAGAATTATCAGAGGAAAGACAGAGAACAATTTTATTCCCAAAATGTCGATAAAACAAACCTAAAGCCATTTGAAATTTTTATTCTAATTATAAACACCAAAACTACATCGTTTCAAATACTTAGTAAAACAACGTATAACAACCTCTAATTTTTAGGAAAATATTTTTTTCTTAGATCTAAAATAAACAGAACCGAAGTCTCCTTTTTAAAACCCTCTTTCTAGATATAAAAGACACTTTTGAAAACCTTTAAGAAAAAACCTTTTTGAAAGGTCATAAATTATCGGCAATGATGTTCTTAAGCGACCATGAATCAGAAGGTCAAATGACGCATAGCTAAAAATTGAACCCTTAATCTCCCTTTTTTATTAAAACACGTAAAGAGTAATAGAGAAAACACCTATGAATGTTTTTCTTTTTTATTGAATAATGTTCAATTTCTCAAATGAGGTTACAATGGTTATTAGGGTCCTTTTTTTTATATACTCTTGTTTACATAGTTTCAAGAAAATGAATTTAAATAAACAGTTGTGGATCTTTGCATTTATGCCCATGATATATTTTTTTATCGCAATAGTAATAAAACCCCACTCTCATCGCGACTGAACCTCGAATACTGAGGTTTTTCAATGTTATATAAGGTCGATCAAAGATTAGAATCATCCAAGAGAATTGTTCTGCTCGATTATAATTTGAGGCATGAGAAATAATGGTTGTAATTTATATTCAATTCTTCAACTCTCCAATTTCATGGGTACCTAAAGTTGGGCCAAAACTTCGTGTTTTATATCAGATCGTAGTTCAAGAATGAAGCATTAAGTTAGAAACCCTTCAGTCAAATTTTTAGTTATGTGTAGTGTTATTCTTCAAAACGAGTTTGATATTCTTCCATGATGATTCTTTGGATCAAATTTTTCAATTGTCCCTTCTGTGAATCAATATCTATCATAAAGAACTGATATCTAATGACTTTAACCAAATGATTGCATATAGTAAGGGCGATTTCAAGATTTTAGGAGTCCCGTGTAGTTTATAAAAATATGGACCTTAATTTATAATCGATAACAAACATAAGTTTTTTCAAAAAATATTGTATTATAAAAAATATTATTAGATGATCGTCTTGAGAAACACAAAATTTACTTATAAACATCTAGAAATCAAATATTTTTTTTAAAAAATGTCATTCCTTTTGTGTGTTTTGAAGCAAAATTGTCGCGACCATTTTTTAAACCAAATGTGTAAATAAAATGCTTGGCGATTGAATTTGAAAATCGAATTTATTGCTTTTAATTTTTAATTATAAAACCCAAAATTTTAATAAAAACGCGTGTTTTATTGGAAACGTGTATTATTTAAAATTTAAAATGACTTGGAGTCGCCACTGACCATTTTGGTAGGCCAGACACCATAAAATAAACCATAGATTCTATTTTAGAAACATTTTTTAGGTTTGAGAGTCGGTTACGCATAAGGACGACCCTTACAAGTGCCCGAGATCAGTACCTTATTAATTACACATGACATTTTGAATAATAATATAAATTTAATTCGCCATTGTCAAAATGAATATCGTTCAAATGATAATATCTTTTTGGATAATAAAGTATATTTCTTTTAAATACGAGCTTAAATAAGACGTCCTATAATAGGAAACCTTAACTTATATTTTGAAGAAATATAAATTTTGCTCTAGAAGGTTTAAATGCATGACCAGTTATTATCTTGCTCATTTTAAGTTCTAACCTATTAGGCTCCATTAATTAAATATTTAAAATTCTATTAAATTATTAATTTACCAAGTGTATTATTATAACATCCAAACGATTGGACACTACCATCTCAACACCGAATAAAATTAATAATACTATTGGTGTTTCTAGTTATTTACCTAACTAATTTTATTTAATTCTAACCTTAAATTATTTATCATTTTCTAGGTTTCGAAGGCACGTCGAATGCGATACCAAAGTACACTCTCTTGGTCAACATAATGTTACATCAAAACACTGACCTCTTAGTGTATCCGAGATATATGATAAAATGTCATCGTTACTATAATTATTTCCCTATTTAAAATTAATTATTTAATTAAAATGACTAACCCTAAAAAGACTCTAATTTAATTAATTACGTGTAAATTAGATGTTGTCCTAAACAGATATACTATATGATTTTAAAGTTCATGCAAACATATATAAAATTTAATTAAAAACATAAAAATAAAATAAAAACAATAATTAAAGATAAATGGATCAAATTGAATTTTATTAGAGATATAAAAACTCAAACTAGCGTGGCTACAAGTGCTTGCAAGAAGATCACCCATTGAGTTCCCTGAGCAATCTAGAAATCAATAATGTGAATGTGATCTTCAATTCTCCATGCTTCAGTGATGGTACCATTGAATGCCAAGTGTCCAAACTTCAAGTATGGGCAAATACCGTACAGAATGCGCATGTAGGTAAGCAAGTTCTTGCCTTCAAGTTCTATGCAATCAACAATTGTTTCAGATTACCTTGCAGACTACATTGTGATGGCATATTGGCTGATGATTTATGGCGTTTCTTGTTATGAAAAACTTTAGTCGACTATCGATGCCGTTAAAGTGAAGTCTGATGACCTTCCTACGAATGAATTGGAGAATAGTTCTCCTTCTCCGGTGACCCCTGAAATACTTCGGTCTCTTCCAATTCACCCTTTAAAATATCACAATAATTATGGTCCAAGTGAATCTTCACTAACATTTTTTCCACCACGTCATCCATGGACCGACTAATAAAAAGCATTCATGTAATTATTTTTTTCACCTCATCATTTTTACCAAGTGAATCTTCACTAACATTTATTATAATTTAAGTTTAAAACAATTTTTACCAAGTGAAGATTCACTTAATAAAAATGATGAAGTAAAAAAAATAATTGCATGAATGTTTTTTATTAGTCGGTCCCATGAATAATGTAGTGGGACAGTCCAATAATATAATTTCTCCTCTGCCCCTCGGTTTGGTCCTTCCAAAAGGAAACTGTCCCCCCTTTATGGCCGAAAACAATGCCCTCTTCAATCTATCGCCTCTCATCTTTCATGGTAACCCACGTTAATTCCCCAATTGGTAACTACCCACCGTTTTCTTTACACGTTATTTTATTATGTTTTTAATTTTCATTTTTCTTTCTTTCTTTCTTTTCTTTTTATTATTTATATTTACTTTGGCCTTAATTTATATTCGTATGCCCGGACGAAATTCGGGTATTATAAAAATCATCTATAATACTTTCAATATCAATTTCTTCTAAAAGATCATTGTCGATTACCATCAAAGCAAGTTTTTTAGTCTTTCTTACGACATAATTTTTCATAAATAGGACTTCAATAACTTTAATTTTGAAAAGTTTTGTTCTACAGAAGCAACAATAATAAAAATAGTCAATAAGATGCTATAAGAAATTATCATATTTGAAAAATAATTAAACTTTTTAAAAATCTAAATAAATCCATTCTCCTAATTTTTCTATAGTTAAAAGCTTTCTCGATAATTTTAGCTCAACAAATAACTTATTTCTGTCAATATAAGATAACTCATCTTTATTAAGATTATTTTCAAAAGTTTACAATGAGTTTCAACATTAGCGGTCGTTCTTATTACACTTGTCCAAAATCCCAACTTTAGCGGTCGTTCCTATTATACTTGTCCAAAATCCCAACTACAACATAGCTAACTATCTTTGACATTTCAACCATCGGCCAACTATCGCTTGATCTTATACAGTTTAAAGGTTTAAAAGCTTGCCAGATAAAAAAAAACTTTGTCAATGATAGAATTGCTATAAAGGAACTAAGGCATAAAAGCTAATGTTTACAACCCAAACATACCCCGACCAACTATTAAATTAGTTCATGGTGCAGAGTTAATCTATAAACCATAAATCGTTTTTAACATCTGTTGAGTTGATTACACAATAGAATTTTCCAAGAGGGGGTGAATTGGCTATTAAAAAAATTTGTTGGAAGATTTTCGGTGAAAATGAGGAAAAATAAGAACACAAGATATATAGTGGTTGAAGCTTCAAAACAAGCTCTACATCCACTACCTTAGCTCCCAATAAGGATTTTCTAATCAATTCACTAAATGAATTCAACCTTTTTCTAGGTTCAAGGGCTAACCTTTACAACAAGCTAATTTTCTACCCAAAATTAATTTAAACCTCACAAGAGATTACAAATGAAAAGAAATAGGCAAATTGATTTCTCTCACAAGATAAAATTACCCCAATTATAGAACAACATTCCCCAAACTCAATTACAAAAAAATGAATTGAAATACAAGAGTTGGGAGACAATGATATTCAATGAAGTGCTTGGAGTTGGATTGAATTTACTTGAAAGTTTGCTTGAGGTTCAATAGCTATTAATGCTGCTTGAATTGCTTCATTTTATACCTACTCATTGATTTCTAACCGTTTGGGTTGTTGGGATTGCAAATAAATACATTGGAGTCTTATCTTCCCACCATAAATGCACCTTTGCAACCTATGGTATCGAAACACGGACTACTTGTTTCGAAACATTGTAAAAAGTACAAAGAGACGTTGTGCATTTAT
This sequence comes from Abelmoschus esculentus, assembly GCA_035048815.1. Lineage (NCBI taxonomy): Eukaryota > Viridiplantae > Streptophyta > Magnoliopsida > Malvales > Malvaceae > Abelmoschus > Abelmoschus esculentus. The sequence continues at coordinate 4,925,517 of JAUCBN010000044.1, forward strand.
TACATGGTTTCGAAACGGGTATCGATACCGGGAGTAGACTGTGACCTTTGGTATCGAAACGGGTTAACTAACATTTAAAGCTTAACTGACTTCCAACGGTCAAAATATTTAAAACTTAGAGAGTTGTTGGGGATTTTAAGGGCTATCGGAACTGGTATCGAAACATAGTTAAACTATTAAAATAATAAAGCATGGTTCGATACAAGGTTTGAAACAAAATTTGGCAGTTTAGTTCCGGTATCGGAACCTGTTTCGAAACGGGTGTTAAAACTCAAGAACATTCTTCGAAAACACAGGTCGGTATCGATACCAGTGTGAATTGTATCGAAACGCCTGGAAAAAAAGACTTAGAGAAAATATTTTTGGTGTTCTTGGTTTGACTTTAGAAGTAGTTTTTTACTTAGGTACTTAAAAATTATGTCAATTTAGTCCTTTGACACATTTGTTATATCAAAATCAATTTTAGTTTTACAATCTCCCCCTTTTTTATATAAAAAACCAACATAAATTTTTAAGATAAAAAAATTTTAAAGTATGAAAACTCGAAAACAAAACTCCCTCTTAATTTTTGCATAGCTTTGAAAATTCGAAAACAAAACTCCCCTTAACAGCATATCTCTCTTCCCCTTTTTGTTAGATCAAAATCAATAAAGCATAATAAAATAATGGGCAAGCAAGCAAGACAAGTTCAAACATAAGCATAACATTAGTAAATTCAAAATCCAACTATAATGTCAAAGCATAGCAAGATAAAATTAACATAGGTGCATATGTCCTAAAATGAAATGCAACTTAAGTCTAAGGGAAGATATAACTAGTTCTAAAAAATCATAGCAAATACTAGAGAGCTAAGATCACTTATCTTCGCCATCACTGCCATCCTCACCGTCATCACCATCTTCACCATTATCGTCATCGTCGTTGGGAGGAGCATTATGAAGACATCATTGATCCCTAAGAGCTTCAAGAGTGAGACACATGGAAAAGTTTTTATTCTCCAAACTCGTCATTCTCGTGTTCATTGCATCAAAACGAGTGTCGATGTGAGTGGACAAAGAATCAACCTGAGCATCCAAGCTGTCAAAGCAAGCTATGAGGAATGTCATTTTCTCGGCATTAAGAGCCACTTATTGTATAGGCTCCAGATCAACTGGTGGAGGAGGAGGAGCCTCACCGTGAACCCATTCATCGCCAATATATTGGAAATGGGAGCGGTTGAGAGAAGTTTCTCTGATCGGTTCTTTGACCGATTCCAAAAGGTCATAAATTCCCATACACAAATATAGAACTTAACACACATGAATATGAAAAAGATCGAACTAGAGGAGTGACACGGTTTTTGACTTGCCAAACAATATTGACAAAGAATCAACATGACACGGTCGTTGAGCTTGACAGAAATAATTAATCCAAAATTCGTCCACTTGACGAATCCATGAGTATTTTCCATTTGATGGAAGAATCCACCAAGAGATGATAAGATGTAAGACCGATCATGGACGTCGAGATTCATGACGGGAAATACATTAATGTTTTGGACTAAGGTTTATTGTGAGTGATAAGAAGGGAAATACACTAATATTTTTGACTAAGGTTTTGTCTTCAACTCATACACTAAGGTTTCAAACTTAATAACTAAGAGGGAGTATACGACGAAGCCCTAAGTACTTATTATCCCTAAATAGACGAGTTAATTTTTTTGTGCTTTAGCAGAACATTGTTGCCTTATTTATCTTGATATTATTATTTTTCCCTCCTCTTCTTTCAAAACTAATCATGGTTTCAAATTATCTTAGTTTTCTAGGGAACTAATATATATCACGTGTTAAGTGTAAAATCAATTTTCTAAACTATAAATCAATTATCATGACAACTTGGCATACTAATCTACTCGCATGATTACTAAAAATTGAACAATCATCATGGAGCAAATAAATATATCAAAATAAGCTTCCTAATTATTTATTAACATCCTTCAAATTTAAGCCGAAACAAAATTTTCAAAAAAAAATTAATGGTGTAGTATGCAACTATACTACATGAACTATATGGCAAACAAAAAATTTAAATGTACAATAGCATGGCATAATGTATATGAGTAAATGCACACCCACAAACCCAAGATGTGTATAATCCTCAATGAACGAAGACAATATAAAAACAGAAATTAAAAATACATAAAAATGAATATGAAAAATATGATATGCAAAAATAAAGATCTTGCTAAAAGGGACTTCGGTGTGGAATGCCTCGGCAAAACAACATCACAATTGGGCATGGAAGCACTCAAGGAGGGTAAAAAGCTATGATGGTTTGGGAAGCACTCAAGGAGGGTACAAAGCTACGATGGTTTGAGAAGAACTACGGCATAAACAACCTAAGGTACCCTAATACAAGGTCGTTTGGGAGGCCCTATCTATACCTTTTATTCTTTCTTTTTATGGTTAATAATTTTGGATAGGTTACTGACAAGGAGTCGAATGGTACGATGGGGATATCATGGAGACCTATGGTGTTTATTCTGTGGCATTAATTGTGATACTCGGGACCATTTGTTTGGTTAATGTGTGTATTCAAAGAACCTCTAGGCAATGGTTATGCAAGGCTGTGAACTACATTTATCTTTTAAATGTTGGAGGGACCTCCTCGAATGGACCCAAACAAATGGCAAAGGAAAATCCTTAAGTGCTATGATTGTGAGATTGGCTTGGAACAACTTCTACTATCTTATATGGCAAGAACGAAACAATAAATTGCATGGAAAGGGTCCGAGGTTAGAAACTGACTAGTTTGCTCTTATAAAATTAAATGGAAAATGGAAAATCTCAAGATAAAATATGATTGGATACAATGATATTTCTATAGCTGAGAATTGGGGGTTAGCTAGTTTTTATCATTTCTTTGGGGGTTTGTTTGTAGAGGGTTTATTAGTATAGGTACTCTACTTTTTTATAATGGTTCTTGAATAATAAAATTTCATTTATCCAAAAAAAAGATATGCAAAATGAAAATACAATAAGTTATATTGAAGAACAATCCCCTTTAGTCACGACTTCCTCTTTCTTGGCACGTTTTCTTTTTTGGAATGTTTTCTTCTCATGTAAAAACTCCCATGTTCTGGGTTCATTCTTTTCTTCCTTGTTCAGCCCTTCTTGGAAGCATTAATGGAGCCTCTAAGGTATTTCTTCCTCTTTGCAGGCCCATTTGGTGGCGTAATTGGTTGTGGATTGGTTTTCTTCTTGGTAGAAAATTCTTCTTCCTCAAAATAATCATTTCTAATAGATTTAACTCGTAATGGACTAAAAGTCTTCTTAATTTCTTTAGATTCAATGTTGACATAATTTTCTGGATTGATATGGTTGGCATGGCTTGTTGGCATCACTAGACTGATATTAAGTTCGACATGGAAATGTTGAAACATGGGAACCATGTCAGAAGACAACTTTCCTAGAACTTTCTTAAAAATATTATCTCAGCCTCTTATATATTGCCTCATCTTTGCATTCAGCTCCTTGACCTTCCCTAATTTCTGGAGGATGATCTCCCAACATGCATAAACTAGAGACATTAAGATCATTTAGTTTGTTGTCAAAACCTTTGACACACTTTCCGGCTCAACCCTAGTTTTTTTTTTGGCAAAACATACTTGGTCTTGCCTTTCTCCCTTCTCCTTAGCTTCTATCACAATGAGGTTTATCCAAATGTTGACAGTGATATTTGTGCACCTCACCAAACGACCCTTCTCCTCATCCAACCTTTACACATCTTGCCTCAAACAAACATTAGTAATTAATAAAGGAAAAATGGACTTCTTTTACGTTTAGTAGCGTATTTATAGGTCTCTTCAATGATGAGTTTACTCACATTAATCTTGTGTCCCTTGACAATGAAATACAACAACATTTACCTATAGAAAATATCATATTGCGAAGTGGGATAAGATTGTGCTTAATGAAGTAATTCCACCCCTTTATTTGAGGCTTTAGGACCAACCTCTTGACTTTTCGGTTGTCGATCGATGAAATAGTCAATATCGTACCAAGCTCACATAAATCTAAAAAAAAAAATTCCTCTCGATAGTAGTAAAAGTTTCTAAGTACACAAAATATTCACCCTCTACAGTTGGAAAAGAAAATAGGGAATTACTATAGGCCTCCTCAAATCGAACACACTTACTTCGAATCATTAGGAACGATGAATCTTTAATTACTAAATGGGCATAGAAATCTTGCAAAATTGTGTGATACATCTCCCTTTTTAGTTGGCAAAAAGATTTTCAGCCATGTATCTTGATTGTCTCCAAGAAATCTATTGGAAACCCAAAACTCTTCTCATGGAGAAATGATCAAGCTGAGAAATTATCATCGAATTTCTTCATTGAAGAACTGCTTGAATAGTGCAGATGATGAAACCATAGAGAAAATTTGGTGAAAAGAAAAAAAAGTTGAATCATTTTTTCTTGATAGGAAATCAAATGAAAGATAGTAAAGGTGAAGTTTAGGGTGATTATCAGTTTTAATGAGAAAAAACATAGAAATAAAACGTTGATTCCTCAAATAAAAACAAAATTAATTATTTTAATATTTACAAAAATTTTTAAACCAATGGGCATTTTTACTCCAATTCTGCCAAGAGGAACTTCTTCTTGGCATGACCTTTCTCACCATCCAAATAATGTTTGAGACGCCGATCATTTAACTTAAATATTCTTCGCAAATTCTTGATATCAGTATCTCTATGAGTATATGACTTTAAAACTTTACAAGGTTCCATCCATCTTGATTTGAGCTTACCTGAAAAAAAGTTTTAGCCGAGAATTAAACAATAAAACAAGTTGAACTAATTTGAATTGTTTTAGCATGATTCGAATGTTATGTTAATGCTTTTCTCTCTCCTTATATCTGTTAACATTCTCATAAGCATGTTTTATTAATTCTTCTAATTTATTGAGGTCGCGCAACCTTTTCTCCTCAGCTACTCTACATGCCATGTCAAATGTCCTACTGATCCAATAAGTTCTACGTTCAAGCTCCACTAAAAGATGACATGGTACCAAGCATCTTCAAAGTTTCTCGTGAGTTCTTAGATTCTTTCCTCTTGTTAGGCAATTTAATGTGTTTACCTTACACCTTTCAAAAAAATAATAATAATGTGTTTACCTTACAACTCCTTGAATGATATTGACATCGTTGGACATTAAGTCGATAAAAAATTAAAACATCAAAAGATGCCTTTAATGGTGCCTTTCCAAGTAGATTTTGAAAGTGACGACAAAAAAATAAAATCTCTTCCAAGCTATCAAGCCTCTGAGAGAATTATTTTTTATATACCTAATCCACGAACTATCTGAGTTACATCTTTTTTTTCTTCTTTTTTTTACATTTAAAGAGCCCTTTATGAGTTTTCATATTTAGATATTTTTTCTTCTTTATCTAAGCATATTATCTCTTGATTGATTTTTAATTCATTAGATTTTAAGTTTTCCATCATCCATCTCATATAAAAATCAAAGTTTCTCTAATTCCTGAGCTCACTTTTCTTGGGTATCTTTTAGATTAGCAATATTTTCTTTAACACTAAGCTTTTTTTGAAATTCTATCGAACGAATATTCTTATCATAGGCTTGTATTATCCTTTTTTATACATCTGACTATGGTGAACAAATTTCAACCTTTTCATCAATAAGGTTCACCTAGTCATACCTTTCTTGAAATCATTTTGTTTCGTCTAACTTTGCTTCCATCAGAACGCAGGGCTTAACTTAGTTTAAAGATTTGTGTATATATCTAATTTCTTACGAGAAAAATATAATTTGATATAATAAATATAGGATCTTTGTATGTACATAAAATACTATAAAGTATACATAAATACTTACAAAAGCTGTGATAAAAACGGTATGTGCCGAATTTCTTACACTTACTCACCATGACCCAAAGGGGCTCAACATAGTGTAAGGATTTATGTACATACCTAATTTTCTATGAAAAAAAAACATAATTTGTTACAGTAAATGTAAAGATTTGTGTATGTACATAAATTACTATTAAGTATGCATAATTCCTTACAAATTATGTAAGAAAAATGGTATGTACCGAATTTCTTACACCTACTCACTATGACTAGGGATGACAAATAGGTATAACTTTGCGGATTCTACACTAAACTCGTCCCAGTTGAAGTGGAGATGGATATGAGTTTGGTGGGTGGTGGACGGGTGTGGATGTAAAAAGTTATACCCATCGTGGGTAGCGGGTAGGTGATGGGTTTAAGACCTTCCCGCACCGTATTCACTTGTCCCATATTCGCTCGCTCCGCATCCTCCCGTCAAATGAATTTTGAATCATTTATATTTTTAGACCTTGATTATACCTTTTATTATGGTATTTTATTGTTTTATGTACTAAAATATTAACTTGTTTTAAAATATACGTTAATTTTTAAGCTTATAGAATTTGAACTCAATTAATTTAGTTTGAAAAAATGATGGTTTATGATCGAGCTTGAATTAATCAAGTTCTAAATTTATAATGTGTGGATAAGTAAAATTTAAAAAAGTGTAAATATACTTTATCTAAGTTATCTATATATAATTAGTTAGTTGTAGTTGAGTAAAATTTATATCGATAAAAATGTGTTTTTGTTAATTTAGCTATCGTTAGTTAGTTAGTAAATTTATATTTGTGTAAATATGAAATTCGATATTAGTGGTTGTTTATAGGCATGTACAAGTGGATACGACTTGAGTGGTGGGTATGAGAATGAATTTAAGAATATACCCGCGTGGGCAGGTGTGGATTTAAAAATTGTACCCACCGTAGGTGATAGGTTGGTGGTGGATATGAAAATTTTAGGTTGGTATGGGGGAGGGGGTATCCGCACCCGCCCCGCCCGTTTGTCATCTTAACTATAACCCAAAGGAGTTCAACTTAGTGTAAAGATTTGTGAACATGTCTAATTTCCTACGAGAAAATATAATTTGGTATAACAAATGTGAGGATTTGTGTATATACATAAATTATTACAAATTATGTGAGAAAAATGGTATATATGGATTTTCTTACACATACTCATCATGGCCCCAAAGAGCTCAATTTAGTGTAAGGATTTGTGTATATACATAATTTTTTACGAAAAAACATAATTTGGTACAAAAAATTAAGGATTTGTGTATGTATACAAATTACTACAAAGTATACACAACTAAGGGTGAGCAAAACTCGAATCGAATTGAAAAAAAGTATTTTTTTTCAATTCTGAGTTATTCGAGTGAGTTTTTCAAGTCGAATTGAATAACTCGAAAAAAATAGATTTTGAGTCGAGTTCAAATTTTCAAAGTTCGAGTTATTTGATTTTTTGATTATCTCTAAAATTTTCAGGGTCTAATTGCACATTTAGTCTTTTAATTTTATTTTCAGTTTTATTTCAGACATATCTTCTTTTTTGCTTTTTTTTTATTTTTACCTTTTTATTTTATTTTCTCTACAATATTTTCGCTTAATATATATTTTTATTTTATTTAATATAATTTTTATTTATATATTTTATATTATCTTATTTATTTTATGTTTTTATTTTTGTATTTACTTTAATTATATTTAATTTATCATTATTTTTTGTATAGTCTTGACATTATCTAAATAAGAAAGAAGTTTTTAACAATGTTCGTGATTTAATAAAATGACATATTTATATCTAATGTATTTGATAACAATAATAATAATAATTCAAAATCTTATTTACACATGTAAAAATAATATGAAAAAATATTTATGTGGATATAAAAAAAGACGTTTAAATTGGAATCAAAATATATTATAGTATTATAAATAATACAATTAAAATTTATATATAAACTTTAAAAATCAATTCAACTCTAAATCAACTCAAACTCGCTAAAGTCGACCCGAAAAAAATAAAAAAAATCAAGTTGTAAAATATGATAACTCAACTTGAATAACTCAAAATTTTTTGACTCAACTTGCCCGAACATTCACCTCTATACACAACTCCTTACAAAAGTTATAAGAAATACAATATGTATCTAATTTCTTACACCTGCTCACCAATGCCCAAATAGACACAACTTAACGTAAATATTTGTGTACATACATAATTTCCTACGATATATACCCAATTTATATTCGATGCTTATAAAATATTAGATACTCAAAAATATTTTAGTGACCAATTATTTTGTTTACCCTTAAAACATTACATTTATCAAGTCTAAAAATTTCTTAATTTTTTAAGTAAAGCTAACAATAGATGTGAATTTCTAAATATGAATCTAAATACATTATCTCAAAATTAATAAAGTTAAAGCAACAAATATTAGTGTTTACATAAAAAATAATATTTTTACAATAACTTACTACTAATATCATGGAAAAATTATATCATGAACCCTTTTCATCACGTCATTCGTGGTCTAAACTGATCAGATTCATCAATCTCATATTTTTTTTATGGTGAATCATCGCCTTTTTTCTACTTGTAATAGGTGGGTAGTTATCAAATAGTTATTTAAAGATGAACGAACCTGATTGCGTGGACTACAGATGATGTGTTGAACAGGGTCCACAATATAATCTCTAAGTATCATGTGAGATATAATTAATATTATTGACAATTTTAAGAATAAATTTTAAATATTCAAAAGCTTGAGATTTAACTTAAAATATAATTAACACAAACCAACAATTTTAAAAATAAGTAATTTTAAAATAAAATTAAAATATTTAAAAATTAATTTAGAATAAGAATCGAATAGAACTCTATTTTTTAAATATAATTTTCTAATAAATAAAATATCTCATATAATATTTTAATTTATTTTAACATATTAATTTAGAATAAAAATGCATCATTCAAACTAGAACTCACAACAAAGATGAAAAAATCTTAAACTGTGGACTTTTTTACTATCATCCTAAAAGAAGAATAAAAAAAGTCAGAAAAATGAGATTAAATCAGCAAAATGAAAATAAGAGAGGATCACACACACAAGAAAAATATTAGTTTCGACTTCTGAATCAAATTACCTCCAGAATATGCATGTAAGAATATTCTTATTTAGAGTATAATTATCAGCAATAAATAATTGATTTCTGCAATCCCAATCAAACATCTCTTCATTGATGATTGAACTAACAAAACAAAAGAATCCAATATTAAACATTTTGAATTAAAAGGAGAAATTTAACACCAAATACTAATATTTAAATTGACTTTAACCTTTTGCAGAGAAATGCCAATAATAGACCCAAAAGCTTTTCACTACAATTTCAAAACAGAAAAGCAAGCATCTAAATATTTTCCACCTAATACAACAGCAAGAGACAAGAAAGAAGAAAACTAGAGAAAGATACAAATAGTTTAACAAAATTGTACATTAAAATCCTTCATCGAAACATTAAATCATCCATCAAAACACATTAGAACATAAAAGGATGCATTCGCAATCTTGGTGGGATAATTACTAGCTATTTTATAAGCTCAAGTGATTAGTTAGGGATGATTAATATTTTTTTTATAGAGAAAATAATAAATTAGTTAAGATTTTTATTAGTTGATTAAATTAGATATTATGTAATACGAATTCTTTTTAAGAATTGAGTCCTTATTTTAATTTAAGATGTCTCTTTTATTACATTGAATCTCTTTATTATTTTTTGATTTTATTTTTAAATATAATAATAATTGAAATATATATAAATAAATAATCAGTACTGACATTTAGTAATGTGTTTATATCAGTTTCTAATCATGAGGTTGAATTAGAATAAAATTATAATACATTTTACTTGATTTCCGTACTTAAATTAATATTTATATACATACATTAAGTAAATTTAGTTACTGGTTTAATCAAAAACTAAATACCAATTTAAACCGTTAATTATTATTGCAAATGAACTTATTAACATCGTGTGTTTGGAGATATCTAAACTAAACCACAGTGCGCGCGAAAAATGGCAATTGTTCGGTTGGTTTTAGAGAACATGCATTATCTAAGCGGTGCCGTTTTAACTGACGTGTAAACGACGTCGTTGTTTATTTTCGGAATAGAAAAAAGAATATTTGTGGCGGCGGCTTAAATTCTCCTCTCTTCCTTGTCTGAGAAGGCGAGCTGTAAATGGCCATAAGGCCCATCCATTTCGCGACATTCTCTCTTCACCACCACCGTCTCCACCGCCGCTACCTCTCTTTCGTATCCTCCCCTTCTTCCATATCCTCTTCCGCTACCCTTCCTTTCCTCCGCGGAATCGCCTCCAAAACCAACTCCGCCTCTCCCGTTTCTCAACAACAGAAAAAGGAAGTTTTGTTAAAGGGGCTAAAAGAAACTGAAACTCTGGCTCAGAAGATCGGAAAAGCTATTAGGCGCCCTGGCGTTCCTTCGAAATCTAGGGTTTACGCCGATGTCAACGTTATTCGCCCAAAAGAATATTGGGACTACGAGACCCTCACTGTCCAATGGGGGTATTATTCTCCCTGTTCTCTATGTATCCTGTTCTCTTATTTTATTTTGTTTTGTTTTTAAGATTTGAATGTGGTTATTTACTGTTGTTTGGTGCTTTTGAATATGATACCTAGGGTTTTTATTTTAATTCACTTTATCTTGGCCGGAAAATTAGGTTTATCCAATTCTATTGACCGAAAATGGTAAACTGTTGGTTAATTGATTGATTTGAATACTGCTTAGCAGGGAACAAGATAACTATGAAGTGGTGCGAAAAGTTGGGAGAGGTAAATATAGTGAAGTTTTTGAGGGGGTTCACTGCAACGATCACGAGAAATGCATTATCAAGATTCTCAAACCGGTTAAGAAGAAGAAGGTCCGTCCTCTGCGGCATTGTACATAGTACTGCCATTGATTTTAGTTTTGTGTTTGTGTAACTTGTTTTGATAAAATGACTTATCTCGAATGCAGATTAAGAGGGAGATAAAAATACTGCAGAATCTTTGTGGAGGGCCAAATATTGTGAAGTTGTTGGATATAGTTAGGGATCCGCAGTCGAAGACTCCAAGTCTTATATTTGAATACGTGAATAATGCTGATTTTAAAGTGCTTTATCCGACACTTTCTGATTACGATATTCGGTATTATATCTATGAACTTCTGAAGGCAAGTAAATCATTTACTTCTTGATTTATTTATTCACACATGCCTTGACATTGAAATAAAACTTGAAATGAGATGCATATTTGTAGACATAAAAACTGAAAGTGTGTTTCCATTTGTCTTGAATCTCTTTTTGAAATGAAAGTTTGAATTCAAACCTAGGTAATTAGGTTAGCAGTCATGCTGGTGGCTGAGGTGATTTTTTGTTTATACTTTATTCTAGATGTGTTTTCTTCTGTGTCATCAATCTTGTATAGATGAAAAGCAAGACAGTGTTGTACATGTTGTGGAAGTTAGAGGTCACCTTGTTCTTACCTTGTATAATGTGTGCTTTGGGGGTTGACTTATCAGCTTTATAATAAGTGGATATTTATTTGGGGAAATTGTTGGCTCCGGTTTTTGAAGAAATACATAATGTGAATTTCTGTGCTTTATAAAAGCAAGATGATGTTGTAAATATAGGATTTCTATGCTTCCATTGTGAATTTTGATATTTATTTCTCTTTTCTTCCCAAAGAGGAAAGATGGTTCAATCATTAAGTATTGAGTTCTTATTTTTAGGCATTGGATTATTGCCACTCGCAAGGTATTATGCACAGAGATGTAAAGCCACATAATGTGATGATTGATCATGAGCAGCGGAAGCTTCGGCTTATTGATTGGGGACTTGCAGAGTTCTATCATCCAGGAAAAGAATACAATGTTCGTGTTGCTTCGAGGTCTGTTTCCCTTTTTGGCATTTTTCCCTTAAAGTTCTCAGTAGTTAAAATGTCCATATTTCCTTTTGTTATCCTTCTTAGTTCTTATAGAGCTTTGTTTTACATCCTTCTGATTGCATCAAATTACTTGCACCACAATACATGCTTAAATATCATAGCAGTTTTAACTGGATGTCGACACCGTTTTTGGTCCGGGTCGAAATTGGTTGGACCTTCAAAGTCTCATTAAAGATTAGAGTCGCCATCAATCGTTTTAAATAGGTACGACTGAAAACCTATAAAATTGGCCTGCGTTTATTACCGGGTTCAGGAGTCGGTTACGTATGGGGAAGGTTATAGCACCCCCACAACGCCCAAAAATTGGTACCTAAAAAGGGTCGTGTTGTCTATCAAGCTTTAAAGGTAGGTTAGTAGCATTATTATATAAAAATTAACTATATAAAATAAAATTGAAGAACATAATATAAAGACATGCCAAACATAATTAAAAAACGTAAAATTAAATTAAAATAAATCAAATAAATTAAACTACATAAAAAAAGTCTAGTTTTTTTATTTTATTACTCCAATAAATATCTAATTAAAATTTAACTCACAAATTAATTAATTTAATAAAATCAACTAATCATTAAACCAAATCTAAACAAATTTATTGATTCAATAATTAAATAATTTCATGAATAAAAATCTAATTAAGATAAATTATAATAAAAGGACTATATAAAATCAAATCAAAATTTAAGAGCATGAATTTAAGCACCTAAATTTAAGAGGACCTACGAAGTGATTTTTCCAAAAATCTTTGCCAGCTTACCGTGCAACAACAACCAATTTCAGTTTAAAATTGAAATTGGATTTTCATTCACAGACACGCGCAGAAGTTTTTCATATTCGATTTTCAGTGTTAAAATTTTTATAATGTTACTGAAAAAATAAAAATAAAAATATATATCAAAGATTCGACTCTTTTTACCTCTTTCAAACTCGTAAATCCGTCGTTGGATTAAATTGCCCCCGGAAGATATTAAATCTGATTGTTTCTCGAACACTTGCATTGCTTCAAACTTGAGAGCTTTTTCTCTTGTATTTTTTGCTTTGCTTTTCTAGTCTTTTGCTTTAGTTTTGCTGTGTTGTGTTGTGTTGTGTGTTTTGCTTAAAGGGTTTAGGGTATTTATAGCTTAGAAGCTAGGGTTTTAGGAGGAGTTAAACTCTAAAAATAGGAGTTGGTTAGGATTTTACTTGGAGAAGAAGAATATTTTTTATTTTTTAAAATTATTTTCATATTTTTTTAAAGATTATTCTAGATTTTTATTATTTTTTTTTGAATTTTCGGATTTTTTAATTTATTAAAATTTATCTTTTCAATTTTTTTTAAGATTATCCATTCTAGATTTATTTGAATTTTTTTTTGATTTTTTTAATTTTTAAATATTTATTTTTAGATTTTTAAGATTATTACTCAAACAGAGGAAATGAGCAAAGACTAGAAGCAACAAATTTTCAATGAAAAACAACTTAGTAGTGAGGACACTTTATTTTAGAGGTAGGTGGCTCATCGGAGTCTTTAATGATGACACTCCATCTCGGAGGTGATCGATGGCATTCCTTCATGGAGGCTTAGTAATAACACTCCATCTCGGAGGTGATTGATGGCATTCCTTTTTGGAAGCTCAATGATGACACTTCATCTCGGAGGTATTCGATGGTATTCCTTTTTGGAAGTTCAATGATGACATTCCATCTCGGAGGTATTTGATGACATTCCTTTTTGGAAGCTCAATGATGACACTCCATCTCGGTTAAGATTAATGCTCCACCCGAGAAGGCTTTTTTCACAATAAATGGTCCTTCCAATTTGGCATACATTTTCCTCGAAAATCCTTTTGCATAGGCAAAACCTTTTTCAAAACCAAATCTCCTTCACAAAAAGATCTTGGTCGGACTTTCTTATTGTGAGCCCGAATCATCCATTTTTGGTACATCTGCCCATGACAAATCGCTTTCAATCTCTTTTCTTCTATCAAATTCAATTGATCATATCTGACTCGAGCTTCATCTAATTTAAGTTCCATTAAGACACGGAGTGATGGAATCTCAACTTCAATTGGTAATACAGCTTCCGTTCCATATACTAAAGAATAAGGATTGACTCCTGTAGATGTTCGTACAGATGTATGATATGTCAATAATGCAAAAGGTAGTTTCTCATGCCAATCTTTATATGTTATCGCCATCTTCACAACAATCCTCTTGATATTTTTATTAGCTGCTTCGACGGCCCCATTCATTTTTGGGCGATAAGGTGCTGACTTGTGATGTTTTATCTTAAACTGTATACAAATTTCTGTCATCATTCGGTTATTCAGATTTAAAGCATTATCAAAAATAATCCTTTCTGGTAGACCATATCGACAAATTATTTCTCTTTTGAGGAATTTGCATACTGTCGATCTAGTTACATTTGCATACGAAGCAGCTTCTACCCATTTGATAAAATAATCAATCATTATAAAGATGAAGCGATGTCCATTGGATGCCTTTGGTGTAATTGGTACAATTACATCCATGCCCCATGTTGCGAACGACCACGGAGCAGTTATAACATGAAGGGGTGATGAGGCTATATGTATTTTATCTCCATAAATCTAACATTTATGACATCTTTGAGCAAAATTGATGCAATCTTCCTACCTTGATGTCGGGATCAAAAATGTTGCCTCTAAGAAGTGTTCTTTTCTGATTGAAAGGGTAAACAAAATTCAAACCCCTAACCTTTTCCACAATGTCGAGGCAAGACTTGTTTCATGTCCCTGAATCATTCAACGTGTGCATTCTTGTTGTAGTCTTCAATGAGACATTTTTTGGTCAATTATCTATATCTGTGCATCTTCAAGTTTCACTTTTGATGCGATACATAAAATCTTTGTCATTTGAAAACGCGCATTTGATGATCTTCATTCCAACGAATATTGACATTAAAATTAACATACAAGACCTCAAAATAAGAAGAAAAAAGAATAGAAACTCTGGATATCAAGTGCAAGAGCTTCTCAAATTCAATCTTCGATGTTTATCCGAAGTATATTTGAACTGTTATGGCAATTCGAAGTCACAAAATCCGTCTTGATGACTCGGTTCATCCTCATGATTATCGCATTACTATAGAAAACTACTCCTCAATTCTCATGTGTGCTCCACTAAAATTTATTTAATTATGAAGTGCAATGATTATTCTAATAATATTTTGAGTACAAACATGTACCTTCAATTATAATTTGCCATTGTAGCTCATTTTTTGTTGACTTTAATAATTCTCTTGGGAAATCAATTAATCACAATCCTTTGTCTTGAGGATAATGATGGAGCAAACAACAATACCCCAAGTTAATCGGTATAGTCATGATTTGAAAATATTACCATCACTCATGAAGCTTTGGATGGTGCATTGCAACCTTATTTAATTTTTCGTTTTAGCGGAGTGCCCCAGAATTTCCACTCTCTTATCCGAACATGCCTATTACCAGGGTTCGAACATTGGGGTGCTTTTTATATCAACAATCATTATCGATTTTATATCACAACACGTATTGTTTCTTCTTCTTCTTTTTATAATTTTACTTGGTTAAAATTGAGAGCTTTCCTTATCATCGAATATCATTGAAGAGGAAGTAGTCTTGTTCTGCAGACCAGAGTCTATCAAAGGAAATCATGCCCTTATCATTATCACAGTATTCACTTTTTCTAAATCGAGCTCACATCTTGCAATTGATATCCAGTGATCCACGGGGGTAAGAAGGTATATATACATACATAAAGGTCATTGCATGTCAAGCAGAATACATTTTCTACTGGAATGAAAGTCATCAAACATAGCATATGTCCTTTTGACAAAAGATTTCTGCTACACTCGGGCCAAGGGTAGCGAAATTGTTTTCATGCATTACATCAAGATGAAACTCTAAATGATAAGATATCCTATTTATCGTTAAACAAAAGATGGGTTTCAGTCGACCCTTAATTCCTTGGCTTTATTCATTCGTCCTGATACTAGTAAGTCATTTCACTCTTGTGCCCACTGTTTCATCATATCGAGTGATAACTTCCCTTCGTGAACCAATTTCTCTATCTCTTCCTTCAACATCCAGCATCTCTCGGTGTGGTGTCCTGATGCCCCCATGTGAAAAGCGCACATATTACTCGGGTCATACATAAAAAAGGATGGATCTAAGGTTCCCTCCATCGATATGGGCTCTAGGTACTTCCCTTGTATCAAGTGAGGGAATAAAACTGAGATGGGTATCCAAAAAACCTTGAGAGGGGAACTTCCTTTCTCCCTCATGCGTTTTCTTTCGATTTGTTCTACCTGATCCTCTTTTTCCTCAATTGTATCCTCATGCGTTTTCTTTTGATTTGCTCTACCTGATCCTCTTTTTCCTCACTGTATCCTCACTCTTCTTCCTCTTCCTACTTTTTCGCTTCTTGAGACTAGCCAGTTTATCACCTTTCGCACAACTACATAGTCACCAACTGACAAAGATAGCTCCACGCTGGATTCACCATTATACGTGTGCATAACCTCCCTCAAGTGTAGACACCATGCCTCCACCTCCATCATATGAGGGAGGAAGTTAATGGAGTTTATTCAGGGGAGATTGATATTTAGGATATGGATGTGCATAATTTCCCGCAACATTAACTTCATTCTCTTTCTTTTTGGCATATGGTTTTTTAGAAGCCTCGAGACTGTTAAGTTTTCCGCTTTTAAGGCACGCTCAATTGCTTCACCTGTTGTCACTAGATCAGCGAAGTCTCTAGTGGTGCTACCGACAAGCTTCTCATAGTATATGGAATCTAAGGAATTGATGAAAAGAGTAGTTGTTTCTTTTTCGAGTAGTGGCGGTTGAACTTAGGCAGCCATGTCTCTCCATCGTTGGTCATATGTCGAAAAGTTTCATTATGCCTTTTTTCCATATTTTGGAGTGTTAGACGATCAGGAACCATGTCTAGGACATACTTGTATTGTTCTTTGAAAGCCCTTGCTAAGTTTCTCTATGTGCTTATTTGGGCTCTATTCAGCTGATTGTACCATCGTATGGCAGACCCAGCTAAACTATCCTTCCATAACTATAATTCTTTCTTCTAAGAATTTGAACTTATCGTCATTTGTCTCAGAAGACTTGGGTTGAGATTTCTTCAGTTTTTCCAACTCAACTGGGTCATCAAAATTTGGGACTTCTGGTTTAAATGATCCAGCCCACATGTTCGAGGTAGAAGCACCATGAAGATTTGCTTGTTTATGGATATTAGGTTGTAACCCACTAGCAGAGAACACAAATTGAGGTGTTTTTTTCTTCCAAAATGTAAAGATGGAGAATCATCTTCATGAGTTTTATGAGATTCTCCTTTCTCGACACTTGTTGACTTAGATAATAATTGTAACAAAGTATCTTCTAATTTGATTAGTAGATTCTCTTGATTGTTCGCTATGTCCTTCCTTAAACTTTTATTATCTTGGGTAATTTGCTCTTGAGACTTTTCTAACTTCTGAAGTCTTTCTTCCATTTTTCTAGCCTTGAATCGCGTGTTGTGAGGATGATTGATATGATTGTCCTTTGTTTCCAGTATTACTCTTTCAAACTCCCATAAAAAGTGTCAATGCACATGAGGTGTATTCATTGTAAATGCAATATGCAATTATGAATGCAACTAGGTGTTGATGATACATATGCATACAAACATAAACAAAAAAGAAAAAACGGTTAATAAATGAAATATAACATAAAAAATATAACACATGCTTGATTAGATAAAATAAAACAAAGTAAATAAATAAATAAATAAATAAAATATAACACATATTATTAACGGGTAACGTACTAAGGTTTAAGTTTATCATGGCTCTAAATAGGGTAGGTCCCTACGGTTTATTACATGAGGTTATGGTTCTAGATAGGGTACTCGAATTATCCTTACTGTGGCCTACTAAGGCTAGTAAGGCCCTTAGTCCTCTCCCATTATAGGATCATAGAACCAAGTTCAATTCGAGGGGATGCACTTCCCTATGACTATGCGAAGGTTAACCTTACGAAGTCATAAATCACATGCAACCCGGAGGTGACTACTATCCTGCACGGAGGCTAACCTCACGAAGGAGCAGCGTTTTACCCCCAATTAATTAGGACTGAGCTCGGGTAGAAAGCTCATGGAATGATGCAACACAAAATGTACCCCTTTTTGCGGCTTGACCCTCATGAGAAGTCCCCAGTGGAGTCGCCAAGCTGTTGACGCCGTTTTTGGTTCGGGTCGAAATTGGTTGGACCTTCAAAGTCTCATCAAAGATTGGAGTCGCCATCAATCGTTTTAAATAGGTACAACTGAAAACCTATAAAATTGGCCTGCGTTTATTACCGGGTTTAGGAGTCGGTTACGTATGGGGAAGGTTATAGCACCCCACAACGCCCAAAAATTGGTACCTAAAAGAGGTCGTGTTGTCTATCAAGCTTTAAAGGTAGGTTAGTAGCATTATTATATAAAAATTAACTATATAAAATAAAATTGAAGAACATAATATAAAGACATACCAAACATAATTAAAAAATGTAAAATTAAATTAAAATAAATCAAATAAATTAAACTACATAAAAAATGTCTAGTTTTTTTATTTTATTACTCCAATAAATATCTAATTAAAATTTAACTCACAAATTAATTAATTTAATAAAATCAACTAATCATTAGACCAAATCTAAACAAATTTATTGATTCAATAATTAAATAATTTCATGAATAAAAATCTAATTAAGATAAATTATAATAAAATGACTAATATAAAATCAAATCAAAATTTAAGAGCATGAATTTAAGCACCTAAATTTAGGAGGACCTACGAAGTGATTTTTCCAAAAATCTTTGCCAGCTTACCGTGCAACAACAACCAATTTCAATTTGAAATTGAAATTGAATTTTTCATTCACAGACACGCGCAGAAGTTTTTCATATTTGATTTCCAGTGTTAAAATTTTTATAATGTTACTGAAAAAATAAAAATAAAATAAAAATATATATCAAAGATTCGACTCTTTTTACCTCTTTCAAACTCGTAAATCCGTCGTTGGATTAAATTGCCCCCGGGAGATATTAAATCTGATTGTTTCTCGAACCCTTCCACTGCTTCAAACTTGAGAGCTTTTTCTCTTGTATTTTTTGCTTTGCTTTCTAGTCTTTTGCTTTAGTTTTGCTGTGTTGTGTTGTGTGTTTTGCTTAAAGGGTTTGGAGGTATTTATAGCTTAGAAGCTAGGGTTTTAGGAGGAGTTAAACTCTAAAAATAGAAGTTGGTTAGGATTTTACTTGGAGAAGAAGAATATTTTTTATTTTTTAAAATTATTTTCATATTTTTTTAAAGATTATTCTAGATTTTTTTTATTTTTTTTTTTGAATTTTCTGATTTTTTAATTTATTAAAATTTATCTTTTCAATTTTTTTTAAGATTATCCATTCTAGATTTATTTGAAATTTTTTTTTGATTTTTTTAATTTTTAAATATTTATTTTTAGATTTTTAAGATTATGTTTAATTTTGTTGCATACACTGGACTTTGGAGATGTCAATCAAAGTTGAGTTAGATAAATTACAGTAGCTGGAATATTACCAGTGTTATTTATTCAAGGTTTTTCCGCCACAATTAACTAAGATGATAGAAGGATAAACTTGTTGATTCATAGTTAAAATCATTAATTTCAATTTGGAAATCTAAGGCTACAAGATATGGTATGGAGGAGGTTAAGAATAATAGAAGTGGCTGAACCTTAGTACTTGCTATAGTAGCCTGTACTTTAATTTCAACCTTCAAAATTTAGAGTTGAATAGCAGTGGAAATGGTGCTTAGAAGCAATCACAGAATATGCATTACATAATGCATTTTGCTCTTGATTTGAGGAGAAAATAATTTAATGTTTTTACTAATTCAATGTAACTGAAAATTCTAATTTACAGTAGGTTTGAAGACAAAAGATTAGGAAATGTTCAATATGCAAGCAAAATTGAATTACAAATGGAGGGGAGACGTGGGTTATGTCCACTTAGGAGCAGTAGAATGCATTACATATGTAGGGAAATATTTTTTTTAACTTTGACATGTTAGTTCAAGGTTATTGTTTTATAGGATTTTGTTAACAATTGACCTAAGGGCACTCGTTGAGGTTACTATATATAATGATATCTTCATCTATTCGATTGAAACTGATGAATAAAGTACAAAACCCTATTCAATATTATGAAGAGACACTTTCTAGTGGACTTCAGTTTTTTGCATGTTGTTTTCGGTTATTACTAGATTTCTAAATATCTATCAACTTGTGCATTTTCAGAATTCTGTTTTTCCAGTTTCAAATTGTACCCTTCACTAATCGATGTATAACATACCCCACCCTTTTTCACTTCAATTCTGGTTTGCAGATATTTTAAAGGTCCTGAGCTTCTTGTTGATTTGCAAGACTATGATTACTCTTTAGACTTGTGGAGCCTTGGCTGTATGTTTGCTGGAATGGTGAGTTGCTACATGCCTTGGTGTCATTTTACCCCTTTAGGCTTAGATCACTTACAGAGTTAGTTTTTCATAATGTACTTACCCTTGGAATTTCATATAAAATTATGCTCATGTACATTTGCGGCATGCTCTTTCGTTTTGATGCTTACTATTAAGGTTTATGCTATATAGATATTCAGAAAGGAGCCATTCTTCTACGGGCATGATAATTATGATCAACTGGTCAAAATAGCCAAGGTATGTGATTTTTTGATGTTTTAAGTAAGGAGTGAACTCACAGAATTGCATGCCATTGTTCATTGTTTATGTCCAAATCTTGTATGATAATATTTTGTTGCTGAGGCCTGTCTAGTTGTATCTTTCTCTTATTGTAATATTGGTGCCGTTTTTTTTTAAGAAATAAGCTGTTTCTATATGCATGATGGAGACATATGGAGAGAGAGTCCTTTCAGTGAATGTTAAAATTGAATTTGCTGGAGATATTAAAAATAATCTGTATGTTTCTTTAATACTTGTTTTTGCTGCTATAGGTTCTTGGAACAGATGAATTAAACGCATATCTGAATAAGTACCGCATAGAATTGGATCCCCATCTGGCAGCCCTTGTTGGGAGGTTGGTGATATAATTTGATTGTCATATTGATGATAGAGAAATGCTATGATTTCCAGTTGAGAATAGTTTTTTTCCCCTTGTATTGATACAGGCATAGTCGTAAACCTTGGTCAAAGTTTATTAATGCTGACAATCAACATCTAGCATTGCCTGAGGTAGTAGAATTTAGAGATTTCTTTCTACAATTGTTAAGACTTCTGACTTCTCCCTGCATTTGGTCTTTAATGATTGTCATGTATTTGTTGTAAGGCCATTGACTTCGTTGATAAGCTGCTTCGGTATGATCATCAAGAAAGGCCAACTGCTAAAGAAGCAATGGTACACCCCTCATCTTTATGAACCTATTGAGGAATGCCTTTTTGATTTGTTTGACCCAACTTTCAGATACCTAATTCGAAACCTTTTTTTTATTTGTCATGCAGGCTCATCCTTATTTTCACCCAATTAGAAATGCGGAAAGCAGCCGAGCTCGTACATAGCGAGTGCCAATCCCATCATGCCGCTGGTAAAGAGATTGACAAATCTTCTTTTTTGTGGTTTTGCTGGTTCCTGAATCCTGCCTTTGTAGTGTTACCGAAGATTCTATAATCGCTTGTTTGAGAATCAACTGTTTGTCTGTTTTTCCCCAAGGGAAATCCTTCCATATTTGATACTGTTATTGCTGATAATGTGTGTTCTTCAGATATCAGAAAATAGTTTGGTTGATATGACCCATCCCCCTTATTTTTTGTGCCGTCTTCATCTTCTTCACTAGGCTTCAATGGGGTTGGGGGCTGAGAATTGCTTTGAACTTAGTAATCTATATATTGGAATTATGTCGGTACATTTTTCATGCCATGATTTATCTAAATTTATAACATTAATAACTTATCCATAGATTTTGATATATTATTAGTTTAACTCCTGTATTCATAGTAATTACTAATTATCATTCTGAGGAGAGATCTGGTGGTATTCAGCTAATTTGTGTATATCTTATCACATCAATTTATTTGTATCCATCTCAAATTAAATAAAATATGAATTTGTATCCCAAGACCAACAAACTCGTGTGAAACTGTGTGTATGTTATGAACTTAGATAACAAATAGAAAAGAAAATAATAAAATTGAGAAAAAGAGAAGAAAGAATAGGGAGAGAATTAACTGTAACTAATATTACGGAGTATTTTATATCCTTTTGAGAGTTTCATGATCTATTTATATTGAGAATAATACTATTTATTTAATCTAAAAATCAGCTAATTTGGATGGTTCCAATCACATTATTTTTTTTAATATTTGTTAAATCTTGTTGATTCAACATTATCATCCCCTGGAAAGCGAACCTTGTTCTCAACATTCCTTGAAAATTTAAACCTCGTAAATGGTTGATGGTGAAAACCAATGTCAACATAGATAACTCTCACTCCATACTTCCTGGCATCCAAAATCTTGGAAGAAAAATGCATCACATAAAAGAAATTCATTATATATTTTTTTCGTATAGTCTCTCTTTGACATAGTCTTTGACAGTATCATTTGATTTTTGGATTAGAACAATACTCTCACTTGTAAAATATAAGCCTGATAAACAACAACAATATCAATACCACCGAGCTGGCTATTATTCTATTTGACACTTCAGTCTATTTTTAAATTCTCAATTGTCCTGGAAAAAATCGTTAGCCTTATAGCAAGAAGTTAAAAAAACTGCAAGGTTCATATAGATCATATCCCTCATTTTATTGTTTTCATTTAAATGAGATCCTTTGATTGAACCAAATGATAAACCAATTGGTATGGTTTTAATAGAAGACACAAAAACAAAAATTAATTCAATTATGGTAATTTTTGTGAATAATTCTGCTACTCAAAACGACTGACTTCTGAACATTTGAATTCTATGAGGAACATTTAGCAAGTTTGTAGCCATTCCTTTGAGGGTTATCACCAAATCGACACATTTTCTCTCAATTTTTTTAAAAACCACCAAATAAACAATATATATATATATCAACCTCATTAGACGTTATCATCATAATCGATGCTAGAGCCATCATACAATGAGTCACAATAATTTCAGGCATCAAACCCACCAACTCACTTGATATATCCTCAGAGGTTTTCTTAGTTTCAGTCCTTATGATCCCATTAGCACTCAAAAGTACCACAACTGTAAATGAATCAGCAATGATATATGTTGTGAAATCTCCAAATTCAAAACCAAAAAATAATCGTTAGGAACCTCAATCAGTTATAAATTCAGAGTAACCGAAAACTGACCATGTTGAGAGGTCAAATATAACATAGAACAAGACCATAACTAGATCAACATGATCTTCTTGACCTGTTATAACAATATGCAAGAACTAAAAATTGAATTAAAACTTAGACGGATATACTATTTTTTAATTGGAGACTTATATATCTGTCGAACCCAATCATTCACCATCGTATCGACCGTTTCTTCATTAACTTTAGTTGTAGTAGAGTCTCCATCTCATCGAATAATTTCACCAATTAAATTATCCATTAGCAACAACCTAAGACATAAGGATCTTGTATCCACACCACAACTGAAGAGTATAAACTACCGCAACGAATTATTCTTTCATCGAGCAATTACACCACATGGTGATCAATTTTATTCTTTTGAAAATGAGAATATTGACAATTCTTCACCTTGAATGATTTTCTCTCGAGATCATATTGAATGCTATCGTTAGTCTTTTGTAGAAGGATAATACATCTAATTTAATAAAAATGTCTTTTGTTCTCTTCGTCTCCTCAAGCAATTCAAGATGGTAAATTTCACTCTCAACCTCTATATCACGCATTCTCTGTAAAGAGTCATAATATATCACTTGATCCATAACGTGTCACTCAAATCCAATAAGTTGATCATCAAACTTTTTATCAAAATTACCAGTGCCAACTTCATCGATTTTGTCGTACTTTTGAAAATCATCTCCCATATCATCCTGAAGTTGACAATCAATTTTAGTGTTCGATGGTGTTAACGATTCATCGAAAACATGATGGAATATTATATTTGTGTTGTCTCGCTTTTGAAAATTATTTTCTTTTGATGTTGACAATTCGTGAAAACATCTGAAGGACACTTATCCTTGGGATGTAGGGGTGTATTCGGTTCGGTTTTTTATCAAAATGTGAACCGAACCGCAGTTTGTGGTTTTTTAAAAAGAAAACCGAAACCGAATGGTATAAAAACCGAAAACTGAATTTTGCGGTTCGGTTCGATTAAAACCCGCGGTTTTAACGGTTTTTTTTTTATTTCAAAAAAAGTAAGCAAAACAAATAAAATATTTATTAGATCTTTCAATATCAATTTATTTTGTCATTAAGAAACATGAAAGCACATATCTCGAGTCCTTGAGAAATCTAAAATTTTAAATAAAAAATGAAAAAAATAATAATATTACGAAACAAACAATATATCTGAAAAATAAATCATAAAAATATTTAGTTAATTAATATACTTAATGATTCTATATCACCAACCTAAACATATATATTTAGCCTAATATATTGTTTTATTAAAGACAAACTCAAATATTTTATATCATAAAATAATTGTAAATAATAAATATTATAAAAATATATTCGAATTTAGAACACGATATCTAATCAATTTAATATTATAAAATCATATCTAAATATTTCAAGAGACCAATTTAAAAAATAAATCCAAAAGAGACTATCTTTAAAACATATTTGTATGGGTTATAATGTTTTTCTTTAATTCGGGTTGATATTGAATAAACGGGTTTTCATATAAAAAACCCAAAACCGAACCGAATTATAAAATTTAAATTTTAAATCGAATCGAAAATCAAACTGTAATATGTAAACCCGAACCGAATCGTATAACACGGTTCGGATCGGTTTTTCAGTTTTCTCGGTTTCGTTGCTCACCCGTGTTAGGATGTCATGTTTAGCCTCAATTACATCTGATCCATAAAACCCATCATCATTCGCTTGATTAATCTGAATCGCTTGGGCCGTCAAAATCTTCGATTGCTTGTCCTGTTGTTGCCTATTGATTGTGGATTCAAAGGAGTCCCATTTATTTTAGATATTTTTGTGTTTTTAATAAAATGTGGTTTCTTTAACAATAATACCCCTTGATTTGATGTCACTCCCTCCCTCTTTTTTCTGGTGAATCCCTGAAAACCAACTTTATATCCTGTAATGGGAGATTTCCTATGTAACTGATTTTGTTTCCCCTTTTTGCTCAGTCTCACACACAAAGGCACGACACCCGAACCTCTGGTGCTTGCTTGTCCTTTTATTACAAGAACCCCGTTGCAAAGTTTTGGTCAGCAAGCGCCACGACCTTCAACAGGGAGGGAGGTGTACACAGTCTAAAATAAAAACCTTTAAACAAAATACCTCAAGCTTATTAGTCTCATTTTTCATGCTCTACAAGTTTTGGTAACACGTGATTTTCTTTTCGTCTAAACTTATTCGAGAATCAAATCATACATACGAGTAATTAGACAAAAATTGAGTTATTTGTATGTTTTGTTCCAATCGAATCTTTACATAAATGTGATCAAATCTACTATTCAATAAATAGTTCACGATTTCAATATTGCATTTGTTAAATTTTAGATACTATTTTATGTGGAATTGTACATTAATGTAATCAAACAACATAGTATTCCAATCACTCATTTCTTGTAAATATAATGATAAAAGGTAAATAAATAGTAACAAAATGATTATTTAATGTAACGATAATAGTATTTTTTTTATAAGTAATCTCAATACACCGTTAATGAATTAATATTATTTATAAATTAAAAATATTTTATTATCGATGTATCAAATAATATATAAAAATTTAATTTCATTGATTCAACGTCAATTCATGTATTTAAACTCATTGTAAAATACAATTTCATTTTTCCTTGTATCCATAAAGCATCTTGTCTCGTTCTTCAACATTTATTAATCAAGTTTAGAATAAATAAATGTCCATGATTTGGAGATTATGTGAGGAATTTTAATTACAAGCTGAGCATACATAAATCTTTGGCTATTTTTTTGTGCATGTCAGCATCTGTTAATAAAGATCCTTCTTAACTAATTTTCTGACACAAAATATCCGTGACACAAGGGGGTATATGTATATGACAATCAAAGTATCCGTGACTAAAAAAGTAATTTTTGATGAACATAAGATTAAAAATATATATTAAAAAATTTTTGAAAAATTATAACGAAATAATTATTTGATAGCTTTAGCATTTTTAGAATTTCGCTTTGGATCAGGCTGTATTGTATATTTAATTTTTGTGAGTGAATATTTTAGTAAATTTTTTATATATACATATCTTTAACTCAAGATTTATTTAAACGATCCTAAATTGTGTGTTTAAAAAATCACTTCCTTACCAGTATTCTAACCTTGGAAACCCAACCATACAGTTTTTCTTAATTAACAAGGAAATTATATATATAAATTCTTTAATTGTTATAAATAAATAGTATATACCCAGATTCAATGAAGTATAAAAATTCATCTTCTACTTTATTTGAGATGTTGCATGGTATCATCCCCAACACCAGTGTTATAGAAATACAAATTTAACTCTTGAATATTAATACTCGACCTTGATTAATTTGAAATTCAATATGATTTTTGGAACATCCTAAGATAAAACAAAGCAAAATAATAATCAACTGAATCTAGTTGGCAAATGGCATTACATCATCAAGTGTGTCGTGGGTCACATTTCATTTCAGCATCCAAAGACAAAGTAACAAGAATGAAAGGGACATTCAACTTCAACACCGAGGGTACAATAATGCTAGATGGACTAGAAAAATATTAAATAATTATATAATTTAAATTTTTTATCAATAATTTTAGTTTAAATTTTTAGAAATTTTATAATTTCATGACCCTTCAATTGCTTTAAATACTTATCCACTCACTTTTCATCTTATATCCTGGCTTTTTGCTCAAAGGGGTAATTTAATAATTTTAAACATTCTCTCTAAAAAATAGCATTTAAAATTCTATTTTTCAAAATAGCATCTAAAATAATTATTTTCTACACAACACCCTTATGGTGTACTTGTCATATATGTACGGCGAGCATTGTTCTTGTTTTTATTGTTTTAATAGAATTCGCTGGATATAAATGATGAATTTCATTGAAATTTATTTCTGTGAATTGTGAAAGGCTCTATTTACTTGCATTAAAATGATGAGTTTTATTAGGGGGGAAATACTGTAGAATATTATACTAAAAAGTTTTTTTTTTTGGATGTTATTTTATAAAATATATTTTGAATTCTGCTATTTCTGCGATCATACTGTACTTTCATGTCTCCCCAGCATGTCTGATGTAACCGAGTGTCATGTGATGTATATGTCATGTCATCCCAATGATGTATATCTCATCATGTATGATTCATTCCCCCTAGACTCTGATGTATGATGATATTTATGTGAAGAAACTACAGGACGACGTTGCATTGTTTGTTCTTATCCTTTCCCCCTAGACCCTAGAGTCCACCCTCGCATCCCATACTTTCAGTTTCAGGACAATTTGTCAGGTTATGTAACAAACACAATAAGATACAAATACAAAGATGTAGAGAACATACACGAACCAAAAGGGAATTTGGGTGGGTAAAAAATTTAATTACTCGATTTTAGACTTGATAAGATTTAATAAATTTTTATTTGTTATTAGTTTTATTGAGATCGAGATTAGATCTAAAATTTAGGTTCTAAATATATTCGGGGTTGGGTTTGGATCTTAATTTTTTGGATCTAGTATTCGGTGGATACCTAATAAGATCGGGACCAATGCTAAATATACGATATTGATTTTTTTTATTGTTTATTTTTTTTCTCAAACTTTCTCTTTATGTATAAATATGTTACCACAAAACAAAGCAAGTTATTAATATGTTAAACACAATTCTGTGAACGAAATAGAAATAAAACATATAAATTAGAAACGTAAAGAAAAAAAAATCTGAAACTTTAACCGAGGCCTGTGCTATCACAGTGTCCTTAAAACAAATTCGTCCCCTCCCGGTGCTGGAGTTACTATGGAACGTCTGTCTCCCAGGATACAACGGTAGAATACAATAAGGAGAGCAACGCTACCTTACTGCAACAACGAACTTTACAGAAGCAGAACACTATCTGGCTATAGGATATTTGTGGGGTTTTTTTTTTCAGTGTTTTGAAATATGAACAAAGGGTCTCCTTTTATAGTGTTCATGCAGGGGACATGTTTAATTATAGAATTAATCTGTAATTAACAATTCCTGAAGAGTTACAACTCTCAGAAATTAAAATGATATTTATCAGAGAATTAATCCAAATAAATTAGAGGTTACAACCAGCTGAAGGGTCTGCAACTCCATAAAAGGTGGTTTAATTCTATAATATCTGTTAAAAATAAAGTCAGAAAAGTAGAAAAAAAATCTGTCATTTTAGAAATCAAGGCCCAAGGCCCATCTTTTGACTTTTATAAAAGTCAACTAATGTTAGCCTAAAGTGCCTAGCCCATAGCTAGGCACAACTATGGTGTCTAGTCCAAGCCTTTGACTTATTTCCAATAATAACATGAAGAGCTTTTGTATATAAAGCTTTCCAAATCTAAGTTCCCAACAAATGTGGGATATTCTACTTTTCATTTTATTTTTCCAACATCATGGGTGTTACATTGAGCAACAATTTCTCATTCACCCATTAAACATTTTGAGCATGTAAATATACAAATTTAATCTACTCTTGTTGTAGATTAATAATACACATAGTTCCAATTAATTTTACTAATGGAACCCACTCAAATTTAAGCTCAAATGTCCATGTACCGTACCATTTTTCCAACAAAATATTATGAGTATGACTAGTTTTAAAACTTTAATTTTCAATGCTTATAATATTCTAATTTTATTATTTAATATTATTATTGGTGGTTTAAATTATTTTCTCCAATTACTTAAAAATTTTTAAGAATAAATTAATTGACCGGGTATCCGGCATTGATATCGGTTTCCTCCAGTAAAGAGACTGATTCTTAAAATTTAGGACTGAGTGTGATCGGGACTAAGACTGATTCCAATTTTCAAAAAACAATAGTTATCAGGATCGAGACCAATTTTATTCAAATTAATCAGGTACCCGGTTTTGCCCATCCCTCAAAAGAGAGTATAACGTGCAGCATGATGAGATTACAATATGACATAAATTAAAAATATTATAAGCTTTAAAATTAAAAATATAATATTTTAGATTAAAGTTAAATATTAAAATTTACCTTTAATTATGGATAAGAACATATTTAGATTAAACATTGTGAGAGAAAAAAGGTTTATTAAGTTTTTAAATCTAAAAATTAGAAAGGAAAAAAAATTATTTTATTATTTTTCAAATTAAGATAGACCTCAAATGTAATTATATTGAAAAAAATTAAAAGAAGCAAGAGTCACTCCAATAGTTAATAGAGTTTCGTCCCTGTTATTGATAATTAATGTTTTTAATAACATTTTAAAATTTTATAAATATTAAAATTTATATCTAAATATAAATATTGGTGTAAGATACCAACTTAAAATTTTATTAAAAAATCAAATATTTTTAAATTTTAAATTTTTAATGTAACGACCCGGATTCGGATCCGAGTGTCGGTTAAACCCGTCGAGTTTGGGCTTTAGTTTTGGGCCCCGGGTTAGTGTGGTTTGGGGCCTTAGGCTTGTTGGGCTTGTTAGGATGTTGGGCTTATGAGTGGTTAGTGAGGGCTTTTTGGTAAATGTCAAAATAAGATGACAAAGAGGGGGGTTTGGAGAGTTATTTCCTCTGCAGAAAGTAAAAGTAATGAGGTCATTGTTCATCCTCTTCTTTCACTCTTCTTCATGGGAAAATCTTGCTAAAGGTGATGGCTTTGAAGTTTTGTTAAGGATTCACGTTTTTGAGGTGAAGAGTAAGTTGTTGAGTGGTTAAAAGTCTATCCAAAGAGGTAAGAATGTCTTGGTTGGTGAGGATGGGAGTTTATGAGTTTGGTTGAGAGGAAAAAACGGGAATGAGGTTTTAAGGGTTAAATCTCAGTTTTTAGTGTCTTTGATGTTCTGAGAATCTTCCTAAGAGTTGTCTAATGCTTAGTTTAACATCTCTTGTAGATAAGGAAGTTGGAGAACCTTCTACAAGTCTTGGGAATAAGAAAGCTTGAAGAGGAGTGAGTTCGAGTTTTGGTTGCTGTGTTGCTTAAGGTTGGTACTCCCAACTCTTCTAATTATCTTGCATTTCATGGTAGAGTGCATAACATATAGAAATTCATGTATGTATGCTTGGTTTGCTTGTAAGAGGTCTTTAATGGTGGAATTCGGATTTATGTGTTAAATGTCTTGGAAATGATGTTAAATTATCCTAAACACTCATAATAATGTGTAGGAATACTTTAGGATTGATTCGATCAAGTTTGGGAATGAATCCTTGAAATTTCTAAGTGCAAACCTGCATTTTCGTACAGGGGTAACGATACACGAGCTACCGGTATCAATACCCATGAGTGGAAATAGGCTATGCGGCCAGGTGTATCGAACCATGGTTCGATACCGGGACCTCCAGTGGCATAATGGCATCGATACCAGTATCGATGTTGGAGGGTCCCCTTTAGTTGACTTTGAAAATGGTCAAAGGGTATCGATACCAGATATGTTTGAGGTTCGATAATAGATACCCTTGGTTCGATGCCTTCTTTGGGTAGGTATCGAGGCAGGGTGGTTCGATACCCCATATAAGGGTATCGATACCCTTACAAAAACTTGGCAAGATAAGGATTGTTTGAGGTTCGATAATAGAATTAAAGGTCACAATGAATCTTATAATTAATGAAATGAATGGTTAACACAAGATTAACATATTAAACCCTAAACGACTAAGTTATAGGAAATCCTGATATGTTTTGATGTAAGGATCCGAGGTGGGATCGTTTATGTGTGTTGAGTCCTTGTTTGATGGAAATCCGGATATCCAAAAGTGTTGAAACACGGTGAAGGCCATCCGATGTAACATTCCGAGTGATGATTTTGAAGATCATTCCGGATGTAGGATCTCGATGCTGTGTGGACGCGGGCCTCATTCGATGATACTCGATGTGACATTCCGAGTTTGGGATTTGTAGGATCCCGATGTTGTGTGGACGCGAGCCTCAAATCTCGGATGTAGAATCCCGATACTGTGTGGACACGGGCCTCATCCTGAGTATGGGATCCCGATGCTGTGTGGACGCGGGCCCTGCTCGTAGTGTAGGATCCCGATGCTGTATGGACGTGGGCCTCACTACTTTGTGTTGTTGTTTGTCATGTATATGATGTGTGCGTCATTATACATTGTTTATGCCATGTGGTAGGCAAGCATGTTAGATCATCATATCATGCACGATATTTTATATGTTATGCTTTACTGCTTATGATATGCATGATTTTGGCCGTGTTCAGCGTATCCACTGAGCTTTCATAGCTCAACGTTCGAAATATGTTTTCGTGCGTAGCTTAGGTGAAGCCGGTTCGTGGAGCACCATCAAGTTTCGGATTTCAGCATCGACCGTGTTGTCAGGGTACATGTATTAGATTTAGTGTGCTTGTACTATGTCGAACCCTATGTAATGTAACTCTATTTATTTTAATTTGGGTTGAATGTTTTAATGGTTTGTAATATTTTGGAGCTCCGATTACTTACTATCATTTTGGGCTATGTTTTAACTTAATGGATTTTATGAATCGTATTTGGACTTGAATTTGATTTTATTTGATGGGCTTTGAAGAAATTTTGGAATACAGGTTTTGGGCCGGAGGCCCAATGTGACATCCGGGTCGGGTGTTACATTTAGTGGTATCAGAGCCTAGGTTGAGTCGGTTCTAGGAAGTCCCCGGAGGAGTCTAGTGTGTTATATAGGTGTCAGACAAGTACATGCCCACGAGTCGATAACGTACTTTCTTTAAAGCTGAAATTTTGATGGTGTACTCTTGCTTGTTGTTGCTCTTTGTGCAGTAGTGGTTGAGTATGCCGAGACGTGTGAAGGATCAAGAGGAAAGCCGGGGTTCTCGTGGAGGAGACTCCGACTATGAGTATGAGCCCGATGAGGAGGTGTCATCGGATGATGCAGTTGGTCAAGGGGCCAACTACTTTTCTCAGTTGAATCAGACCTTGCGTAGGATCGTGAGAGCTATACCGAGGCCATCTTCTACGCCTCGTGAGGCATCGGTTGAGAGGGTGCGAAGATAGGGAGCTGTGGACTTCTTTGGTACGGGACAAGATAATTTCGTACAGGCTGATCAGTGGTTGCATGACATAAGGTGGATAATGAGACAGATGAGGCTGGGGTCAAAGGACAAGCTATCGTGTGTGTTGTCTCTTCTGAAAGACAACGCGAGAGAGTGGTGGGAGACAGTTGAGAAGGGTTTGTATCCTCATCGTCCTAAGTGGGAGGACTTCCTTGATGAGTTTGAGAGCAAGTATGTGGGTGAAACTCACATCGACACCTTGAGGGAGCGGTTTACCCATCTTGTTTAGGGGAACCGTTCGGTCTTTGCTTATGAGCAGGAGTTCCTTCAGTTGAGCCGGTATGCTCCAGAGCTTGTAGCTACAGAGAAGATGAAATGTAAGAGGTTCTTGAGAGGTTTGAGGAAGGAGATCCAGACTTATCTCACTACTGCACCGCCTAAGGTGTTTTCTGAGTTGGCTGCCAGTACCAAGTCGTTGGAGCAAGTTCAGGGTTGACCTATGGGCCGTCTGTTGGCCAGGGAGTCACCGGTGGAGCTAGTCAGAGTCATGCGGGTAACTTTCAGTCTCACTCCAGTAGGAGTATGAGCCGTTGGAACCAGAGTAGAGGAGTAGTGAATCAGGGTTCAAGGTCGAACCAGAGATCAGAGTCTTTGGGACGTAGGAGGCAGACTGTGTCTTCTACTACTAGAGGTCTGGAGGGTTTACAGCGGAGTGCCAGCGTTCAGGTTTACAATCAGTGTGGCCAGAATCATCGAGGACCGTGTTGGGGCAATGTCAGGGTTTGCTTTCAGTATGGGTCTTCGGAGCACTTTGTGAGGGACTGACCAGAGGTTGTGACATCTCCACCAGGTCAGGCTCAAAGGACTGTGTTCCAGGCCCAGAGGGGTCTTGGATTTTCGCGTGGCGGAGCTAGCCATGCATCAGGAGGCACCTTTCAGTCCACTGCTAGAGCACCGACAAAACAGTATGCGGTGAGGTCACAAGAGGAATGTGCTGCGGCAGATGTGATCTCAGGTACATTTAGTTTGTTTTTTGTCCCTATAGTTGCTCTTGTGGACTCGGGATCTACCCACTCGTATATCCGTAGCGTGATATCGGAGCAGTGGGGGTTACCAACGGAGGATCTAGAGGTAGGAGTCCGTGTGACCAGTCCGTTGGGGTTAGATGTGTTGGTGGATAAGGTTTATCGGAGGTGTCCGATCGAGGTACAAGGATCTATCGTCCTGGCCGACCTCATGGTTTTGCCGTTTCAAGAGTTCAACGCAATCCTTGGGATAGATTGGTTGTTTGAACACGATGCGAGCTTAGGGTGTAGATCTAAGAGTTTGAAGCTTTGAATAGCTGATGGTTCTAAGCCTGTTGTGAGGGGTGAGAGGAACCCGTGTTTAGCAAATGTGGTGTCAGCTTTGTCAGCTCAGAGGTTGATCCAGCAGGGTTGTGAGGCTTTCTTAGCTCACATGGTGGATATGAGTGTTGAGGGTCCAGCCTTAGAGAGTTTGAGGGCCGTTTATGAGTACCCCGATGTTTTTTCCGGAGGAGTTGCCTGGTTTACCTCCCGACCGTGAGTTGGTGTTCCGGATAGAGGTGTTGCCAGGGACAGCACCGGTGTCCATAGCACCCTATCGTATGGCACCGGTGGAGATGAGAGAGTTGAAACAACAGATCCAGGAGTTGCTTGAGAGAGGTTTTATCAGGCCGAGTGTGTCACCGTGGGGAGCATCGGTTCTGTTTGTGAAGAAGAAGGACGGATCGATGAGGATGTGCATCGACTACCGTCAGCTCAACAAGGTCACGATCAAGAATCGTTACCCTTTGCCTAGGATCAATGACCTGTTTGATCAGTTAAGGGGTGCTCGTGTGTTTTCTAAGATTGATCTGAGATCAGGGTACTACCAGTTGAAGGTAGTGGAAGAGGATGTCCAAAAGACCGCTTTTAGGACACGGTACGGGCATTATGAGTTTTTAATGATGCCGTTTGGGCTCACGAATGCACCTGCAGCTTTTATGGACTTGATGAACCGGATCTTTCAGCCGTATCTATATCAGTTTGTGGTTGTGTTCATCGATGACATTTTGGTGTATTCATGCTCGGTGGAGGAGCATGACTACCACCTAATGGTTGTTCTTCAAGTTTTGAGGGATAGGCGTCTGTACGCCAAGTTTAGTAAGTGTGAGTTCTGGTTGTCTGAGGTGGCGTTTCTTGGCCACATCGTTGCAGCGGATGGAATCTGAGTAGATCCTCAGAAAATCCAAGCTGTGGTGGAGTGGAAACCACCAAGGAATGTATCGGAAGTCCGTAGTTTTCTTGGGCTTGCCGGATACTATAGGAGGTTCGTTAAGGGTTTTTCGATCATAGCGGCACCTTTGACCAAGTTGCTTTAGAAAGGTGTTCCGTCTGTGTGGAACGAGAGGAGACAGCAAAGTTTTGAGCAACTTAAGGCTTATCTAACAGAGGCTCCGGTCTTAATGCAACCGGAACCGGGGAAAGATTATGTGGTGTTTAGTAATGCTTCCTTGAATGGGTTAGGTTGTGTGCTTATACAAGAGGGTAAGGTGGTTGCTTACGCCTCAAGGCAGTTGAAACCCCATGAGAGGAACTATCCTACGCATGATCTTGAGCTTGCAGGCATTATCTCTACAGGGAGAAATGTTACATCTACACCGACCACAAGAGTTTAAAGTACCTGCTTACCCAGAAGGAGTTGAATCTGAGACAACATCGGTGGATCGAGTTGTTAAAGGACTATGACTGTGTCATAGAGTATCACCCCGGCAAGGCGAATGTGGTCGTCGATGCCTTGAGTCGGAAGTCCATGTTGGACTTGAGAGCTTTGTTTGCTCGGTTGAGGATAACAGATGATGGAGGTTTATTGGCAGAGTTGCGCGTGGAACCCACGCTTGTCCAGGAGATCAAGAGAGCATAGGTGTTAAACGAGGAGTTGGTTGCTCAGTTAGAGGCTGTTCAGAGAGGTGAGTTGTCAAACTTTGAGGTACGAGATGGTGGGTTCCTGTACTTTCACCAGCTTTAGAGGATCTAAGGGATCGTATCTTGAGAGAAGCTCACCGTAGTCCGTTTTCTTTTCATCCGGGTAGTAATAAGATGTATCAAGATCTCCGTTCTTTCTTTTGGTGGCCGTGCATGAAAAGAGATATGTCAGAGTTTGTGACCGGGTGTCTAGCGTGTCAGCAGGTGAAAGTGGAACATCAAGTTCCTTCGGGTTTGCTTCAGCCTATCCAGATTCCACAGTGGAAGTGGGATCGAGTGACCATGGACTTTGTCACCGGGTTGCCGATGACGTTGAGGAAACATGATGTTATATGGGTTATAGTTAACCGGTTGACCAAGTCGGCTCACTTCTTACCGGTAAGGATGGACTACAGTTTAGAAAAGTTGGCTCAGTTGTACATAAAGGAGATCGTGAGGTTACATGGTGTACCTTTATCGATCATATCGGATAGGGATCCGAGGTTCACGGCGAGGTTGTGGAGGTCTATCCATAAGGCTTTAGATACCAAGTTGCACTTCAATACAGCTTTTCATCCTCAGACAGATGGACAGTCTGAGAAAGTTATCCAGATCTTGGAGGATATGCTTCAGTATTGTGCTGTGGACTTTGCCCGTAGTTGGGAAGAGCAGTTACCGTTGGTAGAGTTTGCTTACAACAACAATTATCAGTCAAGCATCAAGATGGCTCCTTTTGAGGCCCTGTATGGGCGTAAGTGTTGGATACCTTTGTATTGGACAGAGCTTAATGAGAGAAAGATAGTAGGTTCGGAGCTTGTTAAGGAAACCGAAGAAAAAGTTCAGATCATCAAAGAGAGGTTGCAAGCAGCTTTTGACAGACAGAAAGCTTATGCGGATAAGAAGCGTAAGCACATCGAGTATGAGCTTGGTGAGAAAGTGTTTCTTAAGGTATCCCCGTGGAAAGGGATCATCCGGTTTGGTCGCAAAGGGAAGTTGAGTCCAAGGTACAAAGGGCCTTATGAGGTTCTTCAGAGGGTTGGACCGGTAGCGTATCGGCTAGATTTGCCTCTAGAGTTGGCACGTATACACGATGTGTTCCACGTGTCCATGTTGAGACGTTATCATTCCGATCCTTCGCATGTGGTCCAGCTTGAGCAAATAGAAGTCAATGCAGATTTGACTTACGAGGAGAGGCCTATCAGAATCTTGGATAGAGGAGTTAAGGAGCTTCGAAACAAGTGTATACCTTTGGTAAAGGTCTTATGAAGGAATCATGGAATCGAAGAAGTAACGTGGGAAGCGGAGATGGACATGAGAGCTCAGTATCCTCATCTCTTCTTGACAAGTAAATTTCGAGGACGAAATTTTCTTTAAGGAGGGGAGAGTTGTAACGACCCGGATTCGGATCCGAGTATCGGTTAAACCCGTCGGGTTTGGGCTTTGGTTTTGGGCCCCGGGTTAGTGTGGTTTGGGGCCTTAGGCTTGTTGGGCTTGTTAGGATGTTGGGCTTATGAGTGGTTAGTGAGGGATTTTTGGTAAATATCAAAATAAGATGACAAAGAGGGGGGTTTGGAGAGTTATTTCCTCTGCAGAAAGTAAGAGGAATGAGGTTATTGGTCCATCCTCTTCTTTCACTCTTCTCCATGGAAAATCTTGCTAAAGGTGAGGGCTTTGAAGTTTTGTTAAGGATTCACGTTTTTTAGGGGAAGAGTAAGTTGTTGAATGGTTAAAGTTCTATCCAAAGAGGTAAGAATGTCTTGGTTGGTGAGGATGGGAGTTTATGAGTTTGGTTGAGAGGAAAAAATGAGAATGAGGTTTTAAAGGTTAAATCTCAGTTTTTAGTGTCTTTGATGTTCTGAGAATCTTCCTAAGAGTTGTCTAATTCTTAGTTTAATATCTCTTGTAGAGAAGGAAGTTGGAGAACCTTCTACAAGTCTTGGGAAGAAGAAAGCTTGAAGAGGAGTGAGTTCGGGTTTTGGTTGTTGTATTACTTAAGGTTGGTACTCCCAACTCTTCTAATTATCTTGCATTTCATGGTAGAGTGCATAACATATAGAAATTCATGTATGTATGCTTGGTTTGCTTGTAAGAGGTCTTTAATGGTGGACTTCGGATTTATGTGTTAAATGTCTTGGAAATGATGTTAAATTATCCTAAACACTCATAATAATGTGTAGGAATACTTTAGGATTGATTCGATCAAGTTTGGGAATGAATCTTTGAAATTTCTAAGTGCAAACCTACATTTTCGTGCAGGGGTATTGATACACGGGCTACCAGTATCGATACCCATGAGTGGAAATAGGCTATGTGGCCAGGTGTATCGAACCATGGTTCGATACCGGGACCTCCAGTGGCATAATGGCATCGATACCAGTATCGATGCTGGAGGGTCCCCTTTAGTTGACTTTGAAAATGGTCAAAGGGTATCGATACCCTTGGTCCGATGCCTTCTTTTCGTAGGTATCGAGGCAGGGTGGTTCGATACCCTTATACCCCTGCAAAAACTTGATAAGATAAGGATTGTTTGAGGTTCGATAATAGAGTTAAAGGTCACAATGAATCTTATAATTAATGAAATGAATGGTTAACACAAGATTGACATATTAAACCCTAAATGACTAAGTTATGAGAAGTCCTGATATGTTTTGATGTGAGGATCCGAGGTGGATCGTTTATGTGTGTTGAGTCCTTGTTTAATGGAAATCCGGATATCCAAAAGTTTTGCAACACGGCGAAGGCCATCCGATGTAACATTCCGGGTGATGATTTTGAAGACTATTCCGGATGTAGGATCCCGATGTTTTGTGGACGCGGGCCTCAAATCCCGGATGTAGGATCCCGATGCTGTGTGGACGCGGGCCTCATCCTGAGTATGGGATCCCGATGCTGTGTGGACGCGGGCCCTGCTCGTAGTGTAGGATCCCGATGCTGTGTGGACGCGGGCCTCACTACTTTGTATTGTTGTTTGTCATGTATATGCTGTGTGCGTCATTATACATTGTTTATGTCATGTGGTAGGCAAGCATGTTAGATCATCATATCATGCACGATATTTTATATGTTATGCTTTACTGCTTATGATATGCATGATGTTGGCCGAGTTCGGCGTATCCACTGAGCTTTCATAGCTCAGCGTTCGAAATATGTTTTCGCGCATAGCTTAGGTGAAGCCGGTTCGTGGAGCACCATCAAGGTTCGGATTTCAGCATCGACCGTGTTGTCAGAGTACGTGTATTAGATTTAGTGGACTTGTACTATGTCGAACCCTATGTAATGTAACTCTGTTTATTTTAATTTGGGTCGAATGTTTTAATGGTTTGTAATATTTTGGAGCTCCGATTACTTACTATCATTTTGGGCTATGTTTTAACTTAATGAATTTTATGAATCGTATTTGAACTTGAATTTGATTTTATTTGATGGGCTTTGAAAAAAAAATTTAGAATACAGGTTTTGGACCGGAAGCCCAATATGACATTCGGATCGGGTGTTACATTTAGTATTTTTTATTAATGTCGTACCATAATAATATCGTAACTATACCGCACCACAGATCTACCTAAATCAAAGAATTCTTTTGCATCTTCATGTATTGTTGTTTATATAAAATCAAAAGAATATGGACCCCCTACGACTGAACCCTAAATCCTATTTTGTACAAATCAATAAATCCTGATTAATAAAAGTGGAAATCTCACGTGTCAATAAATAGAGGGAGTCATATTCCATGGTTAGGGTAAACTTAGGCAATAGGCACTCACCTATTCCTAAACTTCATTTTATTAACTCTAACTTAATTGGACCGACTACATATAATAGTTTACTCGTTTTTAGAATAATTTAAATATTTTAATAATAACTTTAAAATTACATATAAATACATAGAAATATCATACCTAAATTTTGAGATATTAAAAAATCATATTATTTTCTTCAATTTCATATATAAACTTTTTTCTAATATCATAGTTATTAAAAACAAATCGATCCAATTATTTTTTTGTTGAATAATGTATATGTTTATAAAAGTAAATGTACCTAAAATGGATCACTTTAATGATAATAATATTAATGATTTATAAAATCAAAAATATTATATAACAGTCAGGTCAAGATAAATTTCTTATTGTATTTGTTTCAAAAATTCTCAATATATATATATATATATATATATTTTCTAATATATTTAGTGGTAGAAATGCGTTATCAATGAACAATTTTTTTTTTGAATTTATCAACAAACAATTTTAATCTATTATAATAATATTATAATATTATGTATTTATGTATTATTATATTTTAACATTTGAAGTACGATTCATATTTCATATGCTATTGAGATGATTCATCATTCATAAATTTAACATTCTAAAATATATTTTAGATAAATAAATGAGATAAAATAAATTATGAATAGATTAATATAAACATAAACTATCCATTAATATTTGATGGACATTATGACATAAAATATGAGAAGGTGTGAGATTGAATATATTTAATGTTTAATATATTTAATTTATAAGTGAGAAGAGATTTGAATAATATAAATATTATACACAAAATATTTAAAATTTATATTATATAAATAATAAATATCAATGTTTTTTTATAAATTCTTCAATTGCAATAAAAAATTAAGTTATAGATACCTAATGTTTCTTAAAGATATAATGCCTATAATTTGAATAAATATTTTTTCTCTATTATTGACTTAATACTCATTATAAATATTTTTTTAATAAAAATTGTTTAAAATGTTAAACTTTTATTTGAAATATAAACTCTAATGCCTATAATTTGTTTTTTTAATCTCAAACTATATAATTTTCGTAAAAACAAATATAAAAGAACACGTCAGATATAAATACAAATTTTAGAAAAACAAGAACGACAATCCTGAGATAAAAGTTAACATCTTTCCTTGTTATGTCCCATCTTGTTCTTTGTATTTGTATACAAGTATTTCCATGGAAGCAGATGATTGATTTAAATTCAACACGGGAAAAAATAACACAAGACTTATGTCTGAAAACTGAAGAGCTGAAAATAAATAAAGAAATAGCAGTATTGTCGTGACCTGCATGCTCCCAACGTGTCAGCCTCAGTTGATTATCTGTTAGGTCATTTCAAAGTACCGCTATGACTTCCTGATCCTGGTGTTGAAGGAGGGGATGGGGCAATAGTCGGAAAGGTGTGAAGGAGGGGACACGGGTGCATAATGTGGGGGAATCCGCCGAGCCAGGGCCGCACCATGGTGTCGGACTATTACCATACAAGTTACACAAAAACAAACAAATTTACAATTTGAGGGAAATGACAGATCCTCATCCGTCTCTGCACTTTGTCTCCCCCTAACAACACTCTAAGCTGTACTCCATTGCGGACTTTATCTTATTTCAGATTCACACCCTTCCCAAAATGATGTAACCATTTTGGTTAAATATAGTTTTATGGGGAAAATATATTTCATGTCACTTAATTATAAACATATCATTTTATCATTATAATTTAATAAATTTAATTTTTTATATTTTAAAATTTTGTTAATTAAGTGACTGTGTTTATTAATATACAACATTAAAATTAAAATGGATCCATTTTATTAGTTCATTAATTGTCTAGTAGTAAAGTACGTAGTTGTGTTCGTCGAGTTATCATATCTATAATTAAATGTTATGTATTATTGAATCTATAATTAAATGCCATGTAATATATTTTATCCTATTTTAAAGAAAATGCATGTGCAAGGGCGGTTCAAAGATTTTGGAGGTTCTGTACATTTTATTAAAATATGGCTCTTAGAAGTAATTGTCCATAACCTCCGCTAGTTATAAAATTGTAGCTCTTAGAAGTAGATGTACTTTCTAGTGGCCCATGTACGATCGTTTCTATTGCGCATGTCTAAAACCTCACTCGTTCTACAGAAGCAATAGTAATAAGAATAATCAATAAGATTCTATAATCAATTGTCGGATTTAAAAAATAATTATAACGTTTTAACAATTATAATTCATCTTTCTTAATAACATTTAAAGAAAAATCCAATGAATTTCGAGATTAACATCATCTAATGAGTGTAGTTTATCAAAATTTTGGGGCTCTCTTTTTTAGGGAACCCTGTGTGATCGCTCTTATTGCGCCTGTCCAAAACCCTACTGTGTATGTGTAAACTTGGTACGATTAATGATAGGATTAGGTTTTTTTATAAGTATAGGTGTTTCAAGTTAAATATATATATTATCAATATTTTATAGAGTAAATGACTAAAGTTTTTTTATAATTTTTTATTTTATAAATTCTAAATCTGATAAAAATATTTTTTTCATATTTTAAATAAGAATTATTAAAAAACTAAAGGTATAATTTTTTGTAAGGGTTTTTGTTACTCACTTAGATGTAGTAAAAGACAAGTTAAAATTGTATTATTTCATAAATTCAATTGCATAACATTTAAATTATATGAATGCAACAAGTGATTCTAATAAATAAGAAAATAAAACTTATCTTAAAAGATTTATATTTAAATCGTTTTATCAGTAAAATATATGTGCATTATCAAACGATTAAAAATATATATAAATAAATATTATTTATAATTATCTTAAAATAATTAAAAATATATGTTTAAATTATATAATTCCATACATTTTCCTCGAGCCACACCAACCTAATAACTATTTTTTATTAATAATACTCCATATATTTAATGGTCAAATTAGCAAGTTGTTATCTCTTCACTCCCATCAGACCAGACAGTAAAGATAAATTTTCAAACATGTCGGGTAGCTATTCATGTTTGGTTTCCACAAAGCTCGAAGATTATTACAAGTTATTCGATAATCTAAACCCTAGTTACACCTAATAAAAAAAAATAATAAGCCACGCTACCTACGATGAATAGTTCAGATTTAATGTTCCAAATCGGGCCTATAATGCTGCTTCGTACTGTGTGTAATTTAGATGATGATCGGTTTAAAAGATCCGTACGGATGGAATAAACTATAGGTTTAATGGTAAAAAATCTCAATTTATTTTTTAGTTCAGTGCTTAACATTTTTTAAAGTTATTTTAGTAGCATACCTAACACCTTCAATCTGGATGTCACATTAGGCCTTTAGCCCAAAACTCGTTTTATATCTTTTTGCATAAAAAGTTCATCTTTCAAAAATCTAAAGATTCATAAAATAAGCCCAACCATTTAAATAACCTAAAACCCAAGGTATTACAAAATATAAATCGTAACTCTATTTAAAATACATTATCAGACTCAAAATAAAATCTAAAATAACATACAGACTCGATTTATAGTAAGGTCCTATGAATACAATAAGTCCAAACTAAAGATCAAGTATTGTACTCTAACACGGCTTCGCTGCTGGGAAGTTCTCCTCGATGTGCTCCTCCGAAGCTACTTATCAACTACGCAACGAAAAAAACACAATTCCACACGTCGAGCTAACAAAGCTAAGTGATACATTTCTATTTTATTGCAGTTCATGAATATCATAAAACAAGCATGCATGATAAGATAATCAAGAGTGCACATAAAGGCTTCTAAACTAAGATTCATCTCTTAGCCTACCTTAACTAAAGTTCTCAATTTATTACTCTTAAGTCATCAATCTATAAGAGGGTTAAAAGCCATACCAGACTTATCTACTTGGTATCACACAGCACATCGAGTTACTCGATATCACACAACCCACCAAGTCATAAGTATCTTACCTTACTCACACAACTTAGGGTATGAAGGTTATTAACCAAACGTAGCGCTATTATACCCATGCTCACACAACCATCGGGTTTTCCCGTGATCACATAGCCACTAGCAGTCCATCCTTGAGGTCACATAGCCTATCAAGTTACTCAAGTTCACATAGCCCTTCGAGTTGCTTGATGCTCACACAACCCATCAAGTTGTATTTTCTTATTTGAATCATTATAGCCACGTATAGGTTCAAACCGCATCCAGATCACATAGCTCGTGGACACGTCGAACGTACTCACTTACGTAGCCCAAAGTACATGTCCCCTTAACTAAGTGTCAATGCACTAACTCTAGGATATCCAAATTCCTTTCTACATACATAAGCAACACGTGCTCTCCCGAGCAGTACACACACCATACCAAAAGATAACGAAAACCAAGTCAAATCATTAACAAGTTAAAGCATATTGCTCAACTATTAATTATCTAAGGCATATCCCACAACTAAGTTTAAATAACATAAAGCCACTAGTTTATTTACAAGGTCCTCATTAGGTGATCTCATTAGCCAAAGCCTTTCAAGTACATTGGTGTATCATCAACACACACAAAAAAAAAAAACTAACCACCATACGTTATTGTCCGATCCACCATGGATCCTTAGAGAACATACTACCATCAACCTACGTATCAAGTACTAAATCACTAGCCATAGTTTCAGTTATTGGGGTATTAAACTCAGTTTACTAGTTTTACAGTTCATTTTATGCATTTAAGGATCTATTAGGACCCTCATCTCGAATTATAGAACGCCAAAACACTAACTCAAATTCTTGGGTAAATTGCTCTGTGCGTATCGATACGCTATAATAAGGTATCAGTATTGCCCTCAATATCGGTACATCCCCTTACTGTATCGATACACCAACTAGGTTTGAACAACTTAAAATATATACATGTACCGATATGCAAAACCTCTGTATCGATACCCGATTTCGATACGCGAAAAGCTCGTATGGATACACTTAAGGATGGCAACGGGCCGGATCTAGACTGGATCTAGCTGGATCTAGATCCAGGTCCATTTTTATATCATAAATCCAGATCCGCCCTAGATCCATGGGTCTAAAAAATTGAGTTCCAGATCCAA
The DNA here is from genome assembly GCA_035048815.1 of Abelmoschus esculentus. Classification (NCBI taxonomy): domain Eukaryota; kingdom Viridiplantae; phylum Streptophyta; class Magnoliopsida; order Malvales; family Malvaceae; genus Abelmoschus; species Abelmoschus esculentus. The sequence continues at coordinate 4,969,610 of JAUCBN010000044.1, forward strand.
TGGATCTTACGGATCCGGGTCCAAAATGGGTCCAAAACGGATCTATTAAAAAATGACCATTCAATCTATTTTTTAACTCAATAAAATTGTCATTAATTAATTTCACATCACAACTTCAATGGAGGAAAGATTAATTTCAATTAACTAGAATCAAAAGAAAAAACGATAAACTAAAATCTTAAAAAAATTCAAAAATTACACAAATATCTTTTAAATAACACAAACATTAAGAAATGTAGATCATGAAATATTTCATTGTCGCAAACTGAGTACCGTACTTCTACCTCTTAGAGCGTTAGTCTTCATCACTACTTAAATCATAAGCATCCTAAAACAAACAAGAAACAACCAACCAAAGAGAAAAATTTGTTGTATAAAAATAATATTTGTGAAATTTAAATATTAATGTTAAGGTTATGTAATATAATAACTTTCTTATATAACATGTCAATGATAGTCACCATTTTTGCATCGTCATTATAATCTTCATTAATAGTGGAATAAGCATGTATTCTTTCAAAAAGTCCCTTTGTCATAAATAAATAAAAATTACATTAGAGAATAATACGAAATATAAAACATATTTTTATATATTTTAAAACTAACGATGGGTTTTTAATAAATAGGTAAATGGGTCTGTGTCTAAGTTCGGATCTTAATATCAGATCCGTATCTAGATCCGTACTTTAATTAGAAGATACAGATCCGACCCAGATCCGGCGGGTCTAAAATTATAAGATCTAGATCCTATAAAACGGATTTGGATCTACGAATTCGGGTCGAGTCCAAGATTCATTGTCATCCCTAGATACATTACCCGTATCAATACGTCCCCAACTGTGTATAGATACTCGAAGTCATCTTCAACCCAATGGAATAGTGATACCGATATTTCCTCCAGTATCAGTACGCAAAAACGATTTTGGAATTCAAATCTTTCTATGGGTATCGATATGCTCCCCTCTTATTGATACGCCTCTCACAAATAGCCTCCCAATCATACCCTAGCGACAGATATGGTCTTGTCCCGTATCGATACTTCTATATGAAAATGCAGTTCTAGGTTGGGAAATCTACAAATTTCCCATCTTAACCTATATGGTTGATTCATATTTCGTCACTACAAGTTATTTGAGGCATATAATGTGATTTCCTAACAATTTTACATCAATTCAATCTCTAATACAAAATCTATCATTTTAGGGTTCTAAGCTACCTAAACACCCATCTTAAGGAATCTATAAACAATCAAGAAAGAAAGAAAAAACATTTCATGAGGCACGTGAAGTGTAGGAGTTAGAAATGTACTGACCTCAAGCAATAAACCTGGATTAGAGCTTCTATCAAGCTTTTCACACCTCCAATCCTTGTTCTTGAGCTTCAAACTCTTCTTCCAACAACCCAAGATATTTGCACATTGAAATGAAGATCATAAGTTGTTGAATAACTCTTCTTTAATGAGCAAAACATGATTCTTTCTCAGCAACGATAAACTTTCATTTTTAGCTTTGACTCAAGAAGAAGGAGAAAGATGATAGCCAAAACTTTTCATTCTTCCTCTTTTTATAAAAACAACAAAGGATTGACAACTTTTTCCCTAGAGGAAAATATCAATTTAACCCTCCTTAATCCCTCCTCATCCAATACAACCAAAAAACCAAGCCTAACATTCAAGCCCACATAACCAAAAGCCCAAAAGACAAAATCGAGGTTCGACATGATCCAACAAGCTCAAACACGTGACCCAACTTGATGATCCATGACCCAGGTTTATTGAAATGAAAAAATCGGACCGTTACATAATATTCTATTTTTAATTTAAATTAAATCTTTTGTGATTTAATAAAACATGACATGTGATATATCCATGGTATTTTCATTTTATTTTTTAAAGATCATAAAATCTTTATTTTCTCTAAACCCCAAAACTTAAACCTTAAATTTCTCTTTTCTAACTACCAATTCAACCACCACCGGCTACCTTTATCTTCATCGCTCCATGACTGGAACTCTAATTATCTCGTTAAAATCGGCGAATAAATCATATATTGCTCCATCAAAAAACATCCAATAATGAAGAAAAAGAGATAATTAGGCTCTTTATCGATAATTAGAGGGTGAAACATTAAACGGTGAGATACACGATGCTTGGATGGTAAATAGTAAACCACTAACGTGTGAAAATGTCAAATGGTGATAGAGAAGTGATTTGAGGGTTTGATTGAATAAAATTAATAAAACTGATATTTTTTTAAGAAAATTATATTTTTAAAATAATTTATGAAATAAATAAATAAATAAATAAATAATATAAGTTGCATGTCGTGTTTTTATTAGATAATGAAAAAATTTAACAATCTTTAACGGAATAACCTGATTTACACTATATAACGAAACGTTAGACACTAAAATGATCTGAAATAAATATTATATACCATTTTTTTATAATATTTTATGTTAATTTTTTATATATTTAGCTAAATATTAATACTTATTTCATAATTATCGATATTTAATTTTTTATAATTTTTAAAATTTTAAACAAATATTCATATTTATAAAATAAATATCGATACTCAAAAAAAATCCTAAAATGTACATTATACTCGTCCAAAACAATTTCCCTGCAATTAACATTTCGATGTCATTGTTTTTGTGTTTGTCCCTGGCGCTGTCTGATTTTCTTTCATGTCATCGGCATTAGTCGCCATAGATTCCAGATTTGATCACTCATATTTATAATTTTCACCTTTTGAAATAAACTTAAAGTATTCATTTTAAATATTATGATTAGGATTTTTAAGAATATATTGACCCAAAAAAATACATTAATTTTGTAACAGTTTGACATCAATCAATGATACCTGATCTGACCGGTGAGGCACGGTAGTAGTGTTTGTGTGGGTCCAAATTGAGTATAAATTATGATCACAAAACGTAGCTGAATATTTGGATCCACATAACCAATCTTTTATGAATCTAAATCTTGACCGAGTAACAAAATGCGGAACAAAAGCCAAGAATTAGGATGATTCTCAAGAATTATTATCAAGAAATTAGGGTTTATAATGTGTGTTTTTAATTACAAATCACATCAAATATCTCTCACTTTTGCTACAAATCTAGTGAGGAAGAATATTTTATCAGTAATTCTTAGGATAATATATGATTTTTTTGAAGGGATTACTATGAGAAGGTAGCAGGAATCTCATTATTTCCACACCAGTGTAAACACAATATTTTTTCACAATAAAATATGTACATGTTTATATAAGTTGACCACTAATCATAACTGTTCATCAGTAGGACCGAATGAAATTATAATATATATTTTTATTATATTTATCTAATCTAATTTTATTTTACGCAAGTCTAAATCTAAATTAATATCATTATTATATTTTTTAATATAAATATACTAATTTTATTAAAATAAAAAATAAAAAGAAGACGAGAATTTATGACTGAAGTAAATAAATTTAATTTTAGATATAAATTTATAGATAAAGAAATACAAAAATTAATGTTTTTAGATCATAAATATGATGACATACAAAATAAAAATAATAATTAAAAAATTAAAAAAAACATATAAATATCATTAAATTTCAACGATAAAAGTATATAATAGATAATATTAAAAAATTATGTTACAATAATTTACGTTGACAACAGAATAATTATCAAAATTCAATTACAAATGAAAGTATTGATTATGGGCTCGTATCTAAATCTAATTCAAAATAATAAAAAAAAAACGAAATAATAAAAAAAACACCAAAATGCACTAAAGCAAATAAAAATGTTGATTAAAAGAAAAATATTATGCAAAAAAAAAATAGGCATAAAGATAATTTTAACCCTTGACGTTTATAATTTTTATCATTTTGGTCTTTATTCTTTTTTTGGGATAAATTTAGCCCTTAAGTTATATCTTTTTGACAAATAACTTATTTTTTAACTACCATGATAATTGGATCATTAAAATTTAACGATGATGACATGTCATATGCATATGATAATATATTTTAAATGACATGGCATCTAGCCTATTAAATACATATATATATATAATATAATTTTATTTCAATATAAAATATAAAACAATTAAAATTCAAATAAAATATTAAAAATTAATTAATTCTAAAATAAAAGGCTACTAAACATTCTTAACCCTAACTACGATAGAATTAAAGTCCTATCTTAAAAAAATATGAACATAATTCAAAATTAATTGTTTAAGATAGGATTTTGATTCTATCGTAGTTAGGGTTGATAATGTTTAGTAGTATTTTATTTTAGAATTAATTAATTTTTTAATATTTTATTTGAATTTGAATTTTTTATATTTTATATTAGAATAAAATTATATTTCAAATATATATATGTATTTGATACCATTTAAAATATATTATCATATGCATATGACATGTCATTATTGTTAGATTTTTAACAGTCTAGTTATCATGGTAGTTAGAAAATAAGCTATTTGTCAAAAATATATAGGTTAAGGGCTAAATTTATCCCAAAAAATAGGGTTAAACGATAAAAATTATAAACGTTAAGGGTTAAAATTACCTTTATACCTAAAAAAATACTAAGAAATAGAAAAAATTATCACATGTCGCAAGATTATAATTGTTAAATTTTAAAAAAATAGAAAATAAGAATATAATTATTGACAATCAATAACAAATAATATCATCATTCATTAAATAAAATATAAGAAAAGAAAAGAAAAATTCGGGTCATTTTAAAAAAAAATTAATTCTACGTACATATATTCTCTCACTAAAGGTATCACATGATGACTTTTTTGAGAAATTTATTTTTAATTTTAATTTTTTATAATTTAAATTTTATTATTAATAAAATTATAAAATATATTTTAAAAATCATGAATCAAATAATTTTTAAATATATATTTTTATAAATTTTAATTAAAATATTTAAATAAAATAAAATTAAAAAATTAGAGGACAGAAAGAATATATTTTTTATTAAATCTTAATAGTTGGTTTTCGTTGAGGCTGGAGCTAAGCTATCTTGGACAGGTTAAGGTACAACTTTTTTTTCATTTTAAATAAAATCTTTTAGAAGAATTTTTATATTTTTATATAATCATCTGGTTAGGGATGACAAAAATGTTAGTCCCTAACTTAATCTTGTGTGCATCGATCCAATCGGGTTTTCTGTTTAAATTTCAGGGATCGGGACGGAACTTAAAAATTATTAAGTTGGATCGGGTCGAGTTCGGATATTTGTTTAAAATTCTTTACCTCTCCCTCTCCACGGTATATTTTTATTTATTTTTATATATTTTATTATATTTATAAAAAAAATATTATTATACTTAAACACTTTTATGGGTTTTAAGTAATTTTATACTTTTGAGTTTTGTTCTTATGATAAAAAATTATTAGATATTGTTCAAGTTTTAATATATTAGATTTTGTCAATCGGTGATTCAAAATTTTTCTTCTAAATATGTAATTTAACACGTGAATAATTTAAATTAAATTTTATTTTATTTTTTACATAGATTTAAAATTACTTAAAAACCATAAGTTATGATTGTGATAAAGGATTGATCGAATCTAACTTTTATCGTTGACGAAGATTAACTTTTTTTAAAAAAAAATTCAGGTTGGATCGGGTCAAATCGGGTTTAAGAAATAATATATCCAAGCAGGACGAGACGAATAAATTAATATTTTAACTTGGATCAAGTCAAAGTTGGATTTAGGGATTACTAAATCAGGGAGGGGGCGGGACGACAAAAAACTCGGCCCAGCACGCCTCGTCCTGTTGCCATCCCTACTACATCCGGTTACTTTTTAATATTCAAAATCATGTAATATTTATTAATATAGGGAAGGATTTATATATTAATATTATAAATTTATTATTTGATTTAATATTTGATTTTTTAATTTTTATTTTTTTAATATGCATATTTGTTTTGTTTTGTTTCGACAAATGCTATTGAATTTTTATTAAATCCATAAAAAATTATAATTACAACGTAATTAAGAAGCAAAATAATTGAATTAAAAAATCCAAAAATTCTTACAACAAAAAACAAAAGAAAAATAAAATTCCTATGAAAATAAACATACCAATAAAATTCAGCAGCTTCTTGAATCTCCTTGTCTCTATCCAAACGAGACGCATAGTGAAGAAAGAAGGAGTTATAGGCGATTCAAACTGTCGTGCAAAAAGTACCGCTACCCAGGATTGATTTTATCGGCAAACAACCATCAACCGAGTGGGGATAAGTCTTTCCAAGTGACCACCGACAAAACAATAAATCAGAAAACTAACATCGATTGAATCTCTGTGCGAACAACAACCGACCGCTAGGGTATGCTACAACATGCCATAAAGACAGACGAATCAAACCCCAAAACAAAAATAAAAACATATCACAAGGATAGAGAAAAGCGTGTCACAAAGATAGAAAAAATAGAGATCCTTATTAAAATAAAATAAGAAAAAGAAATAAATCCGGTGGTCGACAAGCAATACTAAAATTGATTGTCGACCACCGATTAAAGAGAACGATCAAAACGAAAAAAAATAAAATAAATTTGGGAAAGGAAAACGACGGTTAGGGGGATTCAGAGAGAATTAGGTTTTCATCTATGGCCTTATATGCATATTTGTTTTATAATTTATGTTTTGAATATGAGATTATCTCTTTTACAATATCATCTCCAAGATTTAAATTTATATCATCTTCTTGGGAGTGTAACGTGTCTTTCCAATATACTCGATACTTATTGATGCAAATTTATTTTTTAATCGTTACTTTTATCTATTTATCAATTTGATGATTAAAAGATAATATATATTTATATTTTTTAAAATTTTTGATATCATATATCTTACAAATAAAATTATTTAAATTTAACTCTTTTAAAATAAACATTCATTATTTTATTCAGAAGACCACAAGTTAAATTCATACTTAAATTAATTTAAATTTGTGATAAAACAACAATATTTCCAAAGTTAGAGAACTAAAAAAATATTCTTTAAACAAATCAATTATGTCTCCATCATCTATTACAGTATTTATTATGATTGTCATAATCATAATCACCATAATTTCTGTAACATTACTATCAATTTCCACATGTTCATGTCATCCATGATTTCATGGGAAATTTCAGTATTCTCTTAGTCATTGTCAACAGAGTCACCTTCTTCAATTTAATTCGATTTTAATGGTTATATGTCAATTGATATATTTAAATAAATAAATAAATAAAGTTCAGCACTAACAATACAATAATACATGTTGAAAGTCACTTCATATATTTCATACAAGAAAGTTTAAATGAAAGGTTTTAAATTTTTCGACTCAAAATATAATTTATTGATACTTTTTAAAAATATAAAAAAAAATTTAAATATGTTGGTGTGATAACAAGTTAATATATATTTATTTTTTCTTAATCCTTTAATAACGTATATATAGCTAATATATGTTATTTTTTATCGCTAGGACCACTCAACGGGTTCAAAACGTAAAGATTTAACGAATGTGAACAAAATGTTTATATATATTTGTCTAATTTTGTGTTTTTATAATGAAAGGAGAGTTAGATTATTATATAATGAATGTGATGTGTATACATTTGATCATCAAATGAAGGAGACAAAAATATAATTTTGCTTACTATTGTTTTAGGGGCTTAATTTAATTAGAGAGTTGTGGGCATAAATATACCTTATTGTCTTAACTACCTAATTATGTATTAATATGATTAAATAGGGAATATAATAATTTCTTAATTTTGGGTTACTTGGTTTAATTTTTTTAATTAACCAATCCAATTATTTTCTTATATAAATATAGACACTCAAACTTTATTTTCTAACATAATAAACCAACTTAATTAGGCTTTAGTCTATGATGTCATATATTGGATTAATAATCAACTTTATCTATGTTTATATATTAATATTAATGGTGTTTATCCTTCATCGAAGATAATGATATTTGTTTATTTATAAATTTTTTTAGATATTTTCACTCAATCGAAAAATTAATTAAATTTTTTATTGTACGATTCTATTTTATACTTTAACGACCAGATTGTGCACTTTAATATTTTTAAGATAAATCATTGATTAATATAATTAATCTATTCTAATTTTATCGAATCTGGTGTTTATTCTTTATTTAATGATATATAGTTTTTTTTAAAACAAATATTATTATACTTATATATCACATAATATTTTGATATAATTCAACTTCTCCAACAAATTTGCAAACTTTTTTTTATTATATTATTATGTATACAAGTTAAAAGAAACCTTTAATTTTATCCACAAATCTTGCTTAAAAGTGTATAAATATATAGTTAGCTTCAATAATTGGTAGCTTACAATTAGAGAGTCAAAATCAACCCCCAATAATCACATACCAACCCCCACTAACACACATAGATATTTCAACATGATCCATCAAATTAGGGTCCCATTTTCCTACTTAACTAAATTAAATATAATTTACAATTAAAGTAGATTAATAGAATATTAATACATTTTTTCCAATAAAAAGTATATTAATATAGATTGTTTTAAAAGATTATAATTTTATATCTCCCAAGCTTGGGATACTTGTTTTTTTTTTAGATTTTGCCAAGATTAATATAGATTAATTTGTGTTGCACGTCTAATTTTAATAGATGAATCTTTTAACGAAGATTTTCTTTATATATAGCGACTCAAAACCAAGATATTACTTAAACAATATCAAATTGTTTACCAGTTGGATCAATCTGTTAAAAAAATTCAATATATATTTTTTTATATTATAATTTTAGTATAGATTGTTTTAAAATATTATAATTTTATATCTCCCAAGCTTAGGATACTTGGTTTTAACTTCACATGGCTTGTCACAAACTTTCCTTTCATTTTCATCTCTCCCAACTGTTCATTTTAAATAGATTAAATCTTAAATAATTTCAGGTCATTTTCAATAAGCTATTTTTCTATTAATTATTAAATGAATTTATTATTATTAGCACTTTAATTTTAAAATAAAATACTACTGTTTTTAGTACTGAATAAAGTGATTAAAATATTTTATTAATTAATATTCTCTGAGTGAAAATAATAAATTAATTTGAATATAATTAACTTCTTAATTACACTTTTAAGGTTCGTTATTTTATTGCATATTTTTTTTATTATACTTCTTAATACGGTGTGTAACTAACAATAACATGATATATACATGTATAAAATTAATTAAAATAACAAATAATTCGTTAAAAAACAATAGTTTAAATCATCAAGTATAAATTATAAATTCTATATTGTTACATATAAATTATTTTTTGGCCAGTATTAAAATTTTTATCTGATTATTTGGAAGCAATTTTATTCATTGTGTCTAAAATTAAAAAAAATATATATTTATATAAAGCCAATACATTAATATACATGAAAAAATATACATTAAAAATTATAAAATAATTTTTTGCCATAATTGAAAGTTGTTAAAATATATAGTATAACCAATAAGGTTCGAGTGATAAGTAGTTTAGTTCAGCTTAAAAATGTTTCGGTTTTGAATTATATATTTTTAAAAAATTACAAATATATTATTCATTTATTAAAATTTAATTTGATTTAAATTATTTTTTATCTTTAAAATTACATTTTCGTTAGGAGTTATTTAAAAAAGCAACCTACTTTTCGAATAGTGAAAATTTATAGATACTGGTTTATTTTCCGTTAACATAAATATTAATTTCCACTGACATGATTATTTCATACAAGCAAATACAAAAAAATCTAGAACGAAAATAAATATTATTTTTAATGAAACAAACATTCCCTTGAATAGCATTATATCTACCATTTGCTTATTGGTGTCCTCTTTAATTATTATAAAAATATATATTTACTGGTTACTTTTTTGGAAGATATTAAACTTATATAATAAAAAATAATATAATATTTTTAAAATAATTTTATTTTTACTGTGAAATTTATCACATATCTCTAAATAATTTCAAAACATTCCTATTTTCTTAAAATAGTAAACAAATACTTTTAAACTAAACCGATTGATGATAATTAATATCAAGGGATAATTATATATTTAGTACTATTTTTTAATTATTTTTTATTTTAGTATTTCACATATTTTTTTAAGTAAAATGATATTTAAAATTATGTATTATTTTTATTTTAGTATTCACTATTAAAATCAATAATATATCAATTAAAAGAGACCATATATATATATATATGGTATGTTGAATAGAGGAGTGAAAATCAAATGTGACAAGTTAGTTGATTTGTCGTATATTTTTTATAATTTTAATTGATGTGATATATAGACTAAAAAAATAATATAATAACTTATTTGTGTATTTTTTTTCTCTTTTAGTCTATATAATTAGGGTTGTAAAACAAACTAAACGTTTGGTGAACCGATCGTGAACTGTTTGGCGAGAAGTTTATTTATGTTCGTTTATTTATTAAATGAAAAAACATGAAAAAAAATTCGTTCGTTTAATTAAACGAACGAACACGAACAAATGGCTCATTCGTTCATTTATGTTCGTGAACGTTCGGTAATCTATTCGTTTATGTTCATTCATTCATGCTCTTTTATGTTTGTTTATATTCATTCGTTTATGTTCGTTTAAATTTATTCACATATAACTAAGGGTGAGCATTAGATTAAGTAAGTCGAGTAAAAAAAATTGAGTTATTTGAGTTGAGAAATCTTATTCTATGACTTGTTAAAAATTTTGAGTATTAACTGATTAACTAATCTATTAAACCGAGTTAATGGATCAAACCAAAATAAAATTAGTTAATTAGTTAAATTTTAGATTTCGTTTAATAATTAAGAGTTTTTTTAATTTTAATTATCGACTAATTTAGTTTAAAATCAGTTAATTAGTTGAATTAATTGAATTAATCCAAAATATTAAATATTTAGCATATTATATATGTTATTTATGTTCGTTTGTTTACGTTCATTTATTTATGTCCGTTTACGTTCATTTATGTTTGTTCATTTACATTCGTTTATCATTTAAACGAACGAACATAATCAAACATGAATAAGCTATAATCCTTAACGAACGAACACGAATAAGAAAATTTGTGTTCATACTCATTCATTTATTCGGTAAAAGTTAAACGAACGAATATGAAAATACTCTCGTTCATGTTTGTTCGGTTCGTTTACGATCATGTTAATTTTTAAGAAGCTATTAAAATAAAAATTGTAATATATAACATTAAATATTATTTTATTAAAAAAAATAAATAATATATAAAATAAATAAATATGATATGTTGAATATATAGATGTCTTTAAAATTAATAAAGAAAAAAAAAAGAAAAAATTGAATCTTAATTCGAACTGATAAGCATCCCTGTAGGTTTAGGGTTTAGGTGTTGACAGTGTAGAATCTAGGCTTCAGTGAAGTGGCTCCATCATGACCGTCCGTTTGTTTCTGATCCATTTTGAAAGAGATTGAAGGTACGTGATAATGATCGAAAAATCCAATCGACGCTACAATGTGAATGAAACCCTCTAGGATAGTAGCAGCAACAGGGAGTATTGTAATGTAAAAAATACAGCCGTTTTTGCAGTGACCAGTCAATTCAATAAAACGGAAGAGCTTCATGCGGGAATCAGTCCACCTGGGATGAACGGTTAACAGCACGACACGTTGCACATTTCTACCTCATCTAACTAATCGAAACGCCTGTAATATCATAAATAAATTGTGTCTAATTATGTTTTTATTGATACTTCAAATTAAATTAATAAATTTAAAATTTAAAATTTAATATTAAAAGTTATGAGTAAATTTAAAAAATTAAGAAAGATTTAAAATTATATATAAAATTAGAATTATAATTATAATTTAAAATTTATTTTTTATAAAAAAATGAAATGAGACATAATTAAGAAACTTTTTATAATAGATTCGTCATTTTATCTCGGGAGAAACTGGAGACAAATTTTTAAAACTTTTAAGGGTTGAATTATTTTTTTTATAAAAATAGGATTTAATTAAATTATAAAATAATTTTAAGAAATTTAATGAGATTTTTTAAAATAATAAGAGATAATTTAATTAAAATTATAAATATAATATATTTTTTTAAAAAAATAAAAAGTTAAATTAAAATTCGTAAGAGTAAATTTTGATGGATTTTGATTATAATTTATCCAAAAAATAATTATAAATGGAAAGATACTAAGTAATTTTTAAAGATAAAACAATATTTTTTAAATCGTGGCATAGTGTATTAAAATTCAAATATTTTTTCAGAAAATTTAAGGAAATACCATGAATATGACAACTGATTTTTTTTAAAGAAATATAGCATCTCGGTTTTTATTTTCAAATTTATAATATTTATTATATTAAAAGTAAAATCGGTATGAATATAATATGATTTTATTGTTATTTTATTTTTTATTTGAAAAAGTATTTAAGATGATAAAAATATAATTCGACTTTACTATAAAATATTGTTTAAAATTAAAATTCTTTTAATTCAATTCTATTTTTTAATAAAAATTATAAATATTATTTAAAATCAAAATCCTTTTAAATTGATTTCATTTTTATTATAAAAATATAATATTTTTAAAAATAATTTAAAAGTACTATATTTAAAAGAAAGTTTGGGTGCCATATTTCGGTAAAATTTTTCAAATATCCTTCAAGAAGGAAAAGCTGAGGAAAAACATTTGAAATTTTTTATTTTCCATGAAACGACAAAAATGGTTATGTATGTAGTAAAGATGGTCATGGTATTGATGATGATGATGATGATGATGATGATGATAATGATGATGATGATGATGATGATAATGGTGGTGGTGGTGGTGGTGGTGATGGATAGATGGATGGGGGAAGATTAGAGGGAGGATGGAAATGATTGCAAATGGGGTCATGATGGTAACGCATCCATTCGGAGAAATTAAATGATTAAAATAAAAAAAGAAAAATAAATAAAAAATAAAAAAATAAGCTCACAAGACTGCGCAGCCATAGCCGCCATTTCCAGTTGCACCCTTTTTGTGATGATTAATAATAAAAATTTCCATTATTATTCGTTTATTTCCATTAATTTACCCTTTTAACTTTTTTTTAAAAAATGATAATATTTTCTTACTAATTTTAAAATAGAAGAGATATAGACAAACAGAAAGACAAGAGTGATGGAGAGATAGAGACTTTTAAAAGCACTGAATTAAATAAAAAAAGAATAGGAAAACGTTTGGGGATTCTTAAAAGTTTTTATTTTATTATTAAAAATACCCAACAAAAATCAGTATTTAAAGGCAGCTTCAAACCAGTAGGCTTGCTCTGGCCATGAACTTCTCAGTTTCTTCTCTCGACTAAAGAGACAAGAACCCAAGAAAACCCATCAGAATTTCTTCCTTTTCTCTATTCTGATTTCCAAGTCATAATCTTTCTTACCCTATTTCTAGCCTCGAAAAAGCTGCGGTTTTACCTATATAAACCCTTTCGTTTTCCATCCATCTCCACCGCTCCAAAACCCCATTTTTTACACTACATACTCAAGGAGTGTGAGGAAGAAAACAAAGAGAATCATCATGGAAGACGATGAGTGTGTTATAGTGGTACGAGAGTTTGATCCTAGGAGAGATTTAGCGAGCGTGGAAGAAGTCGAAAAACGATGCGAAGTTGGTCCCAGCGGCAAACTCTCTCTCTTCACCGACCTCTTGGGTGATCCTATTTGCCGGGTCCGCCACTCCCCTGCTTTTCTCATGCTGGTAATCTTTCTTTAATTCTTTCTTCTTCTATTTCTAAAAACCCATTCTTCTGTTTGTTGCTTCTTCTTACGTATATGATTAAACAGGTGGCTGAGTTGAGCTCGACGAAAGAAATAGTTGGGATGATTCGAGGTTGCATAAAAACTGTTACTTGTGGCAAAAAGCTCTCTCGGAATACTAAAACCAATGATCCCGCCGGCGCCGAACCTCTCCCTATTTACACTAAAGTTGCTTACATTTTAGGCCTGAGGGTCTCGCCTTCACACAGGTATTGACTGCCCCAGCAAATTATTGACATTTAATACGTTAAAAGGAGTTTTAAATGGTTTTAATTTGTTTTCTTCTCAGGCGAATGGGAATCGGGTTAAAACTGGTACGAAGAATGGAGGACTGGTTTGTCCAGAACGGCGTTGAATATTCTTACATGGCAACGGAAAACGACAACCAAGCTTCTGTTTATCTCTTCACTGATAAATGTGGTTACTCCGAGTTCCGTACTCCTTCGGTTTTGGTTAACCCCGTTTTCGCTCACCGACTCCCTGTTTCCAACCGTGTCACCCTGATCAAGCTTTCGCCGTCCGACGCTGAGTCTCTGTATCGCCGTCGTTTCTCCACCATCGAGTTCTTCCCTCGCGATATTGATTCGGTGCTTAATAATACTCTCAGCCTGGGGACTTTCCTGGCCGTGCCACGTGGATGTTGTTACACGCAAGAATCGTGGCCTGGGTCGGATAAGTTTTTATCCGACCCACCAGAGTCATGGGCGGTTTTGAGTGTTTGGAACTGCAAGGACGTGTTCAAGTTGGAAGTTCGCGGCGCGTCGAAAATGAGAAAAATATTGTCTAAAACGACAAGGATTGTGGACAAGTTGCTGCCGTTTCTGAGATTACCGTCGATTCCGGAGGTTTTCAGGCCGTTTGGTTTTCATTTCCTGTACGGTTTAGGAGGGGAAGGTCCTTTTGCGACGAGGTTGGTTCATGCGTTGTGTGCACACGCGCACAACTTGGCTAAAGAAGGCGGTTGTAGTGTAGTTGTGACCGAGGTGGCGAACCGTGAGCCGTTGAAAGTCGGGGTCCCCCATTGGAAACGTCTATCGTGCGATGAAGATTTATGGTGCATCAAACGGCTTGGGGACGACTACAGTGACGGTTCTGTCGGTGACTGGACTAAATCACCCCCTGGACTTTCTATATTTGTAGACCCCAGGGAATTCTAAACTCTAAATTGGAACCACCAAAGAAAGCAAAAGCAAAATCCAAATCCAAATATTACAATCTTTTTCCTTATTTTTGTTTTAAATCTTTGGGGATGAGAAAAAGTGGGACTGGAAAGATATGGGAATCTGGTGTAACCAAAGCTAAAATATGAATATCCTGTTGTTTTGTAAATATTTTGTTAGGTCCTTGTAAATGGAATTAGCTTTTAAGATCCAAACGTAGCTTTAACAGATTAGAAGTGGTCTCTTTTCTACTTATTCCCTATATAAAAGGCTCTTTTTGTTAGACATGAAAAATAGTTTGTTCCTTAGAATGTTCCTTGAAAGATAACATATTTTATGTTATTCTTACACAATTACTTTAATTATTCTGAATTATGATTCGAGTTTATAAAATTTGATTTAAGATTACAAATTTGATGTGGATGATGGGAGATTTGTCATTTAGCTGCTATGGGTGTTTTTGAGTTTGCTTTTTGGATGGTACAAAAGATTGAAATTGATAGGCAAAGGAAGTGTTTTCTCTTCTTTCTCTCTCTATTTTTTTAGTTTGTTTTTGGGTGGGAACTCTGGGCCATGGATGAGAAAACCGATTCTAGGATTGTGATTTTCATTTCCTTTTGCTCATAACAACAAACCCTATCCTCCTTTTTTTTCATCTTAAAAAAGACAAAACAAAAGCCATGATAATCATGTTTGAGTAACATGTAGTTATGGTTGTAGGAGGTTGTCTTTATCCACTTATTCGGAATATCGATCGATACAAAATTCATATACGTTAATATGCATCACACGTTTTGGTGATTAATTATGTCGGATTAGATTCGGTGCACGAATGGATTTTATTATAACTAATTCAACGGATTCGAAAAGTTTGCATTTTAATTAAATTATCACTAGTTTCATTGGTGCATGAGAAATAATGTTGAATGGTCACATGGGTTATACATGCAATAAACGCCTTGTAAAAAGAGACAAAAAATGTTTGGGCAAGTGAGTGCTGAGTTGCCCAACCAAGCCTGTCCAAGCAAAGCATGCACAGCTGTTTTACATGAGTTCACGAGATTTTTGAGTCCGTGGTTCATAAGACTCATGAGGCATTGCAAAGTTCCTTGGTTCCTGTGTTGAACAAGAAATGAGTTGAAAAATCAAGGAAACGGAAACTACAGTTTCTATGAGACAGAGAGGGGGATTTGGATTGTAAAGAGTAAGTGCTATATTGGATGACAAGAGCATGCAACGAAACGGTCGTCACTTTCAATATTTTTTTTAAAAAAGCTTTAACCGTTCATTCGGATAACATTTATTTTAGTTACGATTTAGTGATCGGTTAAACCACATCGAATTTTACATAAACTTATTATGGGAATGACTATTTTAATTCATTTTTCTCTATTCACAATATTAAGATTTAAAATTTTAATCTTACTTAAAGATTTAATATTTCATTATACTAAACAATCTGATTGTTAGTTTTATTTAATAATTTTAAATAATATGATACGAGATAAACTCGAATCATATAATATAAATTTCATTTATTTTTACACTAATAAATGGATTGAAAGAAATTAATAATCTCAATTTTTATTTTTTCTAATTGCATGATGATAATCATTGTAAAATAAATGAATTTTACGTTATATAATTAAAACTTTCCTTAATATAAAATAATATAAAAATAAATTAGGGAAATTATGTAGGTGATCACCCAAATATTAAGAGTGATCTTTATTTTGACTATTGAACTAAAGAAATTACAGATTCATCATCCAAATATTTAAATTGAACTTATTTTGACTATCATCGTTATAAAATAAAAGAAGAATGACATGACAATTAATGAAAATTTATTAAATCATATATTTATATAAAAAAGAAATCATGTTACGAGAGAGATTTTTATTTGTATAAATGTACTTAGAGTTTGGAATGAGCATAAAGAAATTAATAAGATTTTTTTATCTTTTGAGTTGTTTTATCTGATAGGTCACTTAAGACCTTTGATCTCTACTTAAACTCAATGAAAAAAATGAGATCACTTTTTATAATTTTGTTAAAAATATATTCTTCACTCCGAGAGACAATGACACGTGTTAAATCATTAAGAAAATGTTTGGCGTAAAATTTGAACCCACAATCTTATGAGAAAAACTTAAGTTTACCACTGCATTAATTATTTCTGTGTAACAAATTGCACCATTATATATATATATATTTAAGTTCAAGTCTCCTTTCAACTATTTTTACTTCGTTATTCTTTGGTATTTATTACATTATAATATATATAGTTGAAAGGAGACTTGAACTTAAACAACTTAAGATATGTAAAATCATATAAATTATAAAAAATATTTTTTAAATATTCAACTTAAAATAAAAATAAATTTATACTTTTATTTTTAAATTAATCTAAATATTTAAAATATTTTTGAACATTCAATTTAATTTAAATATAAAAATATTATATGTTTGATTTAAAAATATTCAATTTAACCCAATACCTTTCTCATAATTAAACTAAATTGAATAGTTTAATTATTTCATATAATTTAAATATAAAAATATTAAATATTAATTTTTAAAAATATTTAATTAAAATATTAAATATTAAAGTCTCTTTCAATTTCTTTTATTTTTTTATTCCCTAGCATTTATTGAATTATAAGATATATATGAAATGGTGCAATATAATTTATAAAGAATTTTTTGATGCAACGTAAAGTATTGAGCTCCTTCTCAAGAGGTTGTGTGTTTGAATCCCACATTATATATTTTCTTTTTTTATTTATCTATTAAATATTAAATAGAAATAAAAATAAAATAAATTTATTTAATCAAGTGGTGATATATATTTTTATCTAAGTTATTGATTTTAATAAAATTAAAAATAAAATCATATAATTGTTATGAATATATTTATTCATAGTGGATATCCATATATTAAGTTAAAGTTTAATGGGCTTTATTATTAGGGTTTAATACCCATTAGAATTAGGGTTTCTATCTTATGCCTATAAATATAGACTTTTGGACAAAGCATTGCATACAACCATACTTTGAGAATATAATAAAAATCTCTCTCTTTTGTCTCTCATCTTTGTTCTCCTATTTTATTCTTATTCTTTATTTTATTCACAACACGTTATCAGCACGAGACTCTAACCAACTGAGGTATTTGTGGTTCAAATCTTAAAGGAGTTATTGAAAAAAAATTATTACTAGCATGAATCAAAGATAAGTTCTCCCCCCTTTATTGTATTTTAATTATTAGTTAATTTTCTCTCTTAATTTTTAACTTGATTTTTAATTTTTGAAAATCATTGGTTATTTGGTGTTTGTATAGCGATAAAGTGGATCAATTACCGTGGTTCTTGTCGACAATTCCCGAAAAAGATTTTAACAAGATATTGGTAACTAAATCTACCATATATTCAAATTAGTGAAAAGTTCGGTATGTTTTACTTATTTAATTTGAGATTTTTTTATAACCAATATTTGTTTATTTTATTATAATGATAAAAGTTTATGTTTTAATCATGTTCTAAGTATTACATGATATCATAAAAAATATTAAACTTTTGATTAATTAATATGTTTTTGTTATGTTGATTTAATCCGAGTATATTGGCTGGACATCCAGTTCTG
Source organism: Abelmoschus esculentus (assembly GCA_035048815.1). Taxonomy (NCBI): domain Eukaryota; kingdom Viridiplantae; phylum Streptophyta; class Magnoliopsida; order Malvales; family Malvaceae; genus Abelmoschus; species Abelmoschus esculentus. The sequence continues at coordinate 4,988,284 of JAUCBN010000044.1, forward strand.
CGAGGCTATTGGTCTCAAAGGAGGTTCTTTTTAAAGGACCTTGTGGACTGGTTTAACAACGCCACGTATGAGGATTAAATTTTGTTCCTTATATGTATTGTATATATATTGGTTGATCAATTACTATTTAATAGTATGGATATTATAAAGTCTATATTTGCTTGGAAGCAATATTTTTTTGTGTCGAAAAACTCGACTATAGACTTCTCTCAAGTTCAAGTTACGAAAATCGTCTTGATCAAATAATTTTTATAGGAGGCATTCCCTGAAGTGAATGCATGCATGATGATTATTCCATGTGATTATTGGATTTATGACATTCCTTGAAGTGAATGCAAGCATGATGATTATTCCACGCGATTATTTGATTCCTTGAAGTGAATGCAAGCATGATGTTTATTCCATGCAATTATTGAATTTGTTTCATTCCTTGAAGTGAATGCAAACGTGATAATTTACTATATGGTTAGTGAATAAAAAAACTCAATTATGTGCCAGAGTATCATTGATGAGGATATGTTAAAAAAATATACTCCACTTTTCACATATTAATGTTGTCTTACAGACACAATATCATACAAGGGTCTTAAATACCTATCAGTCTCCGCTCCATTCCCTGAAGTGAATGTGATATTTTATAGCGGAAAGAATAAATGCCACATTAGTAATTGTGGTCATGATTGAGATCATAAAATAGACATGGATAAGATGATTGTTTTGAGAATGCTTATATCCATAAGAAGTGAAATTATAAAGACGACAAGAATGATAGAGATCATATCAAAATCTTTATGTTATCAATGCGATGGTACAAACCATTGATCTCGTACTTGTCAAACGCCGAAATATTATGGACTTTATCCATAATCATGAATGGTAAATTAAAGAAAATATAAACAGATTTTCTTTGTGGCGAAAATAATGGCGTTATTGATCCAACTCAATTGGATATTGATAATTTTTCTCATAACCCTTGAAGGGAATAATTCGCCATTTATATCCTTTATAAATTCTAAAAGGAGTAATTGATCTTTAATTTATTTTGTTTAATATTAATTTATTTATTTATGTTAATTTACTTTTATTTATTATTTATTTATGTTAAATTACTTTATATATTATTTATTTATCTTTTATGTTAATTTTTTCTTTAAAAGAATATGATTACTTCTAAAATAAAATATGCAATAATTTATGGCGATTTATGCTTAGCAGACAGTGCAAATACTCATACAATACTTAAGCATAAGAAATATTTTCTCATTTAAATACAAGGGAAATATGAGTACTATATCTCAAAGTACTAAAATACCAGTGCTTTGGAAGAGCACTTGAGAGCTTATCTTTAATCAGATTTCATATGATGTGCTGTATTTTTAATATTTTTCCATTCCCCAAAGTGAATGGTACAAAACACATATTTTTCATTTCCCGAAGTGAATGAAATAAAGCACATATTAAAATGATCATAATTATGCATATTTTCCCATTTTAAATGCAAGAGAATAATATGAGTACTATATCCGGAAGTCTAATATCACAGAAAGCTCTGATTGAGCAAATATGTTATTGCCAAATGAGACTTTATCTCATATTTACAGTGCATTATGCTCGTCAAAGTCGCAAAGGGACTTATTGAATTTTAAAGATATTTGCAGAAATATATTGAGAATATTAGTCAAGTGGGTGCTAACTATCTCAATATTACGAGTATAACTCAAGCAATAATGAAATCTTGGCAAAATTACATGCACTGTCATCCATATTGTACTACATAAGAATTAGTACAAATTGAAGCTCATGCTATTGTAAACTAGATGTTTATTGATAATTTTATTAGGCATGACCGGTTAGATCATTCCGGTTCAATTATGATGCGAAAATTTGCTGACACTTTTATGTGGTCATTTATTGAAGAACTAAGATTTTCTTCATGGTAATATTTCACGTGATACTTGTTATGAAAGCAATTTGATTATTCAATCATCAACATCTAAGATAAAGTGCTATTAATTTTCTAGAACGGATACAAGGTGATATATATGAGCCCATACACCTTTCTAAAAGACCATCTAGATATTTTACGATTTTTATCGATACATCGACTAGATGATTATATGTATCCTTGTTATTAACCCGCAACTTGGTGTTTGCGAGGCTACTTGCTCAGTTGATAAAATTACGAGCACATTTTCCATATTATTTTCTAAAGACAATCAGTCTTGATAATGTTGATGGCATGTAATTTTACATGTAGTATCACAAATTCGCATCAAGACAACAAATGATCATAAGTTCTCCCCATTACAAATGGTTTTTGGTCAGGAACCAAATATTTCTCATCAAAGATTTTTTTTGTGTGCGATACATGTTCTAATTGCTCCACCACAACGCACAAAGATGAGTTTTGTTGGGAATATGTATCAGATTTAAATATCTTGAGCTTCTGATAGGGAATTTATTTACAACCCGATTTATTAACTATCATTTTAATGAGTCAGTTTACCCAACATTAGGGGGAGAAAATAAATAGCTGGGAAAAGAAATAAGTTAAAATAAATTATCATTTTCTCTTTGTGATCCATTTACTACATAATGTGAACTATAAGTTCAATGGATAATCCATTTAGCAAATCAATTGCCAGATGATTTTGCTGACCCTAAAAGAGTGACTAAGTCACGTATACTAGCTATGAACGCTCCGATTAAATTTGATGTCATGGAAGGACAAACTCTAGTTGCTAATTAGGGATGTAAAAAGTTGACCCGACCTGAAAACCCGACTGAAACCTGTTCGAGTCAGAACCTGGTTTAACCCGAGAATAAAATGACCTAAACCCGAACTGTATCCGACTGAGAATGGCCCGAACCCGATTTCAACCTGTTACTGTGGACCCGAAACCCGACCTACATCCAACTGAAACTAACCCGAACCCGAGTCTGACCTGGAAGATAACCGATATTACCCAACTGAATCAACCCGAAACCTGATTTTATATGACCCGTTTTGAACCTGACCTGATAAATGACCTGACTTGTTATTTACCCGAAGTAATATTAACAAGACTTAATATTTACATGACATATAATTAAATATATTTATAATTTGATGAATTTAAAATATTGTTAAATATAATTAGACTTTAAATAATAGTATTACATAGTAATTAAATTAAATTATTTATTATTTTATTTAATTTTATTGTATTTAATTTTAATTTTAATTATAATTTTAAATTAATATTTAATTAAGTTAAATTAACTTATTAAACTTAAGATTAATTAACCTAAATTAAAATATAAAAATATAAATTAAAAACATAAATAAAAGAATTCTTAAATCAAATGTATATTTATATTAAATTAGTCTAAATTATGACTCAATTAAATTAACCAAAACAATTAATAAAAAAAAATTTGATAAAAAAAGAGTGAAAAATAAAATTTTGGAGGGAAATAAACCACTTGTTTTTTAAGTTTAAAATTAATTTACTTTTAGTGTAAAAATTTTGGAGGGATATAAGTTTCTCAAAATTTTGGAGGAATTAGAAATAAATTTTTATTATTATATAAAAAAGTGAAAAGATCAAAATTTGGAGGGAAATAAATCATTTATTTTTTAAGTTTGAGATTAATTTACTTTTAATGTAAAAATTTTAGAGGATATAAGTTTCCCAAAATTTTAAAGGGAGTTAGAAATAGATTTGATTATTATATAAAAAAGAGGAAAAAAAAACAAAATTTTGGATTATTATTATTATTATTATTATTATTACAATATATAATCAAATAGTAAACTTGATTAAATATATTCAATTAAAAATATAAAAAAATATAAAAAATAGAGATTAGATTTAGATATTTATTTGACACTATTCTAGGTCGGGTAAAAAATTCCGTATATTTTTGTATAGGCCGCGTCTAAAAAATTGAATCTCACGTCGCTCTACACCTTATTTTACAATTATTTTAATTTGGTTATGATCAATCGAAAATTAAGTTTTAAATTTTATTTTTTATTCGATTTGGTTCTCATTTAATTAAAATCAGATTATATATTTTAAAATTATTTCAATTTGATCATAGAGAATTAGTTTATTAATTGAAGAATTAGTCTTAGAGAACTAGTTTAGTGATTTAGACTTAGGGGATTTGTGCTGGGCTTAAAGAATTAATTACATACATACATTAATTCATAAACAAATTAAATTCATATATTAATATACATTTAAGTATATATATTAAAGTATATTATATATGTATTAAAATATATTATATGCATAGTATATATTAATGTATACATCTAATATATATATATATAAGTATACATATATTAAAGTATATTATATATATATACACGTCTAATATATATACTTATACATAAATATTAATATATATGTTATATTAATATATAGTATATAGTATATGATGTGTGCACATTTCTACTCATGCTTTCATGCTTCATTTCACGCAAGAGATCAAAGGGGAGTTGTCTTATTGATCTTAGTATTTATTACTTTTATATACTTTATATTAAGCTACTTAAGAGTTATATTACTTAAGCTATAAAAATGAATAGTTATATAACCACATTGATTAAAGTTTTAGCTTAGTTCTAAACTCATGTTAAGTATTTTAAGTATTTTAATTATTTCCATTATTATGTTTTCTTCATAGGACTTAACTACAGCTCAAGGAGTAAATAGTAGCTCGGTGTCAGCTCAGTCAACTCAGAAGAAGTTAAACGGAAGATAATGCTAGAAACACAAGGAGCCAACTTCAGAATAGCTTGGAAATGCATGAAACACTCCTACATTACTTAAAGGACTAAAGGATAGCTCCATGTCAGCTCACAAGTCCCATACGAGCTCAAATGAAGCATAATTCAAAACGAGGCCTTAGGAGATTCAGATTAGCTCCAAAACACTCCTCACACTAGAAGAGAGTATAAGGAAGCTAATGGACCATCTCACTTTGCTAAAGGCAGCCCGGATTAGCTTATTTCAGCTTCAAACTTTAGCTAAGTCTTTCAGCTAGATAGCTCAGTTCAATCCAGCTCACTCACAGCTCGATTAGCTCACCTCAACTCTAGCTATCACTCCTAGCTCAACACCCTAAGGTCACCTACCCTTCACCAAGCATCATTTCCGTACATTATTCATATTGGGCGCCAAGATCATGGAGGGAAAGGAAGTGGGCGCCAAAATAAAGAGGTAGCACTTTTCATTGGACAGATTCATAATGGTCCACTTGTTTTCCATTTTCGAGTAGGATAAAAGCAGAAATGGGTTTCGGTGTCTTCATGAAAGTTTTTCCCCTATCTCTTATCTTTCCAACGCATGTTGAATCGCATCAATCCGATATCGGGAGTTCGAGATATGGCCAAATTACTGAAGACAGTGCATGCTGGACCGAGAAGTTACATCTTTTCGAATAGATTTGGAGGGAGACACCATTCAAATGAATGGTTATACGAATAGTTAAAGGCCATTACCTCTTAGAAAACTATAAATAGGACTTAAATTCATTTTTAAATCACATATTTGATCAATACAAAATTACTTTGTGAGTTTACTCTCAAACTTGTTCTTTTTAGAACTATATCGACTTATCAAATCTATTATATAGGTTTGTGGCGTATCCTATCTTTTCCATCCATACTTAAGGTTCTAGGAACTTATTTCCTAAGGGTCTAAGTCCTATACCACCCTCGAAGCATACTATAAGTTGGGTTTATGCTTCATAGCATAAGTTCTACTTTTGTTACCTTTGAATACTATTTCTTTACCACCTTCTATACATTCTATCTAACCCTTTCGTCCATCACCTTAATCGACTTCCGTAGCCTTCACTATCATCTTTTCCATTTATTTTCCTAACCAAAATATCACCCAACCATCCCTTACCATTTACACATATAATTTATACTTCCGCATCCCTCTTTACACCATTTCACCATCTTTTCTTCATCAAACAACAAGGAACTCGTACGAGGATCAAGGCTTGCTTGCAATCACGGTCGGGACAATCAAAGCTTCTCTCTACAACAACAATTGGAGAGTTGGAGTGTATCAGTATATAAGTATACATATACTTATATATTATATACATATGCATATTATATATTTCTATATATATAATATTATACATTCCATATTTTCTTATATAGTATACATTTCATATTTTTATATATAGTATCATTCCATATATAGTATAGATTTTATTTCTATTTTTGAAATGTATTAAATTATATTGTATAGATATAAATTATAATGTATTAAAGTACATTAAAATTAAAATTTTCATCGAATTTAACTATTATTAATTTATAATTTTTGCATTTTAATCTTTACAATTTATTTTTATTTAACTATAAATTATATAATGTTTTTAATAAGATTATATTTTATTTTATTAATGTTTATCCTTTTTAATTTAAAACTTTATTCTCTTTAGTTTAATGTTTATTTCTTATTAATTTTTAATTTTTGTAATTTAGTCCAACTTTTAAGATATGAATCATTTGATGATATTTTTGTTTAGTCTAGTGCGTAATATTTATTTTTAATGGGATTCATGTTAGTTAAAGATGTTAGATATTAAATAATTAATTCGAAATAAATGATCAACCTTTCAACCCAAAGTCTATCGGTTATTTACTTAATTACTTATTTGTACCAAACTCAAACTTAATAAATTTAATAAATATGAATTTAAAACCCGAATTAATTTGACCTGAAATAAAACCGACTTGAAATGAACCCGACCTGAAATGCAGCTGAACTGAAATGAACCCAACATGAAATCTACTCGACCTGAAATGAACCTGTCAATTATCTTTTTTGGACCCGAACCGTTTGAACCTGACCTAAAATGAACCCGACCTAAAATAAACCCGACCTGAAATGGACCCGCACCCGACCCGAATCGAGTCAAAACATCAAATCAACCCGAAATGACCTGTATCCGATTTTATCTGACCTGATAATACCCAACCTGAAACCTAACCGAGTAATTGTTTTTACATCCATATTGCTAATGAGTCTAACTTACACTTAAAGCGTGGTAGACAAGTAAGTTCCAAAGATAAGAGATCCTCAAAAAAGAAAAGGAGCTATATTTTATGATGGTCTGATCGAGGAATCAATGATTATGAAAATCTCTAGAAGAGATTAAATGGTCTCCAACAGAGACATTGACATGACTCAGGTACCTGATAATAAAGAGATCTCAATAGATTATGTAATGTTTGGTAATAAGTGGAACTGAAATTAAATCGACGTCGTTAATATATTTGCATGCAATATAGCACTAGAGATTTTATTTGATGATGTGGATCATGAATCATTGTCAATTGGGCAATATAGAAAAAGAAATGGTTGGCCAACATGGAAAGAGGTAATTGAGTCGAAACAAAAATCTCTTTTAAAAAGAGAAGTATTTGGGCCTATAGCTCGTGCATTGAAATGTGTAAAGCTCGTGGATATAAACGAGCCTTTGTGAGAAAGAGAAATCAAAAGGGGAAATCATAAGCTCATTTGGTTGCATAAGTATTCTCACAAAGACATGAAATTGATTATGAGGAAAATATATTCCTCGGTGGTGTATGCAACTACTTTTAGATTTTGATCAGTTTGACAATAAATAAAACTATTCAGTTTCTACCTAATGGATGTTGTTACATCATATTTGAATGGGCCTCTTGACAGTAATATTTACATGAAACTTCCAGAAAGATTTAGATTGCCATAAGCAGTTCATTCAAGTTCTCGAGAACATTATTCAATCATATTGAATATATCTTTTTATGGCTTGAAACAATTTAGGCGTATTTGATATGATCGCCTCATTGAATACTTATTAGTACAATGCTATATGAATCATTTCCCCAAGCATTTTTATTAAGAGGTTTAGCTCTGAATTTTTATTGTCGTGTATATCGATGATTTGAATATCGTTGAGATTGTGAAGAGATCTCCTCAAATCCTTGTGCATCTATCGACATACAAAAAAATATTGAAAAAGACTTTACATGCATAACGCATATCTATTGATCACCCTTATGGTTGTTGCTAGGTCTCTTACTGTAAACAAATATTTTTTTCGCCTCACGAAAAGGATAATAATATTTTTGGTCTAAAGCACAATATACATATTATTTGATCTGGAAGCATCGTATCTTAGTTGGTCTAGAAATATTATTTAAGTGCTACGAGATCATTACCTTTAAATAATTGTTATGCAAGAGGCAAAGCCGAAATATGTGTTTGGCTAAACATATCCTGAAGATATGTAAATGTTTTCCACAAGATAGGATGCAAGTTATCTTGTACAGAGATAATACAAAATTTATATCTCAAGGTGGATATATCAAATATGATAAAACGAAACATATTTCTTCAAGTTTCATCCCTCATGATTTTCAGATGAATAGTATTCAATGAATCATTTCAAGCAATGATTTGAAAGATTTATCTACTAGTGTATGATCTACTTCAACATTTGAAAATTGTATTCAATATTGAATTATGAAGATTCAAAGATCTTATGTGTATTTTCATGAGGGGGAGTAAATACGCGTTACACTCTTTTTCCCTTAATCGAGGTTTTGTCCCAATGGGTTTTCCTAGTAAGGTTTTTAATGAGGCAACATGTTATGCGTATCAAAGATGTGTGTACTCTTTTTCCTTCACTAAGAATATTTTTTCCCACAGGGTTTTTATCTTAGTAAGGTTTTAACGAGACACATTATCTTCATGGATATCCAATGGGGAGTGTTATGAATATATTTATTCATGATGGATATCCATATATTAAGTTAAAATTTAATGGGCTTTATTATTAGGGTTTAATACCCATTGGAATTAGGGTTTCCATCTTATGCCTATAAATATAGACTTTTGGACAAAGCATTGTATACAACCATACTTTGAGAATATAATAAAAATCTTTCTCTTTTGTCTCTCATCTTTGTTCTCCTATTTTATTCACAACAATAATAGATAAATAACATGAACTAAATATATAATTTTATAAATTATTATTAATTATCACATTATCCCTTATTTATTTTTTTAATGATGATGGTCAAAATAAATCTAATTAAATATTTGAATAATCAAATTTTAAATTTTTTAATTTGATGACCAAAATGAATTATTAGATGTCCACTCAAGTAATTTACCCAAATAAAATTTTGGTATGTTAATCTTTTACATCCAAATAAATTCAAGTTTGAGTTTTTCTTTTAAAAAATTGATTGGGATTTGGTTTGGTCTCCAAACTTTGGACCTGTCTAAGTATAATATAAACATATTAAATCTTATAAACATTATATTTTTTTAATATATTGATGTGATTATAAAGTAATATATGTTTAATTTTTTTATAATACATATATATATTATGTACACATAATATTCTAAGTTAAATTATTTTAATAAAATATAACATCTTTTATTATTTGTACCATTTCATAATTTCAAATGAATTGAATTTTATACAAAGTTGTCTGCCATTGATTTTGATTTTGATTTCTTGATTTTTGATGGTGAAGATTTGTATTATTTGTCAATAAAATCGTATGAATACAAAAATTTTTTGAGGGAAAAAAGCAATGGATCCGGTAGTGATTGAATTTGATATTATCAAAATTATCATCATGAAAATGGTTAAATATTAAATTATAAAGCTTGTCATATTTTTTATCCGATTTTTTAGTTTTATTATCAATGTTATAAAATCATTTTTATAAAGTTTGCGTATAATTATTGAATTATTTTAAAATTATTTATTTTTAATATTTAAATATTTAAAAGAAATTAAACTTAAATTTAGTTATAGAGTTATGTCTGAGTTATTAAATATTGTTAAAATGTGATATGTTGGTTAAGAAAAAATATATAATAATACATTTAAGGTGATTTTCTTTTCTTACATCATACAAATTCTCCACTAATAGACTATTCAAAAGAGAAACGTTTTAATGATAGTTTATAAACTAAGAAAAATATGTTTTTATATTTCTCTTTTAATTGCTCTTTCTAATTTTAGGGTTTTATTTTAATTAATTTGAATTAATTTATGTTGTACAATTAATTTTAGTGGATGAATTTTTAATAAAAATTTTCAAATTAAATCAAAAGGATGAAAAATAATACTTTGTTACAACTTCTATAATTTAATTCTTACATTTTCTATAACTTAATTCTTTTACATTTAAATAAATATTCTAAATATTTAAAAAGCTTTAATATTACGCGAAAAAAAACCCAATATAACTGACGTAGGCATTAATAAAATGGTTAAAACAATTTAGGTCAAACGTAACGATTCCGTCACGTGTATTCTCAGTTGATTCAGACTAATAAAACGATAGAAATGGGCCTAAAGAAATAAAGTTATTTTGATTTTCTTTTTCCAAAAAAATGACTTAAAATTAAACTAAAAAAATAATTTATGTTATGAATAAAGTAAAGAACAAGAATAAAATAAGAGAATAAAGATGAGAGACAAAAGAGAGAGATTTTATTATATTCTCAAAGTAGGGTTTTTGTGTACAATGCTTTGTCTAAAAGTCTATATTTATAGACATAAGATGGAAACCCTAATTCTAATGGTTATCAAACCCTAATAATAAAGCCCATTAAACTTTAACTTAATATATGGATATCCACCATGAATAAATATATTCATAACACTCCCCCTTGGATATCCATGAAGATAATGTGCCTCGTTAAAACCTTACTAAGATAAAAACCCTGTGGGAAAAAAATTCTTAGTGAAGGAAAAAGAGTACACACATATTTGATACGCATAACATGTTGCCTCATTAAAAACCTTACCAGGAAAACCCATTGGGACAAAACCTCGGTTAAGGGAAAAATAGTGCAACGCGTATTTACTCCCCCTCATGAAAATATCACATAAGATCTTTGAATCTTCATAATTCAATATTGAATACAATCTTCAAATGTTGAAGTAGATCATGCACTAGTGGATAAATCTTCCAAATCATTGCTTGAAATGATTCATTGAATACTATTCATCTGAAAATCACGAGGGACAAAACTTGAAGAAATATGTTTCGTTTTATTATATTTGATATACCCACCTTGAGATATAAATTTTGTATTATCTCAATACAAGATAACTTGCATCTTATCTTGTGAAAAACATTCACATATCTTCAGGATATGTTTAGCCAAACACATAGTTTGGTTTTGCCTCATGCATAACAATTATTTAAAGGTAATGACCTCGTAGCACTTAAATAATATTTCTGGACCAGCTAAGATACGATGCTTCCAGATCAAATAATGTGTATATTGTGCTTTAGACCAAGAATATCATTACCCTTTTTGTGATGCGAAAAAAATCATTGTTTACAGTAAGAGACTTAGCAACAACCATAAGGGTGATCAATAGATATGCGTTATGCATGTAAAGTCTCTTTCAATATTTTTCTGTATGTCGATAGATGCACAAGGATTTGAGGAGGTCTCTTCACGAGTCTCAACGATATTCAAATCATCGACATACACAATCAATAAAAATTCAAAGCTAAACCTCTTAATAAAAATGCTCGGGGAAATAATTCATATAGCATTATGCTAATAAGTATTCAATCAGGTGATCATACCAAATGCGCCTAAATTGTTTCAAGCCATAAAAAGATATATTCAGTATGATTGAATAATATTCTCGAGAACTTGAATAAACTGCTTATGATAATCTAAATCTTTCCGGAAGTTTCATGTAAATATTACTGTCAAGAGGCCTATTCAAATATGATATAACAACATCTATTAGGCAGAAACCGAGTAATTTTATTTATTGCCAGACTGATCAAAATCTAAAAGTAGTTGCATCCACCACCGAGGAATATATTTTCCTCATAATCAATTTCATGTCTTTGTGAGAATCCTTGTGCAACCAAATGAGCTTATATCTCATGATTTCCCCTTTTGATTTCTCTTTCTCACAAAGGCTCGTTTATATCCACGAGCTTTACACATTTCAATGTACGGGCTATAGGCCCAAATACTTCTCTTTTTAAAAGAGATTTTAGTTTCGCCTCAATTGCCTCTTTCATGTTGGCCAATCATTTCTTTGTTTACGTTGCCCAATTGATAATGATTCATGATCCACATCATCAAATAAAATCTCTAGTACTATATTGCATGCAAATATATTAACGACGTCGATTTAATTTCAGTTCCACTTATTACCAGACATGACATAATCTATTGAGATCTCTTTATTATCAGGTACCTGAGTCATGTCAATGTCTCTGTTGGAAACCATTTAATCTCTTCTAGAGATTTTCATAATCAATGATTCCTCGATCAGACCATCATAAAATATAGCTCCTTTTCTTTTTCGAGGATCTCTTATCTTTGGAACTTACTTGTCTATTACGCTTTAAGCGTAAGTTAGACTCATTAGCAACTAGAGTTTGTCCTTCCATGACATCAAATTTAATCGGAGCATTCATAGCTGGTATACGTGACTTAGTCACTCTTTTAGGGTCAGCAAAATCATCTGGCAATTGATTTGCTAAATGAATTATCCTTTGAACTTATAGTTCACATTGTGTAGTACATGGATCAAAATGAGAAAAATGATAATTCATTCTAACTTATTTCTTTCTCCAGCTATTTATTTTCTCCCCCTAATGTTGGGTAAACTGACTCATTAAAATGATAGTCAGTAAATCGGGTTGTAAATAAATCCCCTGTAAGAAGCTCTTATATATATTCCCAACAAAACTCATCTTTGTGAGTTGTGGTGGAACAATTAGAACATATATTGTACATAAAAAAAAATCTAAGATGAGAAATATTTGGTTCCTGACCAAAAACCATTTGTAATGGGGAGAACTTATGATCATTTGTTGGCTTGATGCGAATTTGTGATACTACATGTAAAATTACATGTCATCAACATTATCAAGACTGATTGTCTTTAGAAAATAATCTAGAAAATATGCTCGTAATTTTATCAACTGAGCAAGTAGCCTCGCAAACACCAAGTTGCGGGTTAATGACAAGGGTACATATAACCATCTAATCGATGCATCGATAAAAATCATAAAATATCTAGATGGATTTTTAGAAAAGGTGTATGGGCCCATATATATCACCTTGTATCCTTTCCAAAAAAGTAATAGATTTACACTTTATCTTAACTGTTGATGATTGAATAATCAAATTTCTTTAATAGCAAGTATCACATGAAAAATTACCATGAAGAAAATCTTAGTTCTTCAATAAATGACCACATGAAAGTGTCAGCTAATTTTCGCATCATAATTGAACCGGGATGGTCTAACCGGTCATGCCAAATAAAATTATCAATAAATATCTAGTTTTCAATAGCATGAACTTCAATTTGTACTAATTCTTATGTAGTACAATATGGATGATAGTGCATGTAATTTTGCCAATATTTCCTTATTGCCTTGAATTATACTCGTAATATTGAGATAGTCAGCATCCCTTGACTAATATTCTCAATATATTTCTGTAAATATCTTTAAAATTCAATAAGTCTCTTTGCGATTTTGACGATCATAATATAATGTAAATATGAGATAAAGTCTCATTTGGCAATAACATATTTTCTCAACGAGCATAATGCACTATAAATATGAGATAGTCTCATTTGGCAATAACATATTTGCTCAACGAGCATAATGCACTGTAAATATGAGATAAAGTCTCATTTGGCAATAACATATTTGCTCAACGAGCATAATGCACTGTAAATATGAGATAAAGTCTCAATAACATATTTGCTCAGTCGGAGCTTTTTGTGATATTAGTACTTCCGGATATAGTACTCATATTATTCCCTTGCATTTAAAATGGGAAAATATGCATAATTATGTACCTTTTAACATGTGCTTTATTTCATTCATTTCGGGGAATGAAAAATATGTGCTCTGTACCATTCACTTCGGGGAATGGAAAATATTAAATATAGCACATTATATCAAATCGGGTTATCTATCAAAGATAAACTCTCAAAAGCTCTTCCAAAGCATTGATATTTCGATACTTTGAGATATAGTACTCATATTTTCCCTTGTATTTAAATGGGAAAATATTTCTTATGCTTGAGTATAATATGAATACTTGCACTGTCTACTTGGCATAAATAGCCACAGTTCATTGTAGATTTCATTCCGGAAGTGATAATATTCTTCAAAGGATAAATTAACATAGAATGTAAATAAATTAACATAAATATATAATAAATAAAAATAAATTAACATAAAACAAAATAAATAAAGATCAATTATTTCCTTTAGATGTTATAAGGAAAATAAAATAAATGACAAATTATTATCTTGAAGGACTATGAGAAAAATTATCAATATCCAATTGAGTTGGATCAATAACGCCATTATTTTTGTCACAAAGAAAATTTGATTATATTTTCTTTAATTTATCATTCATGATTATGAATAAAGTCCATAATACTTCGGCGTTTGACAAGTACGAGATCAATGGTTTATACCATCACATTGATAACATAAAGATTTTTAATCTGATCTCTATCATTTTTGTCATCTTTATAATTCCACTTCTTGTGGATATAAGTATTCTCAAAATAATCATCTTATCCATGTCTATTTTATGATCTCAATCATGACCGCAATTACTAATGTGGCTTTTATTCATTCCGCTATATAATGTCACATTCGCTTCAGTGAATGGAGCGAAGCCTGTTGGGCGATATTCATGATTTTTCATGAGCAACTCATTATTTTGCTTAGCCACAAGAAGGCAAGAAATTAACTCAGAATATTTCTTAAAGCTTTTTTCACAATATTGTGTCTGAAGGACAACATTGTTGGCATGAAAAGTGGAGTATGTTTTTTTTTTTAACATATCCTCATCAATGATACTCTGGCTCATAATTGAGTTTTATTCACTAACCATATAGTGAATTATCACGTTTGCATTCACTTCAAGGAATGAAACAAATTCAATAATCGCATGGAATAAACATCATGCTTGCATTCACTTCAGGGAATGACATAAATCAAATAATCGCATGGAATAATCATCATGTTTGCATTCACTTCATGGAATGTCATAAATCTAATAATCGCATGGAATAATCATCATGCTTACATTCACTTTAAGGAATGTCATAAATCCAATAATCGCATGGAATAATCATCATGCATGCATTCACTTCAGGGAATGCCTCCCATAAAAATTCTTTGATTAAGACAATTTTCGTAACTTGAACTTGGGAGAAGTCTATAGTCGAGTTTTTCGACACAAAAAAAATATTGCTTCCAAGCAAATATAGACTTTATAATATTCATACTATTAAATAGTAATTGATCAACCAATATATATATACAATATATACAAAGAAAAAAAAAATTTAGTCCTCATGCGCGGCGTTGTTAAACCAGTCCACAAGGTCCTTTAAAAAAAAGAACCTCCTTTGAGACCAGTAGCCTCGCAGAACGGGATGTCCAGCCAATATACTCGGATTAAATCAACATATCAAAAACATATTAATTTATCAAAGGTTTATTTTTTTTTTCTGATATCATGTAATACTTAGAACATGATTAAAACATAAACTTTCATCATAATAATAAAATAAACAAATATTGATTATAAATAAAGATAAATCTCAAATTAAATAAATAAAACATACCGAACTTTCCACTAATTTGAATATAGGATTGATTTAGTTACCAATATCTTGTTAAAATCTTTTTCGAAAATTGTCGACAAGAACCGCGATATTTGAGTCACTTTATCGCTACACAAATACAAAACAACCAAAGATTTTAATAAATTAAAAATCAAATCAAAGATCAAGAGAGAAAAATAAAAATATAATTGAGGGAGAAGAACTTATCTTTGATTTATGCCAGTAACAAATTCTTTTCAATAACTCCTGCAAGATTTGAACGACAAACACCTCCGTTGGTTAGAGTCTCGTGCTGATAACGTGTTATGAATAAAGTAAAGAACAAGAATAAAATAAGAGAATAAAGATGAGAGACAAAAGAGAGAGATTTTATTATATTCTCAAAATAGGGTTTTTGTGTACAATGCTTTGTCTAAAAGTCTATATTTATAGACATAAGATGGAAACCCTAATTCTAATAGGTATCAAACCCTAATAATAAAGCCCATTAAACTTTAAGTTAATATATGGATATCCATCATGAATAAATATATTCATAACAATTTATAGGCTCAAATAAAAACTCGTCTGAATTAAATAATTATTTTTAAATATTATAATATTTAAAATTAAACTATTTATATATTTTGTTCTGTATCTTCCCCCTCGGTCTGTCTTTAGTCTTCCCCAATCAGACTAGATTCATCGTCTCCCCACCCATTGTACCATCAAATCCGACATGTAAGATAGAAAGTACAGAGTATTGATGGGTTACTTGCCAAAATGGGCAAAAGCTGCTCCAAAAACACTGTGTTTGGTGCCTTAGGATAAAGAATATTAAACAGGATGGAGTACAGGACAGGAGGAGTTCTAAGCTCATCATCTTTCAACAGATTGGAAAAACCTTTGATTTACTATGTGCTTGTAATTTTTTATCATGTAATTGCACAAGTTTTTTTAGTTTTTAGTTTAACTGTTAAATAGTGTTTAATTTATATTTTTAAGTTAAATATTTAAATTATTTTTTGAATTAAATACATATTTAATGTTCTATTTTATAATTCATTTAAGAATTTTTATTAATTCTCATAGTTAAAAGATACATGTCATCTCTTACTATTTTAAAATTATATTAAAATAGATAAATTTAATTTTTAGTAAATCTTTAAGTTTTTTAGATTTCACAAAACAACCCCAAATTTTAAAATACCAATCTCCCCCAAACCTAAATCTTGATTTGGTTCTATTTCGTCGTCGATTGCCATGTCGTCTCTCATTACATCGGTTGTTGGACCATCACAATCATTTTTTCCACTACCTCGTCGTCAGAAATTAATTGATATTGTACGAAACATTAAAATTATCGAATAGTTCCTTCGAATGATTCCTAACAAACAACGACAGGACGAACGATGTGTGATTTATTTGACGAGCGGAGAGCCACTTCATTCCTTCATTGGCAACACGACCAATGTCAACGAGAGTAGTCAAATTTGGGGTTTATGGATTTTGGGATTATTTTGAGAATATTTGAAAATTTAAGGATATATTTTTATTTTATTTTATTTATTTTTAATATAATTTAAGATTTTTTTAGGAGATGACACAGACAATTAACAATTTTTTTAAATAAGTTACAAAATAAAATGCTAGACACCTATTTAACTAAAAAAATTAATTTGAACACCTAATTAAAAAAAGAGCATAGTTTAGACACCTACTTGCCTACTAATCCTTAATGTCGATTCTAATTATAAATTATCCACTTAATCAATGACTTAAAAAGATCATTTAACAATTAAAGCTACGTTGACAATGCTGATTGGTCTAAAATTACTCAAAAAAAACGGGATCAAGTAGTTTCCAACTCCCCACTAGTCTTGTTTTCATTTAACCAGGCTTAATTCAGCCTAATAGTATTTGTTGATTAATTAATATATGTTTAGTGAGAACAACTTCTCTTCAATTTCCCATTATATTTTTTACTATATTTCTTTAAAATAAGTAAAAATAAAATAAAAGCTTAGGCAAAAGTCACTTGGGTTAATATGTGGGTGGTTTAGGTAAGAGGACTGTGGAGGAAATTGTGGTCAAAGTTGGTGGGCATTTCTTTTATGGGGTTCTTATCTTTGTTCCTCAGTCTTGCAATTTCTCAATGATATAAAG
Organism: Abelmoschus esculentus; assembly: GCA_035048815.1. Classification (NCBI taxonomy): domain Eukaryota; kingdom Viridiplantae; phylum Streptophyta; class Magnoliopsida; order Malvales; family Malvaceae; genus Abelmoschus; species Abelmoschus esculentus. Next base: position 5,006,116 of record JAUCBN010000044.1, read on the forward strand.
AATTTTAGCCTTTTTACTCCCTTTTTCTGCCTTTTTTTCATTATCTTTTCCACCAAACACTAAATTTAATAATTATTATATACATTTTAGAAATATAAATATAATGAATCCAACCAATGTCCAAGTGAAAAAGCGGATAATTTTCATCCTAGAAAAAACAAGTTTAAATCATTTTGTTTATAAAGTATATACATATAGTCAAATAATAAAAATATCTATAATCATATACTATTTATAATCACTAACAATAATCTTTTCAGGTGAGTTCACTCCACTTAAAATAGTGATCTTTTGAGATGGGATGAATCAAGATAAATAGAACTTGATAATCAAGAACAAACCTACATTGACTCCACTCCACTAGGCGAAGCTAAAAAATTATTTAAGGGGTGTCATTTTTTAAATTTATATTTAAGGGGTGTCAATTATTTATAAATTGATGTTATTTATTTATTTTTTTAAAATTAAATATATAAATCATATGAAAAGAAATGAATTAAAATTTTTTGAGTGTCATTTGATCACCCTTTACAAAGAGCTGCTCCGCCCATGCACTTTATAGGGCTTCCAATTTGATGTTAAAATAATAATACATTTACTATTACAATAATAAATGTTAAAACCCCTTTGAAACCCAATACCAAAAGCTTTACATTTTCAGCAGATATTAAACACAAAGTTTGGTCAAAATCACACTTTCTGGGTTTTGCATATGACAAAACTCGGCATTCTCATCTCTATCAAAACATTATTTTTTACTGCTTTGGTTTGTATTGGTAATTTTGATGGAGCTAATGATAAGACCGACATTGCCCCCCACCCCTCAAAGGTGTGGGAATTTGGACTGAACCGAGACAGAACAGGCGACTTATCATTCAATGTAACTTGTTACATTATATGAAGTCCCATCTTTCACATCATACCATATTAGTTCAAGAAGACATCATGGTTGTTCTTTCATGGTCTTATGTCTGGTCCAGATTTGGAACTGTCGACTGCTGAGGTGTGGAAATAGCATTAGCACCAAAACCCTCTTTAGGTTTTGTTGGAAGTTCTAAGCCCCATGGAATATATGTCTGGTTTGAGGACATTGGGGTTAATAGGCTTTGAAGAAATTAGGCTTTTTGTTTCTTGATTTTTGGACCAATAGATATTGTATGTTTCTGCAATAAAAAAAAACATGGGGTTTAATTCTAAAATATATAGTCAAAATTGGGGGATAATTTTTTATTTTTATTTAGTTTATTATTTAAATAGGTGTCTAAACTATGTTTGTGGGAATTTTTTGTGCTTAAATCATTTTTAGCTCTAAATAAGTGCCTAAAGTTTCAATTGTGGTCATTTTAAGTATCTAACCATCGGCTACCATTGTTTTTATTATTTTTTATTTTTAATTTAATTTATTTTTAACTTAATCTATTTTAAAAAATTAAAAGTTTTAAATCTTTAGAAAATATTCTAAAATATCTAACTCCAAACCTCAAACCTTCAAATTATCATCATTATCATCGTTTACTATATCATCGGAGACCATCACTACCGTCGCCAGAATATCACGATCGTTTCCCCTAACCACCCATCGCTGTTAATTGGTGTTAGGTGTGTCAATCGGCTTCCTAATATCGAAAGAAACCAAAGTCGCAAAAATGAAATTGTCGGCATACCTACCGTCGGTTATAGACAATGGTTGGTCGGGAGAAACGATCATGGTGATCTGATGGCGGTAATGATGACCTCCGATTAGGTAGTAAACGGTGACAATGATGATAATTTGAGGATTTTGAGTTTTGGGTTAGAGATTTGAGACTATTTTGTAAGAATTTAAAACTATCGATTTAAAAAATAAAAAATTAATTTTATTTAAAAATAATTAAAAGAAATTAAAAATTAAAACTTACCACTTATCACATTTTTATTGGCAAACAATTTTTTTTATTAATGGTTAGACACTTAAAATGACCTAAGTTGAAATTTTAAAAAATAGTTTAGGCGCCAGAAGTGATTCACAAGCTTAGTTTGGGAACCTATTTCTGTAACACCCTCAACTCGGTGCCACTTCGGACCTCCAACAAAAACCTGTATTTCAAAATTTCTTTCCAAAAGCCCAAAAAGATGAGTCCAAATCCATTTCCATCATGAGATACTAAAATCCAAATCCATTTAAAAACATAAATCCGAGTAAGATAAAGTAGCGAAGCTCTAAAATATTACAACCCGTTTTAAAAGCATTCGACAATTAAATAAAACAGAGTTATACATTACACATATAAGCTCCTACAAGTACAAATGCACACTATGCCTAATAACAGTACTCTGACAACAGATGTTGATGCTGAACCCACCACGATGATGCTCCTCCGAACAACTTCTTTAACCTACGCACGAATACACATTTCGAACGCTGAGCTACTACAACTCAGTGGGTACTCGACCAACCAATCCACATCAAGCATAGCATAAATAAGCATAAGCAACATGTATGATGACATGTCATGAGTACGATGGCGTTACCATAACCGCCTAAACACATGATATCATGATGGCATATTATCGGCACATAGCATATGCATGACAAGAGAAGACCACACAACATCTCAAGTTCTTAACTCGTATTTATATCTCATATATATAAAGGTGTCCATATCACCTCATAGCAGTATAGAAGTAGGGGACCCATCAGCACTAAGCAAGGTCCGTGGCATGCCACTCCACATAATCCGCTAAGGAACCCATCAGCACTAAATAAGGTCTTAGCTGGTCTTCCGCGTAATATAATACCGATAACCTATCAGCACTAAGCAAGGTTATCAATTTTACCATCATATAATATTTACTCTAGTAACCCATCAACATTAAGCAAGGTTACCAGATTATCTCATAATCATATAATATATACTCTAGGCAACCCATCAGCACTAAGTAAGGTCCCTAGTAAGCCACATGACTCAAATATGTCACACCGAATCCTTAATGGTTTCACATACCGATTTATACCGCTAGACTCCAATTATTATCCAATTATCTCTTTAACTGGGCTATATGTCTATTTCTCGGTTTGATATTCATTTTAAAGTTTAAACAACTTTTAGGAACTTCTAGGATAACATTATGAGACTTTACCACTTTATCCATAAGATATTGGGCTAATTTGCCCTGGGGTATCGATACCCATACTTAGAGTATCGAAACACCAGGTATCGATACCCCCCTTTGGGAGGGTATCGAAACACTTTGACCAATCTTCAAAGTCAACAAAAGAGGACCTACCCGTTTCGATACCGGTATCGAATCGGGGAGGTCACTGGATGACTCAGTATCGAAACGCGGGCAGGGCGTTTCGATACCCCTGCACGAAAAGTGCAGTTTTGCATATTCAAACACTTAGAACTCTATCCAAACTTGATCCTAGAATTTAAGGAAGTGATCCTAAGCATGTTTACATCATTTTTACGAAGGTTCATCGACATAAACATAATCCACCATTAAAGGCCACCTAAAGCTACCAAGCATACCATAACAATCAACAAACATGCATTTAAGCTCAAGACATGATATGCATGATGATTAAGGGTTGGAAGAGAACCAACCTTAGCAAAAAAAAGCAGCAAACCCGAGCTCCCAAGCAAGATTAGACCTTCTCCTTCCTCAAAGCTCTTGAAGGCTCTCCAAGCTCTTTCTCTACAAGGTAAGGATACACAACGATTAAGAACGATTGAAGATGATTTCTAGAGCTTAAAAACACTAAAAAGCTAAGATTTAAGCTCCCTAAAAACCAAATCCCGAACTCAACCTTAAACCCTCAACTTCCTCCAAACTCACACTTTCTTACCTCTTTTGATAGATCCTTTACAGCTCTACAACAACTTCTCTAACACCAAAACGAGATTTCAACATAAAGCTTTAAAGATCTTACCTTTACTTCTTTCTTTCTCTTGCTACTAAGATGAAGGAGGATGAAGAAAAGAGAAAAGATGAAGTCATTCTCTGTAAGAGAATTAAACCTCAATCCTCTTGTCTTCACACATAGGCATTTACCATAATGCCCTTCTAAACAAGGCCTAACTTAACACCCAACTCAAAGCCCAACAACCTAAGGCCCAATAAGGCCCAAACTATTAAAACCCGGGGCCCAACATCGAAGCCCAACCCCTCAGGTTAACCCGAAACTCGGATTCGAATCTGGGTCGTGACAACTCTCCACTCCTTAAAGAAAATTTCATCCTCGAAATTTACATAACAGTAAGAGATACGAGTACTAAGCTCTCATGTCTTTCTCTATTTCCCATGTAGCTTCTTTCACTCCATGGTTTCTCCAAAGAACCTTTACCAACGGTATACTCTTGTTTCGAAGCTCCTTTAATCCTCTATCCAAGATTCCTATTGGTCTTTCCTCGTAAGTCAAATCCTTATTGACTTCGATTTCCTCAAGTTAAACAACATGCGAAGGATCTGAATGGTAACGTCTTAACATAGACATTTAGAACACATCATGGATACGTGCTAACTTTGGAGGCAAAGCTAGCCGGTAATCCACTAGACCTACTCTCTCAAGAACTTCATACGGTCCCACGTATCTCGGGCTCAACTTTCCCTTCCGTCCAAAATTGATGATTCCTTTCCAAGGAGATACCTTGAGAAACACTTTTTCTTCTAACTCATACTCGATGTGCTTGCGCTTACGATCCACGTAAGCTTTTTGCCAATCAAACGTTGCTTGTAACCTTTCCTTAATTATTTGAACTTTTCCTCGGTTTCCTTAACAAGATTGGAACCTACTATCCATCCCTCATTTAGCTCGGTCCAACACAGAGGTGTCCTACACCTACGCCCGTACAAGGCCTCAAAAGGTGCCATCTTTATACTTGACTAATAGTTGTTGTTATAAGCAAACTCCACAAGCGGTAACTGATCTTCCCAACTCCGAGCAAAGTCCACTACACAACAACTAAGAATATCCTCCAAGATCTTTATAACTCGCTCAGACTGTCCATAGTTTTGAGGATGAAAAGCTGTGCTGAAGTGCAACTTGGTATCCAAAGCCTTATGGATAAACCTCAACAACCTCGCCGTGAACCTCGGATCCCTATTCGATATGATCGATGAAGGTACACCATGCAACCTTATGATTTCCTTTATGTACAACTGAGCCAACTTTTTTAAACTGAAGTCCATCCTAACCGGTAAAAAGTGAACCGACTTGGTCAACCGGTCAACAATGACCCACACAACATCATGCTTTCTCAACGTCATCGGTAACCCGGTGACAAAGTACATGGTCACATGATCCCACTTCCACTTTGGAATCTGGATATGTAACCCCCTTAGCCCAGCCTACACAGAACCGACACTAGCGGGTTACACGGGGAATATCGAACCAAACCCGCGAAGGTCCAATTCGATAAACAACCCTGAAAATCGATATGTTTTTTTTTATTTCTTAACTAGATGCATAATTAAGTTCCTATGTGTGTCGAGGTCATGCATAACAAGAGTGAAGACATATGGTTCACAATTGATCATTTAATTCGCATATAAGTACATAAGGACCAAAAAGAAAATAATTTTAATTCCAACAATAAACCGGAAATTCAACCTACCATAGTTCAATTAAACATGCATAGCATACTCACAACAAAATTCAGATCAATCAAAGCATTATAGCATCACCAATTTCGTGTTTCTATGATTATAGACCTAATCGTAAAGCTCACAAATCATAGGGACTATAACCAACATTAATTTACCCATAAGAAATTAAGTTAACATCATGCATCATGGTAGTATTACTACTCAGAATATTATTCATTGCATCTATGCTCGATCGTGGAAAGACATCCGATCCTATACGTAATTTTTAACACTTAGAATGTTATTTTTGGTCAGGGGTATCGATACCTTAGATCTCGGTATCGGTACCCTATCGTGGAGCTAGCCTCGTTGCACTTCGAAGGCTATTGGTATCGATACCCCCATAGGTGGTATCGATACTCCAGCGTCCAGTGGGGTAATTGCATCGAATCATGATTCGATGCCACCCAAAATTAGCCTTGGGTATCGATACCCTTACTAGAGGTATCGATACCCCCTGTGCAATTCACAAAATCCGGGCGTTTAAGAGGAGTTCCATCAACTTAAATTCAACCCTTAATCACTCCAAACTATATGCAAAGTTCCTAAGCATAAATAATGATAATAATCACACAATTATCAACATCAAAGTCTCCATACAATCTATAGGCATGCTTCCTAAAATATGATTAAAATCAAAACGTTCATGCATGTGCATGCTTCAACGATCCAAAACAACACCATAGTCCATTAATTAACAATCAAAGCAATATAGGTCTTATTACAACATTAACCAAAGCAAAAATCACACTCTTCACATGGGATTGGTTTACACATTGCCAAGCCCCAAGTTATTTGCCAAAACATACCAAAAATTGAGATAACTTTTCCCCTTGGTTCCTTTGCTCCGAATGTAGTCTCGAATGTCTCTATTTTTCTGCAAGTATGAAATATAGAGCTTAAGCAAAGCATGCTTAGTGAGGAATCTCTAAACAAGATCAAAAATCATTTTTAAAGTCATACTTGCATCCTTCATGCTTATTTGAAATATGTAAAACCAAATCATGCTTATCAAGATTGTCAAATCATTCCATGTATCATGCACAAGTATATTATTTCATTTCATTTATGCATATTGGCTTTCTAGTGATCACTTAATATGAACTTTTAGTTCACCGAATACACGGATCCTTTTTTCCATAATTGGAGACACTTGGTCTCAACATGCATCGGTCGGACACATAGTCACCCTTGTATACATGTTACCCCCCACTACGCACGGTCGGACACAAAGTCACCCTTGTTTATGCATGGGTCAACTATATGCACGGTCGAACACAAAGTCACCCTTGTTTACATATAGGCAAGCTCTACACACACGGTCGGACACAAAGTCACCCTTGTTTACATATAGGCAAGCTCTACACGCACGGTCAGACACAAAGTCACCCTTGTTTACGTGTAGGCATCATCATTATCCTCATTATTTTTATAGTGCACTCAATCCTAATGACATGTCATTTGTATTCGAATCTAAAGTTAGTGTCACTAAGCCAATATCAATTCCAATCATGCATGTTAACTTGCTGCTCATAATGCACTCATTAAATGTTCATCATGTGAACTAAAATCATGCTCAACGGCTTTATCAACATAGGGCAAATAACCTCATCATATTCCAAATTCTTTTTCATGCTTACATAAGCCATGAATGCTTTTATAAACCATGCACTTTCAACAATTAACATATGCATGCATCATTTCAAATCAAAGATATGCTATTTCAAAATCTCATTGAAACATTGTTCACATATATGTCGTTACCGAAATAGCCGAAACTTAAGGTAATGCATCAACATTATTTAAAACACTTACTCTTGAACTATGGAAAATTTTCACACTATTCCATAGTCCCCAAAACAGAAACGAACCTTTGCAAAACACTTTAAACCCGAAATCACTCATCGACAAGCGAAACGAGCCCTCGCCGATGCTCCGACGACAACGCCAACGCACCAGCCACTTATTCACCTTCTTTCACTACCTCTACAACATTAAAAACAAAGCATATTCACATCACAACATGCTCAAAACAACAACCACATCAAACCTCCACAAAAACTATCGAAACCTAGCTGAAAAGATCGAAACCTAGCCGAAACGCATCCGAAACATCATCAGCCCAAAACCTAATGAATCTAACATCTAATCTACTTCAAATATGAACCAAAAGCACTTTCAAACCATCCTTATACCTCCAGCAACAAAAGAACACCTAAAACAGCCCCTAATACAACCGGAAACCACCTTAAAACACCACAGATTACACTATTCTGGGATTAAATTAATGTGCCATCAATTCAAGACTTAATTAATCATTTAATTGACATAATATCATAATTAAATCTTACTAATAACAGAATTAATTGAGATCCAAAAAGATTTCACCAAAAACCTCCATAAATTCATAGATCTTGAATTAAAAACACAAAAATTAAATATCAATTGTTGATGAGCAAGCCAATACTTGGGAACTTCAATAAAGAACCTTAGAAAAAGATTACAAATCAGAATTTTACCTTAGAGATTTGCTCCACCAAAAAGATGAGAAATCCTCCCTTGATTTCCTTGAAAATGATGTTAATTTTGCAAAATTGATGAGTAGGTTTTGTAGAGAATGAAAAGATGAGTAAAATGAAATAAATCTTGTTGAAAATGATGAAGAAATCAGTAAGTAATTGAAGAAATCTAGAGAAGAAGATGGAGAGAAAATTTGGGACAAAAGATGAGAAAATGAGAAGTTACAAAATAAAATAAAATTATCATCTAAAATAAAACCATTTAAAAAAAACAATTTTGGTGGATAAATCATTAATTAAAAATAAATTGGGTTTATGACCCTCTAATGATTCTAAGTATGACTTACTTTCCAATTTAGTCACTAAAAATCCTTATTTCCGAAAATTATTAATTAAATCCCTAAATCTTTTCTAAAATTACAATTTAGTCCACTACAGCAAAACTGATTTTTAGCGGCATTATTAGCGGCGTTTTTTTCAAAAAACTCCATAATTTTTTACCTCTAGTGACGTTTATCTAAAAGCGTCGCTATTTATAAGTATTTAGTGGCGTTTATCTAAAAACGCTGCTATTTATAAGTCTTTAGCGTCGTTTATTTTAAAAACACCGTTAAAAATATAATTATTAGTGACGTTTATTGGAAAACGCCGCTAAAGATATAATATAGTGGCGTTGTTTTTCACCACAAGTATTGAAACTCGTCGTTTTATGCCCTTCTATCCTCTTTATTTTTTTTATTTTCCCCCTCTACCGATTTGAATTTTAGGGAAAAACCTTGAAGTTCTAATTACTCCGACCTTTACCCTCATCCCCAGCCACGATCGACACAACCGCTCGGCAGTGACCATCACTTCCCCTCTGCCTTGAATCGTTGTCACACTCGACGCTAACTACGCCTACCACTCGCAGTGATGTTCGATTGGTTACTGGGGAGAAGATTACAGTTGTGATATCTTAGAAGTTCGTACTTGCATTTCCAGTGTTACTTTTGGTCGATTTGGTTTCACCTTCTGATTGTTTCTTCCAGATTTTGGCAGGGGTCGCAGGAGTTTTACTAGAAAAACGGGTTGTTGTAGTTTGCCCAAATCTGGTAAGTTAATAAGTTAAGAGATTGTATTAACATTTCCGTGTCTTCTGCGCTTAGTTGTTTCTCTTGTTGTAGCTGTAAACTATATCCTGGGGATGACACTAGTTTTCATCAATTCAGGGTGTTCTATCGGCTGTTGTGTTATCCGCTTATTCCTATCATTTGTCCGTTTCAATGGCGGAGTTTATTGCTTCCTGTAATCTCCATAGCCTCTATCCTTGCAGCTCTTTATTTGAAATTTTATAGTTGATATCTTTCTAAATATAGCTCAAAATTTTCATATATGACTTTATATTTGGAATTGCTTTGATATTTTATTGTCTGATATCGTAGTTTTGTTATAGTTAGGCTAACCGACAACATCAACTACTCTTAATTTTGTGAAATTCTCTTTTTGCATTCAGGTGCTACCAATGAGGATGCTTGATTTTCTTGATGCACTTGTTTGAGTTAAGTGTTTTCTAGGTCTTTCTAAATAATAAATAAAGAGATTTTTCTCTAATCTTTTTTTATCCATAATATTTGAATCCAAAATCTTACATAAATCCTTTATTATGTATGAATGAACATACAAATATGATATTATCATCCGCAAAGTGTGTTATATAGATTACCATGTGCAAAGGAATGAATGGAAATGCCCTGAATTATCTTCTTGTTTCTCTCATTTTGTAGGTTGGCGTACAAGATAAACCGCTGATATGAAAAATGAGAACATATAATCTTGTTCAAGTTAATTTGCCCAAAAAACAGGTGTTTATATATATGTGTGTGTGTGTGTGTGTGTGGTTTATGAACATAGTTTTGTATGCTTGGTTAGAAACTGTTGTAATATTCAATGGAGTTTACTTGTAGTTTATACACGGACTGTTAACTTGGAGTATTATTCTCGGTTATTCTCCAGGTGAAAATGTGTTACGTGCCGCAACTTCCTCGATCTAAGGAGCTTGTATCAGAACTAGGGCCGATACATTCCAGGCTCTCCTTTAAAGGTTCTATTGCCAAGAAGCATCCTACCTATAGGTGCAATGAAACTCAGGTGTTTCCAAATGCTTAATGTTTCTACTTGTTTGCCAACTTTATTAGTACTTGGGAGTTTGAAACTAACTTCTCAAAATATGTCATCCTTTTTAACGACAACTAATTTCTATTTTCTGGTTTTAGGCGGAAGCCGCGACCCAATTTTTGACAGTCATGAAAGAATACTTGGAGTCTCTTTGTGCAAATCTGAGGTCTCATACAATTAATAACGTACAATCAAACGATGACAAGGTAGGCACTTATCTGCTTCTTCCGATTTGTTTTCCAAACATATAACTGCATAAATGCCACTTCTTTTCTCACTTCATTTTCTGTGTTTGATTAACCAACAGGTTTCCATACTACTTAAAGATAGTTTTATCGACTCTTTCCAGGTCGATGACCGACCATTATTCACTGTTTTAGTTATTGCCAAGACATGTAATTGAACCTAATATTTTATGTTTTGTTGTTTGTAGCGGTTTGTAGACACACAATTATTCACTGTTCTATCAGACTCTCGCCTGTCAAGTTATGAGAATGAGCGTTAACTTAAACTCTAACCAGCAATAGGTATGATGAGGGTTCTACCATGAACCACCCTAGGGTGTGGCTAAAATGAGACGGTCTCCTACACAATTTCAGTAATATATTATTATCTTTGGCAGTCCGACTAGAAGCCTGATATCAGAGGATAATAATGATGAAGATGATGACAGTCTCTGAAATAATGAAAAGAATATGGAGATGATTTGATATTGGAATGGGATAAGGTTAGTTTTCTATTGTTTCTGTTTTCTTTTTAGTTTGCATGTGTAGTTAAGCTATTGACTAAGAATTTTTTTAGCATATGAACCTTAAGTCCGTTTATCTGCTAAAACTAAATAATTGAATTTAATTTGAGAACATTGATAATATCATGGATAAGTATTTTTTCTCTTGTAATAGACTAACTAGCATTTCTATTTATGAATTTTATCATGTTCAAGACCAAGAGTCACAATGGAGTATCATTTACTGTTTAGTTCAATTCATTTGCTTATGTGATTTGTTCTTTGTTTACTTTAATATTCATTGGCTGCCATTGTTATGCTTGAGCAATATTATTATTGGTATTATTAGTAAAGCATAGTTGTTCATTGTTTGTTTTATTTAGTTTTTTTCCTATATGCAGGTTAAACTTCGAGTGCAGGCAATTGCAAGGTTAAGGGTCTTGGAATTACAGAGAAGTTGTGATACTAAAATAGCTATACATGTCGGTGGTGTTGCCAAGCTTGAGGTTTGAATTTAGAGATTCACAGTGTGATTTTTCAGCAACTCAACTAAATGATATTAGAAGCAATATGTTTCTACGTTCACTATATATATAAAACTGTTGAGATGTTTGAGGCAGTCGATGGAGACATGCATATCACTGCACAATGGTTTTACAGAGCTCGAGACATGTATTCCACTGGATTGTCTTGTTGAAAAATTAAACATTGTAAAAGTATCATTGAATATACGTTTCTTTCTTCTACTTTTTTGTTTTTTTGTTTTGTGTCTTTCTTTGTTTCATCTTGCTGTATAGCTATCCTTGATTATTAAAATAATAAAATATTTTATTTTATTTTTTTTTAAAATAAGTGTTTCTTTAGCGGCGTTTATAAAGAAAAATGCCGCAATAAAACTATTATTTAGCGGCGTTTGTCATTAAAAATGCCGTAATAAAACTGTTCTTTAGCGGCGTTTGTCTTTAAAAACGCCGCATTTTTGCCCCAAAACGCCGCAAACTATTGCGGCGCTGGTTTTAGTGGCGTTTCTTGTGGCGCTTGAAAAAGCGCCAGAAACGTTTTTAGCGATGCTAAAAAACGCCACTATAGAACCAAAAAAACGCCGCTAAAACCCTATTTTGCTGTAGTGGTCACTAGTGCATAATTATACTTAATTAAAAATCAAATTAAAGTTCAAATAATATTCCTTTAACTTTAAAACACCATTTTAATATTTTTAGAACCATTTCACAAAATTATCACTTGTCCGATTAAATCATTATTATTTTAATTTTCCCGGAACTAATGAACTGAAGAATCTGATTCGACTCGACTCGAATCCCCCAAACCAACACTCAAACTACTAACCCCAAAACCAGGATGTTACAGGTTGAAGCAAACCCGAAGGAACCTGATGTTCCGCTTTCACAAGCTGACACGCTAAGCATCTTGTCACAAACTCGGAAACATATCTTTTCATGCAAGGCCACCAAAAGAAAGGACGAAGATCCTGGTACATCTTGTTACTACCCGGATGAACAAAAAATGGACTACGGTGAGCTTCCCTTAAGATACGGTCTCTCAGATCCTCAAGAGCAGGGATACATAACCGACTTTTGAAGTACAAGAATCCACCACCCCGTACCTCAAAGTCTGACACCTCACCTCTCTAAAAAGCCTCAAGATGAGATACCAACTCCTCATCTAACGCTTGTGCTCTCTTTATCTCCTGAACTAACGTGGGCTCCACACGCAACTCTGCCAACAAACCACCATCCTTTGCCATCCTCAACTGTACAAACATGACTCTCAAGTCCGACATGGACTTCCTGCCCGAAGCATCGACGACCACATTTGCCTTACCAGGGTGATACTCTATGACACAATCATAGTCCTTCAACAACTCTATCCATCTCCGCTGTCTCAGATTCAACTCTTTCTGGGTGACCAGATACTTTAGACTCTTGTGATCGGTGTAGACATAATATTTCTCCCCATAAAGATAATGCCTCCATATCTTCAACGCGATTATAACCACTTCTAACTCGAGATGATGGGTGGGATAGTTCCTTTCATGGGGTTTCAACTGTCTTGAGGCGTAAGTAACCACCTTACCCTCCTGCATGAGCACACAACCTAACCTATTCAAGGAAGCATCGCTAAACACCACATAATCCTTCCCCAGTTCCGGTTGCGTCAAGACCGGATCTTCCGTAAGATAAGCCTTAAGCTGCTCAAAGCTCTGTTGTCTTCTCTCGTTCCATACAAACGAAACCCCTTTCTGAAGCAACTTTGTCAACGGTGATGCTATGATTAAGAAGCCTTTAACAAACCTCATGTAGTATCCGACAAGCCCAAGAAAGCTACGGACCTCCGATAAATTCCTTGGTGGTTTCCATTCCACCACAACTTGGATTTTCTAAGGATCCACACGGATGTCATCCGCTGCAACGATGTGGCCAAGAAACACTACCTCTGACAACCAGAATTAACACTTACTAAACTTGGCGTATAGACGCCTATCCCTCAAAACTTGGAGAACAACTCTTAGGTGGTAGTCACGCTCCTCCTGTGAGCGTGAATACACCAAGATATGATCGATAAACAAAACTACAAACTGATCTAGATACGACTGAAAGCGGTCTAAAAGCGGTCTTTTGGACATCTTCTTCCACCATCTTTAACTTTTAGTACCCTAATCGCAGATCGATCTTAGAAAACACACGGGCACCCCTCAAATGATCAAACAAGTCATCGATCCTAGGTAACGAATAACGGTTCTTGATCGTGACTTTGTTGAGCTGACGATAGTCGATGCACATCCTCATCGACCCGTCCTTCTTCTTTACAAACAAAAACGGTGCTCCCCACGGTGACACATTCGGTCTGATAAAACATCTCTCAAGCAACTACTGGATCTAATGTTTCAACTCTTTTATTTCTGTCAGTGTCATACGATAAGGTGCTATGGACATCGGTGTCGTGCCTGGCAACACCTCTATACGGAACTCTAACTCACGACCGAGAGGTAAACCTGGTAACTCCTCTGGAAACACATCAGGATACTCACAAACTATCCTCAAACTCCCTAACTCAAGGCTCTCAACCCCCACATCCACCATATGAGCTAAGAAAGCCTCACAACCTTGCTGTATCAACCGCTGAGCTGACAAGGCTGATACAACATTCGATAAACAAGAGTTTCTCTCGCCCCTCACAAAAAGCTTAGATCCATCCGCAACACGGAGCTTCAAACTTTTTGATCTACACCTAAGACTCGCATCATGCTCGAAAAACCAATCTATCCCATGGATTGTGTCAAACTCTTGAAAGGGTAAAACCATAAGATTTTCTAGAAATATCGAGCCTTGCACCTCTATCGGACACCTTCAATAAATCTTATCCACCAAAACATCTAGACCCAACAAACTTGTCACACGAACTCCTATTTCTAGATCTTCAGCTAGCAACCCCCAACACTAAGATATCCCACTACGGATATAGGAGTGGGTAGACCCCGAGTTCACAAGAGCAACTATGGGAACTAAAAACAAGGTAAACGTACCTGAGATGACATCAATAGCCGCAAAATCCTTTTGTGCCCTCACAACATACTACCTAGCTGGTGCTCTCGCTGTGGACTGAAAGGTGTCACCCGAACCATGACTAGCTCCTCCACCAGTAAAGCCTCGGCCTCTCTGAATAGGATAACCGGTCCTCTGAACCTGATCTGATGTCTCTCTAGCTTTCTCCGGGCAATCCTTCACTAGGTTATTATGATTTGATGTCTCTCTAGCTTTCTCCGGGCAATCCATCACTAGGTTATTATCCTTCACTAGGATAACCGGTCCTCTGAACCTAATCTGATGTCTCTCTGAACCTGATCTGATGACCCACAACGATAACAAGCTCTGACCGCGTTCCAACACTCTCCTCTGTGGTTCTGACCACCCTAAGGGCAAATCGAATAGATTATTATGATCTAAGATAATCGAAAGAATGGTTCTCCATAAAACCGATATCACTCGACATTTTTGTATCATTAATCAGAATGATGATGCGGATAACCAGTGGATTTGGACGAAGGGAACGATGCTGGCGTGGTTCTGACCATGAGAAAATTGAGATTGCATCATGATTGCATCATGGTTCTCATGTTTTGACTATGGCATCAAATATGTTTTGATTCCTCAAACGATGGGTTCTGTCTTTTAGTTTAAATACGGTATTTCGATGGCATCGATTCCTGTCAACATGTGCGTGACATGTTTGCGATCCAAAGTCGATATCACGAAAGGTTTGCGGAAGCATGTGACTATTATGCTTTGTCCTGAGTGCAATAGCTATTTGTGATCCATAAAAACTTGGATAAGAGTTCAGTTGAATTCGAAGGAACTCTTAAAATTGTTTGGTGAATTTATTCTTTGGAATAAAATGAGAAAGCAAAACAATTTGTTTTATGGATTATCCTGATGTTTTTAAATGGGTTTGCTAAAATCTCAAATTGGGATAAATCTGTTTAATAGAAATTGTCATGAAAAGTAACTGATGTTACAGATTTTCTGAAATATCAAAATCAAATAAATGAAAATTTAATTTTTGATTTATTGGAATTATAATTAATTTTGGGTTTGTTTCCTTTATTAAAAGAGAAACAATGGATATGAAAAATTTAATTTTTGCCTTATATGAATACATGATTGCATGTATTGATAAAACTTTATTCATTGGAATAAAGGTTTTACTTTAGAAAATATATTCTATTGGTAAAATAAATCATTTATTCAGTATATGATTAAATTGCTTATTTGATATGAAATATGGTAATATTAAAACCATATATTTAATTTAAGGTAATCGTGAATTCCTTAAATAAGTTTTATGGTATCTTTGTGATAATGCCATATATGTGAATGTTTCATTAAGGTAATATTCCTTAATGATATAATGAATACATGTGTGCATGTATTATGGTAATTTTAATATCATAAATTATGATATTAATTCGATAATAATATTTTAATATTATTATGTTTAAGGCAATTTTATTTATTTCAAAATAATATTGACCTTAATATTGAATATGACATGAAAAAGAATATCCTTTTATGTAAAATAATAATTATTGAGATAATTATTATTTGTGTTTGGAAACACTTTGGATTATTATTTTAATTAATAATTTTTCTTGAGAAAGTGTAAACACAAAGAATGTATTGATTGGTTTAGAAACAAAGATCTTGTAAATAATTCGTTTTGGGAATTATTTTTTACCGTTTTAACGGATTTATTTGATCTTCCAAACAACAATCAAAGAAATTTAAATCAAAGTATTAATTCATTTTGAAGAATTAAGGTGCTTTGATATTTATGTTTGGTTTTTAGTGCCAATAATCCCAATATTTAAGAGAAATAAATAAGTGAATTTATTTCTTTGATAGAATCTTGTGCTGATTCTAATTTTTGAAGGAAAATAAATTATCAGATTTATTTTCTTGAGAATCTTGTATGATTTTACTTGGAAAATAAACCCAACAGTTTATTTTCCTAAAAACAATAATAAATCATTAAATTTATAAGATTTACTGTTTGAAAATAAATCGTTTGAATTTATTTTAAAGAAAAATAAATCATATTTATTATTTACTGAGATTCAAGGATGATTCAAACTTAGAAATAAATCAATGAATTTATTTTATGTGAAATTTGAAATTTGAGATATAGTAAATAAACTTGTTTTCAGAAATTTAATTACTGCCGTCATTACAGATTTACTTGATCTCTTTTCAAATAAAGTAAACCAATTTGTTTTAACAGAATTTGTTAGTGGAAGTAACATTGATTACTAATTCTATAACGTTGATTCGACCAAGATTTTGAATCAAAGCATAGAAGAAATTTGTTCTCTATGTTAAAATTCTTAAAGTCAGTTCTGATGTATGTTATGAAATACACAATGTTTAAAATTGACTTAAGAATTATAAAGGTCATTGAACCATAAATGGAAGATGTTAGTGCTAAGAAATTCTTAGTGATTGATTTCAAATTATAGTGAATCAAAGGTAGTGACTTAATTGATCACTCATACTTGAATGATTTCAAGAACTTTCATAAACCAGTGATTGAAAGAAAATTTGAAAATGCATGTCTAGGATTGGTTCTTTGAAAAGACTTGGTAATTAAGCGTGTCTAGGGCACCACCTCTCTTATCATAAGTTACCTACCTGGTGCACTGTTTAATATTATTCTTTCTATTAAAACCGTGTGAACTTTTTGTTTTAGGGTTCTAGTTTACTAAAATCTTACCATCTAACAAAAGTTGGAAATTATATTTTTGTTTCTGATTTTTAGTCTCTGACTAAATTTCTGATGTTTAACAAATTTATAATATTTTGATTTTGAACATGAGACACAATCAGTGAAATTTATTTGGAAGAATTTCAAAACGTGACAACATAGATGTTGTATATCTGATCATGATAAACTTGATCAAAAGAAGATCCTCCTAGTGTTAGAGAGGATGAGGTAAATATGTTTATCATATTTTGCTAAGCAAATATTACTATGAAAATATTGTTAGAGCAAATAAATTGAAAGTAAAAAATGACTTCAAGTCGCAAAGTAGGCAGTATATCTCAAGACGCTAAATTTCAGGAGGAAATGCTTCAATTGTTATAAGATATGAATAAGTCTTTGGACTATGTACTTTCAAATGAGATCAATATTTGATAGGATGAAAATTATTTGAAGGAAATTTATTACCTTCATGATAGAAAAATTTAGTTTTTGCTTTAAAGCAAAGATAGATTATTCCTTATAAAAAGGATATTGAAACCTAAATTGATTAATTTGAGGAGAAACTCTATGTAAGCAATGTGGCAACATCCAAAGGTACAATGATTTTGAAGATAACTTCTAAAAGAATTAAATCTTCAAAATATGCCTAACATATGGGAGAATTGTTCTATCGACTAAGTGTGAGACACCATATGAGTTATGGTAGGAAATAAAGCCTTCCTACAACTACATAAAAATGTGGGGGTGCCACACCAAGATAATATTTCATTACCAAAGAAAATAAAAATAAGTGGACTGTATTTTCATTGTCTATGTGAAATATAGCAACGGATATCAATTTTTTGTAGAAAAATATGATAATGGAAAAGAATGACTCATTCTTTAAAAATGTACTTTCTAGAGAAGTTGATCCAAGTTTCGTAAAACGAACTATGGATATGATAAAAAGTCCACATGTTCAACAAACGGTTGAAACAAAGATATTTTCATGAGAACATGTAAGTGTGACAAATGATGGTATGTCAAACACACTAGGATATATGATCCTATGTTGATGACATGCAATGAATGGTAAATATACCAAAAACTTGTCAATTCAAGATTGGTATGGAAAATATGAGATTAATAGATTTGATTCTGGGTATCCAAATCAAATCACTTGAAGGTCTCATATTGACAAAGTCACACTATATGGCAAAAGAAGTTTGGCTAGGATGTTTCCGGTAAAGCCAGAACTCCAAATAAATATGAGTCAGCACTTGTTGAAATGAAATATGCAAATATCATATACAATCTAAGTGAATTGTATTAGACAAAATAGTTCTTTTACTGTAAGCAGTTTAAGCAAATTCACAAAAATAATTAAAAGTCAAACTCTGAATAATAATTGTGAAAAATTTGAGATATCTCAGAGGTACTCAAGATTGTAAAGCATTATTCTATAAAGATTCTTCGATATAAGTGAATATTTTCACATCGAATGAATAAGTTATGTCATTTGGTTTCTCAAGACAAAGTTTACAACTAGATTCAAATTAGAATATGAGTTTAAGATCCATAAAATTTTGGAAAAAGTTAAATGACTTTAAAATGTCTTGGAGGATACTCATGAATGACTTGAGCATGTGCCAACAATATTTATTGGTAGAGCACATTTTTTATGATCAACGGTAATTTGGGACATACAGGTCATCAATTTAAAACCGTTAGAAAACTAATCTCAAATAAAGTTATCGCTTTACTGATTTTGATAAAATCAAAGGATAACATTGTGGATCCACTAACCTAAGGGTTAAATTGAGATTAAGTTGAGAAAACATCTAAAGGAATGAGACTAAATCCCATGAAAAATAAAGGTGCTATGTGAAGGAAAAACCCTACCTAGTTGACTGGAGATCCCGAGATCTAAGTTTAAGGGACAACCTAATTACATAGACCTGTGTGATCACTGTGGGGTTCCTCTCCCAAATCCATTCCTATGATGTGAACAGTGACAATAATTTGGTAAAGGTTAAGCAAAGCTTTTAATGACCATTGTGTGCTTCGGTGAGCCGAGCAACATGAGTCACCTATATGAGAGTGAAGTGGGGCCACTTCAAGGAGACTATCGGGCATAGTTCTTTCAAACTCTTGCAGAACCAAGATATGTCCACGGCCATAAGGGCATAACCATGAGAGCTGAAAATCTTGTCAAAGAGATAGGTGTGTGATGTATGTCATCGTTTACACCAACGACTGATAGTTCAAGGACATTGCGTCTATTGATTAGCTAGTAAAGTAAATATACTTTCACAAGGGAAGGTTCAAAGGAGGAAACCTACCTATCCTATGCATCTATCAATCGTAGAGCCATCACCACAATGTGCCAAAATGTTTTGATAAAATCATCAATTTCATTCATGTGGGGGATTGTTGGAAAACAATGAATAAATGATCATCTTTGAGACATATTTTGGAAGTGTAAAGATGATGATTCGAATAAGAAATTTATTAATTACTATTCTACTTCGCGAGATCTTTACAACATAGCTCATATGCTCAAAATTATTGAGTGATGAATGAGAAATTGATGCTCAAAGTAAGAAGGTTAGAATAAAGTAAGGAATGAGAAACCTCATTATCCCTTATTGATGGGACAAATGAAGTGAGAAGTTTTTATATATACTTATCCATATACTTGTCATTGAATGATTTAACTCTTTGGTTGGGGTATACGACATGGGCGATGCAAATGTCCGGACCGGTCAGACCTTTTTTGGGCCTGTGAATATTTTACCCATTGTGAATATTTTCCTTAATTTATTTTTTTAATATCCAAGAAGAATTTTATTCTGTTGAAATACTAATTAAGGAGAAGTTGAAATTCCATGAAATTCTGGATATTATTTAGATAATGGTTATTATTAGTTTAAATTTGAATTTAATTCAATTTTAAATATTAAATAATTAGCATTATCCCTTATTTTTCGAATTCTAATTTATTTCAATTGTTCACTATTGCCCTAATTTTCAACTATAAATATGAGTTGATTTTTCAGTTTCTATACACATCAAAAATGTTTTCTCTCTTGTTTTCCTTCTGGTGATTAGCAAATACAGATAAAGCTCGGAAACTCAGCAACCGTGCTATTGTTGGAGGTCCTCTAGTTGTTTTATCTTGGGAGACAGACTACCATCAAAACTCCAGCACCATCAGAGTGGTAGAAAATCTGTCTTAAGGAAACTGCGGTCACCTCAACTTTATTCCTTTTGAATCAGTTTGATCTGAAATAGTTTATTTATTTTATTTCATATTTTTGGTTTTTGTTTTATTAATTAAATAATAATATTTATTTTATATTATTATTATTATTATTTATTTTTCTTGGATTAAACTCTATTGTCTGACGAGCTACACCATGTATATATTGCAGACACAAAACCAGATATTAGACCCACGATGTTCTTAATGTCCTGATTAAGCATACTAGAAGTTTGAAAAATACAAACACTAAACAAGCTCACCCAAAACACTTTGAGAAGCAATCAAATGTAGCATACGAAAGCTTAAACAAACGACAATGACATCTATTCAGGTAAGAAATTGTTCTTACTTTATAAAAAAATCAAAACAAGCATATCTATAAACAGTTGAGCGATCAAAAGTTTACACCCCGCAAAAGTAAGTAACTTTATTGGTCTTTTTTAAAATTGGTGACCAACTTTATATTGAGGAAAATGTAATACCCGGAATTAGTCCTAGTTACTTGAGGAAAAAGTAACTAGGGTTAATTATTTGAATCAAATTCGAAATAAAAAAATTAATTGGTCAAATTAGTGATTAAATTAAAAAAATTAGAAGATATTAGGACCAGTTTAAAGAGGGAAAATAAAAAAAATTAATTGGTCAAATTAGTGATTAAATTAAATAAATTAGAAGATATTAGGACCAATTTAAAGAGGGAAGAATTAATTTACTAAATTAAGAATCAAATTAAAACACTACAAAAGAAGTGAGGTTTGCATGTAATAGGGAGAAATATGTTACCAATTAAAGCAATTAGACCAAATAAAAAGGGCATGTGGCCGGTTAAGAGAAATATAGTGATGACTCAAGAAATTCTCATGCAATCTCATCTTCCTTAGCCGACGAGAACAAGGAAGAAAAAGAAAATATTATCATCCATGGAAGTTGAGCAATTTTGAGCCAAAATTCATGACAAAAATTAAGTATTTTTTTAAGAGGTCATGTAAGTTTTTTATTTTTCTCTAAATTTTGTGTTAATATAAGTTTTTTAAATATAGACTGCCGAGAAATTTAATGATCGCTGAAAAATTATTAGATAACATGATGCATGTATAAATTCATGAATATATATGTTAGAATTGCACTAAGATAATTGGAGAGTTAAATTACTGCAAATACATGTTAGAATGTTTGAAATTATAAGGATAGATTGCTAAAAATTGAAATATATTGCTGAAAATCTAAACAACTAATTTGAATGAACATACGATAGTTAATTGTTTTAGGTGAACTTAGTATAGTTTCACGGACTTAATTCACTTAAGCTTGAAGCGTTAGCAACTCCGAACAATGCTAACAAGCCTTACTTGCTCGCTACTTGATGGCTTGACGAAAGGAAGACAAAAGAAGGCAAAAAAATTAAGAAGACTACTTTTATATTAAGCTTTAAGAATGCTTTACAAGAATGCTTCAACTTTTGAGTGAGTTGCAAAATGAAGGGGGCGACCCTATTTATAGGCTCCCACCTCCCGAATGGACGACTAAGATTATTTTGACCGTACGGCTAAGATTTTGCCTCCTAAAATATCTACAAGCACCTACACGAATCTAGAGAATTCTACAAGTGTGTATACATATCTACATGTATCTATAATGTTCTAGAGAACTCTAGGGTCTTTTGGAGTAGCCTCGAACCTTCCCGAGCCTTTTAGGTCCTCCCGGGTGGGTCTAGACTTGGGTAGAACATCCTGGAGTTTTCTAGAACCTTGTGGCATGTACTTGGCCGTCCTAGCTCCTTCTAGTGCCTTCCTTGGTGCTAGCTTGCTTTAAAATGGACCAAGGATGACTATAACCTTAGTTGGACTTGTGGGTGTAATCATTAATTTTATTTGGGGTAAACCCGTTTTTATTTTTATTTGTCTTAAATAACTGGCTTGTAGTTATTAAACACAAAATAAAAAAAATATTACTCTATTATTATATATGTGTTTTAAACTTAAAATCGAAAAATATTACTATATTATGTATTTTTCTTCCCGTTTACTTTTTTTTATATATTTTATGTCTCTTTTTGTTTTAATTTCATTTTATCCTTTCAAATTTAGTTATTTTGATTATAAATTAAAAATTCAAAAACATTAATTTACATTATATATATCATATGTTATTTAAACTATTTTTTTTATAAATGCTAATTTATATTTATTTTGACTTTATATATATATATGTATATTACTATACGTTATTATCTTTTAAGAAGTTCAAAAAAAATACATGTTTTTATCTTCTTTTTGTTATACATCATGTCTTATATTTTAAAATTCAAAAAATATTATAAATATATTATACTTAATTTCAGTTTTAATTTCATTTTCACCTTGGTTCTTAAAGTTTAGATATTATTATTATTATTATTATTATTATATAATTTATATTATAAATAAATAAAATCAGAATATAAATGAAAACTCAAAAATAAAATAAAAATAATAAAGCCCAAACTTTTATTAATATATCAGTTCAAATATATACACAACCTAATAATAATAAAACAAAATCCGTCTTAAAAAATTAAAACCCATTTCTTATTATAAGCCCGAAATAATAAATAATAACCCAATAATAATTAAAATATTACAAGCCCATTACATAATTAAGCCCGGTAACACATCTAATAAACCCTAACTTTATATTTTCTTCCATGCGCAACCAAAGGAGGACCATTAGATCTAGCCCCTTTGATCTAACGGCCACGATCAACCCGAGAAAGATTCCAGATCCCATTCGCCACACGCGTTGACCCTTGAGCTCACCACGCGTGTGTGGGAAGCACGCGCCCGACGTTTCTGCTGCCCAGGATGACTTCTCGCTTCCTTCGTCGGAAACCGCGATTACTCCGGTGGTCCCCTCTCACGTCCGGCAGCCACACATACACAAGAAAACAAATCTGATGTTAGATTTGTACGAATTTACAAAGCACCAACAACAATTTCGGAGGCAAAAATCAGAAATATCAGAGGTGCATATTTCATAGGCAAACCAATTAGCAATTTAGGCCTTTTATATTTTCCTCTTTTCTGATATTCATGTAATCGGCTATTTAAGCCGAACTCAAACAATGTAAACCCTGGACGGGTATTGACAGAGATTTGAAAACAAGGTATTTTTAAAATTCCAGAGTATTTTTTGTTTTTCTTTTTATTCGAATATACAAAACGTTTAGGGTTTTACCTTGGGAAGGGGAGATCGATTGCCCGTCTCCAGTCTCATATTCATTGCCTTTATTTCTCCATTTTCAACCCATGTTCTTTTTCGAATCTTGTTTTAAAACTTTGTTTTGATTCGGTTTCGAAAACTTTGAAATAAGAAGGTTGTTTTTAGGTGTTTCAGGTCTGTTTTTTTAAACAAAAAAGGGTTCGATTTTTTTTTTCGAATCAAAAGTTAGGCTTTCGGGGGAGCTTTTGTTATTTTTGAATTCAGATTTCGGTTTTAAAAGAAAAAGAGAATTTTTAAGGCTTTTCTCCATCGCCGGTCGCGACGGCCTTAGACCTGCGTGGTGACCCGTTTTCGGGAGAGGATCCACGCAAAATGGGTGAATGGGTTAATTATAGAGTCAATCCCTCAAGTTTTGGGACGTTTGGCTTCCAGACATGGTTTAATTAGGTTTTCGTCCCTCGCTTTTGTTCCTTGCTTTAATTTTGATCCTATTTCCAGTCTATTTTGGTCTAATTTTGACTTATGATTATGTTTTCTTTTAATTTGCATATCTTTTTTATTATTTCCTTTCATGTTGATTAGTATTTTAATTTAAATATTTATTAAACTTTACCTTATTTTAGTGTCATTAACGTCAGTTATTTCCTTTTATTTTTTTTCTATTATTATTCCATTCAATGCCGTGTTCTTTACTTTGTTTCCTTTTATTTATTTTGTCTATTTTTTAGAACTAATATTTAATGCATTTTTATCTAATTATAATCAAATATGGTGATTTATCGCTTTGTTTTCTTTTTCCTTTTTTAATTCTCCATAATTGCCGTTTCACTTTTCTATGATTTAATTGTTGCTGCATTTGTTTTTATTCTAATGTTAATGTTTGATGGTACTTAGTATTACATATGGTATGTGTATAGTATATTATTCACTATATATAATGAAAGTATATAATATAGGTACGTATTAATACTTTATATTGCAATATCATAAAATAATGTTCATTCGTTTTTATATATTATTATAATTTCGTAAATTATGATATTATACTACATTATGAATCTGAACTTTTAATTACTTTATTCATTCGATTGGTTTTACGGTGACCCGTAACAGGATATGATCCGTATTATTTATAGTCCGTTTAGTATAAATAACTAACATCTAACTTTTAATTTATCGCATTTTATTTCTTGTATTTAATTTTCCGCATTTTAATTTCTTAGAATTTAATTTTCTCATATCTAACATCTAACATTTAATTTATTGCATCTTTATTTTTCTAGTATTTAATTCTCTTGTAATTTATTTCCCGTATTTAAATTATGCAATTTAATTTATTGCTTTATTCTTTCCTTGTAAATTATATTATTGTATTCATTTATTCATATCTGTATATATATTTATTCAACATTAGACACACTAATTTAATTAATAAAAAATTTGGTATCTTAATATTTGGTAGTAACGGGCCCGACACCAAACGTAGCGGTAGCGGTGTATGCGTTTACCTTTGAGTAAAGAGGCGTTAAAATAAACCCAAATTTATAATTAAATACTAACTTAATTGTCACTTTAATTTATAAATTTTAATATTAAATAAGCGGTAGATATTTTAAGGTACCAATTTTGGGCTGTTTGAAAATGCTAACCCCGTTTTTAACCGTAACCGACTCTCGAACACTTGTCTTTTTAAATCTCTAGTGGTGTCCGGTCTACCAAAGTGACCGGTGACGACTCCCTTTGTTTTTAAATAGTTTTTCAATTAATTTTTAAATTGTTTTCCAACATTTCTAATTTGTTTTTAACCATGTTAAATCTATTTTTTACATATTTCCGATTATTTTCATAATTACACCTAAATCTCGATTTTCCCAATTTTTCAATTTTCCTTTTTAACTAAAATCCCTAATTTCAAAATACCATTTATTAATTTTAAATCCCTAATCTTTTAAAATCCTAATTTTTAAATTTCTCCTTGTCAAGTCAAAATTTCCTTTTTCAATCAACATTTCAATTTAATCCCTAATTTTCTAATTTTAACCAAGTTTTTTCACTAGTGACATTTTATTTCCAAACTCGATTTCAAAAAAGGATTGCTACAGTAGGAAAAGAAGTGGGTGGTGACATTCTCCCCCACCTAAGCTCGCGATGCCCTCGTCGCGCCTTGATCGAACTGAGCAAGCTGGTCCTTGAATTGCCATAGTGCTTCTTCTATTTTCCAACTTGCTTTGGTGATGGGCAATCCCTTCCATTTGATGAAATACTCTTTGTAGCTTGGAATGCCCTTTCTGCGAATGACCCGATCAGCTAACACTTCCTCAACTTCCTTGTCAAAGGAAGTGGCAACGACTGTGGGTTCTCTATAGGAGACACTCCTCGAGGGATCTTTCATGTCTTCATGATAAGGCTTCAACAGACTAACATGGAAGATAGGATGGATCTTGAGCCTTGGAGGCAATTGGAGCTTATAAGATACCTTGCCCACTCGTTTGAGCACTTGAAATAGTCCCTCGTACTTGCGAACTAGTCCTTTATGAACTTTGCGAAAGACCTTAAATTGTTGGGCAAGAGTTTTAGCATGACAAGATCTCCTTCCTTGAACTCCAAGTGCCTTCGTTTGGAGTCGGCCCACTTCTTCATTCTCTTGGCAGCCTTATGAATTGCAGCTCGTGCTAACTCATTTTGCTCATGCCAGGAATTGGCAAACTTGAAGGCTGCTGGGCTCTTCCCTTCATAGCGTGTGACAAGGGAGAGAGGAATGGATGGTTGTTTCCCTAAGACGATCTTGAAGGGACTTTTGTTTGTAGCCTCGCTCTGTTGCATGTTGTAAGAAAATTATGCGACGTCCAAGAGCTTGGCCCAATCTCGTTGATTTGCACTCACGTAGTGTCTCAAGTATAGCTCCAAGAGTGCATTGACCCTTTCGATTTGCCCGTCACTTTGGGGATGAAAGCTCGTAGAAAAGTTCAAGTCGGACCTAAGCATTTTGAACAATTCTGTCCAGAACCTTCCTATGAAGCGAGGGTCTCGGTCGCTTATGATATTGGTCAGAATGACCCAAAGCTTGACCACATTGCGGAGGAAAAGCCTAGTTGCTTCCTCGACTGTGCAATCGGCGGGTGCGGCAATGAATGTGGCATATTTGCTAAACCGATCCAAAATGATGATGATTCTTCCAAATCCCTCGGACTTAGGCAAGCAAGTAATGAAATCCATGGAGACACTTTCCCAAAGCCTCTCAGGAATGGGTAAACGGTCTAAAAGTCCCCCGGGTTTGTGTTGGACTATCTTGTCTTGTTGGCACGCAAGACAAGTTCTGACATATTCCTCGATGGCATCATGCATATGGGGCAATAGTAAGATGTCTTTATAAGTGCAAGGGTGCATCGCATACCTAGGTGGCCTGCCCATAAGGAATCATGGCACTCCTTGATTATATCCTTTCGCAAGTTGCCCCACCTCAGCACATAGAGACGGTTGCCCTTGGTGTAGAGTAGGCCATCACTTAACCAAAACCGTCTGGTCTTGCCCTCATTCACCAAGGTAATAATAGTTTGGGCAAGTGGTTCTTGTTGCAATCCTTCCTTGATCTTTCCAAGGAGAGAGCTAGTGACTTGACTAATGTTTGAAAGCTCTGCTTTGCGACTTAATGCATCCGCGACCACATTGGCTTTGCCCGGCTTATATTGCATGAAATAGTTGAACTCGTCTAAGAAGTCCTGCCACCGAGCTTGCTTGGGACTAAGCTTCTTCTAGTTTTGGAAGTAGCTTGTGACAATGTTGTCAGTTAAGATCAGGATCTTAGACCCAAGAATATAGTGTCACCACACCCTAAGACAATGAATAATTACGGTCATCTCTTTTTCTTGAACGGTGTAAAACCTTTCTGTATCGTTGAGCTTCCGACTCTCGTAGGCAATCGGATGCCCATCTTTCATAAGAACACTTCCGATGGAAAAGTTCGAAGCATCGATGTGCACCTCATAAAGTCTTGTATGGTTGGGTAGGCTAAGCACCGGCTCCTCGCTAATAGCCTTCTTTAAATATTCAAAGGCTTCTTGAAACTTTGGTGTCCATACCCAAGACTTGTTCTTCTTAAGGAGTTCGTTGAGTGGTGTAGCCCTTGTGGAGTAGCCTTTGATGAAACGACGATAGTAGTTCACCAACCTAAGAAATGACCTTAACTCGTATACCTTGGTGGGTGGCTCCCAACCTTGGATGGCATACACCTTTCCATCTTCCATAAATAGCTTTCCATCCTTAATTATGTGCCTCAAGAAATTCACCTCCGGCTTGGCAAAGGAGCAGTTCTCCTTCTTAATGTATAGCTGGTTCTCTCGTAGAACCTTCAACGAGGTAGACGACTACAAATCGATTAAGGTATGGATAGAAAAGCTTATTCATCAAGGTGCAAAATGTAGCTGAGGCATTTGTTAGTCCGAAGGGCATGACTAGGAATTCATAAGAACCATACCTCGTGACGTATGTAGTCATTGGCTCATCACCTTCCAATATGCACACTTGGTAGTATCCCGAAAGAAGATCGAGCTTAGTGAAATATCGTGCATGAACGAGCTGGTCGAATAGATCCGAGATCAAAGGAATGGGATACTTGTTCTTGATAATGACCTTGTTGAGTGCTTAGTAATCAATGCACATCCTTAGTGAGCCGTCCTTCTTCTTTTGGAGAAGGACGGGTGCCCCGAAAGGTGCTTTCGATCGTCGGATGAAACCTAAATCGACAAGTTCCTTGAGTTTCTTCCTTAGCTTCTCCAACTCAAGGGTTTCCATGCGATAAGCACTCATGGCTGGTGGATTGGTGCCTGGCTCCAACTCGATCTTGTGGTCCACCTCCCTTCTTGGTGGTAGTTGCTTGGGTAGCTCTGGTGGTGCAACATCTTTAAATTCTTCAAGCACTTTGGCTGCCTCCTTTGGTATGTCACAATCGGGTTTGACCTCCTCGTCTTCATACTCACTAAGGATTTCTAGATAGCTCTCCTCGTTCCTTTTGGTCCCCGTTTTGAATTGAAGTGCTGAGAGCACCTTGTTATCTTGCTTGGTGTCCCTATTCATTGGCACCACACAAGCTTGGTTGCCATATATAATGCACATTGTGTTGGCAAATGGGATAAGAAATGCCTTGACCCGATCGAGGAACTCAAATCCTAGAACAATCTTGAATTCTTCCATGGACACGAATAAAAAGTCTATATTAACCAACCATGAACCCACACTGGTCTTGACTCCTCGAGGAATTCCATGGATGGGTTGAGCGACAGAATTAACAACTTTGATAGAGCCTCCTCCACCTGATGCTTTGAGTCCTAACCTCTTTGCCTCTTCAAGGGAGACAAAGTTGTGGGACGCACCTGTATCTAGCATTGCCTTTGATGCTTTTCCATTGATAGTAACGTCCACATAAAGCAAACCTTTGGCTTTAGTCTTTGGGGCGGACTGAAGAACGTTGAGAAGTTGTAAGGATCCCATCTGGACACCTTCTTCCTCTTTGTTGGTGTCACAACCCTCTCGATGTTTTGCAAGGAGCGAGTTAAGGGATTGCCTTTTTGGGCATTCCCGGACCTAATGGTCCCCATTGCAGATGAAGCATTTGTTTGAGGGTGCCCTCTTTGGTCCACGATTTTCTTTGAATTTGCCCTTGTCTTTGCTCTTCCATGAGGATGAGTCCTTGTGCTTCGGTGGGTGATCATCATGATGGCTTTCCTTACGTTGACCCTTCTCTCCCCCACCTTTGGCTTGACTACTCTTCTTATCCTTCGGCTTATTGGACTCTTTGTGGCTAGATTAATCAATCAAGCTTTCGGCTACGGCTATGGCATCAGCAAGGGTTTGTACTACCCGACGCCTTAGCTCGGCCTTGGCCCATTGTTGGAGCCCATCCATGAAGTTAAAAAGTTTTTTATTTTCGGAGAAATCAGAGATTTCGAGCACCAAATTGGTGAACTCTTTGACATAGTCTCGAATACTCCCTGATTGTTTTAATTGTCGCAAACGTGACTTTTCTTCATCCTCGGCATTCTCCGGATAGAATTGCCTCTTAAGCTCCTTTTTGAAATCATCAAGATTAGAGATGGTGCACATACCTCTTTCAATATCTAGACGCCTTCTCCTCCACCAAAACATGGCGGTGTCGGTGAGGTACAAGGTGGCGGTTTGAATCTTGTAAGCCTCATCCACTATGCCAACGACTCCAAGGTATTGCTCCAAGCCATATAGGAAGTTATCTACTTCCTTTGCGTGTCCTTGAGAAGGTCTTTGGTTTGGGAACCTCGACCTTCCTAGCTTCATAAGATATGCTTGGCCCGGAGACCATTGCACGTTTGGACAAGGCAACATCGCCTTGTAGGGCCTCGACTTTGGCACGAATATTATCTAGCTCTTGGTCAAGAGAACCACTTACCTTCGAGAGCTCTCTCATGAAAAGGTCTTGGACCTTGCCTATTTCCCCGAGCATGGACCCCTCTAGCTTAAGCATCATGGCCTTCATGGCCGTATGGATCTCGAAGTCCTCCGCCTCGAGGCCTTCTACCCTTTGCTGAAGGTCGTCCACTTGGGCTCCAACGCCCCTAACGCTTTACTCCACATGATTTAAACGTGACTCCAAGCTAAAGATAACGTCCCTCGACTTTTCTCATGGCCTTGACACCATGGGATCAACTTCCTACTCACGCCCTCGTTGCTTTTGCGTGATCTCGGCCTCCGTTGAGATAGAAACTTGGTTTTTCCCTGTCTTGGCCATGTCCCGAGTGTGATCGAACACGCTTTGATACCAATTGTCACAGACTTATTTCACTCAAACTTGATCTGTGCGGCGTTAGCAACTCCAAATAATGCTAACAAGCCTTACTTGCTCGCTACTTGATGGCTTGGCGAAAGGAAGACAAGAGAAGGCAAAAGAATTAAGAAGAACACTTTTATATTAAGCTTTAAGATTGCTTGAACTCTTGAGTGAGTTGCAAAATGCAGGGGGTGACCCCATTTATATGCTCCCACCTCCCGAATGGAAAGTTAGGATTACTTTCATCGGACAATTAATATTTTGCCTCCTAAAATATCTACAAACACCTACATGAATCTAGAGAATTCTACAAGTGTGTACACATATCTACATGTATCCATAATGTTTTAGAGAACTCCAGGGTCTTCCGGAGTAGCCTCGAAGCCTTCTAGGTCCTCTCGGGTGGGTCTAGACTTGGGTAGAACGTCTTGGACCTTTCTAGAACCTTGTGGCATGTACTTGGCCATCCTAGCTCCTTCTAGTGCCTTCCTTGGTGCTAGCTTGCTAAAAAATGGCACAAGGATGGCTATAACCTTGGTTGGACTATTGGGAAAAGAAGTGGGTGGTGACAATAGGCTAAATAGATTAATTGATGTAATTGGTGAAATTAAAATCAATATGGACAAAATTAGAGAAATTTTCGTAAGAGAAAGTTGCTGAAAATTGAGTTTACGGTGAATAGAGATCTTGCTTAAATGAGATATATGTTAAAATTGGTATAAATGAGCCTAAGAACACAATTGGTGTAATATATCCAAAATTCTTTGTTCTGGATAGTAACTTTAAAAATTCACCATAATTTATATACATGAAATTTAAAGCTAAAATTTTTATGAATTATTCTATTTTATGTCTATTGTCAATAGGAGAAAACAAAATGAAAATTGAAGTTGAGTTAAAATCTGGAGATAAAATTTTTAGGTAGTGCAAATTGTTCAAAATTGTAAGTTTCCTGAAATTAGCTAAAAAAATATATTAATTAGATAATAAATAAATTACAAGGCCTTTATATTATGAAAGATAATTTATTAGCTTTTCAAATATATAAAATTTCGATAAGTAGATTAAAAGACATTACTAATTAGTGAGCATATATATACTACCTTCCGGCATATATATACTACCTTCCAGGACAATTTTGATATGAGCATGTGGTGCATATAAAATCATGAATTTTTGGTTAAACGAATTCTAATAAAATTTGTATGCTTGTATGACATGTTTTAAGATCAAGGATAGAAAATTCTTGGGTAATAATGTAACAACCCAAAACCGGATGCCATATTTAGGTCACAGACCAAACCCGTTCCCATAAAATTTTTCGCATTTTCACGTCAAATTCAAAACATAATATTAAATACGAAATATAAATAAAAATTATATTAAATATCAATGATAGTTTAACAAATCCAAAATATTAATAAAGCTCCAAATACAAATTTAACCAAAACATTTGACCTTGATAGTTTTAAATAAAATAGAGTTACAATTACAACAAATGGTCCTACGAATATATAGCCCACTAATCTAGCAGTTGTAATCTACCTACCGGTCAATCCTGAAGTCCTATGATGATGGTGATCCATCACATACATCCGTCCGTTCGTCTACTTACCTACGCATGAAAACATATTCCAAAACTCTAAGCTACTAAAGCTCATTGGGTACACAACATATCGATTGTGCTTTAAGTGAATCATAACTATGCACATTCTAGATGAGAATATGATGACATGGTATGAAACATGGGCACTACCGTAATCTTCTAAACACATGATATGTCAAACACAACCAAAGCATAAAAATAACCAAATCAAAAGTGAGGCATAATGCCAACGCGACACTGAAGACTCACCCAGCCCGGAATCTCGCATCTGGTTGCTCAGAATCTCTCATAGAGCTAGTGTAATCGGAATCTCACATCGAGTGGAGATCAGAATCTCACATCGAGTGGGGCTCAAAATCTCACATCGGGCAAATGCATCATCCGAAATCTCACATCAGATGACCTTTAATACATCACCCAGAATCTCACATTAGATGACCTTTATTGTGTTGCAACACTCACTCATTGGATATCCGGATCCCACCAAAAAAAGACTCAAACCACACAAGACGATCCACCGAGGATCTCTATACCACTCTATACCAGAACCAAATCAAAGACCAAGCATACAAGGTATATACAATCATATCAATATCAAGACACCTATTCCATGTTTTAATATTTATTTTATAACTTAATTAACCCTTACAAACCCATAACACAATTTATTGAACCCTAAAACCCAAACCTTAAAACTTGGGCAGATTGTTCCATCGGTACTGGTACGGACCCTTATCGTACCGATATCCCTTTCGAGAGTATCGATCCTCCCTTACGTATTGATACCAAATTTGGATTCGATGTAATTCCCAACATGGCGTACCCATACACATATATTGCGTACCGATACTCAATATTGGTACTCATATATTGAGTATCGGTCCCCAAGCCCGAATCAATACTTCTAGGCGTATTGATATCCAAAATGGTCACTAGAATTTGAATTATCGACCCCGTATCGGTACGCCCCTTGGCCATAACGATACCCATGAGAGGATTTTCCCATATTAATGAAGGGGCGTAATGTAATGCCCTAAAATTGGGCCTAGAAGTTAGTGGATCGGTTTAATCGGTTAAGCCTAGTTCGAGATTAAATTCTTAAAAATTGATTTTTGGTTGAAATAAATTATGGAAAATTTTCCTAAATCATTATTTAATAAATATTTTAATCTGGTCAACACAATTAAGAAAATTGACCCTTGAATCCCTAAGATTTTGAAATTAGTGACTATTTTGTAAAAATTAAAAATTTGAGGATAATTTTAAAAACTAAGCCTAAACTTTGAATATTTAAGGTTCTTTTGATCCAATTTTAATTATAGTTGATCTAATATTCCAATGAAATATTTAATTAACTCAAAACCCAAGTTTTAAATCATAAAACCCAAATTAATTATTTAATAATCCTAAAAACCTTATTTTTCATCAAAACCTAAACCCTTTTTCATTATTTTCGTTTTCCCTTTTCCTAAGGTAGAGAAACATAAGATTTTGAAGGTAAAACCCTAAAATTTTCAATTAAAATCGTTTCTTTAATTATCCTTAAAGTTTCTTCTTCAAAAACTTTTGTTTTTCAATCGTTTTCTTCTTTAAAAACCTTGGAAGTATATTGGATCAATTTTAGAGGTTAGTAATCGTTCAAACCTCTGAATTTTATAGTTCTTTACTGAAATTACCAAGTTCTTTACTTGGTAGAAATCGTTTTAATCCTTTGTTTTTGAAAAACGATTTTTGGGTCAAAAACCTTAATTTTCATTTAAGAGTTTTTAATCATTGTTTTTGGATCCTAAATGGATTATTTTTAATGTTTTAGGATGTTTATAAAGTGTTTTTAAAATCCATAATCCCGTACTAAAGGTTTAAGAGAAGTTTGATTAGTTTTGGAAAGTTTTCGGTTAAGGTTTTGATAGGTTTAAGGGTCTGTCTGACTTGGGTTTTATTGTGTGCGATTAGGAGCACTCAATCCATAGTTTTTGATGCATCAAACAGGGCAAGAAGTTTTATATCACGTTTAAAGGGTTTCAGATCATTTCGGTGACTTGTTAGACAAGTTTCAGTTATCGGTGAGTGGTTTATGAGAGTGGGCTGCTTCGGCAATGTTTTAAATCTATTTTACAGATGTTTCGGAGTGTAGAGAAAGTGTGAAAAACCTCCTTATACTCGTACGTAAGTTTTTAAGTTTTACTCTCTTGAAAATCCCATATTACGCCTTGCTTTACTATGTGATTTTGTCATGTTCATATTTTAATTGTGCATATGTGATTATGCATGTGATTAGATGCTCAAGATATTGCTTTTATAATATTTTGATGCTCCCATGATTTTGTTTTCAAATTTTGATGAAAAGAGGTTTTATCGATTTATGCATTTGATGCATGATGCATGTAATGATGGGAGGCAAGAGTAATTCACTATTTTTAATATTTAAACTTGAGTATTGTGTTTTGTTTTTAGTGTTGGTATTAAATATTTCGTGGATTGTGTTAGTCAATCATGGGCATGCTTGGCGGTATAGGTCACATACGAGTTTTCCGTTTATTCTAACGTTTAGTGATAATCTAAACGGCTCACTAATACCAATGCAGTGTTTATAAGAAAGTATAATTCTTAATTGAAAAAGTGATTTCAATGAAGCTTTGCCTTCGTAGCATGTAAGTCTTGTATTATGCTTATTGATTGAGCCTGTGTTTTCAAAAGTTATTTGAAAACGATTTTGTGGCCATGTGTTTGTTTCATGAGTTGAGCATGACATTTTTTATAAAACTTTGGCTTTTATGGGTTGTATTGCAAGCTGTTTTTACTTATGTTTTTATATGTCACTCACTAAGCTTTTGCTTAATCACTCTCCTTTACTTGCAATGCAGAGAAATAAGTGATTAGGTGACATCACGAAGCAAGGGAGTCAAGCATTTTACCTTATACTTTCTTAGGCTCAAGAATGTTTTAAGTTAAATTGAGAACCTTAAGTAGATGAGAGCAATGAAGCAATGAACCTATATGTTTCTGGATATTCTGGTTTTGAAATTCCTCTATGACACTTATTATGCTTATAAAGTATTTATGAGATGCAATCCATGATGAATTTGAAGTTATGTTATGCTATACTTTGATGAATATTGTTTACAATTTGTGTTAAGAGCATGGAACTAGGATGATTGACATCTAGAAATCTTCTTGAATTATGTGATTTATGCCCTATAGGTAAATGAATGCATCTAGTACACATTTGGCCACGTTTAAGGCATGAAATCTAGGTAAATTGTTGTTTCTGGGTAGGTGGTTTCGATAACTGTTCGTAAGGTATCGATATCTAGATAAAAGCTCGATGATTTTTTGTAAAAAAAATATGATAATAAAAATAAAAAATGAATCATTCTTTAAAAATGCACTTCCTAGAGAAGTTGATCCAAGTTTCATAAAACGAACTATGATATTATCAATGAAAAATAATCCACATGTTCAAAAAAACGTTTGAAACAATGATATTTTCATGATGACAAGTAAGTGTGACAAAGGATGATATGTCAAACCTACTAGGATATATTATCCTATGTTAATGACGTACAATGAAATGATAAATATACCGAAGACCTATCAATTCAAGATTGATATGGAAAATATAAGATTGGTAGATTTGATTCTGGGTATCCAAATCAAACAATCACTTGAAAGTCTCATATTAACATAGTCACACTACATGAACAAAGAAGTTTGGCCATAATGTTTTTGGTATAGTCAAAACTCTAAATAAATTCGAGCCAATACATGGAACAAGAAATACTTCTTAGAAAAGTAGAAGATTTGAAGTTTGTAATCAAAATGGATGAAGATAATTTGGATCGAGAATTCTTTTGTGGAACACATTCTTCATTGAAGATAACATAGAAAGCTAATAATCCTGGGAGAAGATTTTGGGGTTATGGAAAATATGGATGAAAAATTGAAACTCGTAATTTTTTTGTTTATTATGATCCTCCAGTTTATAATCAATCAAGGATTGTGATTGTCGGTCTTCTAAGGAAGATTTTAGCTATGAAACATAAAAGAAAATATGAGAGTTTTTTTAGGGTTTTTATTCTTTGTTTAGGGTTTCTTATGGGTTTAAGTTTAGGAAAATTGATTTCTTAAATTTGGGTTGTATTTTATATTTGTTTTCCAGCTATGTATCTGGATTAGATGTAAGATTTTTATGAAATGAATTTCAAGTTCTATTTCATGTTTGTTTTTCAACATGTATACAACCTATATACTTTTGAGTTTTTACCCAAAACACATATAAAACACTTAAAGTACAAACCATTAGCAAGTCAGATCCCAAAACATATAAAAACACAATATAAAACAGATTTTGAGACATATAAACCATTATAAAAGTACATAAAATATTTTTAAAAATTACAAAACAAATCTTAATACATATACAAAATATTCTGTTTTTGACAATTCCAAAACTACAAATGTATCTTGTCATCATTCCTGAAATATTTTCAATCCTAATGGTTAAGTGTATTCATAACACCAAAAGGTTCAATCCTAAACACTAACACAGTGAAGGTTCAATTATAAATCCTAACACAATCAAGGTGCAGAACTCTCTTAAGTTGTAGAGGTGGACATCTATTTAACATTATGGATTGGTGGAGGAATTTTACTTGCCTTTGGACTGTTATCTTTTTTTTTTTACCATATTGTGTATATGAACTATCTTGAGTGATGGGAGTTGACATACATTTAAAAGTTTTCACTGATGTTTGGCTTGTCCTTGGATTATTACCTTGATGTTTTATACCAGATTGTGTAACTGAACTTTCTTAATTGGTGGGAGTTGACATCCATCTAAAATTTTTCACTGGTGGTTAAAGTCGGTTTGTCCTTGAATTATTTATTTGTGTTAGATTTTGTGTCTCCACTGGTGATTGAGTTCTTTTAATGTATAAAACAAAAATAATGATTTATTTTTAATTAAAAACAAAAATATTGAGTAACATGGATTTTATGTTTTCACATAATACTTACTGGAAGTTTAGCTCTTATATGAGCTCTAATTGCAGCCGAACTGGATCCTCTTATTCCATGTCTAGTATTGACATAAAAAATACCCTTACATGTTCTTGTATTATTATGACCAGTCCCTCCACACTTTGTACAAGACATCTTGACATTTTTTTTGGATATCTTACCACTATGTGTGGTTTCATCTGCCTCTCTTCTTCTTCGATACTTATGTGGTCTTCCTGGTGGTCATCTCAAGAAAGGAGGTAAGATTTGTAAATCTGTTTTTAGATGACACCACTTATTCTCACTCCTCACAAGATTAATCAAATGGGAATATCTAATCAATTGGGTAGACACTGAGTAACATTGATCTACATAATTTAAAGGTCTTTATTTATTGAATATTACAACAGAAATTGCATGAATGTGTGGAATTCATGCATAGAAGAATAACATGCATTACTCAGTGTATGTATTAATCATTTTATGTATACATTTATACTATTAATCCCTAAGAAAATTACCTGTTAGTTGTCATTTTCTAATTGAGCAAGACTTTTTTTTGCATGTTAACAGGATGTTGATCTTAAAACCCACATAAAACTTGGTACATTTTTCCACCAGCACGTAAAGGCCAACATCTATATTATATTAAGTAAATAAAATTAAAAATAAATCAAAAATAAAATAAAATAACCTATGTGAAATTGATACTGTATTGTAACGCCGCAAAATTGGGTCTAGAAGTTTAGTGACTTGTTTAGAAGTCCAATGGATCGATTTTATCAATTTAGCCTAGTTCGGGATTAAATTATTAAAAATTGGTTTTCATTGAAAATAAATTGTGGAAAAATATTCTAAAATTATTAATTGGCTTATATTTGACTTAGGTCTACTCAATTTCAAAAAATTACTCTTGAATCCCTACGATTTTGAAATTAGTAACTATTTTGTAAGAATTGAAAACTTGAGGATAATTTTATAAATTAAGCCAAAACTTTGAATCTTTAATGGTATTTGATCCAATCCTAATCCTATTTGATCTAATCCTTCAAGGAGCCTACATAAACAACTTTTAATCACTTGTTTTAACCTAAGTAATCAAAATTCCCTAATTTTGATTCAAAACCTAAAAATTCACTTTTTAAAAATAATCCTTCTTTAAATTTCGGTTTCTTCTTCTCCAAGGCAGACTCTTCACCATATTTTCTAGGTAAAGATCCATTATTTTTAATAAAAATTTGTTGGTTTAATTTTCCATATTTTTCTTCTTCAATTTCTCTTCGTTTTTCTTCGATTTTACTTGAAAAACTTTATTTTTGCATCAAGCTTTAAACCCTTCTCCAAGATTTTGGTTTCTTCTTTACCAATACATATTCTTCATCATATTTTAAAGGTAAATATCAATTCTTTTCAAATAATATTTTTAGGTTAATTTGCCACAGTTGGATTGAAATGTTGTTTGTTTTAATTTTTAGTTAGTTATGTTTTAAATATAATTAGCCGTTAGAGACTATTAATGATGTTGTGCGTTTTGTTTGCTCATTTCTTTGCTGAATCAAACGCTGTCGTTTGGAAAGAATAGGGTTATGTAAGTTGTTGAAGGTTGTTAGAGAAATCTATCGAATGATTGAAACTATGATTTCTATCTTCTGGAACCCCCTTTCTCTTCCTTCTTCTTGATCTAAATTTAATTCTTGTTTCTTGAGTTTTCACGTGTTACAAAGACATCAGAGCCACGTCGATCTTACAATGGGTAAAAGAGCTCTTTACAAACCCACTCCAACGGTTTTAGAATGGCAACAAGAAGTTTCTAGTTTGCAGTCATCAATCAATCATTTTGAGCGCAATTTGGATGATAAATTCAATGTCTTTCAAGACCAATTTCTCCAGGATTTTAGACATTTATTGGAGAAGGTTTTTGACAAAACAATCAAACTCCCTGATGATTTTTCACGAAGTTGTAACAAATCGGAGAAGTCATTCATGGTCGTTGGTTTCACAAATTCGAGTGAAGTACAAGTACTTGATCAAATGGCTACTGCCTTATCACCAATTTCGGGAGTGAAAAAAATTGAAAAAATAGTGCCAATTGAGAAGGTGAGTAGTGATGTTATTGTTGATATTCCAGTAACCAATTATATAGTTGATGAAAATGGTACTGTTATAGAGAACACAAATAAGGAGATGGAATTTAAAATATTATCAGATATCAGTTGTGAGGTTGGGATACGATCGGCTATGATATAAGATGGGTATGAAGTTTTTACTGTCGGGAAAAACACAATAAGGCTAATGAAGTTAAATATCGAGAATGATCGAATTCAATCTAAAGTCACAAAGATTTATAAAATGTGGGCAAATTTCACAAGGAATACTACGGAGAGAAAAATAAATTGAAAAGTATAGATTAGGAAATTTGAAATTGGACTAGAAAGAAAAGGTTGATATATGGAGGTAATATGAATTTTATTATGGAATTTATGATATGATTTTACTGCTTGTGGATTTGTGTCAATTGCGAAACAGTTTTACAAAAGGTGTATCAATTGAAGAATTATATTTGTCATATTTTGTGTAAAATGGAAGATGGATTGTTAAGCTTTTGGGGTCCTGTCACTTTCATTGAGTGAGACATCCTTTTGACACCAATTGACTTTGTAAATGCCTTGAGACAACGATTTGAGAAAAAATTTAGTGTCCTTCACATATCTGACATGATACTTGTTACTGGGAGCATGATGTATCATGCCACATTACAACACATTCAACAGAAAGGTGATGAAATATCAATGATGTGAGAAATGCTTCTATAATTTTACATCCTCTACTCACTCGATGAACAATATCAGATTACAATGCCTATTTTCCTGCTCTTTTATGGAGCTTTGTATGCAGTGGTCCATGTTGTGTTTGTGAAGGAAACTTTGAAATGGGGAGTTTCATATGAAGAAGATGAACAAGGTGCAGTTAAGAATGGGCGTGAGTGGATCTTAGAACATGATAGTGTAACTGTGATTACATGTTAGAGAAAAATGTGGCTTCCTATGTTTGGAGCATATGAATGATCAGATAATAATCCACTACCTCTAGAAGTATGGCTATGCCATTACTTTTTTCCATTCCATCTAGGAAGAATGTGGTGTCATTGTCGAATGGCTTACCTAATAATGTCATATTTATATGGGAAGAGGTTTTTGGGTCCTATCACATCCATAATTCTTTCTTTGAGAAAAGAGCTCTACATTGTTCCTTATCATGAAACATATTGGAATAAAGGCTGCAACACATGTGCTAAGGAAGATCTATATTACCTGTATACATTGGTTCAGGATATTCTTTGGGCATCTCTGCACTACTTATATGAGCTTCTGATTAAATATTGGCCATGTAAATGTTTGAGGGAGAAAGCTTTACAGACTGTTATACAACATATACACTATAAAGATGAGAATACCCAATATATATGCATTGGACCTGTAAACAAGGTCTTGAATAGGCTTTGTTGTTGGGTAAAATATTCATTTTCAGAGTCATTCAAACTGTATCTATTTAGAATCTTAGATTATTTGTGGATAGCTGACATGAAGATGCATGGTTATAATATAAGTCAATCATGGGACACTGTTTTTGTTGTTCAAGGTTATGTGTTGTCAGATCAAAAATTGTTTTTATGTTTCACATGTGAAATGCGGTGTTTTGTGTGTTCTGCTATTCTTCAACCAACAGAACGAGCAGATGGATATCTCATGTAAGTTGATTGTTACTCTTTAAATGAGCAGATTCTCGATTCTAGAGTAACCCACGACCAATTCACTGCGGTTGAATGGGATGTAGCATCATTTGGGCTAAACTCTTGTACAAGGTAGATGAATAAACTTGTTTTGAGTGCTTGTAATTAAGAAGAGGAAGCACTAGACAACCTAAGGTCTACTTGTGTTAAATCAACTGATGTATCCAATGTTGTGTTATATGGGAGTGATACAATAATCTTAGGGGCTGAAATCTTGCGTGCACTGTATCCTGTTGACTGTCTCGACAGTTGAAAAAAATTGTGCAAAGATAGAAAAAGTTTTCAATCAAGGTTTCTACTTCAAGAAAACTATCAAGTATGTTTGAGAATCAATGACTCATCTGAAATCCATTGCTTCCTCTGTGGTATGTGCAACTATCAAGGTCAAAGCCTCTGTAATTATTTGCTTCACTTCATAGGGAAGAGTTTCAAGTTTGATTGCAAAGTATAGACCATCAATGTCTGTGATATCTATTGTCATTCCTCGACTAAAGACAAATCAACTATGCTGAATTTTTACCGGTGTTATTGAGGCTTAACCTATTAATATTAGTGGACATAAAGTAATTATTGATGAAAAATGATTTACTTCTCAAGGAAACAAAGGTTGACCTTAATTTGGTTATGGTGTTGGATACACAGAATGCAATGGTGATGTAGAAGAAAAGTTTCGTCCAAGTATCGTGGCTCCATTGATACAAAATGTTATCCCAAATGAATCTTATGAGGTTGGATCAGGGCAATTGGTTCTTTTATTTAAAAGTGAATCAGTTCAAGTCATGTTAGTTCGTACATTATTTTCGAGAGCATGTGGATAAGTCTGGTTTAATCATCGAAAAAAGAATGCCTTAGCTTAATCCTTGAGGAGAAGGATTTCTTAAAGAGGGAAACTTTGTCACAATTAGTTTGATTTTTTTGTTTTAATTTTTAGTTAGTTATGTTTTAAATATAATTACCCTTTAGAGACTGTTAATTATGTTGTGCGTTTTGTTTGCTTATTTCTTTGCTGAACCAAACGTTGTCGTTTGGAAAGAATATGGTTATGTAAGCTGCTGAAGGTTGTTAGAGAAATCTATTGAATGAACGAAACTGTGATTTCTATCTTATAGAACCCCCTTTCTCTTATTTCTTCTTGATCTAAATTTAATTCTTTTTTCTTGAGTTTTCTTGTTTTACATAATTATCTATATTTTTCTTTTTCAAAATCTCTTCGTTTTTACTTGTTTTTAAACCTTGGAAGGAGATTAGATCAATTTTTGAGTTTAGAATCATTCAAACCGCTGAAACCTAAAGTTCTTTAATGAAATTACTAAGTTCTTGATTGATTGCAACTATCTTTAAAGTCTTGAATCAATAAAATTGATTTTGTTGATAAAAATTTTATTATTTTCTTGAACTTGGAGGTGAGTGGATTATGAGGGATTACAATTCGTCAATGTTTTCAAAGGTCTGAGGGTTTAGGGAAAGCGTGAAAAACCTCCTTATACTCGAAAGTAATGCTTTCTTAAAGGTTCCCATATTATGTCTTGTTTTTACTATGATTAGTCATGCTTGTATTATACTTGTGCATATATGAATATGCATGTGTTTTCAATGCTCATGAGACTATTTTTAAAAAGGTTTTATATTCATATGACGTTCCCATGATTTTGTTTTAAAAACATGAGAAATGTGTTTTTTACCGGTTTATGCAATTAATGTTGCGCAGTATAAGGAACTTTATCGCATTTGGGTTTGCTAAATAACCCATACACTAAGGTGAGTTTTGACATGGTGGAACTATACCTCCATGTAACCTCGTTCAAGGGACCGAGCGAGAGTCTGTTTATCCTAACGATTAGCGGTAGACTAATTGGATCACTAATACTAATATGATTTAAAAAGTAAGTGTTTTTACTTTACAATAAGAATTGCATGTGTTGTGAATTATGCACAAGAGTTTTGATTTAAGCATTTCTATGAGTAGCATATAAGACTTGTATTTTGCTTATTAAGCATGCGTTTTCAAAAAGGGATTTTGAAAAGGTTTTGTGGCTTGCGAGCCATGGTCACTTGCTGATTTTCTAAAGATGGTCTTGTTAGCCATGAATGTTTTACAAGGAGCATGAATTGGTTTTTAAATTGGTTTTTACTTGGTATGACTTGGTTTTTAAACTTGATTTTGATATATTATGGGATGCATTGCAAAGTGTTTTTAAATATGTTTTTATTCACTCACTAAGCTTATGCTTAACCTCTCATTTACCTTAAAATGCAGAGTATTTAGTGTGAAGGCAACAAAGAGAAGTAAGGATCCAAGTAACCGCTAAGTGAAAGCTCAAGTATGTCTTTATAAAATTAGTAGTGGTGAGCGAGTAATGGGTATGGGATATGATATTGAGAATAATGTTTACGCTATTTATACTTTCAATAGCTAGAATGATTATCCAATGTTGATGTTAGCTTTGTGATTTGGATTTGAAATTACCTATTGGTATACCTTCACTTACAATAAAGTTACATTGAATTTTGATTCTTGTTATCCTTCTGTGTAAATTTGAGTGTTATTGATAATCAAGCATGCTCTTAGGAGTTTGAGTATATTGTTGCTAAATAGGTTGCAATGCATATAGTAAGTTGTACATGATATGTGGATGATGTTTACTTAGGTGCATATGCATCTAGAAAATGTTTTGAAACTTGTGCATGAAATTAACTGAGTTGTAGACCTCGTTTTGAGTTGATATTTGAGACGTAATCATGTAATGAACTTAATTAACGGTTGGTAACATTAATTTCATAATTGTTCATTTTTTTGGAAATATACATTTAGGTCCGTGAAGCATGTTTGTTCGATTTTATGAATCATTCCTTATCTGTTTTCGCCGCAATAGAATACAGTTTATGCATGAACACGTGGGATCAAAATAAAGCATATATAAGATGAAAAGATAAAAAGCTTTAGGGTTGTTTATCGGGACGAGCCTCCGGATTAGCCTCGGTATTTCCCGTGTAGCTCGTTCGAGTCGGGTTTTGTCTAGACCGAGTCGAGGGTGTTACATGCAATATCTAACTTTCTATGGATTTTAAGACACAAAGAATAGGTAATTTTTATACCTCTTTTTAGAAATTCTTTGCATCAACTTGGATTTGATTGATTCCATTAAAATAATCACACCTTTGTCTTTAGATTCAATAATTATACAGAAACCAAAACAATAATTATTTAGAAGATTAATATGTTTGATTTATATGTCTACAAACCAAAATATATTTATCTTATTGAAACACTCACAATGATTGTTTAGAAGTATGTCTGATTTAGGTCTAAAAGAAAAGTATAATTTTGTTCACATTGTAAGATCTTTTTGTGACAATTAGTTATGTCCAGAAATTGATAAACCCTACAAGTTTCAAAAATGAATAAAATTGATTAAATAAAATATGAAAATAAACAAACCAAAATAAAAACAGAATCACTACATTATACCTCTAAAGCCCCTATGGCCAATTCAAACTCTTCTACATATATTACCCTAGCTGCTCTCCAAAGTTGGTCTTTCAAAGCTTTTCCTTTATGACCTTCATACAATTTGAAATTATTGTAAGGTGTTTAACACATGTTCTATGTTCTGCATGGAAAAATAATTCCATCACAGATTTCATTAATCCTTGCACAAAAATATAAAATTTATTAAAAAAATCAAATAAACAAAAGCTTAAATAAAATTTAATATTACCTTCTGTTTATCAGTCATAAATATGATATGATGAGAATTGTTCAATTTCAAATCCTTCCTTAATATTGTCAAAAATCAACACCAAGATGACTCAATCTCAGCCTCCATAATTGCAAATGCAATGGGAT
Source organism: Abelmoschus esculentus (assembly GCA_035048815.1). Lineage (NCBI taxonomy): Eukaryota > Viridiplantae > Streptophyta > Magnoliopsida > Malvales > Malvaceae > Abelmoschus > Abelmoschus esculentus. The sequence continues at coordinate 5,050,899 of JAUCBN010000044.1, forward strand.
AAAGAGAATTATTTGCATCCATCCCAACAGCTACTAGAAGATGACCCTCATAATGACCTTTCAAGTGACACCCATCTAGACAAATAATGGGCCTACAATCAACTTTAAATCCATCTTTCATAGCTTGCATACAAACATAAAATTTTTGTAATACACTTTCATCTAATTGTAAGATTGTGGTTGTATCAGAGTTGGATGACCTAAGTTCATGTAGGTAGTCATATAATTTGGTATACTGCTCTTTTATATTGCCATGAAACTTTTTAAGGGCCAAATATTTTATCCTCATACACTTACTCATGTTACTCATGAATTGAAATATACTTAATCATGATTTTTTATAAATATATAAAATGTAAAATCATCTCTTTTTTAACCCTATTATAATGTGATCGCAATTGATTCCACCGATTCCACTTGATTGTTAAATCAAAATTAGAAACTTGTATTTAAAAAAATAAAAAAGGACAAGGTTTCAAACCATACCTCAAGAAATGGTTGTGTTTCTTAATCTCACTCAAAACCCTCAATGATTAGTGTCTAAAAGAATACTATATCAACCGCTAGACTTACAATTACAATACGACACATACCATCCACTACATAATATTTTGAATGCATGTGCATGGCATGCCTTACCAATACCATTCATCACATTCATCGCGATATAAAATCAAGTGAAAGTACCTCAGTGGTTAAGAAAATAATTATTATTTTTAAATATTACGGGTTCGAGTACCAATAATATTAAAATAATGATTGAGGATCAATGTCTAATGATTGATAATATACTCTAGAAACTACTCTCATTATACATTCTTTTGCGCTTATTATTAAGATTTTATATTAATTAATTTAAATTAATTTACGTTATATATTTATTTTAAAGAATATTTTTTTAAAAAATTCTTTCTACATATATAAAATATTAAATTTAAAACTTATTTAAATAATATAAAATTAATATCATTTAAACCATTCCGTTAATAAACCACTTCTATTATTTAAAACACCCTTGATGCAATTCTACTTTCTTTAAGCATTTTTATTAAAAAATTAACATAATAGGAAGAAAAAATAAACAGAAGGACCATCAATAATCAGCAGCCACTCAGATCATATACTAAATTGACCAATTAAATTTCATTTACGTAGTTAAAAAATATATTATTGAAATTTTAAATAAATACATAAATATTTATTTATAATGACGTAATAACTAAGACCAATATTCTTTTGTTTAAATTAATGTTTGATCATGAATATTTATTTACAGGTCAGAATTAAAATTAAGATTTAGGTAAAATATAAATATTTAAAAGTAAGAGAATAATTTTATAAATTATTATTATTATATAAATAATAAAAATAGAAAAAAATAAGGATAAGGGACAATTGTTATTTCCCATTTTATATAAGTTCATCCGTGAAGATAAAAGTATAATTACAGACATTATGAACAATAAAAATATAAAATAAAGATTCAACAACGAATAAAATTGTTGATAGTGATTGATTCAGTGAAAAAATATGAGATTTAAAATTTAAGGATCTATAAGTATTGAATTCTAAGATTTTTTAAGAAATTATATCTTTTATTTTTTAAAATAAAAAATTATACTATAAGTCAAATAATAATTGAATATGGGATATTTTAATAGATTTACTTTAAAATGTTAAAGAAATCTAATGAAATTTAAAATAAAATAAAATAAAATATTAAATATGTATTTCTTTAAAAACTTTAAATATTAAAAATAAATATAATTTAGTCACTTGAGATAAGGAGAGAAATGTTATGTTCAAAAAAGAAGAGAATAGCAATGTTGGAGCGACGACCATCCGCGGAAACAAGGAGCCGCTCTAGCCTAAGACTTTGACTCTAAACTTCGACCTTCGTCACGCCATTTCAATCCCCTGCCAAACTAACCCACACCGCCCATAGTATTAAATTGCGGTTGCGGTCTTCGTTGCGGTCGTGGTGTCGCGGTAACGGACGTTACATAACGCGTAACGGCTGATAAGGTCGTGATTTATTTTTAAAAAATCACATTTTTTTAAAATATTGTTTATATGTATATTTTACAACATATAGAACTTAATGTAGGATAATATGTATTTAGTTGGTAGGAATGAGAACTTAATGAATCATGAAGTGTTTTATTTATAGAGATTTATATTTTGGATCATTTTTCGATGTTTAACTGTGTTGATGCGGCGTTGCGGCGCAATGTATAACATATTACGGGGTTACGTAACGGTTCCGTACCGTAAAAGTCGTGATGTGATTCCTTCACCGCGTTGCGCTTAAAATGCGTCGCAATGACTTTGAAAAACGTTACGATGCGTCCGTTACACTGCGTTGCGGCCGCATTTTAATATTATGCCCCGGCCCTTAACCCTTGAGTTTGATTTCAACCCTTTTTCCTTCCTTAAAAACCCTCCAAAATCTCTTTCCTCTTCCATTACCTTTGCCAGTTACAGTTTCAACATTTTTATTTTTTCATCTGTTTCTTGTAAAGCAACGGTCAACCAGTCAGCCTCAGGAAGCTTTGCCTGCTTTGGGTATATCGGGTTCATCTATTAAGCGAAAGGGAGGAAAGAAGAGTTGTTAATTGTTGTTGTGTTGCTACTTGATAAGCCAAGAGTTGCAACGGTTGCAGAGTCTTACGAAAAGGATGCAGCGAGTCATGTATTTTACGTCTATATCTGCAAGGGATCGACAGCCCCGAAGCGCAAGGTCATGCCACACTCTTTCTCGCCAAGTTCTTTGGTCGTGCCGGGCTAATGTTGTTAATCTCCGCAGTTTCAGAATCTCAACGTCCTGGTATCAGAGTTTTTTTTTTAATGTTTTGTTTTTAGATTTCGTTACCTTTCTTTAGCGATCTTTTTTTTTTTTGAAAATTTAAAAAGGTTTTGGGCGGGTGTTTGAAAATTTAGTATCCGGATATCACAACTGAAAAACAGGATGTCACTTCTAGTAGAATACCATTAAAAGTTAAAAATTAAAAATTAGTTAGTTGGAGTCGTCACCGGTCACTTTGGTAGACCGAACACCATTAAAAATTAACCAAATTAAGATTCAAATGTTTGGGTTCGGAAGTTGATTACGTTTGGGGAAGGATTAATTTAAATGTTACCTAAATGTTCGCATCGTAATTTTTTAAGAAAATATAAAATTCAAATTAATTTAATTTTTAATTTTTTTATTAAATGCATAATTTTAAAACCTAATATCCACGATAATTCAAAGAAGACGACACCCGGAGACCGGGATGTTACTCCCAATAAAATATATCGGGATAATAAGATCGAACAAAACATGTATGATGATAATAATAATTAGGGATGACAATGGATCGGACTTTATAAAGTCCAAGTCCAATCCAAGTAATAATCGAACTTTTAAAAAAATCCATGTTCGAATCCAATTCCATTTACATAATCCAAATCCAATCCAATAAAATATCTAAAATCCAAAAGTTCAAATTCAATTATTTCTTAAAGTAACAACTCAAATAAATATCTTTAAATAATTTTTTTTATCAAACAAATATTTTTAAATTTATAGCACAAACAAATCTCAACAAATATTATAATCCAATATAAAACAAATTAAAGTAACAACTCAAACTTTTTAAATATAAAAATTTTAAATATTTTTTTTTTGGGTTTATATATGGATCGGATTCATATCGGATATGAATTCGGGTTGAATTCGGATCGGATCATGAAAATATCCATATCCGATCCACCTCCTATTAGGACTCGAATATTATTTTTAGATTCAGATTCGGAATTTTTTTAATCGGATGTGGATCGAATTTTTTTCTTCGGATCGAATCGGATTTAGATCGAATTCGGATTATATTGTCATCCCTAATAATAATAATAATAATAATAATAATAATAATAATAATAATAATAGCATCAATAATAATAATAATAATAAAACATAGTAATAAATAAAATTATAAGGATAATAGTAATTATAATATAAAAATAAAAAAGAAATTATAATAATAATTATAATAATAATAATTAAAAATAATATAAAAAAGGACCCAAATCTGAAAAAAAGAAATTAAAGGGTTAATATAGTAAAAAAAGGGGTTAAAATCGAAGAAAACAAAAATTATGGGACCAAAATAAGAAAAATAGTGACCGAAATCAAAGGATATGCGAACTAGAAGTCCAAAATGCGAAGATTCTGAGAAATTAGGAACCACGTGTGTGATTATCCCTCTTTGTCGGGTTGTTGAGCTGGTCGGGTCTGCTGATGGGTCAGGTATGCAGGTCTGTCGCCTCAAAACGAAATCTTTTTGGGCAATATCCACCAACACCAAAACGATGTCGTTTTGGTTGATCTTTAAATACCCAAAACCTTTTAAAATTTCCATTTCCTTTCTTCTCATAAACATGAAAAGAGAGCTTTTATGCTTCTTTGATTCACTGGCAGTCATCCGCCGCCGTGGGTCACCGTCGGTCACCGTGCCATCCGTTGTCGCCGGTGACCGGAAATGAAAAAGGAAGAGACTTTCTAGAGCGTCTCGACGAGAGGAACTTCGATCCGGCCTCGTATTTTCGAAAATATCAACACAAGCGAGTAGATCTAAAAAGATAAGTATCGAATATATTATTTCTTTTACCTTTTTATTTCTTTCCGATTTGCTTCAAGTCTCTCGTCTCTTTTCGATTTCTTTTTTTTTGTTTCGAATGTGGTGTGGTAGATGAATAATTTTTGCTTCCAATCTCTATTTTTTCATTCCCAAAATCGTTCGGGGAAATCTCGATTACACAGATTTTTCTGGGTTATATACCCATTCGAAATTATATAATATTAAAACCTTTAGATCTAATTATTTCCCCTATTTCTGGTGATGAGTACATAAAAGTCCTATTTTTTATATCATTTTCCCACTCGTTTGTTGCCAATTGAGGACAGATTTAAGGGTAATATTGTATAATTTTGCTTATTTTCCATATTTCAACATTCGAATACTTAAAACATGAATTTATCTATTATTTGGCATAAAACAGATGTATTTGAGAGTTTTCTATCTCAAACAAGAAACTACATACAGAGATGGCCAAATGAGAAGATAGATGCTGGAATGCAGATGAAACACCCGCCATGGCAGCACTTTTGATGCCGCAGCAGCAGATTGATGATGACAACTAGTGCTGGACAGATAGAGAAAAAGATACCGATTCTAACGGACATAAAGAGAGAGAAAGACGGAGCCGATTTAAGGTGTCAAGCCCTGGTCAGAGTCAAACGCAGGAAAGAAGAGTTATTTTAAGAAATAAAATAAAGTATCATAGTTTAATTAGGAGATTGTATTTTTTACCTTTTAGAACTCTTTCCTTGCATGGAAGACTTTAACCTAGGGCTTGGCCTATATAAGCACCCATTAGGTCAAGATTTAGGGGTGTGAAGTCGGAGTCGGATTTTACCTAAAAAAATACTCTTAGCCGCCGACCACACCATGTTCTAAACTTCTTCGAAGGTTTAGGTTGTTTATGGAGTAGTTGGAGAAGATGGTTGTGTTATGTTAGATATTTATTAATGCAAAACTTATTTCATAGTTTATTCTCTCTTGGTATTTACTCTTCTCTCATATGAGCTCAAAAGATAGTATGTGAAGAAAAATCTAATTTGCCTAGCATCGAGAGATGTAGGTTAACGAAACGAAAGAATACGGTCTTTGCTCATGGGCATTGACTAATCCAGTTGAGAGATTAACCGCCCAGGATTTCAGCGACTAACAAGACGCATGTGTTTGGTTATTGTCCGCCCTTGATTCACACCGGGAGGTATCATCAAGACGTGGATTTCAACAGTTCTCTTCGCTTACGGATAAGGAAGAAAGACATACAAGGATGCTTTGTCGAACTATAGAATGTTGAATTGTCGACAAGGCATAACCCCACCTAGGCAGCTGCGGCGACCCTTTGTGCGACCCGCCGAGGCGGCAGTTCAACCTATTGCATTAATAAGTGGATACCTAATATAACTAGATTCTCCTCTACAAAGCACTCAACTTAGCCTCGTTTTTATCATCTTTATTTCCCCGTTATTTAATTTAGTTTTAGTAGTTAATTTAGTAATCTCAACTCAACAAGTATTTGTGTTTTTACTTTCTATAGTGTAGCCATAAGAAGTAGTAAAGTCGACATAGTCACTATGGGTTCGACAACCTCAAATATTACAATCTGAAAAAGGTTGAAAACTAAAGGACTTACGAGCCTCCATCAGATTTGGCGCCATTGCTGGGGACTGACGCTCAATTTTACTACCAATTATTTCTGCACCTTTTTCTATTTCTTTTTAATTTTACTTTTATTTTTCCTTAATTAACTAGGGTTGTTTTGTGTATAACCAGGTCTAATTCATCTATAGAATAATATCCGTACGATCTTGAAATCGAAAGAAACGCAAGGCATTTACGACAAGGGATACGCGAAAGGATGAACATAGCACCTGGCCAGCGGAACAACGCTGGCATGAATGCTGCCGCGACAGACAACCAAGGCGCATTCGCAGTTGTTGATCTTGCCAATCCACCTCAACAGGAGCGTGTACGAACAGTTCGTGATTATTTAGAGGAAAATTTGGATGGATTAACTCCTCCTGTTGTGATGCCTAATATATAGGCAGAACATTTTGAATTAAAGCCGGTCATGTTCAACATGATCAACACTCTAGGCCAATTTGGAGGATCGACTAACGAAGACGCTCGGCAGCATCTTAAGTCGTTTTTAGAAATCTACAATTCTCTTAAGCTACCGGGAGTTTCTTCTGACATACTGAAGTTAAAACTGTTTCCCTATTCATTGAGGGATAGGGAAAAATCTTGGTTAAACAACCTCTAACCTGGATCGTCGAACTCATGGACTGAACTTTGCCGAAGTTTTCTTGCCCGATTCAGTTATACCAATATGACTGATAAGCTGAGAAATGACATCACATCCTTTAGGCAAGATGAAGACGAATCTATGTATGAGATGTGGGAAAGATACAATCAATTATACCGAAAATACCCCATGCATGATTTACCCGAGTGGACACAAGTATCAATCTTCTATAATGCAGTTAACACCCCAACGAGAATGATGCTTGATGCTTCCGCCAACGGCACATTAATAGACCGCCCAACACATGAGAGTTTATAAATTCTGGACAGGTTAGCAAAGAATGACTATTAGCACCCAACCACCAGGCGAGGCATAACAAGACGAGGTATGACAGCTTCTGACTCCTCAGATTCGATCCTAGCTTAACTCTCCGCCTTGAAAAATATGGTAAAGGATCTACAAAAGTCGAACCATGTTCGAGAAGTAAAAGCCATCACCGTTTTTTGTGAGAATGTGGTGAAAATCATAACTCAACAGCATGCCCGTAGAATACAGAATCAATCTTCTATATTGGAAACTTTAACAGGAATAATATGTCCAATAATTACAACCTAACATGGAGAAAACAACCAAATCTATCATAGAGCAACCCTAATAACGCACTAAACCCTAATGCCGCCTAATTTCAAAAGCCGCGTCGGTTCTTCTGCCAATGGATGCCAATTGGAATTGCGTGGCGTGCATGCTAGCGGGAATTAATCACACCCGCTCCCTCAATTGTTGTGTCGCCCCCGCCTATACAATCAAGGGAAAATATTATTTCCCTTCACTCTTCTTTTCATCTTATCGTTACTCTCTCAATTTTTCTTCTCCACTTCTCCAAAAATGACAACCCCACAACCAACTTCTGTCGGTACGGTAAACTAAAGACGATTTTCTACACCGACAGTCGAGCAAGAATACGAAAGAAATTTAAAAAACCGACAATTATGGGAGAAGCAAGACTTCAATTACACTACTACCGAAGACCTTGGAATAGAAGCTTTCATACTATCCAATATCACTTTTTAGAGGTGGCAAAAGTTTGTGAAGCAACCAGATCCTACAAACGCCGAATGGGTTAGAGAGCTCTATGCTCACCGTCTAGTGGCAAAAAATCCATAAACCTATCTGCGAGGACGAGCTATACCGGCGGTAGACATCACCATCAACGCCCACTTCGGCCTGCACATAGAAAATGACGAACATGTAGAGTTCGTTGCTGCCTCACAACCGATGACTATGAGATGATGAAGGCAAAACTCTGCCTTTCTGGAACCAAATGGAACATAGGAAAAAATAGAGGATCTGTTAACCGCTGTGACCTGAGGCCCGAAGCAAAACTTTGGAACGTCTTTGTCAAAAGGAGTGTCGCGTTTCAAAAGTGCGCGTTTAGTGCAAGTGGACACATCGAAAGTAATAAGTGATAAGTATTTTATCGAGTTATTGTCTCCTCAGGGATCGATATACTTAATATGCTTTCTTCACCTTCTTGTTTTGTAGAAAAAGTAAAGAACACAAGTGAGTTGATTTGATTTATCGAAACAAAAATAACTAAATAAAAATAAAGAGTTGAAATAGTAGAGAGAGATGGGCTAGGATCCAGTTGCGTCGTATTGTGGAATTGATTGACTTGTCTCTATCCAATGCAATCGTATATCACTGCCTCGGCAGCACCGCAGTTTACTGCCTTGGTAGCGACAACACTGTCTGCCGCGGCAATCCCTTGCTCGTGGGCAGACTTTACCAAAGTTCGGCAAAGTGTCTTTGGATGACTACGCTTATCCCTAAGTCAGAGTGTTGTTGATGACTAGTCCTTGATGATACCTCCCGGCGTGAACCAATTGTACTCACCAACCAATCTCACACTTCTTTTAGCCATTGAAACTCTTAACCTATCCCTAGGCCGAGTTAGTATTTCGCGATTGAAACACCGTACTTAACCCTTTCGTGAATCTAACTCTCCCGAGATTAGATAAATGGATGATTCACAATATCCTCTCCCAAGCTCAATTGTGAAAACAAGAAATAACAAAGGATAAGCAAACCTTGATAACTTTATTGCATTGAATCAAAGACAAAGTACAATCTCCTCTCACAAATACTCGACAACCTTCACCTAATCCCTAAGAAGGTTTAGAACATAATGGAGGAGAAGAAAACAAGAATATAATCGGCTCTCTCCCTAGGTATTTCGTCTTTTGTACATTGGGTGGCTAGGTCCTTATATAGGCTAGACCTAGGGCAAACCTTTCCTAAGTAGAATACAACTTGGAGTAGGGAACAAGTCAAGTACATAATAATAAAATATTTCCAAGTTTGATTCGGCTAAGGAGGCTTTCCCGCGTGGTCTTCCTTTGGGCTTTTCCTTGTGCTAGCCAGCTTCGATCCATGGGCTTCAAGTCCAGACACGTTCCTTGGATTTTTATCTTTCCGTCGCCTATAGTCTTGCTTCCTGTCTCTCTGTTGCTGCCTCGACATCAGGTCCTGCCTCGGCCTTCCCGCTGCCGCGGCACTGGTTTTCCTGCACAGATATGAAAACACAGTAAAACATGCCTTTTTCTATAAATATTATTTATATGAGCATAACTTCTAAATATATCACATTAAGCACATGCATTGGTCCGAGTGGGTGTATATTTGATGATTAATGCCCATAAAAGGAGTAAAAGTGATAGTGTGTTGAGCACTTATCAAGGAGCTTGATGTCAACCTCTCACAATCAGACAGTAGATCGGCCACGCCTGGCACTCATACACTCAATCATACACAATCGCAGAATCGATGTCGGTTGCATCATCAACGAACAAATATTCGAGTATGCTGCTAGAGAAAAAGTTATACTTTACTTTCCGTGTTTAATCACATCTTTGGGATATTTGGAACGTGTACCGATACTGCTGACTGACACATTTACACCGACGAGGAAAGGATGAACGAGGGAAGTTTATATGAAGCAGATGCAAGTTGCGAATGCTATACCAGAAACATACATTCCTCCAACCACTGGGGCAGCAGATGCCGAGGCAACTCAACCTGATAACATTGCCAGAGTAGCAGAAGAAACTGTTCCAACTCCAACAAGAGTTCTGGAAACACTACAACGCATGGAGAGAAGGTAGTTCGCCTTCATGACTTATTTCCGGGAGTTCAACAGCATCGTCATCGCCATTATCCTTGAAGAACTCCCCACCTGTTCGACTATCTTCCCCGAGTTCGTAGTTGACCTCTCCATGCCAAAAACTGCTCCAACCGCACCTGCTAGATCAACAACTGCTACTGCCGCTGCTGCAACAGAGACATTCTCAACCCACTCAGTAGCACCAGCAATGAGGTATGACTCCACACAACGAGCTGCTACACCACAAGTCTCCAGTCTCCTAAACTGGAGCACTTCCTCCGATGACATAGAGTCACCCATAAAGGCAGTGGATGATTATCTCGCCTCAATACTACCGAGCAAGAAGAGAAAAGCAATAACTTTTGTCACAACAACGTCTCCGATCAATCTCGACACCGAGGAGGAGGTAAGCAACAATCCGAAACCTTTTCGAGTCCAACAACCAGGATCTACCAAGAAAAAAATGGTAAGTCCATCAAGGGCAACAACAAAACAGCCACCAAGCACCCGCCGAAAGCTCCTCATCAACCGCGATTCGGAGGATTCTTTTGGATCCTCTACTTAGTAAAAGGGCGGTAGTCATTTCTAAATTCTCTCTTTTGTTTTTATTTTCGGCTTTCTTTTATCTCCTACTTTTTATGCATTGAGGATAATGCATCCCTCGAGTTTGGGGGAGTATTGGTCTCTTTTGTAATATGTATTTGTCATGTATGGAAAGTATTTATATTATCCTATTACTGCCTAAATTTTTGCCTTAACAACTTTTATAATTTGATGCAAAATTTTTTTAAGTATGTTGAATTTTATTGAAACTGCCTCGGAAGCAATACATTATCTAGCCGCCGCAGTAGTATGCACCATTCACCAGACTTGAAATCAGACAAGTCTCCTTGGATTAATACTTAGGATTAGACTATGAGCCTGAAAATAATTAAACACTGCTAATCTTAGTTGATTTTATAAGTTCTTTTCTTTGAAAAGCAATAAGGACTTAGGCTTAGATTTTAACTAGAGGTGCCTATCATTGGCTCTAGTTTAGTCCATAGAGGTTCCCATCACTGGCTCTAGGACTTAGTCTTTTTCCCACTTACTATAGGTGCTCGAAATTGGCTCTAGTAGGAATAGCTAAACACTTGAGATGCCCGAAACCGGTTCAAGCAGTATAAGTATATAGCAATATATATTTATATACCAAATTAGGGAGAAAGAAAGAAAAAGAATTAAAGAAAAATCTTAGTCGGAAGTCTTGAGCTAGAAAAATGATTAGAACTTAGAAAATCAACTTCGACAGAGCTACGCACACACCCACTACAACTCATAGTCCAGTTCCGAGAAATTCCTAGAACCTAGAAGAGGCTGAGTCAAGAAAGGAATTCTACCGCGGCAGACAAGACGGTATATTACTTTAAAATTCCGTACTTAAATTTATTTTTTGCATTGCTTGAGGACAAGCAATAGTTTGAGTTTAGGGGTGTGATGAGTGCATAAAAGTCCTATTTTTATAACATTTTCCCACTCGTTTATTGCCAATTAAGGACAAATTTAAGGGCAATATTGGATAATTTTGCTTATTTTCTATATTTCAACATTCGAATACTTAAAACATGAATTTATCTATTATTTGGCATAAAAAAGATGCATTTGATAGTTTTCTTTCTCAAATAGGAAACTACATACAGAGATGACAAAATAAGAAGATAGATGCTGGAATGCAGATGAAACACCCGCCATGGCAGCACTTTGGATGCCGCGGCAGCAGATTGATGATGACAACTAGTGCTGGACAGATAGAGAAAAAGATGCCGATTCTAACGGACATAAAAAGAGAGAAAGACGGAGCCGATTTAAGGTGTCAAGCCCTGGTCAGAGTCAAACGCAGGAAAGAAGAGTTATTTTAAGAAATAAAATAAAGTATCATAGTTTAATTAGGAGATTGTATTTTTTACCTTTTAGAACTCTTTCCTTGCATGGAAGACTTTAACCTAGGGCTTGGCCTATATAAGCACCCATTAGGTCAAGATTTAGGGGTGTGAAGTCGGAGTCGGATTTTACCTAGAAAAATACTCTTAGCCGCCGACCACACCATGTTCTAAACTTCTTCGAAGGTTTAGGTTGTTTATGGAGTAGTTGGAGAAGATGGTTGTGTTATGTTAGATATTTATTAATGCAAAACTTATTTCATAGTTTATTCTCTCTGGGTATTTACTCTTCTCGCATATGAGCTCAAAAGATAGTATGAGAAGAAAAATCTATTTGCCTAACATCGGGAGATGTAGGTTCACGAAACGAGAGAATCCGGTCTTTGCTCATGGGCATTGACTAATCCGGTTGAAAGATTAACCGCCCAGGATTTCAGCGAATAACAAGAAACATGTTTTTGGTTGTTGTCCACCCTTGATTCATGCTGGGAGGTATCATCAAGATGTGGATTTCAACAGTTCTCTTCGCTTAGGGATAAGGAAGAAAGACATACAAGGATGCTCTATCGAACTATGGATTGTTGAATTGTCGACAAGGCATAACCCCGCCTAGGCAGCTGAGGCGACCCTTTGTGCGACCCGCCGAGGCGGCATTTCAACCCATTGCATTAATAAGTGGATATCTAATACAACTAGATTCTCCTCTACAAAGCACTCAACTTAGCCTTGCTTTTATCATCTTTATTTCTCCGTTATTGAATTTAGTTTTAGTAGTTAATTTAGCAATCTCAACTCAACAAGTATTTGTATTTTTACTTTCTATTGTGCAGCCATAAAAAGTAGTAAAGTCGACACAGTCCCTGTGGGTTCGAAAACCTCAAATATTATAATCTAACAAAGGTGGAAAACTAAAGGACTTTCGAGCCTCCATCATCTAGCATTTTAGGGCGGTGGGGCAGTGCTTGGACGATGGCTGGCATAATGGTCTAATCAGATGAGCGCTTGGCGGCCAAGTGGCAGACCAAACGCCGCGTGCGTGGCGGCCACACGCTGAAAGTTGTTGAGCACAAGATCAGGCAACGGCTAGGGTGTTGGCTGGGAAGATTAATTAGGGTTATCCTAATTTTGTTCTAGGGTTAGGTTATTGGATTGGGTCATGGGTGTTGGGCAATTATTTAGGTGGGTTTATTATTTTGGGTAAGGAAAATGGGTTATTACACTTTCAAATTCTTATCGGTTTACTTTATATAATATGTAACAACTTTATTCCAATCATTGTTGTTCGAAGCATGTGGGCGAACGATGAATCCTGTTAACGGTGCTATCGGGCTTTTTATGGACAGGAAATTTGCATGTTTGCCAAGCAGCGGTTTAAACCGTCTTACAAGGAGGAACTCTAAAGGCGATGCCTGAACTTATGGCTTCCACACCACGATCCGATGAAACATAGGAGGCTACGATTACGTACATGTTGAAGTTGTAAGAAATGACAATGAATATTAATTCAAACAGTTTTCGGTTTTCCTGTTCGAGATTTCAGGTTTCACCTAAGCGTATACGAGTTGAAGAATTCAGTAAATTTCATCCGTCGGATCTAGATCTTTGTTTGACTCTATTGAATATAGTCTACTCTACAGCCTTTCTTAGTTGATCCTGGCTTAGTCGATCTTAGCCGAAAGCTGAGCTTAATAGTTAATTAGTTTGTAACTGTTTTATCCAACCTATATTCATTTCTGTTAATTAGTTTTAGGGTTATCTCTGTGTATAAATAAGGAGAAGATGTAAAACTGAAAAATATATCTTTTTTTTTATCAATATAAGTTCTTGTTCATCTTCTTTATGGTTACTCAACATGGTATCAATCGCAAAAATCCCTGGAGACCATTGATGCGTTGCTGAGCTGAAGGTTAGTTTGTTGTGATATCTCTGATTTGTTTTTCAGTTCGTGTTTGCAACATATTTGTGTTTGTTGCTTCTTGGTGCATAAAGTTTTTTTTTGATGGCTAATCCCACTACTGATCTTGGAGGGCTTCTCAAGAATGGGAAGGTGTTTACAAACCAAACAATAAACATTACACTCGATGAAATGAATGAAATAACATAGTTTCGTCTAATGGATATTGTCATCTTATTTGTGTGAGCCTCTTGATAATAACATTTACATGAAGCTTCTAGAAAGATTTAGACTGCCGAAAGAAATTAATTCAAGTTCTCAAGAACATTATTCGATTATATTGAATATATATTTTTATATATTAAAACATTTTGGGCATAATTGATATAATTGCCCAATTGAATACTTATTAGCGGAAGACTATCGGCTCCTAAGTGGCGGTTGTTCTGCTCTCTGTGGGCTGGCAACAGTCTTCTTGGCCGATTGGGGGTTTAGACTCTGATGGGAGTGGCCTGTTTGGTGACTTCCTCCTCGGATTCGATGTTGATGGGGGAGGTGGTGGTTGATGCTTTCCTTTTTCTTCCCGTGCGTAGTTCTTCCATAAATTCCTCCACTACTCTTAGCGGAGACTCCAAATCACTAGAAATGTTGCTTCAGTCGAATGGATTAGAATCTTCCAGCGTGGCTCATCGGTTAGTGGATTCAAACCTTAAGAACGTTGCCACTGAGTTTGCCGAAAATGGTTTTATGGCTACAGTAGTAGTGGTGGTATCAAGGGAAGTTGGATGAGGGATTGTTACGGAGGCCAACGCTGATTTTACAGGCTCTTTTGCTTCAAGGGGCGCTTGCGGAATGAAGATGTTAATTGTGAAGGGGGAAATGCAGTCGAGCAGTATTGGAATTTTTCTTTGATTCTTGCTATAATGGCATTGTTGAAATCCCGGACATAACTCATGAAGGCCAGTTGCCTTCTTTCCATGCGTTGTAGCATCTGAGAAATGCCTCCTTCAGCTTTTGTAGGTGGTGCTTGCTCTACTGCTTTGGTATGCTCTGCTGTAACGGTCGGGGCGATAAAGGCCCGAGGACAACATCCTAGACCTACATCCTCTTCATGTAGATTTCTCTGGTCCAGCCCTTCCTTACCGACATGTACAGGTCGGTAGGGAGCGTGGGTATTCTCTCCAGTTGATCAAGAAGGCTTGTAATTAAATAGAAAAAGTAAGGCATACCTTGTTCCTTGGTCGTGTAGTTGAAAATCTACTCGCTGATGATGTGGATGACGTTGATTTTTTGGTTGTGGATGATTGAGTGAATGAAAGTCAATCTAGGCCGATTAATTGTCTGGTTGTGGGAGGTCGACAACATATTTCTTTTGATGAATGTGTTCTAGAGCTTGGCCTCTAATCGAAGGTCTCGGTGGCTTACAAAACCACGATGCTTGCCAATGTTCCACTTTGCCCCCGACATGTAAAGTTCTGCCTTCATTAACTCGTAATAATCATCAGACGTGAGGATAGTGACGAACGCAACATGTTTGTCTTCTTTAATGTGGAGGCCAAAATGAGCGTTGATGGTGATGTCTACCACAGGGATCGTCCGGCCTCGCAGATATGTGTAAGGATTGTTTGGTTGTGGTCAGTGGGTGTAGAAATCTCAAACCAAAACTATGTTCGCCGGATCTGGTTGTTTTATGAACTTCTACCACCACTGAAATGTTATTTTAGACAGAATAAAAGCCTTGATACCGAGGTCGTCGACATTTGTGTAGCATAAACCTTTCTCCTCCCATACATCGAGCCCTTTAAAGTTGTGTTGGTAGTCTTTTTTTACTACTGGTGTTGCGGATTGTCGATATTCTGGTGTGGCCATAGTAGAAGAAATTTGTCTTTGATTTGAAATGGTTTCGTTGTGAAGAAAATAGAAGAAGATAAGGTAATAAAACTTAAAAACTTAATTGGAGAAGAAAGAAATGAAAATGGTTCACCGACTGGCCTTTTGTATTTAAAGGCGTGAATGTGCGCGGCATTTGAGGGAGCAGCGTAATTATTGCCCGAATGACGTGTACGCCACTATTTAGCTGTGGAATCAATGTGTTGTTTGAATTCGGGCAACATAATTCCCGCCCAAATTTTTTATGTCACTTGGTTTGGGTGGATTATGGAATTCTCTGTTAGGTCGATTACCAATTCATGATCTTTCTTCATTGGACCTAAAAGAAAAGAAATTATTAAAAAAAAGAAAAATTCTAAAAACTAAATGCAAAAATAAAATCTAATTCCTAAAACATAAATTAAAATATTGAATATTAAAGAAATTAGGTTACTAGAGGAGTGCAATTAATTGCATCTCTTGGAGTAACCATCTTCCTTTTTTTTGTTTGATGAGGTACTGCTAATCCAGTTGATGTATCCTCATCGGAATGTTTCTTTTTTATTTGTTTCTGGATAATATTTTCTACTGGGGTAGATGTATCTATTACAGGGATTGTGCCACCTTGGTAGATGCTGCCTAGGCGGGTGTGTTCTAGGCATTTTATTTCAGCATCAAAGTTAAATTCAGATTTAACCTCAATCTACTAAAACTCATCTTTGGTTGTCCGATTGCTATGAACACATTGATCTTTACTTGTTGTTCGTTGACTCGAATGACTAATTCTCCTTTTTCTCAATCGATCAATATTCTCCCTATTGCTAAGAATGAGCTTCCCAATATGATTGGGTTATTTTATCTGCTTCACACTCTAAAATAAAGAAGTCAACATGAAAAATAAATTTATCAACTCTTACTAGAATATCTTTAATTTTTCTTTCAGGTTGCACGTAAGAGCAATCTACTAGTTGCAGCATTACCGTAGTGTAACCCCTTATTCTTGACTTGAAGTGTACGGTAGCTTAAAATTTATATTTTAAAACTTTATCAATAAATAAAGTGGAAAAATAATTTCAAAACCAAATTTATAACCTAAACGGTAAATAAAATTTTAAAAAAAATAAATACTCTGAATAATATTATTAAAATTGAATTACCGAAACAATGCATGGAATTTAAAAACATCTCAATCCCTAATGATCCCAAAAATAATTGAATTAAAATCTTTGGTGACTAAACATACTGAAATATTGAATTACCAACTCTTAGGGCCTGATATCTGAAAAGTTAAAATAAAAGATTGGGCTATATAGCCCAATGTGTCTCTAAAATGCATTCAAAAGTCACAGTATCACTCAGTTCACAATCACAGGCATAAATATATATTTTCTTAGTAAATAAACAAAATGAGTGATAAATGTAATATCACAAAGAATACAGTCCCATACTCCGAACGCCAATCACAGTGGTTGCAAAGCCAACCGGTCACAGTGGAGGTAGTTCCCCACAACCCCTTACCCCTTATTTCGTCAAACACAGTTGTGATAAAACCACCTTCCTCCGTACAATCCACCCCATGCACATGTAATGCAATAAATACAAATGATCTCAAATGTCTCATCATAGTTAATCGTATAAAATATAAAACACACATTTCAAATAATCTAATCACAGTATCACAGGGTATCTCAAGATTACAGTATCACAATGAACAATTAATCAAAGAACACAAAAATCTAGCACAGAAAGAGAACACACTTGTCGAAGCACAAACACTAATGCTAACACGGAAGTTTCCCACGGTCTGAGCTAGGTCCTGCTCTAGCTGATTCAGATCCTACAAATAAAGTTCTAAAAATTAATCTTATTCTAAAATAGTACTATGCCACCTAAAAAAACTAAAAAGAATACATACGTGTATCACGAGTGATGCTCGCAGGAGTTGATTGAACTCAAGGCGGAGGCGGTGGAGGTAAAACGTTCTCTTCAAAGTCCACTTCATTTGAAAAGATAAATATTCGAATTAAAATCTTAAAACCACTTGCTCCGATGATAAAATTAAATGAAACTACTTAATTTGGTTCGAACTAAAAAACACGATTTCACCAACACTACCCCAAATAAAATAATTTAAAGGGATGATGCATCTAAAAGTTATCACACGAGATAAAAAAAAAAAAACTACCACTCACACCAACACTTTATTTGCTTTGGAGAACAAAACTAATTTCCTTACTGCAACCATAGCTCACGTGGGAAATTCAAAATTTTATTTCACCACTACCCTCGCTCATTGCCCACCGACAACCTTTTATTTATTACAATTAAAAAATATCCTTAATTCCAACCTTGTCCTTTAGCCGACCGAGTCCCACATCCTCCGATTTAGCACATTTCCTAAAACAAACCGTCTCACTCCCCTCCATTGCTGGCAGTGAGAAGCAAAACAAGATTTCCAAACTTCTTTATCCATCGATCAAACCGAACAAAAAGATGATACTCCCCCTTCATCCCAACTCACGATTTAACAGAAGAACAATGGTTAAACAAAAGATGGTTGGCGGTGGTTTAAGATGGAGAGATAAGTTACTCTATCTTTTCCCAGTTATCAAACACAAAACAAGGAGATAATGACGAAGCAAAAAGGAGACGGTGAAGGAAAGATAGGGGTATGCGGCTTCACATAAAAGAAAATGAAAAGTCTGACTCCTACTAAGATTAGGGATTCAAAAAAAATTAATTCCTTACTTTTAAATAAGGCTTTACCGAAAATAACCTTACCAAAATAATCCCTAATTTGATTAATTAGGTTTTTATTCCATTTCCCTAATTTTATCCGGAAATTACTCGATTTAGGATTTTTCTTAAAATTAAGAAAATATGGTTGTTACAACCGTAGATGGTTTTGGCTGCCTGATGCCTAGTTTGTGAAATACTGACTTAGGCATCAAGTTTATACTGACACCTAATTCACATAATGCCTTGCCCACATATTGATCCCCTATAGAAAATATGGTATCCTAAAACTACTAGGGTATTTTCTTTTTGTTGTGGTTCGGTTATGCAGTATTGCCACGCACCCTTCTATCGAGGTGGCAGTTTCAAATTTCTCAATCCTTTTCCTTTTTGATATGATATCCTTAAGGAACTTTGCGTAATTAGGCATTTTTTTGATTGCCTATACTAAAGGTATATTAATGTGTACCTGTTTTAGGATGTCTAAAAACTTCTTAAATTGATACTTCTGCTTTTGTTGCTTTAACCTTTGTGAGAATGGTAGTGGTAACATTAGATCTTCAATTTTTCAGAACATTGAGATCGAATTTTTGGTGTTGCCTCGGCATCGTCTGTTGTAGCATTATCCTTGGAACCTATTTCCGCTGGTTCTTTCTCATCAAATTTCCCTTCGGTTACATCCTTAGAGATTATTGTCTCAGGTTTGTGACCCACTATTTTGGTAGGTATTTTAGGGTCTTTCAGCTTTAATCCAATTCTGGTTGTTATTGCTTTGCATTGCTCATGTGGACCTGTTCTAGCGGCTTCAGTATCGCTTGGTAGACCTCCTAAAGGTCGATTATGAATCTGCTATGCAATCTGACCTACTGTGATTTCTAGTGTTTTTAGAGCAACTTCGTTTTTCTACATACACATATCAGTTTTTTCCATGAATATGTCAACTCATTGAATGAATTTATCTGTATTGAATATATAAACACCAGTTTGAGCCATGAACATGTTTAGCATATTTTCCAGGGTTCATATTTCATTCGGTTTCTTCTATGGCCCTGCCTACTGCGGCAACTGTTGTTAAGCTGGTCTGGTATTCTGCTGGAATCCTGAGGGTTGCACATTTTGTTATGGGTTAAATGCATTATTGGGGTTGCTCTATGAAAAATTTGGGTGCTTTCCCCATGCTGGATTGTAATTGTTGGACATATTTTTACGGTTAAAATTCCCAACATAGAAGTTGGACTCTGGATTTTTAGAGCATTCACTCGAGTCATGGTTTTTGCCGCATAGTTCACAAAAAGGGGCGATTGCCTTGACTTCTCTAACATTGTTGGGTTTTTGCAGATTCTTGACCATATTTTTTGGAGATGATAATTAGGAAAAAAAATTGAATCTGAAGAGTCCAGATTTTCCACTCCTCGCCCTGTAGTTCCTCTTCTTGTTATAGGATATTGGTAAGTCATTCTTGGAGAGTCTATCCAAGATTTCCAAACTCTCATGAGGCGGACGGTCTAGTAGATTACCGTTTACCGAGGCATCAAGCATCATCCTTGCTGGACTATTTACTGTGTTATAGAAGATTGATACTTGATTCCATTCGGGCAATCCATGCATTGGGCATTTACGGTAAAGTTCTATGTACCGCTCTCATGCCTCATACATAGATTCTTCATCTTCTTGCCTGAATGATGTAGTGTCGTTCCTCAATTTATCTTTCATATTTGTATAACTAAAACGGGTAAGGAATCTTCGACATAACTTCGTCCATGAACCCAGTGATCCTGGTTGTAGGTTATTCAACCATGATTTTGCCCTATCCCTCAGTGAATAGGGAAACAACTTGAGCTTAAGGACATCAGCAGATACTCCTGGCAGCTTGAAAGAATTGCATATTTCTAGGAATTATTTAAGATGCTACCAAGCATCTTCATTTGCTGACCCTCCGAATTGCATTAATGTATTGAACATGTTAAACATGACCGGTTTAAGATCAAAATGTTTTACATCTATATTTGGCATGAAAACGATAGGAGTCAACCCATCCAGATTTTCTTCCAAGTAATTGTTAACTGTCCATACGCGTTCAGGTGTTGTTAGAAGATTTTTTGGATCGACTACTGCATATGCGGCCACGTTAACTATCGTGGCGGCATTCATGCCATCATTTTTCCCTTGCTGGCCAGGTGGTGGATTAATCCTTGCTCTTAACCTTTGTCGAAGAATTCGTGCGGCACGCTCGATTTTAGGGTCAAATGGATAATCATTAACTGATGGATTTGATTTGGTCATACAACGAGACAAATCAGATTATAAAAAAAGGAAATAAATAAACAAAAATAAAAGTAAATAGGGTGCAAGAGTAATATGTTGGAAAGTTGGAATGTCAATCCTCGGCAACGACGCCAAACTTGGTGAGACTTTTAGAGTCTAGTATAATTATGATAAAAGCATTCACCTATTGTCAAGTTGTAATATTTAAGGTTTTCGAACCCATGAGGATTGGATACCTACGCGGTAAACTATCCCTGCACTAAAAAATATATAAGACACAAGTAATTTGGGTTGTAGAATGATTTACTTAAAGAAAGATAAATAAACTAAGTAATTTAATGAAATCAATATGATATAGATAAGGCCAGGTTGACTGCTTTGTAGTGTGAAGTCCAATTGTAATATATTCTCCTCTTATTAATGCATGAGGTTGAAGTACCGCCTCGACGGGTCGCTGAAGGATTGCCTTAGCTGCCTCGATGGGTTATGCCTTTTCGATAATTCAACAGTTCATAGTTTGACAGAGCATACTTATTCCTAGTTGGATTAACCAACGCCTCCCAACGTAAAACAAGGGTGAAAAACAACAGATAATATGCTTTCTTTTAGTCGTTGAAATCCTAGTTGGATTAACCAATGCCCAAGAGAAAAAAACGTACTCTCTCGTTTTGTGAACCTAACTATACCTAGTTTAGGCAAATGGATTTTTCCTCGCAAACTTATCTCCCGATCTCGTATGCAAAGAAGAGTGAGAACCAAGAAAGAATAAACTATGAAACTTGAATTGCATTGATAACTCCGCAAAAAGGCTATATTTTAGGCCTTTTTACTTAAGTTATTGAGTGCCCTTAGGCTCATATAGGATCATGTAGTTGCATTTAGGGTCATAACATTGCATATAGTCTTTTGGTTATGCCTTGGCATTTTCATATGGTAATAGGTGCTATTTCACGAGAAAGGTAGTTCTTTTTAGTGGTGTTGTGCAGGGAAGCAGAAACGGAAGTTGAGGCAAGTTGTCATGACATTTGCAGAAGGATAGCAAAAGGAAAATGCCATGGCAAAGCTAGAGAACTCCTGGGCTGAGCTAAACGACAAAGAGATATTTTGATAAGAGTGTCAGCTGGTGCTACAACAGCTGCTCGGGACCACTACAGCTGGCTACAGCCACCTCAGTAGGGGACCACTGCCATATTGCCTGTATGCGAGCCACCTGGGTAGGGGACCACTGTCACCTCTGCCAGTCCTGCAAAAATGCCAGGACAAAATGAGGGCAGAAATGGACTTTTACACATCTTTTAGGGTTTTTCACCCTCTTTAAAAGACATGGTGACCTACACAAAAAAGAGAGGCTTTTTAGAGGAACAACCAGAAAAGAGAGACCTTTAAGGCGGTCTTTGCGGCGGCGGAAAGCTTCCACCTTTCTCCTCCAAACTCCGGCCAAGGGGACCTCCATTGATAGAGCTCGAAGGGAGTGGTGTGCTAGGCACCCGAGAGGGGCTAGCACACCAAGGCGTCCCATGGTGGTTGAAGAGCCGGCGGCAGTGCACACCGAGGGTGTCTTCTAGTCCTCCTTCCTTGCTTTAATTTGTTTATCTTTTCATGAGGATGATTGTTAGATGTTTAACATGTAGCTTTGTTTCGGTGGTTGTTTTTATGGATGACTATGTTTTATTTCTATTTAATATATTGCCTACTAAGTGTTTGTATATTTGCTTTGCTCATTGTTGGTAATTATTTAAGCATTGTAAGAGGCACGAGAGTGTCCCGTGTTTAGGTACATGTTAGAGCACTCGAGAGAGGCGTAACTATAGATCCTTATATCATCCGAGAGGAGCTAAGGGAGGATCTACGTGAGCAATGGGTTCTAGACTGAAAATAGGGCCTAGTTGGATCCTAGAGCACTCGAGAGAGGCGTAGGTGAAGGCTTCAACGACTAAAAGGAGTGTGCTTTACCGATAGACTAAGGTTTCATTCGCGTGACAGGCGAAAATACCATGGAATTTTAGAATATCAGGTTCCTATGACTCGAGAGAGCGGGAACACTATAGAAACCTCTGTCGAGTAGGTATACACCGTAGTGGATATATGTTAGTTAGGGGTAAGGGGTAGGAAACCATAGAAGCCATCATCATGCATTCCCGAGAGAGTTCATCAATAGAGGAGAAGTACAATATATTGTTTAACGTATTCCTGCATTCTGTTTTTGCCTCCGCATTTACAACTTACTTTCATTGTTTTGCTTGTTACTCGGCGATCTCTCTGCTATTAACTCACACACCACCTCCATACATTCACCTTGCCATCATCATCCATACCATGTTGCCTTGGCATATTTTAGTTGCTTGCATTCTAGAATTGCCATAGCATTTCCATTTTACACCTTCACCGTACATAACCATTTTCTCTTGTTTATATCTTTACCTTTGTTTTCCTTTTTAGTTTGTGACAACCCTTTTTGTCTTGGCAAATTTGACTGCATGCTTTACATAGATCCTCGTGGGAACGATACTCACTCACCCTATTATTACTTGTATGACTGTGTAGACTTGCACATATATGTGTGTTCACATACATCATTTATAGCACTACACAGAACACACCAAGTTTTTGGCGCCGTTGCTGGGGATCTATCTATCTATCATCTAGAGTAAAGTTTGTCATTTTTTCTTGACATTTTTGTTTTGCTTAGTTTATTTTTGTTAGTTCTATTTTACTTGTTTTAATTGTTTTTCTTTTCAGTGCATGTCCAGACGGTCTACTGACGGACCTCTCTATCCTATAGTGCCTGAAATTGAGCGTTTTTTTCGTCAAAGAAGGCGTACTCAGCGTAGAGACATGGACCCACCACCAGTTCAAGACCCAGTAGTTCAAAATGCCGGGACAAATCAGCATGCTGACTCACCCCGACCGAGAGCTATTAGGGACCATTTAAATCCCATCTTGGATGATCTTAATCCTGGCATCGTGGCACCAGAAATTACAGCTACACATTTCGAACTTATGCCAGTTATGTTCAACATGCTTAACTCGATTGGACAATTTGGAGGAATGGCGCATGAAGATGCAAGGAAACATATTAGGGCATTTTTAGAAGTTTGTGACTCATTCCGTCAACAAGGAGTTCATGAGGATGTGTTGAAGTTCAAGTTATTTCCTTATTCTCTATGTGGTCGAACAAGGGGATGGTTGAGTGGAGTACCATCCGGATCGATGGAGTCATGGGCTGATCTATGCAAAAGCTTTTTGCTACGGTATAATCCTCCGAATCTCAATACTTAACTTAGAAATGACATTGCTTCTTTTCGACAAGGTGACGATGAGTCAATGTGCGAATGTTGGGATCGATACAAGGGACTGCTACGCAAGTGTACAAATCATGGATTTCAAGATTGGACTCAAGTTGTGATGTTTTACAACGGAGTCAATGCACCAACTAGGATGATGCTAGATGCCTCGGCAAATGGAACTTTGTTAGACAAATCACCCGAGGAGGCATTTGACATTCTTGATAGAATTGCCAACAATGACTATCAATTTCCTTCTACGAGACTTGGAACCGAGAGGAAGGCACAAGGGACATTTGATCTTGATGTGAAAGACTCATTATCTGCCCAACTCTCAGCTATCACCAACATGTTGAAGAGCATTCAACGTTCCAATGAATTAAAGGAAGTAAAGATGGCCAATTCAGCATGTCTATTATGTCATGGCAATCATCACGAGAGTGAGTGCCCAGGAAGCCATGAAACAGCCAACTATGTGAGCAATTTCAACCAAAGCAACAACAATCCCTACTCGAACACCTACAATCCAGGATGGAGACAGCATCCGAATTTTTCATGGGGAAACCAAGGACCCAGCAATCCTAATCCCCCAGCGCGGAACCAAAATCAGTATGAGCCCCATAATTTTCAACCGAATATGCCCTGACATAATTAAAGCAAGGGGGCTGCATCATCATCTAATACCAGTTCTTTGGAGGCAACTATGCAAGATTTTATTCTAAGTACCAAGACGATGCTTCAAGAGCATACAACTGCCATAAAAAACCAAGGTACTCTACTGCAAAGCCATAGTGCTTCGTTGCGAAATCTAGAGAGTCAGGTTGGCCAAATTGCCACGACATTGCAAGAACGTCAGCCTGGACGATTGCCGAGTGATACTGAAGTCACTAAGCCGCATGGTAAAGAGCATTGTAGCGCGATCACACTCATAAGTGGTACTCAACTTAATCAACAAGATAAGTTTGGGGGGAAGAAGTCTGATGATTCCCTACCAGAACCTGAGCAAGAAGAAATGTCTGAGCAAAATATCGAGGAAAAGGACTAGGAGGAAGGTTTGACAAAGGAACCTGCCGATGGAGCAAGCAAAAATGCCACGGCAAAAACAGTTCCTACACCACCTGTGGAAGAAGTTAGACCCCCACCACCTTTTTCCCAGAGGCTGAAGAAGCACAATGATGAAGTTCAGTTTAAGAAGTTTGTGGACAAGTTGGATCAGCTATACATAAATGTCCCACTATTGGAGGCAATTGACCACATGCCCACCTACGCTAAATTTTTGAAACAGATAGTCACGAAGAAGCGTAAAGTGGAGAATTTCGAGACAATTGCCACGACAAAAGAATATTGCTCTGCTTTGAGTAATCTACCATCAAAGAAGAAGGATCCAGGCAGCTTCATTATTCCTTGTGCCATTGGAGAAAAGTTTTTTGGGAAAGCACTCTGTGATCTTGGATCGAGTGTAAATCTGATGCCCAAGTCAATTTTCGTGAAGCTTGGCATGGGAAATGCGAGGCCCACATCCGTCATATTGCAGCTAGCCGATCGTTCCCATGTGAGATGTCGCGTGTCAAAAGTGCGCGTTTAGTGCAAGAGGACACATCGCAAGTAATAAGTGATAAGTATTTTTCGAGTTATCGTCTCCTCAGGGACCAGTATACTTAATATGCTTTCTTCACCTTCTTGTTCTGTAGAAAAAGTAAAGAACACAAGTGAGTTGATTTGATTTATCGAAACTAAAATAACTAAATAAAAATAAAAAGTTGAAATAGTAGAGAGAGATGGGCTAGGATCCAGTTGCGTCGTATTGTGGATTTGATTGACTTGTTTCTGTCCAATGCAATCGTATATCATTGTCTCGGCAGCACTGCAGTTTACTGCCTCGGCAGCGACAATACAGTCTGCCGCGGCAATCCCTTGCTCGTGGGCAGACTCTACCAAAGTTCGGCAAAGTGTCCTTGGATGACTCCGCTTATCCCTAAGTCATAGTGTTGTTGATGACTAGTCCTTGATGATACCTCCCGGCGTGAACCAATTATACTCACCAACCAATCTCACACTTCTTTTAGCCGCTGAAACTCCTAACCTATCCCTAGGCCGAGTTAGTGTTTCGTGTGAGTTCTTGGAGGTTTTTCTTGAAGAGAATCTGGAGATTTTACAAGAATTAGTAGGCAGAGAGTAATGTGAGAGAGAGATTGTTATGAATACTAAAGAAAACAAGAAAGTAAGAGTGAATAGTTCAAGAGGAAGGAGTTTCTTATATAGGCCTTGGCCTTGTGACCGTTGAAGTCACTAGCCGTTTGTAACCGTTTCCTTTTTCTGCCGTTTCCTTTTTTCTGCCGCGGCAAGAATCTCGGCAGACTAGCCGTTACACTGTTCTGCCCGTTGGGACTGCTGCGGCCCTAACACTGTGTTATTGCCTCGGCAGAGTTCCTGTTGTGAACTACTTTTCCCTTATTCTTGCTTATTAACCTAAATAAAACACACAAAAGAAAAATACTGAAAGAGAAAATAATTAGATAAAATAAAAAAATAAAAATAAACTAACTAATCCTAATATATTAATAAAGAAAAGGAGAGAGGTCATGTTACTGGTGGAGAGCATGCAAATGCATCTCCTAAAATTATTCTCTCCTTTTGGCCCGAATTGTGAGTCGGTTGTGGGCCACTCCTTTTTGTTGTGTTTTCATCCAACTTGGGCTTAATCTTTTTGCCAAATATCCTGCCGAGTAGACTGCCCAGGTAGGATATCTTGGTGTCTATTGTGTGGATGGCCTTGCACTCCTCTGGATCATCATACTTCTTTAAGTTGTGGAATGCGTTGAGTTTGACGTGTTGGTCATTGACCCGCATTGTCAACTCTCCTTTTTCCACATCAATTAAGGTTCGTCCAGTTGCAAGGAAGGGTCTCCCAAGGATGATCGGTGCATTTTCATCTGCTTCACAATCAATGACAAGGAAGTCGGCAGGAAAAATAAATTTGTCAACTCTTACCAGTATGTCCTCGATTTTGCCTTCAGGTTGCACATAGGATCTATCCGCTAGTTGGAGCATTACTGTTGTAGGTTTCGCCCTTCCAATTCCAAGCTTTTGAAAGACGGATTTGGACA
This sequence comes from Abelmoschus esculentus, assembly GCA_035048815.1. NCBI lineage: Eukaryota > Viridiplantae > Streptophyta > Magnoliopsida > Malvales > Malvaceae > Abelmoschus > Abelmoschus esculentus. The sequence continues at coordinate 5,077,991 of JAUCBN010000044.1, forward strand.
TGAGGTTTATGCTGGCTCCAAGGTCGCATAGGGCCTTACCTTCATAGCTCTTACCTATCGCACAAGGTATAGTAAAGCAACCATGATCTTTTAACTTTGGTGGCATGCGGTTATGCAGCATTGCCATGCATCCCTCGGTAGCAGCCACTATCTCAAACTCACCTATTCGTTTCCTCTTTGATACCATGTCCTTTAGGATCTTGGCATAGTTCGGTATTTGTTCAATAGCTTCAACGAAAGGTATGTTGATGTGGACTTGCTTCAAGATGTCGAGGAACTTCTTGAATTGCTGGTCCTGCTTTTGCTTTTTCAACCTTTGTGGGAAAGGTGGTGGTGGTCTCATTTCATCCAGGGTTTCTTTAGTTTGAAATTTTATACCTGGCACCACTTGAGTTGTTGCTGCCTCGGCAGGCTGCTCAGGAGCTGCAGTGCTCTCTGCCGGGGCAGTGTTGTCATCTTCAGTTTGCTCGACCTCCTCTTTTGCTTGATCCGCTGATTGAGTTTGGCTCTCTGAGATCTTTTCCTTCAGCTGTAGACCACTCCTAGTAGTGATTGCCTTGCATTGTTCATGGCTCATTACCTTAGCAACTTCAGTATTGCTAGGTAGGCCTCCTTGTGGTCTAGTGTTTATGCATTGAGCAAGCTGCCCAACCTGAGTTTCCAGCGTTTTTATGGTCGCTTCTTGATTTTGCAACCTCATCTCCGTTTTATTCATGAAGGCATCTGTCCTCTTGATGAAATTGCTATTCTCTTCCATGTATGACTCAGTTTTCATCATGAAAGCCTTTAGTGTGTTCTCCAATGAACTTACCGGTTGTTGATGCATCTGCTGCTGCGGCATCGGCTGCTGGGCTTGCTGCTGCGGCATCGGTTGCTGAAATCCCGAAGGTTGGGTGATTGGGTTTAAGGCATTTTTTGGGTTGCTCCATGATAAGTTTGGATGCCTCTTCCATGAGGGGTTGTATGTATTGGACATCACATTGTTGCGGTTGTAGTTCCCAACATACATACCAGTCTCTTGATTAATGCAATCAGAGGAACTGTGGTTACCTCCACATAAGTCACAGTATGAATCAATTACCTTGACCTCACGAGTATTTTGTTGTAACTGTAGGTTTTGCACCATCTTGGTAAGAGAGGCCAATTGTGCTGCCACTGAACTTGATGAGTCTAATTCATGTACCGTGGCTTGGCGTCTTACTCTTCCTCGCCTAGATGTAGGAAACTGAAAATCATTCTTTGCTAGTTTATTCAATATTTCAATAGCTTCCTCAGGTGCTTTATCCAGGAGTGTTCCGTTTGCCGAGGCATCTAACATCATCCTTGTCGGGGCATTCGTGGCATTGTAAAACATTGTCACCTGTGTACATAGGGGAAATCCATGCAAAGGACACTTGTGCAATAGCTCCCTGTAGATTTCCCATGCCTCGTACATTGGTTCGTCTTCTACCTGTCGAAAAGAAGTAATTTCATTACGGATTCTATCATATAGATTAGTAGGATTAAAACGAGTAATGAAATCACGACAAAGTTCACTCCAGGATCCAATAGATCCTGCTGGAATGCTATTCAACCACGCTTTCGCCCTATCCCTCAGTGAATAGGGGAATAGTTTTAATCGCAAGACATCTTCATGGACTCCTGGGATTTTGAAAGAGTTGCTGATTTCCATGAAGGACTTGAGGTGCTGCCTTGCGTCTTCAGTTGCAGACCCACTAAATTGTCCAATTGTATTTAACATATTGAACATAACAGGTTTGAGTTCAAAATGGGATGCTTCAATCTCCGGTGTAACGACTCCTGGGTTTAATCCGTTTAAGTCCTCTTCCAGGAAGTCCCTGACAGTGAGCTGCCGCGGCCCAGGTGGCGGCGGTAGTCCTCCATTGCCGGCAGGTAAATTTTGTCCTGCCGGGTGTTCTGCCATGGCTCCTTGGATCTGTCTCCTCAACCTTTTCCTTGTTCTTTCGATCTCTGGATCTAATTCGTACAAGGGGTTGGTTGGATTGGCCCTGGTCATACACCAAAATGAAAAAAAGTAAAATAAAAATAAAAATAAAAAGAAACAAGAAAATAAAGAAAACAAAATTTAGTTTCCAGTCCCCGACAACGGTACCAAAAACTTGTCGCGTGTCAAAAGTGCGCGTTTAGTGCAAGTGGACACATCGCAAGTAATAAGTGATAAGTATTTTATCGAGTTATCGTCTCCTCAGGGACCGGTATACTTAATATGCTTTCTTCACCTTCTTGTTTTGTAGAAAAAGTAAAGAACACAAGTGAGTTGATTTGATTTACCAAAACTAAAATAACTAAATAAAAATAAAAAGTTAAAATAGTAGAGAGAGATGGGATAGGATCCAATTGCGTCGTATTGTGGATTTGATTGACTTGTCTCTGTCCAATGCAATCGTATATCACTGTCTCGGCAGCACTGCAGTTTACTGCCTCGGCAGCGACAATATAGTCTGCCGCGGCAATCCCTTGCTCGTGGGCAGACTCTACCAAAGTTCGGCAAAGTATCCTTGGATGACTCCGCTTATCCCTAAGTCAGAGTGTTGTTGATGACTAGTCCTTGATGATACCTCCCGGCGTGAACCAATTATACTCACCAACCAATCTCACACTTCTTTTAGCCGCTGAAACTCTTAACCTATCCCTAGGCCGAGTTAGTGTTTCGCGATTGAAACACCGTACTTACCCCTTTCGTGAATCTAACTCTCCCGAGCTTAGATAAATGGATGATTCACAATATCCTCTCCCGAGCTCAATTGTGAAAACAAAGAATAAAAAAGGATAAGCAAACCTTGATAACTTTATTGCATTGAATCAAAGACAAAGTACAATCTCCTCTCACAAATACTCAACAACCTTCACCTAATCCCTAAAAAGGTTTAGAACATAGTGGAGAGGAAAGAAACAAGAATAGAAATCGGCTCTCTCCCTAGGTATTCCGTATATTGTACATTGGGTGGCTAGGTCCTTATATAGGCTAGACCTAGGGCAAACCTTTCCTAAGTAGAATACAACTTGGAGTAGAGAACAAGTCAAATACATAATAATAATATATTTCCAAGTTTATATTCGGCTAAGGGGCTTTCCCGCGTGGTCTTCCTTTAGGCTTTTCCTTGTGCTAGCCAGCTCCGATCCATGGGCCTCAAGTCCAGACACGTTCCTTGGATTTTTGTCTTTCTATCGCCTATAGTTTTGCTTCCTGTCTTCCTGCTGCTACCTCGGCATCAGGTCCTGCCTCGCTCTTGTCCCTACCGCGACACTGGTTCTCTTGCACAGATATGAAAACGCAGTAAAACGTGCCTTTTTCTGTAAATATTTTCTATATGAGTATAACTTCTAAATATATCACATTAGGCACATGCATTGGTCCGAGTGGGTGTATATTTGGTGATGAATGCCCATAAAAGGAGTAAAAAGTGATAGTGTGTTGAGCACTTATCGTGAGACCCGAGGGGAAGATCGAAGATGTCATAGTGAGGGTGGACAAGTTCATTTTTCCAGCTGACTTCCTCATACTTGATTGCGAGGCTGATGCTAATACACCCATCATCTTAGGGAGGCCTTTCCTAGCAACCGGTCGCATTCTCATTGATTGTGAGAAGGGTGAGCTTACAATGCGAGTAGCAAATCAAAGATTGACTGTGAACATCAACAATTCTCTCAAGTACATGGATGATTCTGAAGAATGCCGGAGCATTTTGGAAGCAGATTATGAGCAATCTACAGAAGCTGATCAATTTTGCCACAGCAATTTCGTGCAACTGGATGAGTATAAAGAGCTCACGAATGAAGAAGAGGAAGAAGCTAGTGAACCTTCATTGGAGGAGCATCAGTCTAGTCTACTGATAGCTAGAAGCAATTCAAGCTTTGAACCTCTTGATTTTGAGGAATTCAGTCCTCCTATGCCTTCATTACTTGATGCACCAAAGCTGGAACTAAAAATTTTGCCACAGTATTTGAAATATACTTATCTGGGTAAAGACGAGACCCTGCCTCCTATTATTTCTGCGAACTTAAACGTTGATCAAGAGAGGAGTCTACTTGCTATTTTGTCACAGCATAAACAAGCAATAGGATGGACCATGGCAGACTTAAAGGTAATTAGTCCTACCATCTGTATGCATAAGATACTTCTACAAGAATGTCATGGCAAATCCATTGAGCCACAGCGTAGACTCAACCCCATCATGAAGCAAGTTGTTATGAAGGAGATTCTTAAATGGCTTGATGCTGGAGTAATTTACCCAATATCGGACAGTTCATGGGTAAGCCCGGTTCAATGTGTGCCAAAGAAAGGAGGCACGACCGTGGTGAGCAATGAGGACAATGAGTTATTTCCGATGCGAGTAGTGACCGGATGGAGGATTTGCATGGACTATCGCAAGCTCAACAAAGCTACGAAGAAGGACCACTTTCCTCTACCCTTCATCGACCAAATGTTATATCGCTTGGCGGGCAAAGCTTACTATTGTTTCTTGGATGGATATTCGGGTTATAATCAAATAGTTATCGCACCGGAGGACCAAGAGAAGACCGCTTTCACTTGTCCTTATGGCACTTACGCTTTTCGAAGGATGCCCTTTGGATTGTGTAATGCCCCGACAACTTTCCAGTGCTGCATACAAGCTATCTTCTCCGATATGGTTGAAGACTCTCTTGAGATTTTTATGGATGACTTTTCTGTTTTTGGAGACAGTTTTCAGAAATGTCTTGGCAATTTAGCAAAGGTCCTGAAGCGATGTGAAGAGGCTGACCTTGTGCTAAATTGGGAGAAATGTCACTTCATGGTGACGGAAGGTATTGTGTTGGGCCATAAGATCTTACACAAAGGCATTGAGGTAGACAGAGCTAAGATTGAGGTGATCGAGAAGCTATCACCACCGACAAATGTCAAGGGCATAAGAAGTTTTCTTGGACATGCGGGATTCTACCGGAGATTCATCAAGGATTTCTCCAAGATCTCCAAGCCCTTGTGCATGTTGTTGCAGCAGAAACAACCTTTTGTGTTCGATCAAAAATGTCATGGCGCTTTCACAAAGCTGAAGCAAAGCCTGATCACTGCAACAATTGTTGTTCCCCTAGATTGGACACTACCGTTAGAGCTGATGTGCGACGCGAGCGACTACGCCGTGGGAGCAGTCTTGGGGCAGCGTCGAGGTAAAATTTTTCATGTTGTTTATTATGCTATCCGTACTTTAAATGATGCACAACTTAACTATACTACCACCGAGAAAGAGCTACTTGCCGTGGTATTTGCATTTGACAAGTTTAGGTCATACTTGATAGGCACTAAGGTCAATTGTTCACATCGATCACTCAGCAATTAAGTACTTAGTGACTAAAAAGGATGCCAAACCTAGGCTTATTAGATGGATACTGCTGTTGCAAGAATTTGATTTAGAAGTGGTAGATAGGAAGGGCAACGAGAACCAAGTTGTTGATCATCTTTCTAGGCTAGAAGATAACCTGGAATGTAATGAAAAAATTGATATACATGATGAATTTCCTGATGAGAAAATTCTTTATGTCACGGCAATTCCGTGGTACGCTGACCTTGCTAATTTTCTCGTTAGTGGTATTTTACCTTTTGACATGACTAGCTAGGGAAGGAAGAAATTCAGACATGACGCGCGGTCATATTTCTGGGATGAACCGTATCTGTTCAAGCATTGTGCCGATCAAATTATCCGAAGATGTGTGCCGGAAGAAGAGCAACGTGATATTTTGCATCACTGTCACACAGGCCCATGTGGAGGTCACTTCGGAGGAATGAGGACTGCTGCAAAAGTCCTCCAATCAGGTTTCTATTGGCCTACATTATTCAAAGATGCCCAAGCATTTTACCAAGCCTGCGACCGATGTCAGAGAACTGGGAACATTTCCAGACGGCATGAAATGCCACGAAAAAATATATTGGAGGTCGAGTTATTTGACGTATGGGGCATAGACTTTATGGAACCATTCCCATCCTCATTTGGAGATATGTACATCCTTTTGGCGGTAGACTATGTGTCTAAATGGGTTGAAGCCATTGCAACACCAAGGAACGATGCAAAGACAGTGCTTAAATTTCTGCATAAGTACATTTTCACAAGATTTGGTGTGCCAAGGGCTATCATCAGTGATGAAGGTACCCATTTTGACAACAAGTTAATTGCCAAGGCATTACAAAGATATGGGGTGCGAAACAAAATTGCCACGGCATATCATCCCCAGACCAATGGGCAAGCCGAGGTTTCCAACCGTGAAATCAAGCAAATTTTGGAAAAAGTGGTGAACCTGAGAAGGAAAGATTGGTCACCAAAGCTTGATGAGGCGTTGTGGGCATACCGAACAACTTTCAAAATCCCACTAGGTATGTCTCCATTTAAGCTAGTCTATGGCAAAGCATGTCACCTCCCGGTCGAACTAGAGCATAAGGCTTATTGGGCAATCAAGAAACTCAATTTGGACGCCGATTTAGCTGGTGAAAGAAGACTTCTAGATTTGAATGAGATGGAGGAATTCAGGACCCAAGCTTATGAGAATGCTAAACTCTACAAGGAGCGAACCAAGCGATGGCATGATCAAGCGATTTTGCCACGGCATTTTCATGCGGGACAACAGGTGCTCCTATTCAACTCAAGGCTGAAGCTCTTCCCTGGGAAGCTGAAATCGAGGTGGTCCGGGCCATTTGAAATTCACCATGTGTATCCCCATGGAGCTGTAGACATCAAAAATCCGGACGATGGGATAATTTTCAAAGTTAATGGCCAGCGTCTGAAGATCTACACTGGAGCCCACGTGATGCGAGATAAACCTACCGCATAGATGCATGACATACTGAAATGTCATGACATTTTCAGTTTACTCCTGTTCATAAATAAATAATCTTTGAGTTTGTTTTTATTTGCTTTTATTTTCTTAATCCTTTTTACTCCGTTCTTTTATTTTTATTAGGTTATTATAAACCCTTGGAGGCGGACGACTGAAGGAAAAAGAAGGAGAAAAGTAGGAAACCCTACCTAGAAACTTTGGGCGGCAAAAGACAAAAAAAAAATGAGGAGCCTTTTTAATCTTTTAATTTGAATTTCAAAACCAACCCTTCTCTCTCCTATTAAAACCTGACACCTTTATCACCACCCACCAATTAACCCCCTCCACACGTCTCCACCCCCCCCACTAGGAAACAAATAAAGGTTTCACCTTTATTTTCTTTAGCCTTCATCTTCTTCTTCTTCTAACCCCCTCCATAGCCGAAAATCCTCCTCCTCCATTAAAGAAAAGCTTCAAGCTTTCTCACTTTCTCTCCTTACTTTTCACTCAAAGATGGTACGCACAAGACCTTTAGGATCCGCACCACCCCTTCCTCCCGTTTTTGTGGACCAAGCGGTGGAAGAAAGATTCAAGAGCTTCCAGAACCGAAGGATTTTGTTCGAACTAGGCTTCAATCTCTCCGATGAGATGGGACCAGAGGTAAAAGATGTGGTGGCGCAACACCATTGGGATAAGTTCGCCGCACATCCAGGCTCCGTCAACGCAACAATAGTGCGTGAATTCTACGCAAATATCTATAGCCCATACCAGAAATCCGTTTATGTACGAGGCAAAAATATTCACTTCACCAACACCGCTATCAACCGATTCTTCAAGATTCCCCAAGGAGTGGACAGTCACGCCGACAAAGAAAAAGAGGTTAATTATAAAACTTATCAGGGAGTGAAGGAAGATTTGTGTTTGCCCGGGACAAAATGGAATAGTCAGTAAGCAGCACGGCGCACGGTGAACCGAGAGTCTCTACTTCCCAACGCTCGGTTGTGGAGCCACTTTGTTCGATACAAGTTGATGCCTACCTTGCATCATACCACTGTAAGTTTGCCCCGCCTTATGCTGTTGCATTCTATTTTATTTGGCTTCCCCATGGATGTAGGGAGGATTATTGTGCAAGAGACGCACGCATGTTGGAAGAGGCCCAAGAGCACCCTTGTGTTCCCAAATCTGATCACGGCTTTGTGCCGGAAAAAGGATGTCCTGGAAGATCCGTACGATGAAATTTTAGAAGGCATGAAAGGGCTTTCGCCCGAGAAGGTGACCGCCTTAATGGGAAGCGTAGATGAGCAGCCAGAATCTTCTCACGCTGGTGCTGCTCGAGGAAGAGCTCCATTCTACAAGGATGAGGCACTGGAGCTGTCCAAGAATGCCATGGCAAAAGTGGATGATTTTTCCAAAGATCTCAAAGAATTTTTTCTCTACACGAAGCAAATAGACGAAGTCATCAAAGCTTACCTGGCAGAGCTGCTTCCTCCTCTCGATCAAGAATTTCCAGCTTTCCCAGACTCAATATTGCCACTGCAAAAGAAAATGCCATGGCATTTACAACTACTTCAACTCCGACCAGGCGAGCTGCACCTGATCTAAATCAGGTACCATCCCCAGCTAAGCCGTCAGAGGAGGCACGACCAACAGAGCCGGAGAACGAGGAACAAGCCCAGAAGCGCAATCACCAGCACAAGAACAAACTCCTGAAAATGTCACGACATTTTCAGAGGAGCAAGCCCAGACTCAAGATCAACCGGACCCCACTGCTGAAAAAGAAAAGGAAGCCGAGTTTATTTCTTCACTTTTCGAAGACCCGCCCGCACCGCCAGCACAACAACAAGAAGAACACCACCCAGCAGCTCCGACAGTTGAATCACAAATGCCCTCTCCTCAGAGGAAGAAATCGAAGTGCAAACTCAAAATATCGGCTGGGAAGCTCCCAACCCCACCTTCAGCTGCTAGCAAATCAAAATCACGGGGAGCCGATGAAGAGATTGACCCTGAAGTCAGCCCACCCCCGTTGAAGCGCCGAACCTCGCGTCGAATTGCCACTACACCGCCCAAGTAGCCAAGGTACATCTCATTGCATTTCATTTACTTGCATTGCATAGCATATAGTTTAATTTTTTAGGTGCATTGAGGACAATGCTTGCCTCAAGTTTGGGGGAGGTATCATTCTCAACTCTTTTTCATGTGCATGATAGCTGCAGTTGTAGAAAAATGCCATGACATTTGTAAAAGTTTAGGTTAAGTTTTTAGTGTTATAGTTAGTGATGCCCGATGATGATATTCCTTATATGGCCAGTATTGAATTGAATGCATGACTTGGAATTTGAATAGAATCTTCCTTAGAATTTGGTTGGTCGTGATTATTTTATTGTTACACGAGTGTATGTTCTCCATGCTTAGGAAAGTTAGAAAATTTTTTATAGAATGAAAACTTGAATAGCTTAGCATGCTTAAATGAATTTTGATGTTAATAGAGAACCCCCAATAGTTAGTATTAGAAGTTGAAAATAAATGCCTGGACATTTCTGTAGAGGGATACTCCACTATGCCATGGCATTTCCGCATTTCCATATGCATATGAGTTACTGAAAGAGGCACAGGGTGACGCTACACTTTTAACTTGCCATGGCATTGCCTGGATATTGCGTTTAAATAAATGACAGCTATGGCATGAGTAGAAGGTAGTGTGACAGGCTGGCTCCTCTCGTAGTAGTATGTTAGCATAAAAAAAAGAATATATATATATATATATACATGGGGAGTATTAAAACGTGCTTTAATGAACAAACATGCCTTGCTAGAATAGTGAACATTCCTTAGAATTTTTCTAAGTTAACTAAGCATAGATTAGATACACTCACTCATGCATACACACACGTAGTCGACCTGGTCCTAGGGCAGTGTTCTTGAAAATTCCTCAAGTCTTATATGTTTATGCCATGACATTTTCTGAGGGCTGAAACTCTGACCTATTGCTTGCCTAGATTTTGAATTTTTCATGACATTCTTTCTCTGCTAGCTGCTATCCATTGCTTAAGGACAAGCAATAGCTTAAGTTGGGGGGGGTGATAACTCCGCAAAAAGGCTATATTTTAGGCCTTTTTACTTAAGTTATTGAGTGCCCTTAGGCTCATATAGGATCATGTAGTTGTATTTAGGGTCATAACATTGCATATAGTCTTTTGGTTATGCCTTGGCATTTTCATATGGTAATAGGTGCTATTTCACGAGAAAGGTAGTTCTTTTTAGTGGTATTGTGCAGGGAAACAGAAACGAAAGTTGAGGCAATTTGTCATGACATTTGCAGAAGGATAGCAAAAGGAAAATGCCATGGCAAAGCAAGAGAACTCCTGGGATGAGCTAAACGACAAAGAGATATTTTGATAAGAGTGCCAACTGGTGCTACAACAGCCGCTCGGGACCACTACAGCTGGCTACAGCCACCTCAGTAGGGGACCACTGCCATATTGCCTGTATGCGAGCCACCTGGGTAGGGGACCACTGTCACCTCTACCAGTCCTACAAAAATGCCAGGACAAAATGAGGGCAGAAATGGACTTTTACACATCTTTTAGGGTTTTTCACCCTCTTTAAAAGACATGGTGACCTACACAAAAAAGAGAGAGGCTTTTTAGAGGAACAACCAGAAAAGAGAGACCTTTGAGGCGGTGGAAAGCTTCCACCTTTCTCCTCCAAACTCCGGCCAAGGGGACCTCCATTGATAGAGCTCGAAGGGAGTGGTGTGCTAGGCACCCGAGAGGGGCTAGCACACCAAGGCGTCCCATGGTGGTTGAAGAGCCGGCGGCAGTGCACACCGAGGGTGTCTTCTAGTCCTCCTTCCTTGCTTTAATTTGTTTATCCTTTCATGAGGATGATTGTTAGATGTTTAACATGTAGCTTTGTTTCGGTGGTTGTTTTTATGGACGACTATGTTTTATTTCTATTTAATATATTGCCTACTAAGTGTTTGTATATTTGCTTTGCTCATTGTTGGTAATTATTTAAGCATTGTAAGAGGCACGAGAGTGTCCCGTGTTTAGGTACATGTTAGAGCACTCGAGAGAGGCGTAACTATAGATCCTTATATCATCCGAGAGGAGCTAAGGGAGGATCTACGTGAGCAATGGGTTCTAGACTGAAAATAGGGCCTAGTTGGATCCTAGAGCACTCGAGAGAGGCGTAGGTGAAGGCTTCAACGACTAAAAGGAGTGTGCTTTACCGATAGACTAAGGTGTCATTCGCGTGACAGGCGAAAATACCATGGAATTTTAGAATATCAGGTTCCTATGACTCGAGAGAGCAGGAACACTGTAGAAACCTCTGTCGAGTAGGTATACACCGTAGTGGATATATGTTAGTTAGGGGTAAGGGGTAGGAAACCATAGAAGCCATCATCATGCATTCCCGAGAGAGTTCATCAATAGAGGAGAAGTACAATATATTGTTTAACGTATTCCTGCATTCTGTTTTTGCCTCCGCATTTACAACTTACTTTCATTGTTTTGCTTGTTACTCGGCGACCTCTCTGCTATTCACTCACACACCACCTCCATACATTCACCTTGCCATCATCATCCATACCATGTTGCCTTGGCATATTTTAGTTGCTTGCATTCTAGAATTGCCATAGCATTTCCATTTTACACCTTCACCGTACATAACCATTTTCTCTTGTTTATATCTTTACCTTTGTTTTCCTTTTTAGTTTGTGACAACCCTTTTTGTCTTGGCAAATTTGACTGCATGCTTTATATAGATCCTCGTGGGAACGATACTCACTCACCCTATTATTACTTATATGACTGTGTATACTTGCACATATATGTGTGTTCACATACATCATTTATAGCACTACACAGAACACACCATGCATTAATAAGAATCAAATAGAATTATAACTTTTTTCCACAACTACTCCACAATTAACTTATGCCTTGTGAAAGAATTAAAACATAATGTTTTATCGGCGACTAAAGGTTTATGTGATGGAAACCGACTTATTTTTTTATGTTTAAGGACTGGCTTATATAGGCTAAGCCTAGGTCAAAGTCTCCCATTAATATTAGGAGTTCTAAAAGGAATAAAATATAAATCACTACAACTCTTTATTTTATTTCCTAAAATTGCTATCTTTGGACTCTTGAGTTTTCGTTGACTTAGACCATGACTTGACTTTCTTTCTTTACTTATGTTCCTTCTCGGATTAATCTCAATGGGTTCAGTTCTTTATTCTGCATCTATTGTGCAGCATATGTTATCTTTATTCTACTACCGCGACAACCAATTTGTTGCCTTGGAGGGTGCTCATCTACGATTGATATTTTGTCTGTAAATCTTGCTTTCAGCATCCATCGACTGTACTTGGTATCACCTTAGGTTTATTTCCTATCTAATAAAGAAAATTATAATCGTACCTGTTTTATACCAAATAATATATAAAAACAACATTTAAGTGTTTGGATGCGAGGATGTAGAAAACAAGAAGAATTATCCAGTATTGTCATTAAATATGTTCATTACTAGCAATAATTGAGTGGAGAAATGATATAATAAATATGACTTTTATGCACTTAACAACTATAAGAATGATTCAATTTCCCAAGCATTTTTATTAAGAAGTTTAGCAATGGGTTTGTCTTTTTTTTTGTTGATAATTTGAATATTGTTGAGACTCGTGAAGAGATATCCTCAATAATAGAATCCTTGTGCATCACTCGACATACGGATAAAAAATGTTTAAAGAGGCTTTACATGCATAACACATATTCATTGATCACCCTTATGGTTGCTAGCTCTCTTAATGTAAACAAAGATTCATTCTGCCTCAAGAAAAGGATGATGATATCCTTGGTCTAAAAGCATTATATATATATATATTAATTAATCTGGAAGCATCGTGTCTTAGTTGATTCAGAAATATTATTTAAGTTCTACGAGACAATTATCTTTAAATAATTACTATGCTAGAGGCACAACCAAAATATGTGTTTGACTAAATATATCCAGAAGATATGTGAATTGTTTTCACAAGATAAGATGCAAGCTATCTTGTGTATCTCATAATGCAAAATTTATATTTCAAGGTGGATACATCAAATATGATAAAACGAAACATATTTCTTTAAATTTTCGTCCTTCATGATCTTCAGAAGAATAATATTCGATGAATCATTTCAAGCAATAATTTGGAAGATTTATCCACTAGTGCATAATCTACTTAAACATTTGAAGATTGTATTCAATATTGAATTATAAAGATTCAAAGATCTTATGTGATATTTTCATGAGGGGAGTAAATACGTGTTGCACTCTTTTTCCTTTGACCGAAGTTTTGTCCCAATGAGTTTTTCTGGTAAGGTTTTTTATGAGGCAACATGTTATACGTATTAAAAATGTGTGTACTCTTTTTCTTTCACTAAGAATTTTTCCCCCACATAGTTTTTATCTTAGTAATGTTTTAACGAGGTACATTATCTTCATAGATATCAAAGGGGAAGTGTTATGAATATCTTTATTTATGGTAGATATCCATATATTAAATGAAACTTTAATGAGTCTTATTATTAGGGTTTAATATCCATTGAAATTAGGATTTCTACCTTATGCCTATAAATATAGAGTTTGGAGAAAGTATTATACACAACTTTACTTTGAGAATATAATACAAGTCTCTCTCTTTTTGTCTCTTATCTTTGTTCATCTATTTTATTCTTATTCTTTATTTTATTCACAACAATAATTAAATTTTAAATATTATAAAATAATAATTAAATATTATATTTTATAAAATGATAACTATCATTAAAAGGTAACATTGTTATTATAAAATTTTGAATAATATATTAGTTTTTTATATTTATAGATTCAATCAACATAATTCTAACTAAAAATAATAATTTTATCATCTTTGTCTTCTTAATCATCTTTGCTCTGTAGACACCTTGTTTGAATCTTCGTCTTCGTCGTTTTATGTCACCGGCAGTGATGAAGGCATGTGAGAGTGGAAGGGGCAATCGTCCCCTCCTGAATTTTTTTTTACCTTGGTCTCCTATTTAATTTTTTTAATTTTTAGTTTATTTATAAATTTATCTCCTACTTTCAATTATTTACGTTTTGTCCCAAACCTTAAATCCTAGTTCCGTCCTTCATCATCGACGTAAATACAACTGTTTTAATTACAGGCACTACAATTAGGGGTGTTCAAAAATATCCAATCCGATCGATCCGATTATCTATTGATCTGATCCGAAAATACGGATATCCGATCAATTTTAAGTTTTCCGGATCGATACGGATCACAATATTTCAAGTTTCGGATTATCCGAAAATCCAAAAATTCAAATTTTTATTAATATTAATCTTGTTATATTTTAACAATTTAGTACTTGTTATTGTCAAAAATTTTAAAAATAGAAACTTTTATAAATATAATTCTTGTTGTATTTAGTAATTTATTGTTTATTATATTCGAAATTCCTAAAATTTTAAAAACACAACCTTCAAATTTAAAAAATTAGTTTAATCAAATTATATTTTTGGATAATTGGATATCCGAATATCCGATCCGAGTATCTAATATCCGAATATACGAATATCTACTTTTTTCCGGATCGGATACGAATCACTATATCATCGATCCAAAAACCCGAATATCCAAAAAAATCGGATTGGATCCGATCCGATATTCGACGATGAAAACCCCTAACTGCAATGAGTGCTAGAATTTTGATTTTAGCACTTGTGGCCTTTGTCTTATGGAAGAAGAAGGCAATGCAAAGAAAAGTAAAAATAGAAATGAATGGTGATCGGGGTTTTGTTAAGCAATTGAATGTAATTATCATTTTGTCCTTTCAGATTTCAAGGTTATTATCTTTTTGATTTTCAGGTCCTCGTGAAAGAAGCCAAGATTTGCTATTCAATCAGGTGGTGATCTGGAATAAGAAGAATACTCGACTGAAAATAAACCAGATGAACTAGAGTTAACACTAATCGATTTCAATATCCTTTGTTGAGACAGACATAAATGACATTACCGATGTGTTATGGGTAGTTTTCTAAAGTTATAATTACATGGATGGTGGTTTCTGGAGGTTCTAACTATATTCCTATATAATTTAAGAATTATTGTAAAATGGGGGAATTATGTCAATTGTTATGAAACAAATATCCTTTCCTTGTAATATTTTCTTCTTCTCATCAATTTCTTCTTCTTTCTTTAACTCTATTTCTACATCATATTCTTTAAGTGTTAAAAGATTCATAACATTGGTGCTTTCATTGAGTGACAAATCATGGCTACCATCATCGAAACATGCGAAACCAATGTACGAATGATGAAGCAAACTCCCGAGATGCTCCAAGGAATACTCAGACAACTAAAATTGTTGTCGGCTCATCTCGGTATAGTGGATGAGGACGTTAGAAATATTGAGACTAAAAAAGACCCGTCAGAGATGAAGATCCACCAAACATACGGTAAATGGTCTTTACTAATTGACAATGAAATTGCAGAACAAAAGCTTTAAGGTGGTAAGAATTTTGATTGTCAAGTTGATGCTCCAAAGGTCATAGATGTATCTAAGACCAACGATTCAACAGAAAATCATGTTGATCAAACTATTAGAACACAAAGAGAGTTATCAAAAGGGGTTAGTAATATGTGTTTAACAAGCGTTAGTCTTTTTCATAACAAAGATGCTCTATTGAAGAGAAGAATGTTTGGATCACTGGAAATAGATTTAATGATGAATCTCCAAATCATTGCTATAATTTTGGAGTTGAGCGAAAGAAATCAAGAAAATATGTATCATCACAGTTGGATTATTACAATCTTTGATCCAGGAGGAAATTTAATTACAAAAGTTTAGATGGTGGTAATTTATCAGTCTTCATGAAGATTAAAGATAAATTGTTGGAGGAGTATTTTCAGTTGAACCTTGAGGACAAGGTTCTTTCATTAGAGGAGGGTAATGTTATGGGTAGTTTTCTAAAGTTATAATTACATGAATGGTGGTTTCTAGAGGTTCTAACTATATTCCTATATAATTTAAGAATTATTGTAAAATGGGGGATTATGTCAATTGTTATGAAACAAATATCCTTTCCTTTTAATATTTTCTTCTTCTCGTCAATTTCTTCTTCTTCCTTTTAACTCTATTTCTATATCATATTCTTTATGTGTTAAAAGATTCATAACACGATGAAAATAAACTCGGATAAGGCGGTTTCGGATGTGCAGACATTGTAAATTCAACAGTACTTATATACAATCCAATCTTCGAATGGCCGCCAATCTACCTGAAATCTAACCATGAACATATATGTGCTAGTGTTAATACATGCAGACCAGGTTGGTTGAGGGTCAAGAAATAGCTGTACAAAGGCTCTCAGAGAGAGAACTTTGGGCAAGGAAGGAACTGAAGAGTTCAGGAATGAGGTTAATTTGATTGCAAGGCTTCAACATAGGAACCTGTTTCGACTTCTCGGTTGCGGCCTGAAATGGATGAGTAGATGTTAGTCTACGAGTACATGGAAAATCGAAGCCTGGATTCGGTTTTATTCAGTAAGTCACTCTTCACAACTCCTTATTGAAATACTTGTTGCAGATCATAAAGCAAGAAGCTCCTTACTGAATTGGCAAAGGCGATTCAATATCATTAGCGGAATTGCTCAAGGACTATTGTATCTCCACCAGAATTCCAGGGTTAGGATCGTGCATAGAGATATCTAGGCAAGAAAGATGAATCGTGCTTCGTGAACCACGTCACCGTCACAATGCTGGATGCTAGGTAGTGAAAGGTACAAGCTGCATCATCATCATGTTTCGCCTTTTTTTAATACATATCTCAGAGAAAGTTTCCGTTGTATACTCCCAGTTTTGGGGTCTTTCCATTGATGTTTCTAAGATAGTTCAAGGAGTAATTTCTTTCTTCTAGTTTATATTGTTGCTTGGATTTCAATCATATAAAGAATCTACGATATATATATCAATACAGATAAAATAAACCATGATTAAATACAACAAATTGGGTCTAAGAAGTTAAGATTTAGGAATCACAATAGATTGAACTTTGGATCATATTTTATAAAGTTCAGGTTTAATTTAATTAATAATCGAAATTTCAAAAATCAAGTCTGAATCTAAGTCCAATTACTTAAATTCAATTTCAATCCAATAAAATATCTAAAATCTAAATCTAAATCCAAAAGTCTAAATTCAAATATTTTTTAAAGTAACAACTAATACAAATATCTTTAAATAAAAAAAATAAATTTTATTAAACAAATATATTTAAATTAATAGCACAAACAAATCTCAACAAATATAACAATTCAATATAAAAAAATTAAACATCTCAAACTCTAACTAGAAAAACTCAACAACAAATAAATTATCCTTACTAGGGGTGTAAACGAGCCGAATCGAGCTCGAGTAGTGCTAATGTAATACCCTCGACCCGGTGTCACATTGGAGGCCCCAAAACCCGTATTTCGAAATTTCTTTCACAAGCCCAATAATATGAGTCCAAAATCTATTTCCATCATAAGATAATAAAATTCAATCAGTTTAAAAACATAAAATCCGAGTAAGTAAAAGTAGCGGAGCTCCAAAATACGACAACCAGTTTTAAAAGCATTCGACAAATAAAATAAACAAAGTTACAAATTACACATATAGGGTCCTACAAGTACAAATGCCCACTATGCCTAATAGCAGTACTCGGACAACAAATGTAGATGTTGAACCCACCACGATGATGCTCCTCCGAACAACTTTCCTTAACCTACGCACGAAAACACATTTTGAAACGCTGAGCTATAGAAGCTTAGTGGATACTCAACCAACCAGCTCACATAAAACATATCATAAAGTAAGCATAGCCACATGAATGATGACATGACATAAGTATGATGGTGCTACCTGATAAGTGTTCAACTCACTATCACTTTTTACACCTTTTATGGGCATTAATCATCAAATCTACACCTACTTGGACCAATGTATACACTTAATGTGATATATTTAGAGGTTATGCTTATAAAGATGATATTTACAGAAGAGGCTAGTTTTACTACATCTTTTTACATCTGTGCATGATAAACTATTGCCGCAGCAGCAACGTGGCCGAGGCAGGACCTGATGCCGAGGTAGTAGCCGAAAGACAAGTAGCAATATTGTAGGCTATTGGAAGAGAAAAATACACTGGACGTTTTTGGACATGCAGCACATGGATCGGAGCTGGGTAGCATGAGGAAAAGTCCAAGACAAGGCCACGCGGGAAAGCTTCTTATTTGGAATAAACTTGGAAATATTTTATTTATGTACATGACTTGTTTCCTACTCCAAGTTGTATTCTACTTAGGAAAGGTTTGCCCTAAGCCAAGCCTATATAAGACCTAGCCGTCCAAGGGAAGGAGGAGAGACGATTTTTAGAGAGTTCATCTTAAGACTCATTGTTTTCTTTCTCTCAATTATGTTCTAAGTTTTCTTAGGATTTAGGTGAAGGTTGTCGAGTATTTGTGAGAGGAGATTGTACTTTGTTCTTTGTTTCAATGCAATAAAATATCAAGGTTTACTTATACTTTGCTATTCTTTGTTCTTGCATTCAAGCTCGGGAGAGAAGTTTGCAAGTAATCTATTTATCTAGACTCGAGAGAGTTAGATTCACGAAAGGGATAAGTACGGTATTTCAATCGCGAAATAATAACTCGGCCTAGGGATAGGTTAAGAGTTTTAGTGGCTAAAAGAAGTGTGAGATTGGTTGATGATTATAATTGATTTACGCCGGGAGGTATCATCAAGGATTGATCACCAAAAGTACTTCGAATTAGGGATAAGCGGAGTCATCTAAGGACACTTTGCCGAACGTTGATAAAGTCCACCCATGAGAAAGGGATTGCCGCGGCGGACATGTATCGTTGCTACCGAGACAGTAATCTGCAGTACTGCCGAGGCAGTGATGTACAATTGCATTGGACAGAGACAAGTCAATCAAATCTACAATACAACATAACTGGATCTTGCCCTCTCTCTTAATCAGATCTCATCTGTTTACTTAGTTTTCTTTATTTCAATTTATTTAGTTTCATCAAAACCCAAATTACCTGTGTCGTTATTTTATTTCTTTCTACAGAGCAAGAAGACGAAGAAGGCATATTAAGTAGACCAATCCCTGTGGAGACGATACACGATTATACTAATCACTTTATTACTTGCGATGTGTCCACTTGCACTAATTGCGCACTTTTGACACGCAACAAGTTTTTGGCGCCGTTGCTAGGGATTGTCAACTAAATTTTGTTTTCTTTATTTTCTTGCTTTTTAATTTTTATTTTACTTTGTTGTTTTTCTTGGTGTATGAGCAGGGCCAACCCTTTGTACGAGTTAGACCCAGAGATCGAACGTACACGGCAAAGGTTGAGGAGACAAATCCAAGGATTTATGACAGATCATCCGGCAGGACAAAACTTACCTGCCGGCAATGGAGGTCTTCCACCGCCACCAGGGCCGCGTCAGCTTACTGTCAGAGATTTCCTAGAAGAGGATTTAAATGGGTTAAATCCAAGAGTCTTTACACCGGAAATAGAAGCAACCTACTTTGAGCTAAAACCTGTCATGTTCAATATGCTCAACACTATTAGACAGTTTGGTGGGTCTATGACTGAAGATGCCAGGCAACATCTCAAGTCATTCATGGAGATATGAAATTCCTTCAAAATCCAAGGAGTCCATGAAGATGTCTTGAGATTGAAATTATTCCCCTATTCACTGAGGGATAGGGCAAAAACCTGGTTAAATAGCATCCCAGTAGGATCTATTGGATCTTGGATTGAACTCTGTCGTGATTTTATTACACGTTTTAATCCTACAAATTTATATGATCGAATACGTAATGAAATCACTTCTTTTCGACAGGCCGATGATGAACCTATGTACGAGGCATAGGAGCGCTATAGGGAGTTACTGCACAAGTGTTTGTTGCATGGATTTCCCCTATGGACACAAGTGACTATGTTCTATAATGCCATGAATGCCCCGACAAGGATGATGTTAGATACCTCAGCAAATGGAACACTCATTGACAAAGCACCTGAGGAAGCTATTGAGATTCTAAAAAAACTCGCAAAGAATGATTTTCAATTCCCTACATCTAGGCGAGGAGGAGTAAGACGCCAAGCCACGGTGAATGAGTTAGAAACATCAAATTCAGTGGCAGCACAATTGGCCTCTCTTACCAAGATGGTGCAAAACATGCAGCTACAACAAAATACCCATGAGGTTAAGGTTATTGATTCCTTTTGCAATTTATGTGGAGGTAACCACAATTCTTCTAACTGTATGAATCAAGAATCCAGCCTGTATGTTGGAAACTACAACCGAAACAATATGATGTCGAACACATACAACCCCTCATGGAAGAGGCATCCAAACTTGTCATGGATTAATCCTAATAATGCCTTGAATCCAACTACCCAACCCCCAAGATTTCAACAACCAATGCAACATCTGCCGCTGCCGCAGGTCCAGCAGCCAATGCCACCGCAGCAGATGCAGCAGCAGTCTGTAAGTTCCTTGGAAAATTCTCTGAAAGCATTCATGATGAAAACTGAGTCATATATGGCAGAGAATAGCAACTTCATCAAAAGAACAGATGCGTTTATAAATAGAACTGAGATGAGGTTGCAGAACCAAGAAGCAGCAATAAAGGCATTGGAAACTCAGGTTGGGCAGTTTGCTCAAAACATAAACACTAGACCACAAGGAGGACTACATAGCAATACTAAAGTTGCTAAGGTAATAGGCCATGAACAGAGTAAGGCAATCACTACTAGTATTGGTCTACAGCTGAAGGAAAAGATAGGAATTCCAGCAGGCCAAGCTCCATCAACAGAATCAGAAAAAGAGGATTTGGATGCTGAACAAACTGATCATGATAACACTGCCCCAGTACAGAACTCAGCAGTTCCTCAACAATCTGCCGAGACAGCAACAACCGTGGTGCCAGGAATTAAGTTCCAAACTAAAGAAACCCTGGATGAGATGAGACCACCACCACCCTTCCCACAAAGGTTGAAAAAGAAAAAACAGGACCATCAATTCAAGAAATTTCTTGATATTTTAAAGCAAGTCCACATCAACTTATCATTCGTAGAGACAATTGAACAAATGCCTAATTATGCTAAATTTTTGAAAGACAATGTGTCTAAGAGAAAGAGATTAGGTGAGTTCGAAACAGTGGATGCTACCGAAGGATGCATGGCAATGCTACACAATCGCATGCCACCAAAATTGAAGGATCCTGGATGCTTTACCATACCTTGTGCGATAGGTAATAACTATGAAGGAAAGGCCCTATGCGACCTTGGAGCAAGCATCAACCTAATGCCCAAATCTGTTTTTCAAAAGCTGGGAATAGGAAGGGCAAAACCTACAACAGTGATGCTCCAACTTGCGGATCGATCATATGTGCAACCCGAAGGCAAAATCAAGGATATACTGGTAAGAGTTGACAAATTTATTTTTCTCGCTGACTTTCTTGTCTTTGATTGTGAAATAGATGATAATGCATCAATCATTCTTGGGAGACCTTTCCTTGCCACTGGACGCACACTCATTGATGTGGAAAAAGGAAAGTTGACAATGAGGGTCAATGACCAACAAGTCAAACTCAATGCCTTCCACAATTTGAAAAGGCATGATGATGCAGAAGAGTGCAAAGTCCGTCATAGCACAGATGCAGGCACCAAGATATCCTATTTCAACATCCACTGCCTTGGCAGTATGCTCGACAGGAAAATGGAAATTCGTTATGGTAGAATATTTGGCAGGAAAAGTAAGGCAGATGTGGAGGAAACCAACAGGACAACACACTATCCAGTCATAAAGGGTGCGGTAAAGATCACAAAAAACAAAGATGGACATAAAGCCAATAGCCAACACTTGAAGAGTCACTTTGGCCAACAAGAGAGAATCACCTTGGGAGATGCATTAGCATGCACTCCACCAGTGACATAATCTCTTTTCTATAATAATTTTCTTTTATATATTATTAGGGTTAATTTAGTTTAGAGTTAATTTTTTTAGTATATTTCTCTTTAATTGTTTTTCTTGTTTTTGTTTAATTTTTTTAGGATAATAAGCAAGAATAAAGGAGAAATAGTTCACAGTAGGAATTCTGTCGAGGCAGAAAACAGTTTTAGAGCCACAGCAATTCCAACGGGCCGAACAGTGTAACGGCTAGTCTGCCGAGATTCTCGCTGCGGCCGTAATTGCAAACGGCAGCAAATATAAAACGGCTAGTGGTTTAAACGGCTACAAGGCCGAGGCCTATATAAGCAATCTCTCCCTCTTGAACTATTCACTCTTGCATTCTTGTTTTCTTTATAATATTTGCTAATCTTGCTCTCGCAATGCTCTCTGCCTACTCACAAACCTTCTTGAAATTTTCAGACCTTCTTCAAGAAAATCTCCAAGAACCTTCTTGAAAGTTTCAACAGGTCTTTTATTGCTCGGCAGCTATAGGAGGAACAAGGGTTCCACCATTCCAATGAAGAAAATTACGGCATCGAGCATTATTTGTTCAACTGAATCAAGTATCAAGAATGAGAAATCTTTCTCCTGCAACCTGCTCAGGCCAATGCCACCATCGTGCGGGAATTCTATGCGCATGGGCCAAGCAAGGACTCTCTTTTTGTCCACTGCCGAGGCAGGCCTGTCCAGCTTGATGCCGAGACCATCAACCAATTCTAAGGCCTCACACCTGACCATGATGTACATGCTGAATTCATGGAAGATTATGAATTGATAAAAGACGACCTTTGCTACGAGAATACTCCTTGGAAAACCGGTGCCCATAGAGGATCGATAGCAAGGCAAAGTCTGAAACCCGAGGCTAAGCTTTGGAACACCTTTCTTAAGAGACGCCTTATCCCAACCTCCCACAACAGTACGGTGGATCGGAGAAGATTGGTGCTCATCCGATCAATCATCAACAAAAGGAGCATCAACGTTGGAGAAATTATCTTACGAGAAATTTACAAATGCGGTAAGAAGGATAGAGGACCACTATATTTCCCTTGTTTAATTACTGGTATTTACAATGCTGCAAGTGTCCCTACGGCCGAGACAGATGAATTTACAGCCTATAGGAGAGGATGGACAAGAGAATTCCGCCACAAAATCATGCAGATCACACATGCAGAACCCATCCAGGCAACTCCCCAGCAGTTCACTACTGATACTGCTGTCGGGGCCCAAGACACGGCAGACATGCCTGACACTGCCCATACCACTGCCGCAGCAGACCCATACCAGGAGATACTTAAAAGGATGAAAACTATGGATCTTAGGCAACAAAAATACATGGACTATCAGAGGGACTTCAACAACACACTTGCCCAATGATGCTCCATGAATTTCAAGACCAAGGGGTTCAGTTTCCAGAATTCCCTACCAACATGTTTGTCACAGCTACACCCTACACCGAAACTAAACCAACTCCAGGAGGACCGAGTTCATTTTTCCACACTGGCCCTCAACAACAATTTCATGCTGCTGGCTCATCTAGGGCAGCAGACTCTGCCGCGGCATCATCTGCCAGCAGAAGACCATCAAAGAGGAGGGCAGTCTTCAGCACTCCACCACGATCCCCCATCATCATGGGCAGTCTATCAGCAAAGATAGATGCCTATGTACACCAAAGCTCAACCGCTGCCGGACCAAGCATACACCATGCCGGGGCAGACGCAACTGATAAGTGCTCAACTCACTATCACTTTTTACACCTTTTATGGGCATTAATCACTGAATTTACACCCACTCGGACCAGTGCATGTACTTAATGTGATATATTTATAAGTTATGAGTATAAAGATGATATTTACAGAAAAGGCAAGTTTTACTGCATTTTTATATCTATGCAGGAGAAACAAGTGCCTCTGCAACAACATGGCCGAGGCAGGACCTAATGCCGAGGCAGCAGTAGAAAGCCAGAGAGCAATACTATAGGCGATCGGAAGAGAAAAATCCAAGGGACGTTTATGGACATGAAGCACATGGATCGGAGCTGGTTAGCATGAGGAAAAGCCCAAGACAAGGCCACGCGGGAAAGCCTCTTAGTTGAATTAAACTTGGAAATATTTTATTTATGTACATGACGTGTTCCCTACTCCAAGTTATATTCTACTTAGGAAAGGTTTGCCCTAGGCCAAGCCTATATAAGACCTAGCCATCCAATGTATAGATATATGCCTAGAGAGCCGATTCATAGAGAGTTTACCCTAAGACTCAATGTTTTCTTTCTCTCAAATCATGTGCTAAGCTTTCTTAGGGTTTAGGTGAAGGTTGTTTAGTATTTGTGAGAGGAGATTGTACTTTGTTCTTTGTTTCAATGCAATAAAACTATCAAGGTTTGCTTATCCTTTGCCATTCTTTGTTCTTGCATTCAAGCTCGGGAGAGAAGTTTGTAAGTAATCCATTTTATCGCGTGTCAAAAGTGCACGTTTAGTGTAAGTGGACACATCGAAAGTAATAAGTGATAAGTAATTATCGAATTATCGTCTCCATAGGGACTGGTAGACTTAATATGTCTTCTTCGTCTTCTTGTTCTGTAGAAAGAAATAAAGAAAAACACAAGTGATTGAGTTTGGTTTAATTAAACTAAAATAACTAAGTAAAGTAAAGAGAATGAGTATTAGAGAGAGATGGGTTAGGATCCAGTTGCGTTGTATTGTGGATTTGATGGACTTGTCTCTGCTCAATGCAATCGCATGTCACTGCCTCGGCAGCACTGTAGTTCACTGCCTTGGCAGCGACGATACTTGTCCGCCGCGGCAATCCCTTGCTCGTGGTTGGACTTTACCAAAGTTCGGAAAAGTGTCCTTGAATGACTCCGTTTATCCCTAAGTCAGAATGTTGTTGATGACTAGTCCTTGATGATACCTCCCGGCGTGAACCAATTATACTCACCAACCAATCTCACACTTGTTTTAGTCGCTGAAACTCTTAACCTATCCCTAGGCCGAGTTAGTATTTCGCGATTGAAACACCGTACTTACCCCTTTCGTGAATCTAACTCTCTCGAGTCTAGATAAATGGATTACTCATAAACTTCCCTCCCGGGCTTGAATGCAAGAACAAGGAATAACAAAGGATAAGCAAACCTTGATAATTTTATTGCATTGAAACAAAGACAAAGTACAATCTCCTCTCACAAATACTAACAACCTTCACCTAAACCCTAAAGAATTGTGAGTGTGTGCGTTTTTGTGAACAAGTTTGATTAAGGGCTTTCTTAGATAAACTCTAAGTTCAAGACAAATAGAATTTGGTTAAGTGTTCTCTTCTTTTCTAAGCAACCAATCCTTGAGCCAATTTCGGGCACCTCAAGGGTTGTGTTTTTCCCTTCACTAAATTTTTCTTTTTTTTAATATTCCTTAAAACATACTAGAGCCAATTTCGGGCACCTCTAGCATGAAGAAGAGTTCTTTCTAGTGCCGGTGATAGGCACCTCTAGTTACTTTCCCAAAAATCTAAGTCTTTATCACCTAAGTTTATTAAAAGAGTTCCTATAATCCAACAAGTCCCAAAAGTGTTTAGATTTCTTCCTATAGTAAGCTTCTAAGTTTTCATCCTTGAGTATCCTAAGGTTAAACCTTCTTAATAGAATCTAATCATGGTAAGGAGAAAATTTCTATAGCCTTAAAGAATAAACTAAGGCAATACTGATGATGAGTAGTGCAAAAGTGTAGGCAGTTAATTCAAGTAAGGCGGGGAGCATGAAAAATGTGACACCCCCACCCCGGGCCGGTAGGAAAGGGGCGTCACTGATCCTTGAGCACTCCGATAACCCGGCCCGAACAATGGTTTACCAACTTAACTTAACCCGAAAGTACTGATTTTAGGGGTAAATTAAAACTTTTTCCTATTACTAGGCCTTTAAACCACTTAGCAACTTATATTCATTACTAAACATTCCCGAAACCTATTGTTCATTCAATAGTTCGATAATTCATTTATCCATTCCATATAACAATATCAATAGTTCGTTCCATTCCATTCCATAACATGCAATCCATTACAAATATACATACATATTAAACGTATCAAATATGTCATCATTCTTAAGTTATACAAATCTAAGCCCGAAGCTACCAAAATGTGGTTCACTATATACAAACCGTCTAAAGTAATCAAAATGCATGGTCTAACTAAACAAGACTAGCCACCACTAGGAGATACAAAAAGATCATACTTGGCTTGTGAAGCTTGCCGATCCGAACGACGGAAATCCGGGACCGAGCTATTAATCGATCAACCTGAAATGTTTGGGAAGAGCGAAGGGAGCGGGGGTAAGTACATAAGGTACTTAGTGAGGTAACGAATAATCAAAATAATCCAAGACAATCCAAACATGTATCATATGCCATGTTAAGTTCACATATACCATAACATACCAAATTCAAGTACACATATACCAAATTCAATCGAGCATATATCAGTCCAATAAGTTTACATATACCAAGTCAAGTACACATACCAATTCAATGTATAACAATTCAATTCAAGGTTCAACATGTGACAATCCGATTACATGTATCAATTTAATTTTCACTATATGACAATCCAAATGCATGTAACAATCCAATGTTCGATATATGACAATCCGATAAGTAATATGCCAATAACAAGTGCATTTTCATAACAAGTAATCATGCTTGCATTTAACTAACAATTATAGTGCAATTTAAATTCAAGTTAATTAAATCATTACAACCACCTTGGTATTTAGCTAGAAGATAATCGAATCTCCAACCAACTATCGCCACAATATGCACCTATAGTGCTGGTCAAACCCTCCTACTGTCGCCAATGACCAAAAACGTACCCTCCGTCTGTCGCCAATAAGGGCCAATTGCCCCGGACCGAAGTCCTACCCGATACAATGAGCTCTAGATTCTAAGGCATGCCCTCCTATCTAACTAACTAGCTACCAAGGTTGTCGATTATCAATTTAAGCATATCAATCCAATATTCAATATCATTTCAATAACACGGTCCTCATAGACCAAGCCTCTTAGGCCATTGTGCCTAGGCTCATAAGAATTCATTTCATGTCATTTCATATACATTACATTAAACATGCCAAGCACAAGCAAAATCAGAACTTTAATTGCATGGAACAAATGCATGTACACGTACCTTGCATCCCAAGCTTAAGCATGCCATTCATACCTCGGCATATGCAATGCATGGGTATGAACAAACCAAAACAAATACTTAACAAGCAATTCATATTCAATTAACATGCTAACAAATAACATGGCAACAAGCAAGTTCTCATAGCATTTCACTCTTCCCTTAAAGATTAGCCAAGTTTATATTAAGTCATATTTCATACCGGTTTAATCATAAACAACAAAAATCAGAATTGGGTTAGGACCTAGTCCCAACCCCGAAGAAAGTCACACTCACAAACAATCCAAGCAAAACTCCTAAGGATTATGGATGATTGGCCCCTTGCTCCTTCTTTTGGCAAGCTCTTGCCTCAGCTCCTCTTCACTATCAACCTCTTTAGAGACCTCTAATACACACAAAATCACATACACAATATCAAAATACATTCAATTCACACATTTCATAATTAACAATTCCAAAACAACCAAAACAGTGAGATTAGTTTCCAGGACAGTTTGTGCAATGCTCACTAAACTATTTTTATCTTTTGATCCACATGTCCAAAATTTGCCCACTTTACCTCGTTTTAAATCTAAAGAAACCATCTTTTAAACCATATAAAGCTTGAATTTTTCCTACGAACCCATCAATACCAGTTTTCGATCAAAGACAAGGCAATGCTGTTTCGGGACAGTCTGGACCAATCTTTTTGTTTCTCTTATATATCCTAATTTACAAGGGCAAACGAGGTGAGGTTTTTTTCTAATTAAAGTAGACTCATCCAAGTTCTAGACTGCTCATTTCCAGACTTAAATTCCTTGTACATTAATCTAGGGAATTTTCCAAAGCTACTGTCCAGTACAGGCCTATTCTGGACAGATTTCACCTACAATAATTTTAGCTCAAAATTCATCAACCTTATCACCAATTCAACTCATCCAAAACTTGTAAACTTTAGTAGGCTCAATTTTTAAGCACATTTTACCTATGCAACCATTTTTAATTATGCAATTCCACAAAGTTATCAGTTCATTTTATGAAGCCACCAAAATGTCACCTAATAGCTAGTCCAAAGCACTTTACCAATTCTAACACTTTCTTTCCTTCATCTTTTCAACCAAAACACCTACAATTTAATTTCCACACTCTTAAAACATTATCCTATGAATTCAACATTAAATTTCCAGATTCAACAATAACAATTAAGTCCATCAATTTCTCAATTCTAGCAAAACAGTCCAAACAATACATTTAGCACTTAATTCACTACCAAACTTTCTCATGCTTCATTTTACTTCAAATCAGTCCACATAAGACCATTTTAAGCATCCTAACATCAAAATCCTTCATAAATTTAACCACAAAACAGTCCCTACAACTTTCAAATTCATGCAATTAAATCCTCAAGCTCAAAGTCTCAACCAATCACAACAATACCAATTTCCAGCAACCTCCATTTAAGTTCTAACTTAAAAATAAACTAACTAAAAGCAACATACTAAATTTTCAGCCATGGAAACTAAACTAACAACCTTCAATTTCATTTTTAACTAAGTTTTCATGAAGTAAAATACATTACCTTGCTTATTGACCTTCCTAACTCAAGAATCTTGCTTTAAACCTTCAAAATCTCACTTAAAACCTCACATGCAAGCAAGAGAAAATTTTCTCTCCTAACACTCTTTCATGGCCGGCCAAAGAGAGGAAAATGGGTGAAGAAGATGAGTGAATAGTATTATTTTTCTCTCTCCCACTAACTTTTATTTCATCATTTTCCCCCCTTTTCTTATTTATTTAATTCAAACAAAAATCCACCTAATTATGGGACAAGGTGGCTGGTCAAAGGAGGTCTTGACATGTGTCCATGGCCTCCAATTCCTTGAAAATTTACATGCAATCTCTCTTTTCTTGAATTTTCACTTTTTGGTCCTTTTTCAGTTTGGCCTCTAATTTTCAATTTCATTCAATTTAGTCCCTAATTTTAGGATTTTATTAGGCCATAATGAAATTAATTTAGTCCTTAACTCCTAGGCTATGTTTAGGGTATTACAAAAAAATAAAAAAAATCACTGGAATACTCCCTTTTTGGCAAGGCCTTGACGGTAGATTGCTGCCTTGACAGTAAATATGCACCCCCAAACTCAAACCAAGCATTGTCCTCAATGCTTTATATTTGAAGAAATAAGCGGGCAACACTAATAAGAAGTAAGCAGCATATAAAGACAGAAAAAGCAATTAATATTGAATTAAGAACAAAGATTTAAAGTGACTCCGAAGAGCTGCTTGTAACAATTTTTCTCCTCGGCTTTGTTGCCGATTGCTTCGTTCTTGGTGAGGGCAATGGTTGCACTTTTGCTTGCCGGGGCGGTTGGACTCTAGTGGGTGGTGTCCGTTGCATTGGTGCCTCGACCTCTTCTCCTTCTTCCACATTGGCCATCTCTTCGGTCAGCATTATGTCCGTTCCACCCTTCATTGCCGTGGCTTCTCCGGTGTGGTGTGTACTTGGTCCGGCGGCGGTGGAGCTTTGGTGCACATAGGCATCTATCTTGCCTGATAGACTGCCCATGATGATTGGGAATCGGGGTGGAGTGCTGAAGACTGCCCTCCGTTTGGATGGTCTTCTGCTGGCAGATGATGCCGCGGAAGAATTCGCTACCCTGGATGGGCCGACAGCCTGGTACTGTGGTTGAGGGTCCGCATGGAAGAACGATCTTGGTCCTCCCGGAGCTGGTGTAGTCTCGATGTAGGGGGCGGCTGTGACAAACATGTTGCTGAGAAACTCTGGAAATTGCGCCCCTTGGTCTGGAAAAGCGTGGAGCATCATCTGGGCGAGTGTGCCGTTGAAATCTCTCTGGTACTCCATGTACCTCTATTTTCGAAGGTCCATCGCTACCATCCTTTGTAAAATCTCCTCGTAGGGGTCTGCTGCAGCAGATGTGTGGGCAGTATCAAGTATGTCTACCGTGTACTGGGCCCCGACAGCAGTATCAAACGTGAACTGCTGGGGCGTTGCTTGGACTGGCTCCGCCTGCGTGATCTGCATGACTTTGTGACAAAAGTCCCTGGTCCATCCTCGTCTTTGGGGAGTGTACTCGTCCATATCTTCGATTGGTATACCTGCGACAACACATAAACCTGTGATCAAACATGGGAAATATAATGGTCCCCTATCTTTCTTACCGCACTCGTGAATTTCACGAAGGATGATCTCTCCAACATTGATGGTTCTTTTTTTAATGATCGATTGTATAAGCACCAATCGCCTCCGGTCTACCGTGCTGTTGTGGGACGTGGGGATGAGTCGTCGCTTGACAAAGGTGTTCCACATCTTGGCCTCGGGTTTTAGGCTTTGTCTTGTTACGAATCCTCTATGGGTATCGATTTCCCATGGAGTATTCGTATAACAAAGATCGTCTTTGATTAGCTCGTAGTCCTCGGCAATGATGTCTTCCATGAATTCAGCGTGAACATCACTGTTCGGGGTGAGGCCGTAAATTCGTTGATGATCTCGACATCTAACTGGACTGGCCTGCCGCAGCAGTGAACAAAGAGGGAATCTTTGCTGGCCCCGTGCGCATAGAATTCCCTTACGATTGTAGCATTCGCCTGGGCAGGTTGGAGACAGAAAATTTCCCAATCTTGGTACTTGATTCTGTCAAAAAGATAATGCTGGATGTCGTAGTTTTCATCATTCGAATGTTGGAAACCTTGTTCTTCCCACAATTTCCTGGCAATGAAAGATCGGTTGAAGTGATCTTCAACATTGGCTGGGGCAAATCGCTTGTAAGTTGCCATCAAGATTGTGAGAGATTTGATTTCTTGGAGATTTTCTTGGAAAGAATCTGGAATTTCACGAAGAATTTTGAGTAGGCAGCGAGTATTGTGAGAGCAAGATTGTTAAGAATTTTAAAGCAAACAAAAAAGTAAGAGTGAATAGTTCAAGAGGAAGGGGTTTCTTATATAGGCCTCGGCCTTGTGACCGTTTGGATCCACTCTCCGTTTTGTATCCGTTACTCTTTACTGCCGTTTCCTTTTCTGCCGCGGCAGGAATCTCGGTAGACTAGCCGTTACACTGTTCTGCCCGTTGAAACTGCTGCGGCTCTGACACTGTTTTCTGCCTCGGCAGAGTTCCTGCTTTGAACTATTTCTCCTTTATTCTTGCTTATTCTCCTAACCTAAAAAGATAAACATCAATAAAGAAACATTTAAATAATGAGAAGATAATTATTCCTAAATACCATAAAGAGAATTCATGAAAATACCAAATAAAATAAAAGAAAAAATTAATATAAAATAAGAATATAAAGAAAACTTATGGAGGGTCGTTTTTGATATTTCTTATAGTCCATCTGCACCCTCCATCGAGTGACAATTCTACTCAAGAAGATATGGGCTAATGCGGGTACGGATACTCCCATTTGTGCTATCATGGTGGAGGTGTCTTCCGTTTGTGTTCTTTTGTAGTCCATGCCTATCCTCCAACTTGATATTATTCCTGAAGGAATGAATATCTCGTTAGAAAAAATTATATCAATATCCAACCATTTAATTACCTCATTCTCGTTGACTTTCAGAATGGTTGGATATAGCCTTTGTTGTCGAGGCAATTGCTGTGCTAGCCAATTGGTGTGGCAATCCTTTGCCAAATTTCTGTGTATGTCAAATGAAGAATCATCTTTCTTGAAGTCTTCAAGAATCAACCCCATTGTTCTTTATGCCTCTCAGAAATCTCCATCAGTAGAGACTTTGTTTTGGAACTAATATTAGATGGAATTATCACAGATAAAATTTCATCTTCCAAATAATCATATCCTGTTTGGGATGGCTTCAAATCTTGTAACGTTGACTCCTCGGAAGATACCTGCAATGGAAGAGATGAGTTTTTAAAGAATTCAAAAGGTTCAATTATTACCTTCTCATTTTCCATTATCACGGCGTTGCCATCGTGTTGATCGAGCATGTCGTCATGTAATTGCCCAGGCAATTGTGAGTGAGAGTAATCCTCAAATTCCTTCTTCAGCATCAGTGCTGATGTGACATCCTGGGAATCAGACTCCTCAGAATTTTCATAGCATTACTCTCATCAGCCTCATTGAATGGTGTCGTGACATTGTCCTGTTCAGGCTTCTCCATTGCCGTGACAATTATTTCTGTAGACTCATCCAATGTTTGACAGTCTTTCTCATCAACATGTTCTAGACTCAAAGGTTCCGGAATTTCCTCTTTGTCCTCTAGTGTTGGGATTTCAATATCCCTAAGGATTGATTGTTGGGTCATGTTATCTGTCGCGTGTCAAAAGTGCGCGTTTAGTGCAAGTGGACACATCGCAAGTAATAAGTGATAAACTAAGTGACCGGTATACTTAATATGCTTTCTTTATCTTCTTGCTCTGTAGAAAAATAAAAACACAAGTGAATGGGTGTGATTTATTAAACTAAGGTAATTGAATAAAAATAAAAGAGTCGAAATATTAGAGAGAAAGATGGGCCAGGATCCAGTTGTATTGTATTGTGGACTTGATTGACTTGTCTTTATCCAATGCAATCGCATATCTCTGCCTCGGCAGCACTGCAGTTTACTGCCTGGGCAGCGATAACGCTGTCTGCCGCGGCAATCCCTTGCTCGTGGGAAGACTTTACCAAAGTTCGGCAAAGTGTCCTTGAATGACTCCGCTTATCCCTAAGTTAGAGTACTGTTGATGACTAGTCCTTGATGATACCTCCCGGCGTGAACCAATTATACTCACCAACCAATCACACTTCTTTTAGCCGCTGAAACCCTTAACCTATCCCTAGGCCGAGTTAGTATTTTGCGATTGAAACACCGTACTTACCCCTTTCGTGAATCTAACTCTCCCACGCTTAGATAAATGGATTACTTACAAACTTCCCTCCCGGGCTTGAATGCAAGAACAAGGAATAACAAAGGATAAGCAAACCTTGATAATCTTTATTGCATTGAATAAAAGACAAATTACAATCTCCTCTCACAAATACTCCACAACCTTCACCTAAACCCTATGAAGGTTTTAGAACATGATGGAGAGGAAAGAAACAAGAGTAGAAGTCGGCTCTCTGTAGGTATTTCGATATATGATACATTAGGTGGCTATGTCTTTATATAGGCTAGACCTAGGGCAAACCTTTCCTAAGTAGAATACAACTTGGAGTAGGGAACAAGTCAAGTACATAATAATAATATATTTCCAAGTTTGAATTCGGCTAAGGGGGCTTTCCCGCGTAGTCTTCCTTTGAGCTTTACCTTGTGCTAGCCAGCTCCGATTCATGGGCTTCAAGTCCAGACACGTTCCTTGGATTTTTGTCTTTCCATCGCCTATCACTTTGCTTCCTGTCTTCCTGCTGCTGCCTCGGCATCAGGTCCTGCCTCGGCCTTGTCCCTGCCGCAGCACTGGTTCTCTTGCACAGATATGAAAACGCAGTAAAACGTGCCTTTTTCTATAAATATTATCTATTTAAGTATAACTTCTAAATATATCACATTAAGCACATGCATTGGTCCAAGTGGGTGAATATTTGGTGATAAATGCCGATAAAAGGAGTAGAAAGTGATAGTGTGTTGAGCACTTATCACACCCCCAAACTCGAACTATTGTTTGTCCTCAAGCAATGCAAACCATCAATTTGCCGAACTCTATTCTCTCTTGGTCTTACATGTCCATCTATTCTCCCCACCATAGCTAGGCCTATCTTTAAGCCTTAACCATTCGGCTACCTAAGAAATTACCTAGAAACAAACTATAGGATTTGTTAGTGTGTGCGTTTTTGTGGACAAGTTGATTAAAGGCTTTCTTAGATAAACTCTAAGTTCAAGACAAATAGACATTGGTTTAAGTGTTCTCTTCTTTTTCAAACCCCAAATCTTGAGCCGGTTTCGGGCACCTCAAAGACTTGTGTTTTCACTAAAAATCTTTTTGTCTTTTTCTTTTTAATATTCCTTAATACATACTAGAGCCAATTTCGAGCACCTCTAGTATGAAGAAGAGATTTTCTAGAGCCGGTGGTAGGCACCTCTAGTTACTTTTCCAAAAATCTAAGTCTTTATCACCTAAGTTCATTAAAAGAATTCCTATAATCCACAAGTCCCAAAAGTGTTTAAAGTTCTTCCTATAGTAAGCTTCTAAGTTTTCATCCTTAAGCATCCTAAGGTTAAGCCCTCTTAACAGAACCTAAACATGGTAAGGAGAAAGATTTCTATAGCCTTAAAGAATAAACTAAGGCAATACTGATGATGAGCAGTGCAAGAGTGTAGGTAGTTAATTCAAGTAAGGCGGGGAGCATAAAAAAAATATCACTGGAATACTCCCTTTTTTGGCAAGGCCTCGGCATTATATTGCTGCCTTGGCAGTGAATCTGCACCCCCAAACTCAAACCAAGCATTGTCCTCAATGCTTTTATATTTGGAAGGAATAAACGACAAAACAGAATATGAATTATATGCAGCAAGGAAAGATAGTAAAAGCAATTGAATATTGAAATAAAGGACAAAGAATTTTAGAGCGACTCCGAAGAGCTGCTCGTAACAATTTTTCTCCGTTGCCTAGATGCCATGTGCTTTGTCCTTGGGGAGGGCGATGGTTGCGCCTTTGCTTGCCTCGGCGGCTGGACTCGAGTGGGTGGGGTCCTATGCATCGGGTCCTCTACTTCTTCTCCTTCTTCAACATCCGCCATCTCTTCGGTTATCATTACGTCCGTTCCTCCTCCCATCGCAGTTGCTCCTCCGGTGTAGTGTGTGCTTGGGCCGGCGACAGTAGAGCCTTGGTGTACATAAGCATCTATCTCGGCGGATAGACTGCCCATGATAATTGGCGATCTTGGTGGAGTGCTGAAAACGGCTCTCCGCTTGGATGGCCTTCGGCTGACAGATGAGGCCGCGGCAGAATCTGCTGGCCTAGATGGTCTAGCAGCCTGGTATTGGGGCTGAGGGTCCGGATGGAAGAACGGTCGCGGTCCTCCTGGGGCTGGTGTAGTCTCAGTGTAGGGTGCAGCAGTAACGAACATGTTGCTTGGGAACTCCGGGAATTGTACGCCTTGGTCCGGAAATGCGTGCATCATCATTTGGGCGAGCGTTCCATTGAAGTCCCGTTGGTATTCCATGTACCGTTGTTGTCGAAGATCCATCGCGGCCATGCGCTGCAAGATTTCTTGATATGGGTCTGCTGCGACAGAGGTGTGGGCAGTACCAGGCATATCTGCCGTGTACTGGGCCCCGACAGCAATATCGGCAGTGAACTGCTGCGGTGTTGCCTGGACATGTTCTGCTTGTGTGATCTGCATGACTTTGTGGCAAAATTCCCTTGTCCATCCTCTTCTTGGGGGGGGGGTATTCGTCGGTTTCTTCAATGGGTACACCTGCAGAAACACATAAACCCGTAATCAAGCAAGGGAAATACAATGGTCCTCGATCTTTCTTACCGCACTCGTGAATCTCCCGTAGGATGATTTCTCCAACGTTGATGGTCCTTTTGTTGATGATGGATTGGATAAGCACCAATGCGGTCCACCGTGCTATTATGTGATGTTGGGATGAGGCGTCGTTTGACGAAGGTGTTCCACATCTTGCCCTCCGGCTTTAAACTTTGTCTTGTTACGGAACCCCAATGGGTACCGGTTTCCCACGAAGTGTTTGCGTAACAAAGATCGTCTTTGATAAGTTCATAGTCCTCGGCAGTGATATCTTCGAAGAAATCAGCATAGAGATCACTGTCCGGGGTGAGGCCGTAGATGCTGTTGATCGTCTCGGCATCGAGTTGCACTGGCCTGCCGCGGCAGTGAACAAAGAGAGAGTCTTTGTTGGGCCCATGAGCGTAGAACTCTCGCACGATTGTGGCGTTTGCCTGGGCAGGTTGCAAACAGAATATTTCCCAATTCTGGTACTTTATTCTGTCGAACAAGTAGTGTTCAACGCCATAATTCTCTTCATCCGCGTGCTGGAACCCTTGTTCTTCCCAAAGTTGCCTCGCGATGAAAGATCGATTGAATCGATCTTCCACGTTGGCTGGGGCGAATCTTTTGTAAGTTGCCATCAAGAGAGAGAAAATTGAGTTCTTGGAGGTTTTCTTGAAGAAAATCTGGAGAATTAGAAGGGATTAGTAGGCAGAGAGTAATTTGAGAGAGGGATTGTTAAGAATACTAAAGAAAGCAAGAGTGAATAGTTCAAGAGGAATGAGTTTCTTATATAGGCTTCGACCTTGTGACCGTTGAGATCACTAGCCGTTGTAACTGTTTCCTTCTTCCGCCGTTTCCTTCTCTGCCGCGGCAGGTATCTCGGCAGACTAGCCGTTACACTTTTCTGCCCGTTGGGACTGCTGCGGCTCTGACACTGTTGTATTGCCTCGGCAGAGTTCCTGCTGTGAACTATTTTTCCCTTATCTTTGCTTTTTATTCCTGAATAAAAATTAAACACACACAAAAAAAAAGTACTGAAAGCGAAAATAATTAGCAAAAATAATAAACTATTAACCCTAATATAATATTTAAAGTAAAAGGGAGAGGCTAGGTTACTGGTGGAGAGCATGCGAATGCATCTCCAAAAATTATTTTCTCCCTTAGGCCCAAATTTTGTATTAGGTGTGGGCCGCTCCTTTATGCTTTCTGTCCATCCATCTTGGGCTTGATTTTCTTGCCAAATATCCTGCCGAGCAGACTACACAGGCAGGATATCTTATTGTCTACTGTGCGGATGGCCTTGCATTCCTCTGGATCGTCATACCTTTTTAAGTTGTGGAATGCGTTGAGTTTGACTTGTTGGTCATTGACCCGCATAGTCAACTCTCCTTTTTCCACGTCAATCAATGTACGTCCAGTTGCTAGGAAGGGTCTCCCAAGGATGATCGGTGCGTTGTCATCTGCTTCACAATCAAGGACAAAGAAGTCAGCAGGAAAAATAAACTTGTCAACTCTTACCAGTATGTCCTCGATTTTGCCTTCAGGTTGCACATAGGATCTATCCGCGAGTTGGAGAATCACTGTTGTAGGCTTCGGCCTTCCAATTCCAAGCTTTTGGAAGACTGATTTAGGCATGAGGTTTATACTTGCTCCAAGGTCGCATAGGGCCTTTCCTTCATAACTCTTTCCTATCGCACAAGGTATAGTGAAACAACCAGGATCTTTTAACTTTGGTGGCATGCGGTTATGTAGCATTGCCATGCATCCCTCGGTGGCAGCCACTGTCTCAAACTCACCTATTCGTTTTCTCTTGGATACCATATCTTTTAAAAACTTGGCATAGTTGGACATTTGTTCAATGGCCTCAACGAATGGTATGTTGATGTGGACTTGCTTCAAGATATCGAGGAACTTTTTGAACTGTTGATCCTGTTTTTGTTTCTTCAACCTTTGCTGGAAAGGTGGTGGTGGTCTCATCTCGTCCAGGGTTTCTTTAGTTTGGAATCGTATACCTGGCACCACTGGAACTTTTGCTGCCTCGGCAGACTGCTCAGGTGCTACAGTGCTTGCTGCCAGGGCAGTGTTTTTAGTCTTTGTTTGCTCAGCGTCTTCTCTTGATTGATTCGCTGGTTGGGTTTGGTTCTCTGGGATCTTCTCTTTCAACTGTAGACCACTCCAGGTAGTGATTGCCTTACACTGTTCATGGCTTAGTACCTTAGCAACCTCAGTATTGCTAGGTAGGTCTCCTTGTGGTATAGTGTTTATACATTGAGCAAATTGCCCAACCTGAGTTTTCAGAGTTTTTATGGCCGCTTCTTAATTTTGTAGCCTCATCTCAGTCCTATTCATGAAGGCGTCGGTCCTCTTGATGAAATTACTATTTTCCGCCATGTATGACTCGGTTTTCATCATGAAGGCCTTTAGCGTGTTTTCCAATGAATTGACCGGTTGCTACTGCATCTGCTGCGGCGGCATCGGTTGTTGGACTTGTTGCTGCGGCATTGGCTGCTGAAATCCCGGTGGTTGGGTGATTGGGTTTAAGGCGTTATTTGGGTTACTCCATGATAAGTTTGGATGCCTCTTCCATGAGGGGTTGTACGTGTTGGACATCACATTGTTACGGTTGTAGTTCCTAACATACATACCGGTTTCTTGATTCATGCAATCAACAGAACAGTGGTTGCCTCCACATAAATCACAACATAAATCAATTACCTTGACCTCACGGCTGTTGTTTTGTAATTGTAGGTTTTGCACCATCTTGGTAAGAGAGGCCAATTGTGCAGCCACTGAACTTGATGAATCTAATTCGTTTACCGTGGCTTAGCGTCTTACTCCTCCTCGCCTAGATGTGGGAAACTGGAAATCATTTCTTGCGAGTTTATTCAAAATTTCAATAGCTTCCTCGGGCGCCTTGTCCAGGAGTGTGCCGTTTGCCGAGGCATCTAACATCATCCTTGTCGGGGCATTTGTGGTGTTGTAAAACATTGTCACTTGTATCCATAAGGGGAATCCATGCAGCGAACACTTGTGCAATAGCTCTCTGTAGCGTTCCCATGCCTCGTACATTGGTTCGTCTTCAGCCTGTCGGAAAGAAGTAATTTCATTACAAATTCTATCATATAAATTAGTAGGATTAAAGCGAGTAATGAAATCACGGCAAAGTTCACTCTAGGATCCAATAGATCCCGCTGGAATGCTATTCAACCAAGCTTTCGCCCTATCCCTCAGTGAATAGGGGAATAGCTTTAACCGCAAGACATGTTCATGGACTCCTTGGATTTTGAAAGAGTTGTAGATTTTCATGAAAGATTTGAGATGCTGCCTTGCGTCTTCAGTTGCAGACCCACCAAATTGTCCAATTGTATTTAACATGTTGAACATAACAGGTTTAAGTTCAAAATGGGCTGCTTCAATCTCGGGTGTAACGACTCCTGGGTTTAGTCCATTTAAGTCCTCCTCCAAGAAATCTATGACAGTCAGCTGCCGTGGCCTAGGTGGCGGCGGTAGACCTTCATTGCCGGCAGGTATGTTTTGTCCTGCCTAAACCTCTTTCATGACTCCTCGGATTTGTCTCCTCAACCTTAAACCTGTTCTTTCAATCTCAGGATCTAACTCGTATAAGGGGTTGGTTGGATTGGCCCTGGTCATACACCAAGAAAAACAAAAGTAAAAGAAAAAAAAAAGAAAAACAAACAAGAAAATAAGAAAAACAAAATTTAGTTGCCAGTCCCCGGCAACGGCGCCAAAAACTTGTCGCGTGTCAAAAGTGCGCGTTTAGTGCAAGTGGACACATCGCAAGTAATAAGTGATAAGTATTTATCGAGTTATCATCTCCTCAGGGACCGATATACTTAATATGCTTTCTTTATCTTCTTGCTTTGTAGAAAAATAAAAACACCAGTGAATGGGTGTGATTTATTAAACTAAGGTAATTGAATAAAAATAAAAGAGTCGAAATATTAGAGAGAAAGATGGGCCAGGATCCAGTTGTATTGTATTGTGGACTTGATTGACTTGTCTTTATCCAATGCAATCGCATATCTCTGCCTCGACAGCACTGCAGTTTACTGCTTGGGCAGCGATAACGCTGTCTGCCGCGGCAATCCCTTGCTCGTGGGCAGACTTTACCAAAGTTCGGCAAAGTGTCCTTGAATGACTCCGCTTATCCCTAAGTCAGAATACTGTTGATGACTAGTCCTTGATGATACCTCCCGGCGTGAACCAATTATACTCACCAACCAATCTCACACTTTTTTTAGCCGCTGAAACTCTTAACCTATCCCTAGGCTGAGTTAGTATTTCGCGATTGAAACACCGTACTTACCCCTTTCGTGAATCTAACTCTCCCGAGCTTAGATAAATGGATTACTTACAAACTTCCCTCCCGGGCTTGAATGCAAGAACAAGGAATAACAAAGGATAAGCAAACCTTGATAATCTTTATTGCATTGAATAAAAGACAAATTACAATCTCCTCTCACAAATACTCCACAACCTTCACCTAAACCCTATGAAGGTTTTAGAACATGATGGAGAGGAAAGAAACAAGAGTAGAAGTCGGCTCTCCCTAGGTATTTCGATATATGATACATTCATTAGGTGGCTATGTCTTTATATAGGCTAGACCTAGGGCAAACCTTTCCTAAGTAGAATACAACTTGGAGTAGGGAACAAGTCAAGTACATAATAATAATATATTTCCAAGTTTGAATTCGGCTAAGGGGGCTTTCCCGCGTGGTCTTCCTTTGGGCTTTTTCTTGTGCTAGCCAGCTCCGATTCATGGGCTTCAAGTCCAGACACGTTCCTTGGATTTTTGTCTTTCCATCGCCTATCACTTTGCTTCCTGTCTTCCTGTTGCTGCCTCGGCATCAGGTCCTGCCTCGACCTTGTCCCTGCCGCAGCACTGGTTCTCCTGCACAGATATGAAAACACAGTAAAACGTGCCTTTTTCTATAAATATTATCTATTTAAGTATAACTTCTAAATATATCACATTAAGCACATGCATTGGTTCAAGTGGGTGAATATTTGGTGATAAATGCCGATAAAAGGAGTAGAAAGTGATAGTGTGTTAAGCACTTATCACACCCCCAAACTCGAACTATTGCTTATCCTCAAGCAATGCAAACCATCAATTTGCCGAACTCTATTCTCTCTTGGTCTTACATGTCCATCTATTCTCCCCACCATAGCTAGGCCTATCTTTAAGCCTTAACCATTCGGCTACCTAAGAAATTACCTAGAAACAAACTATAGGATTTGTGAGTGTGTGCGTTTTTGTGGACAAGTTGATTAAAGGATTTCTTAGATAAACTCTAAGTTCAAGATAAATAGACATTGGTTTAAGTGTTCTCTTCTTTTTCAAACCCCAAATCTTTTGGCTAGGCTGCGGCAGTAGATTGCTGCCTTGGCAGTGAATCTGCACCCCCAAACTCAAACCAAGCATTGTCCTCAATGCTTTTATATTTGAAAGGAATAAACGGCAAAACATATTTGGTACATCCGCCGTATTCTGTTTTGCCGTTTATTCCTTCCAAATATAAAAGCATTGAGGGCAATGCTTGGTTCGAGTTTGGGGGTGCAGATCCACTGCCAAGGCAACAATCTACTGCCGAGGCCATGCCAAGAAAAGGGAGTATTTAAGTGAAAATTTTTTAAAATTTTTATACTCCCCGCCTTACTTGAATCAATTGCATATACTTTTGCACTGCTTATCATCAGTATTGCCTTAGTTTATTCTTTAAGGCTATAGAAATCTTTCTCCTCACCATGATTAGGTCATGTTAAGAAGGTTTAACCTTAGGATATTTAAGGATGAAAACTTAGAAGCTTACTATAAGATGAATTTTTAAACACTTTTGGGACTTGTTGGATTATAGGAATTCTTTTAATGAACTTAGGTGATAAAGACTTAGATGTTCGGGAAAGTAACTAGAGGTGCCTATCACCGGCTCTAGGAAGTACTATTCTTCATGCTAGAGGTACCCGAAATTAGCTCTAGTATGCTATGAGGAATATCAAAAAGAAATAAGGAAATTAGTGATGAGAAAAACACAATCCTTGAGGTGCCCGAAATTGGCTCAAGAATTGGTTGTTTAGAAAAGAAGAGAACACTTAACCCAATTTTACTTGTCTTGAACTTAGAGTTTATCTAAGAAAGCCCTTAATCAAACTTGTCCACAAAAACACATACACTCACAATTCTTATAGTTGTTTCTAGGTAAAACCCTTGGGTAACCGAAAGGTTAAGGCTTAAGAATAGGCCTAGTTATGGTGGGGAGAATAGATGGACATGTAAGACCAAGAGAGAGTAGAGTTCGGCAAATTGATGGTTTGCATTGCTTGAGGACAAGCAATAGTTTGAGTTTGGGGGTGTGATAAGTGCTCAACACACTATCACTTTTTACTTCTTTTATGGTCATTAATTACCAAATATACACCCACTCGGACCAATGCATATACTCAATGTGATATATTCAGAAGTTATGCTTACAGAGTTAATATTTACAGAAAAGGCACGTTTTACTGCGTTTTTATATCTGTGCAGAGGAACCATTGCCGCGGCAGCAACAAGGCCGAGGCAGGACCTGATGCCGAGGCAGCAGTAGAAAGAAAGGAAGCAAGACTGTAGGCGATGGAAAGATAAAAATCCAAGGGACGTGTATGGACTTAAAGCCCATGGATCGGAGTTGGCTAGCATGAGGAAAAGCCTAAGAAAAGACCACGCGGGAAATCCCCCTTAGCCGAATTAAACTTGGAAATATTTTAATTATGTACTTGACTTGTTCCCTACTCCAAGTTGTATTCTACTTAGGAAAGGTTTGCCCTAGGTCTAGCCTATATAAAGATCTAGCCATCCAATGTACTAGGGACGGAATACCTAGGGAGAGAGAGACGAATTCTATACTTGTCTTCTTTCTCTCCATTATGTTCTAAACCTTCTTAGGGATTAGGTGAAGGTTGCCGAGTATATGTGAGAAGAGATTGTACTTTGTCTTTGTTTCAATGCAATAAAATTATCAAGGTTTGCTTATCATTTGTTATACCTTGTTCTTGCATTCAAGCCCGGGAGGGAAGTTTGTGAGTAATCTATTTATCTAAGCTCGGGAGAGTTAGATTCACGAAAGGGGTATGTACGGTGTTTCAATCGCGAAATACTAACTCGGCCTAGGGATAGGTTAAGAGTTTCAGCGGCTAAAAGAAGTGTGAGATTGGTTGGTAAGTATAATTGGTTCACGCCGGGAGGTATCATCAAGGACTAGTCATCAACAACACTCTGACTTAGGGATAAGCGGAGTCATTCAAGGACACTTTGTCGAACTTTGGTGAAGTCCAACCATGAGCAAGGGATTGTCGCGGCGGACAAGTATCGTCGCTGCCAAGGCAGTAAACTGCAGTGCTGCCGAGGTAGTGATATACGATTGTATTGAGCAGAGACAAGTCAATCAAATCCACA
Organism: Abelmoschus esculentus; assembly: GCA_035048815.1. Taxonomy (NCBI): domain Eukaryota; kingdom Viridiplantae; phylum Streptophyta; class Magnoliopsida; order Malvales; family Malvaceae; genus Abelmoschus; species Abelmoschus esculentus. Next base: position 5,120,847 of record JAUCBN010000044.1, read on the forward strand.
ATACAACGCAACTGGATTCTGACCCATCTTTCTCTATTATTAAATCTCGTTATTTTTGTTTAGTTATTTTAATTAGATAAACCAACTCAAATCATTTGTGTTTTTATTTTTCTACAGAACAAGAAGGTGAAGAAGGCATATTAAGTCTACCAGTCCCTGTGGAGACGATAATCCGATAATTACTTATCACTTATTACTTTTGATGTGTCCACTTGCACTAAACGCGCACTTTTGACACGCGACATTCCCTACTCCAAGTTGTATTCTACTTAGGAAAGGTTTGCCCTAGGCCAAGCCTATATAGGACCTAGCCATCCAAGGAAAGGAGGAGAGCCGATTTTTAGAGAGTTGATCCTAAGACTCATTGTTTTCTTTCTCTCAATTATGTTCTAAGTTTTCTTAGGATTTAGGTGAAGGTTGTCGAGTATTTGTGAGAGGAGATTGTACTTTTTTCTTTGTTTCAATGCAACAAAATATCAAGGTTTGCTTATCCTTTTCCATTCATTGTTCTTGTATTCAAGCTCGGGAGAGAAGTTTGTAAGTAATCTATCTAGACTCGGGAGAGTTAGATTCACGAAAGGGATAAGTACGGTATTTCAATCGCGAAATACTAACTCGGCCTAAGGATAGGTTAAGAGTTCCAACAGCTAAAAGAAGTGTGAGATTGGTTGATGATTATAATTGATTCACGCCGGGAGGTATCATCAAGGATTGATCACCAACAGTACTTCGACTTAGGGATAAGCGGAGTCATCTAAGGACACTTTGCCGAACGTTGATAAAGTCCACCCACGAGCAAAGGATTGCCGCGGCGGACAAGTATCGTTGTTGCCGAGGCAGTAATCTGCAGTATTGCTGAGGCAGTGATGTACAATTACATTGGACAGAGACAAGTCAATCAAATCCACAATACAACATAACTGGATCACGCCCTCTCTCTTAATCAGATCTTATCCATTTACTTAGTTATCTTTATTTCAATTTATTTAGTTTCATCGAAACCCAAATTACATGTGTCTTTATTTTATTTCTTTCTACAAAGCAAGAAGACGAAGAAGGCATATGATAAGTGCTCAACTCACTATCACTTTCTACACCTTTTATGGGCATTAATCACTAAATTTACACCCACTCGGACCTATGCATGTATTTAATGTGATATATTTAGAATTTATGATTATAAAGATGATATTCACAGAAAAGGCAAGTTTTACTTCATTTTTACATCTATGCAGGATAAACTATTGCCGCGACAGCAACATGGCTGAGGCAGGACCTGATGCCGAGGCAGCAGCTGAGAGCCAGGAAGCAATACTGTAGGCGATCGGAAGAGAAAAATCCAAGGGAACTTTCTGGACATGAAGCACATGGATCGGAACTGGTTAGCATGAGGAAAAGCCCAAGACAAGGTCACGCGGGAAAGCCTCCTAGTTGAATTAAACTTGGAAATATTTTATTTATGTACATGACTTGTTCCCTACTCCAAGTTATATTCTACTTAGGAAAGGTTTGCCCTATGCTAAGCCTATATAAGACCTAGCCGTCCAATGTATAGGGATATACCTAGAGAGCCGATTCATAGAGAGTTTACCCTAAGATTCAATATTTTCTTTCTCTTAAATTATGTTCTAAGCTTTCTTAGGGTTTAGGTGAAGGTTTTTCAGTATTTGTGAGAGGAGATTGTACTTTGTTCTTTGTTTTAATGCAATAAAACTATCAAGGTTTGCTTATCCTTTTCTATTCTTTGTTCTTGCATTCAAGCTCGGGAGAGAAGTTTGTAAGTAATCCATTTATCTAGACTCGGAAGAGTTAGATTCACAAAAGGGGTAAGTACGGTGTTTCAATCGCGAAATACTAACTCGGCCTAGGGATAGGTTATAAGTTTCAGCGGCTAAGAGAAGTGTGAGATTGGTTGGTGAGTATAATTGATTCAAGTCGGGAGGTATCATCAAGGACTAGTCATCAACAGGACTTCGACTTAGAGATAAGCGGAGTTATCCAAGGACACTTTGCCGAACTTTGGTAAAGTCCAAACCACAAGCAAGGGATTGCCGCGGCGGACAAGTATCGTCGCTGCCAAGGCAGTAATCTACAGTGCTGCCGAGGCAGTGATATACAATTGCATTGGACAGAGACAAGTCAATCAAATCCATAATACAACGCAACTGGATCCTGACCTCTCTCTCTATTAATCAGATCTCATCCTTTTACTTAGTTTCTTTATTTCAATTTATTTAGTTTCATCAAAACCATAATCACTTGTGTTTTTATTTTATTCCTTTTTACAGAACAAGAAGATGAAGAAGGCATATTAAGTATACCAATCCTTGTGGAGACGATACACGCTAATACTTATCTCTTTATTACTTGCGATGTGTTCACTTGCACTAATTGCGCACTTTTGACACGCAACAAGTTTTTGGGGCCGTTGCCGGGGATTGGCAACTAAATTTTGTTTTCTTTATTTTCTTGCTTTAGTTATTTTATTTTTAATTTTTATTTTACTTTGGTTTCTGGTTGGTGTATGACCAGGGCCAACCCATCCAATCCGTTGTACGAGATTGACCCTGAAATTGAACGTACACGAAATCGGTTGAGGAGACAAATCCAACGAGCAATGGCAGGAAATCAAGTAGATCAAAACATACCTGTTGGCCACGGAGGACTTAAGCAGCAACCCATGCAGCAACAACCACTGCCGCAGTCCATACTGCCGCGGCAGCTCACTGTTAGAGATTTCCTGGTGGAAGATCTGAATGGATTAAACCCTGGATTCGTTGCTACAGAAATAGAAGCAACCCATTTTGAACTCAAACCTGTCATGTTCAATATGCTGAATACTATTGGACAATTTAGTGGGTTTGCAACTGAAGATGCCAGGCAGCATCTCAAATCTTTCATGGAAGTTTGTGTCGCGTGACAAAAGTGCGCGTTTAGTGCAAGTGGACACATCGAAAGTAATAAGTGATAAGTATTATCGGATTATCGTCTCCTCAGGGACCGGTAGACTTAATATGCTTCCTTCACCTTCTTGTTCTGTAGAAAAGTAAAAACACAAGTGAATTGAGTTGGTTTATCTAAACTAAAAGAACTAAATAAAAGTAAAGAGTTGGAATAATAGAGATAGATGGGTCAGGATCCAGTTGCGTTGTATTGTGGATTTGATTGACTTGTCTCTGCTCAATACAATCGTATATCACTACCTCGGCAGCACTGCAGTTTTACTGCCTTGGCAGCGACAATACTGTCCGCCGTGGCAATCCCTTGCTCGTGGGTAGACTTTACCAAAGTTCGGCAAAGTGTCCTTGAATGACTCCGCTTATCCCTAAGTCAGAGTGTTGTTGATGACTAATCCTTGATGATACCTCCCGGCGTGAACCAATTATACTCACCAACCAATCTCACACTTCTTTTAGCCGCTGAAACTCTTAACCTATCCCTAGGTCGAGTTAGTATTTTGCGATTGAAACACCGTACTTATCTCTTTCGTGAATCTAACTCTCCCGAGCTTAGATAAATGGATGACTCACACTCTCCCGAGCTCAAATGTGAGAACAAGGAATAACAAAGGATAAACAAACCTTGATAATTTTATTGCATTGAATCAAGGAAAAAGTACAATCTCCTCTCACATATACTCGACAACCTTCACCTAATCCCTAAGAAGGTTTAGAACATAATGGAGAAGAAGAAGACAAGTATATAGATCGGCTCTCTCCCTAGGTATTCCGTCTAGTACATTGGGTGGCTAGGTCTTTATATAAGCTAGACCTAGGGCAAACCTTTCCTAAGAAGAATACAACTTGGAGTAGGGAACAAGTCAAGTACATAATTAAAATATTTCCAAGTTTAGATTCGGCTAAGGGGGCTTTCCCGCGTGGTCTTGCCTTGGGCTTTTCCTTGTGCTAGCCAGCTCCGATCCATGGGCTTTGAGTCCAGACACATTCCTTGGATTTTTATCTTTCCATCGCCTACAGTCTTGCTTCCTGTCTTTCTACTGCTGTCTCGGCATCAGGTCCTGCCTCGGCCTTGTCATTGTCGCGGCACTGGTTCTCCTGCACAGATATAAAAATGCAGTAAAACGTGCCTTTTCTGTAAATATTATCTTTATGAGCTTAACTTCTAAATATATCACATTGAGTTCATGCATTGGTCCAAGTGGGTGTATATTTGCTGATTAATGCCCATAAAAGGAGTAAAAAGTGATAGTGTGTTGCGCACTTATCAAACCCCCAAACTCGAATTATTGCTTGTCCTCAAGCAATGCAAACCATCAATTTGCCGAACTCTACTCTCTCTTGGTCTTACATCTCCATCTATTCTCCCCACCATAACTAGGCCTATTCTTAAGCCTTAACCATTCGGTTGCCCAAGGGTTTTCCTAGAAACAAATTATAAGAATTGTGAGTGTGTGCGTTTTTATGGACAAGTTGATTAAAGGCTTTCTTAGACAAACTCTAAGTTCAAGACAAATAGAATTTGGTTAACTGTTTCTCTTCTTTTCAAACACCAAATCTTGAGCCAATTTCGGGCACCTCAAAGACTTGTGTTTTTCTTTTTACTAAATTTCTTCTTTCTTTTTAATACTACTTAAAACATACTAGAGCCAATTTCGTGCACCTCTAGCATGAAGAAGAGACTTTCTAGAGCCGGTGGTAGGCACCTCTAGTTACTTTTCCAAAAATCTAAGTCTTTATCACCTAAGTTCATTAAAAGAACTCCTATAATCCAACAAGTCCCAATAGTGTTTAAAGTTCTTCCTATAATAAGCTTCTAAGTTTTCATCTTTAAGCATCCTAAGGTTATGCCCTCTTAACAGGCCTTAATCATGGTAAGGAGAAAGATTTCTATAGCCTTAAAGAATAAACTAAGGCAATACTGATGATAAGTAGTGCAAAAGTGTAGGCAGTTAATTCAAGTAAGGCGGGGAGCATGAAAAAAAAAACTGGAATACTCCCTTTTTGGCAAGGCCTCGGCATTAGATTGCTGCCTTGGCAGTGAATCTGCACCCCCAAACTCAAACCAAGCATTGTCCTCAATGCTTTATAATTGAAGAAATACGCGGCAAAACAAAATATGAATATAATAAACAGCAAATAATGACAGCAAAAGCAAGTAATATTGAATTAAGGACAAAGATTTTAAAGCGACTCCAAAGAGCTGCTTGTAACAATTTTCCTCCTCGGCCTTGCTGCCGAATGCTTTATCCTTGGTGAAGGCGATGGTTGCGCTTTTGCATGCCGGGGCGGTTGGACTCGTGTGGGCGGTGTCCGTTGCATTGGGGTCTCTACCTCTTCTCTTTCTTCTACATCAGCCATCTCTTCGGTTAGCATTACGTCCGTTCCTCCTCCCAATGCTGTTGCTCCTCCGGTGTGGTGGGTACTTGGGTCGGCGACAGTGGAGCTTTGGTGCACGTAGGCATCTATCTCGGCTGATAGGCTGCCCATGATAATTGGTGATCGGGGTGGAGTGCTGAAAACGACCCTCTGCTTGGATGGCCTTCTGCTGGCAGATGAGGCCGCAGCAGAATCGCTACCCTGGATGGGCTGGCAGCCTGGTATTGGGGCTGAGGGGCTGCATGGAAGAACGGCCTTGGTCCTCCTGGTGTTGGTGTAGTCTCGGTGTAAGGGGCGGCTATGACGAACATGTTGTTAGGAAACTCCGGAAATTGTGCTCCTTGGTCCGGGAAGGCGTGCAGCATCATCTGGGCTAAGGTGCCATTGAAATCCCTTTGGTACTCCATGTACCTTTGTTTTCATAGATCCATTGCTGTCATCCGTAGCAAGATCTCCTGGTACGGGTCTGCTGCGGCAGATGTGTGGGCAGTACCAGGCATGTCTGCCGTGTACTGGGCCCCAGTAGCAGTATCGGCAGTGAACTGCTGCGGCGTTGCTTGGACAGGCTCTGCTTGCGTGATTTGCATGACTTTGTGGCAGAAGTCCCTGGTCCATCCTCGTCGTGGGGGAGTGTATTTGTCCGTCTCTTCGATGGGCACACCTGTGGCAACACATAAACCCGTGATCAAACAAGGGAAATACAATGGTCCCCTATCTTTCTTACCGCACTCGTGAATTTCCCGAAGGATGATCTCGCCAACGTTGATGGTCCTCTTGTTGATGATGGATTGGATAAGCACCAATGTTTTGTGATCCACCGTGCTATTGTGTGATGTGGGGATGAGACGTCGTTTGACAAAGGTGTTCCACATCTTGGCCTCGAGCTTTAGGCTTTGTCTCGTTACAGATCCTCGATGGGTACCGGTTTCCCATGGGATGTTCGCGTAACAAAGATCATCTTTGATGAGCTCGTAGTCCTCGGCAGTGACGTCTTCCATGAATTCGGCGTGGATGTCACTGTCAGGAGTGAGGCCATAGAAATTGTTGATTGTCTCGGCATCGAGCTGGACTGGCCTGCCGCGGCAATGAACAAAGAGGGAGTCTTTGCTGGGCCCGTGCGCATAGAACTCCCGCACGATCGTAGCATTCGCCTGGGCAGGTTGGAGACAGAAAATTTCCCAGTTTTGGTACTTAATTCTGTCGAAGAGGTAGTGCTCCATGTTGTAATTTTCATCGTCTGCATGCTGGAAACCTTGCTCTTCCCACAGTTGCCGAGCGATGAAGGATCGGTTGAAACGATCTTCAACGTTGGCGGGGGCGAATCGCTTGTATGTTGCCATCAAGATTGAGAGATGTGATTTCTTGGAGTTTTTCTTGAAAAGAGTCTGAAACTTCACGGAGATTATGAGTAAGCAGAGAGTAATATGAGAGAGATTGTTATGAATACTAAAGAAAACAAGAAAGCAAGAGTAAATAGTTCAAGAGGAAAGAGTTTCTTATATAGGCCTCGGCCTTGTGACCGTTGAAGCCACTAGCCGTTTTGTAACCGTTTCCTTTCTCTATCGTTTCCTTTTCTTCCGTCTCCTTTTCTACCGTTTCCTTTTCTGTCGTTTCCTTTTCTGCCGTGGCAGGAACCTCGGCAGACTAGCCGTTACATTGTTTTGCCTGTTGGGACTGCTGCGGCCCTGACACTGTTTTATTGCTTCGACAGAATTCCTGCTGTGAACTATTTCTCCTTTATTCTTGCTTATTATTCCTAAATAAAACACACAAAAGAAAAATATTTAAAGCGAAAATAAATTCGAGAAAATAAAAATAAACTAACTAATCCTAATATATTAATAAAGAAAAGGGAGGAGATCATGTTACTGGTGGAGAGCATGCAAATGCATCTCCCAAAATTATTCTCTCCCTTTGGCCCCAATTTTGAATCGGTTGTGGGCCACTCTGTTTTGCTGTATGTTATTCCACATTGGGCTTAATCTTTGTAACCCCCTTAGCTCGGCTTGGACGGAACCGACACTAACGGGTCACATGGGGAATATCGAACTAAACCCGTTAAGGTCCAATTCGATAAACAACCCTGAAAACCGATATGTTTTTTTTCTTCTTAACTAGATGCATAATTAAGTTCCTATGTGTGTCGAGGTCATGCATAAAAAAATGGAAACATTCGATTCACAATTGATCATTCAATTCGCACACCAGTATATAAGGACCAAAACGCAAATAAATTCTTAATTTCAACAATAAACCAGTAATGCAATTAAACATGCATAGCATACTCATAACAAAGTTCAGATCAAACGGTCCATTATTGCATCGTCAATTTCATGTTTCATACAATAGGGACCTAATTGTAAAGCTCACAATATCATAGGGACTAAATCTATCATTAATTTACCAATGCGAATTCAAGTTAACATCATGCATCTTGGTGATATTACAACTCTCAATATCATTCATTGCATATATATTCGATCATAGAAAGTCATCCGACCCTAAACGTATTTTTTCCACACTTAAAATGTCATTTTTGGGTCTCGGTATCGATACCTAGGGTCTCGGTATCGATACCCTATCGTGGAGCTAGCCTCCTTGCACTTCGAAGGCTATTGGTATCGATACCCCCATAGGTGGTATCGATACTCCAACGTCCAGTGGAGTAATTGCATCGAACCATGATTCGAACCACCCCAGATTAAGCCTTAGGGTATCGATACTGGTATCGACACCCCCTGTGCACTTTGACAAGTTTGAACATTCTAAGTTAATTCTACCCATTCAAACATAACCATTAATCACCCTTAACTATATGCATAATTTCCTAAGCATAAAGAACGATTTAAAGCATACATTTATCACATCAAAGACCCCAAACAATCTATAGGCATGCTTCCTAAAATATGATTTGAAATCAACAATGTTCATTCATGTACATGTCTCAATAATCCAAACAACACCATGGTCCATCAATCAACAATCCAAAACATTATAGGTCCTATTACAACATTAACCAAAGCAAAAATCACACACTTCACATGGGTTTGATTTACACATTGCCAAGCCTAAATTATTTGCCAAAACATACCAAAAATTAAGACAACTCTTCCCCTTGGTTCCCTTGCTCCGAACGTAGCCTCGAATATCACTATTTCTCTGCAAGTATGAAAAGAAAGAGCTTAAGCACAACATGCTTAGTGAGGAAGCTCTAACAAGTTCAAAATCATTTATAAAGTCATACTTGCATTCTTCATGCATATTTGAAATATGTAAAACCAAAACATGCTATCAACAATGTCAAAACATTTCATGTATCATGCACAAATAAATCATTCCATTTCATATATGCATATTGGCTTTCTAGTGATCACTTAATGTGAACTTTTAGTTCACCGAATACACGGATTCCTTTTTCCATAATTGGAGACGCTTGGTCTCAACATGCATCGGTCGGACACATAGTCACCCTTGTATACATGTTACCCCCACTACGCACGGTCGGACACAAAGTCACCCTTATTTACGCATGGGTCAACTATATGCACGATCGGACACAAAGTCACCCTTGTTTACATATAGGCAAGCTCTACACGCACGGTCGGACACAAAGTCACCCTTGTTTATGTGTAGGCAAACTCTACACGCACGGTCGGACACAAAGTCACCCTTGTTTATGTGTAGGCATCATCATTATTCTCATTATTTTATAGTGCACTCAATCCTAATGACATGTCATTTGTATTCGAATCTAAGGTTAGTGTCACTAAGCCAATATCAATTCCTATCATGCATGTTAACTTGCTGCTCATAATGCACTCATTAAATGTTCATCATGTGAACTAAAATCATGCTCAATGGCTTTATCAACATAGGGCAAATAACCTCATCATATTCCAAATTCTTTTTCATGCTTACATAAGCCATGAATACCTTAATAAACCATGCATTTTCAGCAATTAACACATGCATGCATCATTTCAAAATCAAATATATGCAATTTCAAAATCATATTGAATCATTGTTCACATATATGCCATTACCGAAAATAACCGAAAATCGAGGTAATGCATCAACATCATTTAAAACACTTACTCTTGAACTATGGAAAGTTTTCACACTATTCCATAGTCCCCAAAACAGAACCGAACCAATGCGATTCACTTTAAATCCAAAACCACTCACCGACAAGCGAAACGAGCCCACGCCGATGCTCCGATGGCAACGCCAACGCACCAGCCACTTATGCACCCTCTTGCACTACCTCTACAACATTAAAAGTAGAGCAAATTCACATCACAACATGCTCAAAACAGCAGCCACATTTAACCCTCACAAAACTACCGAAAACCTTGCCGAAAAGACCGAAAACTAAGCCGAAACGCATCCGAAACAACATCAGCCCAAAACCTAATGAATATAACATCTAATCCACCTCACTTATGAACCAAAAACACTTCCAAACCATCCTTATACCTCCAGCAACACAAGAACACCTAAAACAGCCCTTAAAACAACCTAAAACCACCTTAAAACACCATCGATTGCATTATTCCGGGATTAATTTATTGTTAACTCATTTCAAGACTCAATCAACCATTTAATTGACCTAATATCATAATTAAATCAACCTAAATCCAGCATCAATTTAGATCTCAAAAGATTTCACAAAATCCATCATAAAACTCATAGATCTTGAATTAAAAACACAAAATAAGATAGCAATAGTTGATGAGCAAGCCAAGACTTGAGAATTTCAATAAAGAACCTTAGAAAAAGATTAAAAATCAGAATATTACCTTGATATTAAATCCACCAAAAAGATGAGAAAGTCTTCCTTGATTTCCTTGAAAAAATGTTGATTTTTGCAAAATTGATGATTAGGTTTTGTAAAGAATGAAAGGATGAGTGAAATGAAATAAATCTTGTAGAAAATGATGAAGAAATCAACAAGTAATTGGAGAAATATGGAGAAGAAGATGGAGAGAAAATGAGAGAAAATCTTGAGAGAAAAGATGGAAAAATGGGAAGTTACAAAAGAAAATGGAATTATTATTTAGAATAAAGCAATTTAAAAACCATTTTGGTGGATAAATCATTAATTAAAAATAAATTGGGTTTATGGCCCTCTAAGAATTCTAAGTATAGCTTGCTTTCCAATTTAGTCACCAAAAATCCTAATTGCCGAAAATTACTAATTAAATCCCCAAAACTTTTTCCAAAATTACAATTTAGTCACTAGTACAAAATTAAGCCCAACTAAAAATCAAATTAAAATTCAAATAATATTCCTTTAATTTTAAAACACCATTTTAATATTTTTAGAACCATTTCACAAAATTATTACTTATCCGATTAAAATACTATTATTTTAATTTTTCTCGGAATAACGAACACTAGGATTCCGATTCGACCCGGATCTAATTTCCCCAATTAACACTCAAACTACTAACCCCAAAACCGGGATGTTACAACTCTCCCACTCTTAAGAAAATTTCGTCCTCGAAATTCTTACGTGAAGCAAACAAGTGAGGAAACTGCTCCTCCATACTTTTCCTTATCTCCCAAGTCGCCTCTTCAACACCTCGGTGTCTCCAAAGAACTTAACCAAATCTATGGTCTTCCCTCGAAGAACCTTTGTATCCACATCTAAAATCTTCACCGATTCCTCCTCATAACCCATATCCGCTCTTAACTCAATCTCCTCAACCGGAACAACATGAGAGGGATCTGATCTATACCTACAAAGCATCGATACATGAAAAACATCATGCATCCTACTCAACTCCTCCGGCAACCTCAACCGATAAGCAACAGGACCAACACGCTCCAACACCTCATATGGCCCAATGAAACGAGGACTCAACTTACCCTGACGTCCAAACCTCATCACTTTCTTCCACGGTGAAACTTTTAGAAACACTTTGTCCCCGACATCATACTCTATCTCTCTACGCTTCAAATCGGCATAAGACTTTTGTCTATCTGAAGCCTCCTTGAGCTTAGCACAAATAAGATTAACCTTCTCATCCGTATCTTTCAGCACTTGTGGTAAAAAAACATACTTTTGTCCAACTTCCTTCCAACAAAAAGGTGTACGACACCTATGCCCATATAAAGCCTCAAACGGTGCCATCTATATACTTGCCTGATAACTATTATTGTAAGCAAACTCCACCAAAGGCAACTGCTTCTACCAAGAACCTTGAAACTCAATGATGCAACATCTCAACATAACCTCCAAAGCTTTACTAAAGCTAAGCCTCGTACCCAAAGCAACTTGCAAACCTCTCCAAAACATAGAAGTAAAACGCAGATCTCTATCCGATATGATCGACTTAGGCACACCATGCAACTTCACCACCTCAGAAACATACAACCCCGCTAACTTACCATAGAATACGTCGTATGCACGGCAAGAAAATGTGCACACTTCGTAAACCTATCAACAATCACCCATATAGAATCCTTTTTGGACGACGCTAATGGCAACCCTGTCACAAAACCATAGTCACTCTCTGCCACTTCCATTCCGGCACTTGAACCGGTTACAACAACCCTGTAGTAAACTGATGTTTAACTTTCACCCGCTGACACACCATACACCATGACACAAACTCCGTCACATCCTTCTTCAAACCAACCCAAAAATATACACTTTTGAGATTCTTGTATATCCTCACACTACCCGGATGCACAGCAAACGGACTAGTATGAGCTCCTACCAAGATAGCTTGTCTCAGCTCAACACCATCTGGCACCACAATCCGACCTTTAAAACACAAAACCTCATCATCATCAAAATGATATTCGGTCGGTCTACCTTTAGCGACATCTTCCACAAAAGGTACCAAAGCCTCATCCTCCAAATGTTTCATCTTTATCATCTCTACGAAAACAGGCTTTACCTACGACTCCGTCACAAAACCATTTTCCTTTGAAATATTCCACTTAGCAAACATAGCCCTCAACTCCACCGCTGTCTTACGGCTCAAAGCATCAGTTACCACATTAGCTTTTCCCAGATGATACTCACTAGACAATCAAACATTTACCCTCTTCGGACACACAACAAATTCGTCCCTCCTACTGAAGCAACAACACACAAACCAGCACACTACTTCAGCTTTCACAGAAAACATAACTCAAAAGAATACTCTCTTTCTTTTTTTTTCTTTCTTCTTTTTTTTCTTTTTTGATCGATAACCAACTCTTAGCAACCACAACAATTTCCATACCACCACCGTCAAACTAACCCTCTTTTCAACATCCTCAAACATACAAGGTAACCATATAAACCTTCCATCAACCTACGGTCCACACAACGATGCTGAACCAACAAGCCTCATACCGGCTTAACATAAAACCGTTAAACATGGTCTCAAACAAACTCCATCGATGGCAACACCTTCATTAAGAGATATAGTCCCAGTATACCATCCTTCCTCCTATGGATTACAAAACCCAATACTCAAACGGAAACCAATGTTGTTCCCAAAACCTCGAATCTAAACATGCTAGGACATACCACATATCCAACCCAACCATTGGAACTTAGGACTCCAAGAGAACCATACTCAAATAAACGATCATTCCAGCCACACACCTAGAAAACTTCATCTCACCGTCAAAATTTTACTACCAAACTCATGATGATTCTTCCCAACTTACTAGTAGGACAAACAACCACCCATAAATCAACCATATCCAAAACAAGCCCACTCAAAAACACCTGCACCTAACTTCTATTCAACATCGTACCACCAAACGCATAGAAAAGATTACCACATGTCCTTATCAAGACACCACTCCAACTCGGTAACCTTTGAAACAACCATGTGGCTCAGATAACCTAAAAGGTTCTTGACACAAAAACTTAACCTTTCCAAACACATCCTCAACTATACCCTTACCAAACATCTGATCACGTCTTACCTCCGATCAACTTAACTAAGTTAGAGTCCCACTCATAGCTCCACTATTTTACCAGGACTCTCACATAGATTTAACCCAAACAACTTTTCTCGTAACTCCATAACAATCCTGGTCCATCCCACAAAACAAACACCCTTCACAGACATCCTTACACAAGCCAAGCCACCCACAACACATAAAACAACACAACTCAAACTTTGAGGTCCACGTGTCGCTAACTACCTCGACACCCAACACAAAACTCTTTCCCAACCTCAACTCACTGATAAAATCAACTCTTACCCCACCTATACCATAACAAAATCTAAACTTGTCGAACTCTTCCTTCCACTCACCCCAACACCTCTTATTTTATAACCTTACCAAGGTTGTAACCACACTAATGAATCATCCACTAACATGAACCCACTGGACATAACTCTCACTACACTTTCAATAAAAGCAAGCCCAAAAGACCAAGTAACGGATATATGTTATAAACTGTCCAGCGGTCCTCGTCACACAACTCAAACACCATCACAATCTAAATTTAGTTGAGGTAAACCCAACTTAACTCCTTATACACACAATATGTGCACTTCCTACCTTTACGGCACAACTAAAACCTCGCAAGGTCAAACAAAACCATGATTCAAACCCATGATACCACAACTCCATACTGATATATATGTTATTGTATTCTTTCATCAAGACTTGACCCAATACCCCTCAAGGCAAAACACCCGATCGTCACAACCCTTAACCTAACCACACGTTAGACCAGACAACAGAGGACTCCATGTAGTTTTTTTTTTCCACTAACCATGACGATAAACATATCCCTTTTCTTTTAAAACAAATCCACACTCTTTAAGAAAACAAAACACCAAACAGTATTACATCACACAACATGCCACAACCTTCTCACAACCTCCACACTCTAACTGGAGAGAATTTGCAAAACTCAGCCTTACATTTCTTAATGATCAACTCAAAACTAACCATAACTCAGGGTATCCCCCTCGGTTTCAAATATTCACAACTCTGAGCCCAAAAGACCCATTCCTCATCCAAGACTATTCCCTATCCAAAAGGGTAACTTGCCCACAACACAACAAGCTCAAGACCAAAAGAAAGCCTTTTCAACAAGATTTTTTTTTACAAACCTACACCCAAAAAGAATCAACCCATCACCACTTCCATCCTCAAAAGAGATACTCGCAAGTGTGAACAAATGTATGTATGCTTCCCTATATGCCCTCATCAATGCCTGTGCAAATGCATGTAAATGCAATTTCTAATGTCATGCTCGAGAATGCATGCATTCCCTACAATATCTATAGATATTTACATATATATGCTCTTACACTATGCATGATTATTTGTTCACACTCACAAATAACATCCTTGATTTCAACAATTTCAACTACTAACTTGCTAACTATTTCCAAGTCAGGTTAGCAGCAGCCACTCCTCTTCAGCAGACTGAAATACACCTGTTAAAGCCTGAACGCACAGTGCAAACTCAATTTCTAAACTGACCTCTCCGTATAACCGGACGCAGCAACTACGAGTGAAGGGGAAGGGAAATCGCTCTTCCCTAACAGTCGTTTCACCCTCAAACTGACCATCAGTGATTATACTAGCACTAGCTCAAGTCTCACGTCTCAGAGGCATATTCCAAAACTTTAAACACAAATTTAAACGTATAATCAAAACATAATATCAAAACATATTAGACTTACATTTGGGCAAAGGGAAACTTGAAGCATTTGAAAATGTATTGGCATTGGCAATGTGTAACCGTTATCCCTTTTTAACCATCATCATTCAAAGTACAACCATAATGCATAGATGTTCAACACATCAACAACATATCACATTCAGTCATACACTTAGTAAACCTCTACACACTTTAGCAAACCTAACCACACACTTTAGCAAACCTGGCTCTGATACCACCAAATGTAACCCCCTTAGCCCAGCCAGGACGGAACCGGCACTAACGGGTCACACGGGGAATATCGAATTAAACCCGTTAAGGTCCAATTCGATAAACAACCCTGAAAACCGATATGTTTTTTTTTTCTTCTTAACTAGATACATAATTAAGTTCCTATGTGTGTCGAGGTCATGCGTAACGAAAATGGAAACATTCGATTCACAATTGATCATTCAATTCGCACACCAATATATAAGGACCAAAACGCAAATAAATTCTTAATTTCAACAATAAACCAGTAATGCGATCTACCATAGTTCAATTAAACATGCATAGCATACTCATAACAAAGTTCAGATCAAACGGTCCATTATTGCATCATCAATTTCATGTTTCATACAATAGGGACCTAATTGTAAAGCTCACAATATCATAGGGACTAAATCTATCATTAATTTACCAATGCGAATTCAAGTTAACATCATGCATCCTGGTGATATTACAACTCTCAATATCATTCATTGCATCTATATTCGATCATAGAAAGTCATCCGACCCTAAACGTATTTTTTCCACACTTAAAATGTCATTTTTGGGTCTCGATATCGATACATAGGGTCTCGGTATCGATACCCTATCGTGGAGCTAGCCTCCTTGCACTTCGAAGGCTATTGGTATCGATACCCCCATAGGTGGTATCGATACTCCAGCGTCCAGTGGAGTAATTGCATCGAACCATGATTCGAACCACCCCAGATTAAGCCTTAGGGTATCGATACTGGTATCGATACCCCCTGTGCACTTTGACAAGTTTGAACATTCTAAGTTAATTCTACCCATTCAAACATAACCATTAATCACCCTTAACTATATGCATAATTTCCTAAGCATAAAGAACGATTTAAAGCATACATTTATCACATCAAAGACCCCAAACAATCTATAGGCATGCTTCCTAAAATATGATTTAAAAATCAACAATGTTCATTCATGTACATGTCTCAATAATCCAAACAACACCATGGTCCATCAATCAATAATCCAAAACATTATAGGTCCTATTACAACATTAACCAAAGCAAAAATCACACACTTCACATGGGTTTGATTTACACATTGCCAAGCCCAAATTATTTGCCAAAACATACCAAAAATTAAGACAACTCTTCCCCTTGGTTCCCTTGCTCCGAACGTAGCCTCGAATATCACTATTTCTCTGCAAGTATGAAAAGAAAGAGCTTAAGCACAACATGCTTAGTGAGGAAGCTCTAACAAGTTCAAAATCATTTATAAAGTCATACTTGCATTCTTCATGCATATTTGAAATATGTAAAACCAAAACATGCTATCAACAATGTCAAAACATTTCATGTATCATGCACAAATAAATCATTCCATTTCATATATGCATATTGGCTTTCTAGTGATCACTTAATGTGAACTTTTAGTTCACCGAATACACGGATTCCTTTTTCCATAATTGGAGACGCTTGGTCTCAACATGCATCGGTCGGACACATAGTCACCCTTGTATACATGTTACCCCCACTACGCACGGTCGGACACAAAGTCACCCTTGTTTACGCATGGGTCAACTATATGCACGGTCGGACACAAAGTCACCCTTGTTTACATATAGGCAAGCTCTACACGCACGGTCGGACACAAAGTCACCCTTGTTTACGTGTAGGCAAACTCTACACGCACGGTCGGACACAAAGTCACCCTTGTTTACTGTAGGCATCATCATTATTCTCATTATTTTATAGTGCACTCAATCCTAATGACATGTCATTTGTATTCGAATCTAAGGTTAGTGTCACTAAGCCAATATCAATTCCAATCATGCATGTTAACTTGTTGCTCATAATGCACTCATTAAATGTTCATCATGTGAACTAAAATCATGCTCAACGGCTTTATCAACATAGGGCAAATAACCTCATCATATTCCAAATTCTTTTTCATGCTTACATAAGCCATGAATACCTTAATAAACCATGCATTTTCAGCAATTAACACATGCATGCATCATTTCAAAATCAAATATATGCAATTTCAAAATCATATTGAATCATTGTTCACATATATGCCATTACCAAAAATAACCGAAAATCGAGGTAATGCATCAACATCATTTAAAACACTTACTCTTGAACTATGGAAAGTTTTCACACTATTCCATAGTCCCCAAAACAGAAACGAACCAATGCGATTCACTTTAAATCCAAAACCACTCACCGACAAGCGAAACGAGCCCTCGCTGATGCTCCGATGGCAACGCCAACGCACCATCCACTTATGCACCATCTTGCACTACCTCTACAACATTAAAAGTAGAGCAAATTCACATCACAACATGCTCAAAACAGCAGCCACATTTAACCCTCACAAAACTACCGAAAACCTTGTCGAAAAGACCGAAAAGTAAGCCGAAACGCATCCGAAACAACATCAGCCCAAAACCTAATGAATATAACATCTAATCCACCTCAATTATGAACCAAAAACACTTCCAAACCATCCTTATACCTCCAACAACACAAGAACACCTAAAACAACCCTTAAAACAACCTAAAACCACCTTAAAAAACCACCGATTGCATTATTCCGGGATTAATTTATTGTTAACTCATTTCAAGACTCAATCAACCATTTAATTGACCTAATATCATAATTAAATCAACCTAAATCCAGCATCAATTTAGATCTCAAAAGATTTCACAAAATCCATCATAAAACTCATAGATCTTGAATTAAAAACACAAAATAAGATAGCAATAGTTGATGAGCAAGCCAATACTTGGGAAATTCAATAAAGAACCTTAGAAAAAGATTAAAAATCAGAAAATTATCTGGAGATTAAATCCACCAAAAAGATGAGAAAGTCTTCCTTGATTTCCTTGAAAAAGATGTTGATTTTTGCAAAATTGATGAGTAGGTTTTGTAAAGAATGAAAGGATGAGTGAAATGAAATAAATCTTGTAGAAAATGATGAAGAAATCAACAAGTAATTGGAGAAATTTGGAGAAGAAGATGGAGAGAAAATGAGAGAAAATCTTGAGAGAAAAGATGGGAAAATGGGAAGTTACAAAAGAAAATGGAATTATTATTTAGAATAAAACAATTTAAAAACCATTTTGGTGGATAAATCATTAATTAAAAATAAATTGGGTTTATGGCCCTCTAAGGATTCTAAGTATGGCTTGCTTTCCAATTTAGTCACCAAAAATCCTAATTGCCGAAAATTACTAATTAAATCCCCAAAACTTTTTCCAAAATTACAATTTAGTCACTAGTACAAAATTAAGCCCAACTAAAAATCAAATTAAAATTCAAATAATATTCCTTTAATTTTAAAACACCATTTTAATATTTTTAGAACCATTTCACAAAATTATTACTTATCCGATTAAAATACTATTATTTTAATTTTTCCCGGAATAACGAACACTAGGATTCCGATTCGACCCGGATCGAATTTCCCCAATTAACGCTCAAACTACTAACCCCAAAACCGGGATGTTACAATCTTTTTGCCGAATATCCTACCGAGAAGACTGCCCAGGCAGGATATTTTAGTGTCTACTGTGTGGATGGCCTTGCACTCCTCTGGATCATCATATTTTTTTAAGTTGTGGAAGGCGTTGAGTTTGACTTGTTGGTCATTGACCCGCATTGTCAACTCTCCTTTTTCCACGTCAATTAGGGTGTGTCCAGTTGCAAGGAAAGGTCTCCCAAGGATGATCGGTGCATTGTCATCTGCTTCACAATCAAGGACAAGAAAGTCAGCAGGAAAAAAAAACTTATCTACTCTTACCAGTATGTCCTCGATTTTGCCTTCAGGTTGAACATAAGATCGATCCGCTAGTTGGAGCATAACGGTTGTAGGTTTCGCCCTTCCAATTCCAAGCTTTTGAAAGACTGATTTGGGCATGAGATTTATGCTTGCTCCAAGGTCGCATAGGGCCTTACCTTTATAACTCTTACCTATCGCACAAGGTATGATGAAGCAAC
This sequence comes from Abelmoschus esculentus, assembly GCA_035048815.1. Lineage (NCBI taxonomy): Eukaryota > Viridiplantae > Streptophyta > Magnoliopsida > Malvales > Malvaceae > Abelmoschus > Abelmoschus esculentus. The sequence goes on from JAUCBN010000044.1 coordinate 5,140,056, forward strand.
CAGGATCCTTTAACTTTGGTGGCATACGGTTATGCAACATTGCCATGCATCCCTCGGTAGCAGCCATTGTCTCAAACTCACCTATTCGTTTCCTCTTTGACACCATGTCCTTTAGGAACTTAGCATAGTTAGGCATTTGTTTAATAGCTTCAACGAAAGGTATGTTGATGTGGACTTGCTTCAAGATGTCGAGGAACTTCTTGAATTGCTGGTCCTGTTTTTGCTTTTTCAACCTTTGTGGGAAAGGTGGTGGTGGTCTCATTTCATCCAGGGTTTCTTTAGTTTAAAATTTAATACCTGGCACCACTGGAGTTGTTTCTGCCTCGGCAGGCTGCTCAGGAGCTGCAGTGCTTTCTGCCGGGGCAGTGTTATCAGCTTCAGTTTGCTCAGCCTCTTCTCTTGCTCGATCCGCTGATTGGATTTGGCTCTCTGGGATCTTTTCCTTCAGCTGTAGACCACTCCTAGTAGTGATTGTTTTGCACTATTCATGGCTCATTACCTTAACAACTTCAGTATTGCTAGGTAGTCCTCCTTGCGGTCTAGTATTTATGCTTTGAGCAAACTGTCCAACTTGAGTTTCTAGCGTTTTAATGGCCGCTTCTTGATTTTGCAACCTCATCTCAGTTCTATTCATGAAGGCATCTGTCCTCTTGATGAAATTACTATTCTCTGCCATGTATGACTCAGTTTTCATCATGAAGGCCTTTAGCGTGTTCTCCAATGAACTTACTGGTTGTTGTTGTATCTGCGGCGGTGGCATTGACTGCTGGGTTTGTTGTTGTGGCATCACTTGCTGAAATCCTGAAGGTTGGTTGATTGGGTTTAAGGCATTGTTAGGGTTGCTCCATGATAGGTTTGGATGCCTCTTCCATGAGGGGTTGTATGTGTTGGACATCACATTGTTGCAGTTGTAGTTCCCAACATACATACCGGTTTCTTGATTCATGCAATCAGAGGAACTGTGGTTACCTCCACATAAGTCACAATATGAATCAATTACCTTAACCTCACGGGTATTTTGTTGTAACTGTAGGTTTAGAACCATCTTGGTAAGAGAGGCCAATTGTGCTACCACTGAATTTGATGTGTCTAATTCATTTACCGTGGCTTGGCGTCTTACTCCTCCTCGCCTAGATGTAGGGAACTGAAAGTCATTTTTTGTGAGTTTATTCAATATTTAAATAGCTTCCTCAGGTGCTTTATCCAGGAGTGTTCCGTTTGCCGAGGCATCTAACATCATTCTTGTCGGGGCATTCGTGGCATTGTAGAACATAGTCACTTGTGTCCATAGGGGAAATCCATGCAAAGGACACTTGTGTAGTAAATCTCTGTAGCGCCCCCATGCCTTGTACATTGGTTCGTCATCTGCCTGTCGAAAAGAAGTGATTTCATTACAGATTCTATCATATAAGTTTGTAGGATTAAAACGTGTAATAAAATCACGACAAAGTTCACTCCAGAAACCAATAGATCCTACTAGAATGCTATTTAACCAAGCTTTCGCCCTATCCCTCAGTGAACAGGGGAATAGCTTTAATCGCAAGAAATCTTCATGGACTCCTTGGATTTTCAAGGAGTTGCAAATTTCCATGAAGGACTTGAGGTGCTGCCTTGCGTCTTCAGTTGCAGACCCACCAAATTGTCCAATTGTATTTAACATATTGAACATAACAGGTTTTAGTTCAAAATGGGCTGCTTAAATCTCCGGTGTAACAACTCCTGCGTTTAATCCATTTAAGTCCTCCTCCAGGAAGTCTCTGAGAGTGAGCTGCCGCGGCCTAGGTGGCGGCGGAAGTTCTCCACTGCCAGCAGGTAAGTTTTGTCTTGCCGGGTGATCTGCCATGGCTCCTTGGATCTGTCTCCTCAACCGTTGCCTTGTTCTTTCGATCTCTGGATCTAACTCGTACAAGGGGTTGGCTGGATTGGCCCTGGTCATACACCACGAAAAGCAAAAGTAAAATAAAAATAAAAATAAACAAGAAAATAAAGAAAACAAAATTTAGTTGCCAGTCCCCAGCAACGGCGCCAAAAACTTGTCGCGTGTCAAAAGTGCGCGTTTAGTGCAAGTGGACACATCGCAAGTAATAAGTGATAAGTATTATTGGATTATCGTCTCCTAAGGGACCGGTAGACTTAATATGCTTCCTTCACCTTCTTGTACTATAGAAAAGTAAAAACACAAGTGAATTGAGTTAGTTTATCTAAACTAAAAGAACTAAATAAAAGTAAAGAGTTGGAATAATAGAGAGAGATGGGTTAGGATCCACTTGTGTTGTATTGTGGATTTGATTGACTTGTCTTTGCTCAATGCAATCGTATATCACTGCCTCGGCAGTACTGCAGTTTTACTGCCTTGGCAGCGACAATACTGTCCGCCGCGGCAATCCCTTGCTCGTGGGTAGACTTTACCAAAGTTCGGCAAAGTGTCCTTGGATGACTCCGTTTATCCCTAAGTCAGAGTGTTGTTGATGACTAGTCCTTGATGATACCTCCCGGCGTGAACCAATTATACTCACCAACCAATCTCATACTTCTTTTAGCCGCTGAAACTCTTAACCTATCCCTAGGCCAAGTTAGTATTTCGCGATTGAAACACCGTACTTATCCTTTTCGTGAATCTAACTCTCCCGAGCTTAGATAAATGGATGACTCACACTCTCCTCTCCCGAGCTCAAATGTGAGAACAAGGAATAACAAAGGATAAGCAAACCTTGATAATTTTATTGCATTGAATCAAAGACAAAGTACAATCTCCTCTCACATATACTCGACAACCTTCACCTAATCCCTAAGAAGGTTTAGAACATAATGGAGAAGAAGAAGACAAGTATATAGATCGGCTCTCTCCCTAGGTATTCCATCTAGTACATTGGGTGGCTAGGTCTTTATATAGGCTAGACCTAGGGCAAACCTTTACTAAGTAGAATACAACTTGGAGTAGGGAACAAGTCAAGTACATAATTAAAATATTTCCAAGTTTAGATTCGGCTAAGGGGGCTTTCCCGCGTGGTCTTGCCTTGGGCTTTTCCTTGTGCTAGCAAGCTCCAATCCATGGGCTTTGAGTCCAAACACATTCCTTGGATTTTTATCTTTCCATCGCCTACAGTCTTGCTTCCTGTCTTTCTGCTGCTACCTCAACATCAGGTCCTGCCTCGGCCTTGTCACTGCCGCGGCACTGGTTCTCCTGCACAGATATAAAAATGCAGTAAAACGTGCCTTTTTTGTAAATATTATCTTTATGATCTTAACTTCTAAATATATCACATTGAGTTCATGCATTGGTCCAAGTGGGCATATATTTGGTGATTAATGCCCATGAAAGGAGTAAAAAGTGATAGTGTGTTGCGCACTTATCAGTTTGTAACTCATTTAAAATTCAAGGAGTCTATGAAGATGTTTTGAGATTAAAATTGTTTCCCTATTCACTGAGGGATAGGGCCAAGACCTTGTTAAATAGAATTCCAGCAGGATCAATAGGATCTTGGAGTGAACTCTGCCGAGATTTCATTACGCTCTTTAACCCTACTAACTTATATAATCGTATCCGTAATGAAATTACTTCTTTTCGACAGGCATATGATGAACCAATGTACGAGGCATGGGAGCGCTATAGAGAGTTATTGCACAGATGCCCATTACATGGATTTCCCTTGTGGACACAAGTGACAATGTTCTACAATGCCACTAATGCCGCCATAAGGATGATGCTAGATGCCTCAGCCAATGGGACACTCCTCGAAAAAGCTCATGAGGAAGCTATAGAAATTCTGAACAAGCTCGCAAAGAATGATTTTCAGTTCCCTACATCTAGGCGAGGAGGAATGAGACACCAAGCTACAGTGAATGAACTCGAAACATCCAATTCAGTGGCAGCACAATTGGCATCTCTAACTGTCGCGTGTCAAAAGTGCGCGTTTAGTGCAAGTGGACACATCGCAAGTAATAAGTGATAACTATTTATCGAGTTATCGTCTCCTCAGGGACCGGTATACTTAATATTCTTTCTTTATCTTCTTGCTCTATAGAAAAATAAAAACACAAGTGAATGGTGCGATTTATTAAACTAAGGTAATTGAATAAAAATAAAAGAGTCGAAATATTAGAGAGAAAGATGGGCCAGGATCCAGTTGTATTGTATTGTGGACTTGATTGACTTGCCTTTATCAAATGTAATCGCATATCTCTGCCTCGGCAGCACTGCAGTTTACTGCCTGGGCAGCGATAACGCTGTCTGCCGCGGCAATCCCTTGCTCGTGGGCAGACTTTACCAAAGTTCGGCAAAGTGTCCTTGAATGACTCCGCTTATCCCTAAGTCAGAGTACTATTGATGACTAGTCCTTGATGATACCTCCCGGCGTGAACCAATTATACTCACCATCCAATCTCACACTTCTTTTAGCCGCTGAAACTCTTAACCTATCCCTAGGCCGAGTTAGTATTTCGCGATTGAAACACCGTACTTACCCCTTTCGTGAATCTAACTCTCCCGAGCTTAGATAAATGGATTACTTATAAACATCCCTCCCGGGCTTGAATGCAAGAACAAGGAATAACAAAGGATAAGCAAACCTTGATAATCTTTATTGCATTGAATAAAAGACAAATTACAATCTCCTCTCACAAATACTCCACAACCTTCACCTAAACCCTATGAAGGTTTTAGAACATGATGGAGAGGAAAGAAACAAGAGTAGAAGTCGGCTCTCCCTAGGTATTTCGATATATGATACATTGGGTGGCTGTCTTTATATAGGCTAGACCTAGGGCAAACCTTTCCTAAGTAGAATACAACTTGGAGTAGGGAACAAGTCAAGTACATAATAATAATATATTTCCAAGTTTGAACTTGGCTAAGGGGGTTTTCCCGCGTGGTCTTCCTTTAGGCTTTTCCTTGTGCTAGCCAGCTCCGATTCATGGGTTTCAAGTCCAGACATGTTCCTTGGATTTTTGTCTTTCCATCGCCTATCACTTTGCTTCCTGTCTTCCTGCTGCTGCCTCGGCATCAGGTCCTGCCTCGGCCTTGTCGCTGCCGCGGCAATGGTTTTCTTGCACAGATATGAAAACGCAGTAAAACGTGCCTTTTTCTATAAATATTATCTATTTAAGTATAACTTCTAAATATATCACATTAAGCACATGCATTGGTTCAAGTGGGTGAATATTTGGTGATAAATGCCGATAAAAGGAGTAGAAAGTTATAGTGTGTTGAGCACTTATCGCACCCCCAAACTCGAACTATTGCTTGTCCTCAAGCAATGCAAACCATCAATTTGCCGAACTTTACTCTCTCTTGGTCTTACATGTCCATCTATTCTCCCCACCATAGCTAGGCCTATCTTTAAGCTTTGACCATTCGGCTACCTAAGAATTTACATAGAAACAAACTATAGGATTGTGAGTGTGTGCATTTTTGTGGACAAGTTGATTAAAGGCTTTCTTAGATAAACTCTAAGTTCAAGACAAATAGACATTGGTTTAAGTGTTCTCTTCTTTTTCAAACCCCAAATCTTGAGCCGGTTTTGAGCACCTCAAAGACTTGTGTTTTCACTAAAAATCTTTTTGTCTTTTTCTTTTTGATATTCCTTAAGACATACTAGAGCCAATTTCGGGCACCTCTAGTATGAAGAAGAGATTTTCTAGAGCCGGTGGTAGGCACCTCTAGTTACTTTTCCAAAAATCTAAGTCTTTATCACCTAAGTTCATTAAAAGAATTCCTATAATCCACAAGTCCCAAAAGTGTTTAAAGTTTTTCCTATAGTAAGCTTCTAAGTTTTCATCCTTAAGCATCCTAAGGTTAAGCCCTCTTAACAGAACCTAAACATGGTAAGGAGAAAGATTTCGATAGCCTTAAAGAATGAACTAAGGCAATACTGATGATGAGCAGTGCAAGAGTGTAGGCAGTTAATTCAAGTAAGGCGGGGAGCATAAAAATTAAAAAAAAATCACTGGGATACTCCCTTTTTGGCAAGGCCGCGGCAGTAGATTGCTGCCTTGGCAGTGAATCTGCACCCCCAAACTCAAACCAAGCATTATCCTCAATGTTTTTATATTTGGAAGGAATAAACGGCAAAACAGAATATGAATTATATGCAGCAAGGAAAGATAGTAAAAGCAATTGAATATTGAAATAAAAGATAAAGAACTTTAGAGCGACTCCGAAGAGCTGCTCGTAACAATTTTTCTCCGTTGCCTAGATGCCATGTGCTTCGTCCTTGGGGAGGGCGATGGTTGCGCCTTTGCTTGCCTCGGCGGCTGGACTCGAGTGGGTGGGGTCCTATGCATCGGGGCTTCTACTTCTTCTCCTTCTTCAACATCCGCCATCTCTTCGGTTATCATTACGTCCGTTCCTCCTCTCATCGCAGTTGCTCCTCCGGTGTGGTGTGTGCTTGGGCCGGCGGCAGTAGAGCCTTGGTGTACATAAGCATCTATCTCGGCGGATAGACTGCCCATGATAATTGGCGATCTTGGTGGAGTGCTGAAAACGGCTCTCCTCTTGGATGGCCTTCGGCTAACAATGAGGCCGCGGCAGAATCTGCTAGCCTAGATGGTCCAGCAGCCTGGTATTGGGGCTGAGGGTCCGGATGGAAGAACGGTCGCGGTCCTCCTGGGGCTGGCGTAGTCTCGGTGTAGGGTGCAGCAGTAACGAACATATTGCTAGGGAACTCCGGGAATTGTACGCCTTGGTCCGGAAATGCGTGCATCATCATTTGGGCGAGCGTTCCATTGAAGTCCCGTTGGTACTCCATGTACCGTTGTTGTCGAAGATCCATCGTGGCCATGCGCTGCAAGATTTCTTATATGGGTCTGCTGCGGTAGAGGTGTGGGCAGTACCAGGCATATCTGCCGTGTACTGGGCCCCGGCAGTAGTTTCGGCAGTGAACTGCTGTGGTGTTGCCTGGACAGGTTCTGCTTGTGTGATCTGCATGACTTTGTGGCAGAATTCCCTGGTCCATCCTCTTCTTGGGGGTGTGTATTCATCGGTTTCTTCAATGGGTACACCTGAAGAAACACATAAACCCGTAATCAAGCAAGGGAAATACAATGGTCCTCGATCTTTCTTACCGCACTCGTGAATCTCCCGTAGGATAATTTCTCCAACGTTGATGGTCCTTCTGTTGATGATGGATTGGATAAGCATCAATCTCTTGCGATCCACCGTGCTATTATGTGATGTTGGGATGAGGCGTCGTTTGACGAAGGTGTTCCACATCTTGGCCTCCGGCTTCAAACTTTGTCTTGTTACGGAACCCCGATGGGTACCGGTTTCCCATGGAGTGTTTGCGTAACAAAGATCGTCTTTGATAAGTTCATAGTCCTCGGCAGTGATATCATCCAAGAAGTCAGCATGGAGATCACTGTCCGGGGTGAGGCCGTAGAAGTTGTTGATCGTATCGGCATCAAGCTGCACAGGCCTGTCGCGGCAGTGGACAAAGAGGGAGTCTTTGCTGGGCCCATGAGCGTAGAATTCCCGCATGATTGTGGCGTTTGCCTGGGCAGGTTGCAAACAGAATATTTCCCAATTCTGGTACTTTATTCTGTCGAACAAGTAGTGGTCAATGCCGTAATTCTCTTCATCCGCGTGCTGGAACCCTTGTTTTTCCCATAGTTGCCTTGCGATGAAAGATCGATTGAATCGATCTTCCACGTTGGCTGGGGCGAATCTTTTTTAAGTTGCCATCAAGAAAGAGAAAATTGAGTTCTTGGAGGTTTTCTTGAAGAGAACCTGGAAATTTAACAGGGCTTAGTAGGCAGAGAGTGATTGTTAAGAATACTAAAAAAACAAGAAGGTAAGAGTGAATAGTTCAAGAGGAAGGAGTTTCTTATATAGGCCTCGGCCTTGTGACCGTTGAGATCACTAGCCGCTGTAACTGTTTCCTTCTTCTGCCGTTTCCTTTTCTGCCACGGTAGGAATCTCGGCAGACTAGCCGTTACACTTTTCTGCCCGTTGGGACTGCTACGGCTCTGACACTATTGTATTGCCTTGGCAGAGTTCCTGCTGTGAACTATTTTTCCCTTATCTTTGCTTTTTATTCCTGAATAAAATTTTAAACACACAAAAGAAAAATACTGAAAACGAAAATAATTAGCAAAAATAATAAACTATTAACCCTAATATAATATTTAAAGTAAAAGGGAGAGGCTAGGTTACTGGTGGAGAGCATGCGAATGCATCTCCAAAAATTATTTTCTCCCTTAGGCCCAAATTATGTATCGGGTGTGGGCCGCTCCTTTGTGCTTTCTGTCCATCCATCTTGGGCTTGATTTTCTTGCCAAATATCCTGCCGAGCAGACTGCCCAGGCAGGATATCTTATTGTCTACTGTACGGATGGCTTTGCATTCCTCTGGATCGTCATACCTCTTTAAGTTGTGGAATGCATTGAGTTTGACTTGTTGGTTATTGACCCGCATAGTCAACTCTCCTTTTTCCACGCCAATCAATGTACGTCCAGTTGCTAGGAAGGGTCTCCAAAGGATGATCGGTGCGTTGTCATCTGCTTCACAATCAAGGACAAGGAAGTCAGCAGGAAAAATAAACTTGTCAACTCTTACCAGTATGTCCTCGATTTTGCCTTCAGGTTGCACATAGGATCTATCCGCGAGTTGGAGCATCACTGTTGTAGGCTTCGACCTATCAATTCCAAGCTTTTGGAAGACTGATTTAGGCATGAGGTTTATACTTGCTCCAAGGTCGCATAGGGCCTGTCCTTCATAACTCTTTCTTATCTCACAAGGTATAGTGAAACAACCAGGATCTTTCAACTTTGGTGGCATGCGGTTATGTAGCATTGCCATGCATCCCTCGGTAGCAGCCACTGTCTCAAACTCACCTATTCGTTTTCTCTTGGATACCATATCTTTTAAGAACTTGGCATAGTTGGGCATTTGTTCAATGGCCTCAACGAATGGTATGTTGATGTGGACTTGCTTCAAGATATCGAGGAACTTTTTTAACTGTTGATCCTATTTTTGTTTCTTCAACCTTTGCGGGAAAGGTGGTGGTGGTCTCATCTCGTCCAATGTTTCCTTAGTTTGGAATCGTATACCTGGCACCACTGGAATTTTTGTTGCCTCGGCAGACTGCTCAGGCGCTGCAGTGCTTGCTGCCAGAGCAGTGTTGTCAGTCTCGGTTTGCTCAGCCTCTTCTCTTGATTGATACGCTGGTTGGGTTCGGTTCTCTGGGATCTTCTCTTTCAACTGTAGACCATTCTTGGTAGTGATTGCCTTGCACTGTTCATGGCTTAGTACCTTAGCAACCTCAGTATTGCTAGGTAGGCCTCCTTGTGGTCTAGTGTTTATACATTGAGCAAACTGCCCAACCTGAGTTTCCAGAGTTTTTATAGCCACTTCTTGATTTTGTAGCCTCATCTCAGTCCTATTCATGAAGGCGTCGGTCCTCTTGATGAAATTACTGTTTTCCGCCATGTATGACTCGGTTTTCATCATGAAGGCCTTTAGCGTGTTTTCCAATGAAGTGACCGGTTGCTGCTGCATCTGCTGCTGCGACATCGGTTGTTGGACTTGCTGCTGCGGTATTGGTTGCTGAAATCCCGGTGGTTGGGTGATTGGGTTTAAGGCATTATTTGGGTTGCTCCATGATAAGTTTGGATGCCTCTTCCATGAGGGGTTGTACGTGTTGGACATCACATTGTTACGGTTGTAGTTCCCAACATACATACCGGTTTCTTGATTCATGCAATCAACAGAACTGTGGTTACCTCCACATAAATCACAACATAAATCAATTACCTTGACCTCACGGGTATTGTTTTGTAATTGTAGGTTTTGCACCATCTTGGTAAGAGAGGCCTATTGTGCAGCCACTGAACTTGATGAATCTAATTCGTTTACCGTGGCTTGGCGTCTTACTCCTCCTCGCCTAGATGTGGGAAACTGGAAGTCATTCCCTGCGAGTTTATTCAAAATTTCAATAGCTTCCTCGGGCGCCTTGTCCAGGAGTGTGCCGTTTGCTGAGGCATCTAACATCATCCTTGTCGGGGCATTTGTGGCGTTGTAAAACATTGTCACTTGTGTCCATAAGGGGAATCCATGCAGCGGACACTTGTGCAATAGCTCTCTGTAGCGTTCCCATGCCTCGTACATTGGTTCGTCTTCAGCCTGTCGGAAAGAAGTAATTTCATTACGTATTCTATCATATAAATTAGTAGGATTAAAGCGAGTAATGAAATCGCGGCAAAGTTCACTCCAGGATCCAATAGATCCCGCTGGAATGCTATTCAACCAAGCTTTCGCCCTATCCCTCAGTGAATAGGGGAATAGCTTTAACCGCAAGACATCTTCATGGACTCCTTGGATTTTGAAAGACTTGCAGATTTCCATGAAAGATTCGAGATGTTACCTTGCGTCTTCAGTTGCAGACCCACCAAATTGTCCAATTGTATTTAACATGTTGAACATAACAGGTTTAAATTCAAAATGGGTTGTTTCAATCTCGGGTGTAACGACTCCTGGGTTTTGTCCATTTAAGTCCTCCTCCAAGAAAACTCTGACAGTCAGCTGCCGCGGCCCAGGTGGCGGCGGTAGACCTTCATTGCCGGCAGGTATGTTTTGTCCTGCCTGAACCTCTGCCATGACTCCTAGGATTTGTCTCCTCAACCTTAACCCTGTTCTTTCAATCTCAGGATCTAACTCGTATAAGGGGTTGGTTGGATTGGCCCTCGTCATACACCAAGAAAAACAAAAGTAAAATAAAAATAAAAATAAAAAGGAACAATTAAATAAGAAAAACAAAATTTAGTTGTCAGTCCCCGGCAACGGCGCCAAAAACTTGTCACGTGTCAAAAGTGCGCGTTTAGTGCAAGTGGACACATCGCAAGTAATAAGTGATAAGTATTTATCGAGTTATCGTCTCCTCAGGGACCGGTATACTTAATATGTTTTCTTTATCTTCTTGCTCTGTAGAAAAATAAAAACACAAGTGAATGGGTGTGATTTATTAAACTAAGGTAATTGAGTAAAAATAAAAGAGTCGAAATATTAGAGAGAAAGATGGGCCAGGATCCAGTTGTATTGTATTGTGGACTTGATTGACTTGTCTTTATCAAATGCAATCGCATATCCCTGCCTCGGCAGCACTGCAGTTTACTGCCTGGGCAGCGATAACGCTGTCTGCCGCGGCAATCCCTTGCTCGTGGGTAGACTTTACCAAAGTTCAGCAAAGTGTCCTTGAATGACTCCGCTTATCCCTAAGTCAGAGTACTGTTGATGACTAGTCCTTGATGATACCTCCCGGCGTGAACCAATTATACTCACCAACCAATCTCACACTTCTTTTAGCCGCTGAAACTCTTAACCTATCCCTAGGTCGAGTTAGTATTTCACGATTGAAACACCGTACTTACCCCTTTCGTGAATCTAACTCTCCCGAGCTTAGATAAGTGGATTACATACAAACTTCCCTCCCGGGCTTGAATGCAAGAACAAGGAATAACAAAGGATAAGCAAACCTTGATAATCTTTATTGCATTGAATAAAAGACAAATTACAATCTCCTCTCACAAATACTCCACAACCTTCACCTAAACCCTATGAAGGTTTTAGAACATGATGGAGAGGAAAGAAACAAGAGTAGAAGTCGGCTCTCCCTAGGTATTTCGATATATGATACATTGGGTGGCTATGTCTTTATATAGGCTAGACCTAGGGCAAACCTTTCCTAAGTAGAATACAACTTGGAGTGGGGAACAAGTCAAGTACATAATAATAATATATTTCCAAGTTTGAATTTGGCTAAGGGGGCTTTCCCGCGTGGTCTTCCTTTGGGCTTTTCCTTGTGCTAGCCAGCTCCGATTCATGGGCGTCAAGTCCAGACAAGTTCCTTGGATTTTTGTCTTTCCATCGTCTATCACTTTGCTTCCTGTCTTCCTGCTGCTGCCTCGGCATCAGGTCCTGCCTCGGCCTTGTCCCTGCCGCGGAACTGGTTCTCCTGCACAGATATGAAAACGCAGTAAAACGTGCATTTTTCTATAAATATTATCTATTTAAGTATAACTTCTAAATATATCACATTAAGCACATGCATTGGTTCTAGTGGGTGAATATTTGGTGATAAATGCCGATAAAAGGAGTAGAAAGTGATAGTGTGTTGAGCACTTATCACTAACCAAGATGGTTCAGAACATGCAATTACAACAAAATACTCATGAGGTTAAAACGATCAATTCTTCTGAGTATGTGCAAGATGAGGAAACTGGTTTTTATGTGGGAAACTACAACCGGAATAATAATATGATGTCTAACACATATAATCCGGTATGGAAAAGGCACCCAAATTTTTCATGGAGCAATCCTAATAATGCCTTGAATCCCACTAATCAGACCTCAAGTTATCAGCAGCCGATGCCGCAGCAGAATATACAGCAGATGCCGCAGCAGCCGATGCCGCAGCAGCAGTCCGAAAGTTCGTTGGAGAACACTCTCAAAGCCTTTATGATGAAAACAGAATCATACATGGCAAAGAACATTAATTTCATCAAAAGGACGGATGCTTTCATGAACAGGACCGAAATGAGGCTGCAAAATCAAGAAGCGACTATTAAAACTCTAGAAACTCAAGTTGGTCAGTTCGCTCAAAGACAAAACACTAGACCACAAGGAGGATTACCTAGCAATACTGAAGTTGCTAAGGGAATGGGCCATGAGCAATGTAAAGTGTCACAACAAGAAGTGGCCTACATTTAAAACAAAAACTAAGTAGTTTAGCAAACATGATGAGACCACCACCACAACCTTTCCCACAAAGGTTGAAAAAGCAAAAACAGGATCTTCAGTTTAAAAAATTTTTAGACATCCTAAAACAAGTCCACATCAACTAGCCATTCGTTGAGGCAATTGAACAGATGCCTAATTACGTTAAGTTTTTGAAAGACATGATATCTAAAAGAAAAAGGCTTGGTGAGTTTGAAACAGTGCCAGCAACTGAAGGATGCATGACAATGCTGCACAATCACATGCCTCCAAAATTAAAGGATCTTGGATGCTTTACCATACCTTGTGCAATAGGTAATCATTATGAAGGAAAGACCCTATGTGACTTGGGAGCAAGCATCAACTAAATGCCGAAATCAGTCTTCCAAAAGCTTGGAATAGGAAGAGCAGAACCCACAAATGTGGTACTTCAACTAGCGGATAGATCATTTGTGCACCCTGAAGGAAAAATTGATGACATATTGGTAAGGGTAGAAAAATTTATTTTTCCCGCTGACTTCCTTATCTTTGATTGTGAAGTAGATGATAATGCGCCAATCATATTGGGGAGGCCTTTCTTAGCAACTGGACGCACCTTAATTGATGTGGAAAATGGAGAGTTGACAATGAGGGTTAATGACTAACAAGTCAAACTCAAGGTATTCCACAATTTAAAAAAATATGATGATCCAGAAGAGTGCAAAGCCATCCACACAACAGATACCAAAATATCCTACCTTGGCAGCATGCTCGGCGGGCTATTTGGCAAAACGATCAAGTTCAAAGTGGAAGCAACACATTAGGATGGACATAAAGCAAAAGGGAGTGGACAACATCTGAATTATAATTCTGGCCAACAAGAGATAAACACCTTAGGAGATGCATTTGCATGCACTCCTCCAGTGACTTGATCTCTTCCCTTTTCTTTTTATATTATTATATTAGGATCAGTTTAATTTATATTTACTTTCTATATTTATTTTATGCTTTCATTATTTTTTCTTCTTTGTGTTTAATTTTTATTTAGGATAATAAGCAAGAATAAAGGAGAAATAGTTCATAGCAGGAATTCTGCCGAGGCATAAAACAGTGTCAGAGTCGCAGCAGTTTCAACGGGCAGAACAGTGTAACGGCTAGTCTGCCGAGATTCCTACCGCGACAGAAAAGAAAATGGCAGTAAAGACTAACGGCTACAAAACGGATAGTGGTTCAAATTGTCACAAAGACGAGGCCTATATAAGCATCCTCTCCCTCTTGAAATATTCACTCTTGCATTCTTGTTCTCTTTAGAATACTCAACAATCTTGCTCTCACAATACTCTCTGCCTACCCTTGTTGAAATTTTCAGAATTCTTCCAAGAAAATCTGTAAGAACCTAATCTCTCACAATCCTTATGGCCACCTACAAACGCTTTGCCCCTGCCGCTGTCGAAGACCGCTTCAACAGGTCTTTCATTGTCCGGCAGTTGTGGGAGGAACAAGGGTTCCAACACTCGGATGAAGAAAATTACGGCATCGAGCACTATCTGTTCGAAAGAATCAAGTACCAAGAATGGGAAATCTTTTGCCTACAACCTACCCAGGCAAATACTACCATCGTGCGGGAATTATATGCGCACGGGCCAAGCAAAGACTCCCTCTTTGTCCACTACCGAGGCAGGCCTGTCCAGCTTGATGCCGATACCATCAACCAATTCTACGGACTCACACCTGACCATGATGTACATGCGGAATTCATGGAGGATATCACTACCGAGGATTACGAGTTGATTAAAGATGACCTTTGCTACACGAATACTCCATGGGAAACCGGTGCCCATAGAGGATCGATAGCACGACAAAGTCTGAAATCCGAGGTCAAACTATGGAACACATTTGTCAAGAGACACCTCATCCCCACCTCCCACAACAGCACGGTAGAAAGAAGGAGATTGGTGCTCATCCAATCAATCATCAACAAAAGGAGCATCAACGTTGGAGAGATCATCTTACGCGAAATTTATGAATACGATAAGAAGGATAGAGAACCATTATATTTCCCTTGTTTGATCACTGGTTTATGTGTTGTTGCAGGTGTACTAGTAGAAGACACGGACGAATACACTCCCCAAAGGCGTGGATGGACCAGAGACTTTTGCCACAAAATTATGCAGATCACACAAGTGGAACCAGTCCAGGAAACGCCCCAGCAGTTCACTGCTGATACTACTGCCGGGGCCCAATACACGACAAACATGCCAGACACTGCCCACACCACTACTGCAGCAGACCCGTAGCAGGAGATACTTCAAAGGATGGCAACGATGGATCTTAGGAAACAGAGATACATGGAGTATCAGAGGGACTTCAATAGCACGCTCGCCCAAATGATGCTCCATGCCTTTCCAGTCCAAGGGGCGTAGTTTCCAGAATTTCCAAGCAACATGTTTGTCACAGCTGCACCCTATACAGAGACTACACCAGCTCCAGGAGGACCGAGACCGTTCTTCCACGCGGTCCATCAACCACAATTTCATGATGCCGGCCCATCTAGTAGCAGACTCTGCCACAACATCATTTGCCAGTAGACGACCATCAAAGAGGAGGGCAATATTTAGCACTCCACCACGATCCCCAATCATTATGGGCAGTCTATCAGCAGAGATAGATGCCTATGTACACCAAACCTCAACCGTTTTCGGACCGAGTACACACCATACCAGGGCAGCCACAGAAAATGAAGGTGGAACGGACATCATGATCACCGAAGAGATTGCCGACATGGAAGAAGGTGAAGAAGTGGATGCTCCAATGCAAAGGACACCACCCACAAGAGTCCAACCACCCCGGCAAGCAAAAACTCAGCCATCGCCCTCACCAAGAACGAAGCAATCAGTAGCATGACCCCGAAGAAAAATTGTTACAAGCAGCTCTTCGAAGTCCCTTTAATTTTTATATTCAATATTATTTGTTGTTTGTTTCTTGATATGCTGCTTATTTTCTATCATATTTTTGTTGCCCACTATTCTATTCTAATATAAAGCATTGAGGACAATGCTTGGTTCGAGTTTGGGGGTGTAGAGCCACTACCGAGGCCTTGCCAAGTGTCGAGTGTCAAAAGTGCGCATTTAGTGCAAGTGGACACATCGAAAGTAATAAGTGATAAGTATTTATCGGATTATCGTCTCCACAGGGATTGGTACACTCAATATGTCTTCTTCGTCTTCTTGTTCTGTAGAAAGAAATAAAAAACACAAGTAGTTTGGGTTGTGATGGAAATAAAATAAAAGAACTAAGTAAAATAAAGAAATTTGAATATTAGAGAGAGATAGGTAAGGATCCAGTTGCGTTGTATTATGGATTTGATTGACTTGTCTCTGCCCAATGCAATCGTATATCTCTGCCTCGGCAGCACTGCAGATTACTGCCTTGGCAGCGACGATACTGTCTGCCGCGGCAATCCCTTGCTCGTGGGTGGACTTTACCAAAGTTCGGCAAAGTGTCCTTTGATGACTCCGCTTATCCCTAAGTCGAAGTACTATTGATGACTAGTCCTTGATGATACCTCCCGGCGTGAACCAATTATACTCACCAACCAATCTCACACTTCTTTTAGCCGCTGAAACTCTTAACCTATCCCTAGGCCGAGTTAGTATTTCGCGATTGAAACACCGTACTTACCCCTTTCGTGAATCTAACTCTTCCGAGTCTAGATAAATGGATTACTTACAAACTTCTATCCCGAGCTTGAATGCAAGAACAAGGAATAACAAAGGATAAGCAAACCTTGATAGTTTTATTGCATTGAAACAAAGACAAAGTACAATCTCCTCTCACAAATACTAACAACCTTCACCTAAACCCTAAGGAAGCTTAGAACATAATTGAGAGAAAGAAAACAAGTTTATGAATCGGCTCTCTCTCTCTAGGTATCCGTGTATTACATTGGACGGCTAGGTTTTTATATAGGCTAGACCTATGGCAAAACTTTCCTAAGTAGAATACAACTTGGAGTAGGGAACAAGTCATGTACATAATTAAAATATTTCCAAGTTTAATTCGACTAAGGGGCTTTCCCGCATGGCCTTGTGTTGGGCTTTTCCTCATGCTAGCCATCTCCGATCTATGTGCTTTAAGTCCAGAAACGTCCCTTGGATTTTTTTTCTTCCAATCGCCTACAGTCTTGCTTCCTGGCTCTCAGCTGCTGCCTCGGCATCAGGTCCTGCCTCGGCCTTGTCCCTGCCGCGGCAACGGTTCTCCTGCATAGATATAAAAATGCAGTAAAACGTGCCTTTTCTGTAAATATTATCTCTATAAGCATAACTTCTAAATATATTACATTAAGTACATGCATTGGTTCGAGTGGGTGTAAATTCGGTGATTAATGCCAATAAAAGATGTAAACAGTGATAGTGAGTTGAGCACTTATCACACCCCCAAACTCGAACTATTGCTTGTCCTCAAGCAATGCAAACCATCAATTTGTCGAACTCTACTCTCTCTTGGTCTTACATGTCCATCTATTCTCCCCACCATAACTAGGCCTATTCTTAAGCCTTAACCTTTCTGCTACCCAAGGGTTTACCTAGAAACAAACTATAAGAATTGTGAGTGGGTGCGTTTTTGTGGACAAGTTTGATTAAAGGCTTTCTTAGATAAACTCTAAGTTCAAGATAAGTAGAATTGGGCTAAGTGTTATCTTCTTTTCTAAGCAACCAATCCTTGAGCCAATTTCGGGCACCTCAAGAACTGTGTTTTTCCCTTCACTAAATTCCGTCTTTCTTTTTAATATTCCTTAAAACATACTAGAGCCAATTTCGGGCACCTCTAGCATGAAGAAGAGTACTTTCTAGAGCCGGTGATAGGCACCTCTAGTTACCTTCCCAGAAATCTAAGTCTTTATCACCTAAGTTCATTAAAAGAATTCCTCGAATCCAACAAGTCCCAAAAGTGTTTAAAGTTCTTCCTATAGTAAGCTTCTAAGTTTTCATCCTTAAGTATCCTAAGGTTAAACCTTCTTAATAGGACCTAATCATGGTAAGGAGAAAGATTTCTATAGCCTTAAAGAATAAACTAAGGCAATACTGATGATAAGCAGTGCAAAAGTGTAGGCAGTTAATTCAAGTAAGGCGGGGAGCATAAAAAATAAAAAAAATCACTGGAATACTCCCTTTTTTTTTGGCAAGGCTTCGGCAGTAGATTGCTGCCTTGGCAGTGAATCTGCACCCCCAAACTCAAACAAAGCATTGTCCTCAATGCTTTATATTTGAAGATTATAGCGGGCAACGAAAATATGAAAGGAATAAGCAACATAAAAAGCAAACAACAATTAATATTGAATTATATGAACAAAATTATTAAAGAGACTCCGAAGAGCTGCTTGTAACAATTTTTCTCCTTGGCCTTGCTGCCGATTGCTTTGTTCTTGGTGAGGGCGATGGTTGAGCTTTTGCTTGCCGGGCGGTTGGACTCTTGTGGGTGGTGTCCGTTGCATTGGGGCCTCGACCTCTTCTCCTTCTTCCACATCGGCCATGTCTTAGGTTAGCATTATGTTCGTTCCACCCTCCATTGCCGTGGCTCCCCCTGTTTGGTGTGTACTCGGTCCGGCGATGGTTGAGCTTTGGTGCACATAGGCATCTATCTCAGCTGATAGACTGCCCATGATGATTGGGTATCGGGGAGGAGTGCTGAAGACTGCCCTCCGTTTGGATGGTCTTCTACTGGTAGATGATGCCGCGGCAGAATCTGTTGCCCTGGATGGGCCAGCAGCATGGTACTATGGTGGAGGGCCCGCATGGAAAAATGGCCTTGGTCCTCCCGGAGCTGGTGTAGTCTCGGTGTAAGGGGCGGCTGTGAAAAACATATTGCTGGGAAATTCTGGAAATTGCGCCCTTTGATCTGGAAAAGCGTGGAGCATCATTTGGGCTAATGTGCCGTTGAAATCTCTTTGATACTCCATGTACCTCTGTTTCCTGAGGTCCATCGCTGCCATCCTTTGCAAAATCTCCTTGTACGGGTCTGCTGCGGCAGAGGTGTGGGCAGTGTCTGGCATGTCTGCCGTGTACTGGGCCCCGGCAGCAGTATCAGCAGTGAACTATTGGGGCGTTGCTTGGACTGACTCTGCCTTCGTGATCTGCATGACTTTGTGACAAAAGTCCCTGGTCCATCCTCGCCTTTAGGGAGTGTATTCGTACGTATCTTCTATTGGCACACCTGCGGCAACACACAAACACGTGATCAAACATTGGAAATACAATGGTCCCCTCTCTTTCTTACCGCATTCGTGAATTTCACGTAAGATGATTTCTCCAACGTTGATGGTCCTTTTGTTGATGACCGATTGGATGAGCACCAATCGTTTTCGGTCTACCGTGCTGTTGTGGGATGTAGGGATGAGACGTCGCTTGACAAAGGTATTCCACATCTTGGCCTCAGGCTTTAGGCTCCGCCTTGTTACGGATCCTCTATGGGTACCGGTTTCCCATGGAGTATTTGCGTAACAAAGATCGTCTTTGATTAACTCGTAGTCCTCAACAGTGATGTCCTCCATGAATTCAGCGTGCACATCACTGTTCGGAGTGAGGCCATAGAAATCGTTGATGATCTCAGCATCTAACTGGACCGGCCTGTCGCGGCAGTGAACAAAGAGGGAATCTTTGTTGGGCCCGTGCGCATAAAATTCTCGCACGATTGTAGCGTTCGCCTGGGCAGGTTAGAGACAGAAAATTTCCCAATCATGGTACTTGATTCTGTCAAAGAGATAATGCTCGATGCCGTAGTTTTCATCATCCGAATGTTAGAAACCTTGTTCTTCCCACAATTTTCGGGCAATGAAAGATCGGTTGAAGCGATCTTCAACATTGGCTGGGGCAAATCGCTTGTAAGTGGCCATCAAGATTGTGAGAGATTTGATTTCTTGGAGATTTTCTTGGAAAGAATCTGGGAAAATTGTGAGTAGGCAGAAAGTATTGTTAGATCAAGATTGTTAAGAATTCTAAAGTAAACAAGAAAGCAAGAGTGAATAGTTCAAGAGGAAGGGATTTCTTATATAGGCCTCGGCCTTGTGACCGTTGGATCCACTAGCCGTTTTGTAACCGTTACTCTTTACTGACGTTTCCTTTTCTGTCGCGGTAGGAATCTCGGCAGACTAGCCGTTACACTGTTCTGCCCGTTGAAACTGTTGCGGCTCTGACACTGTTTTCTACCTCGGCAGAGTTCCTGCTGTGAACTATTTCTCTTTATTCTTGCTTATTATCCTAAATAAAAATTAAACACAAAAAAAGAAAAGTAATTAAAACAAAAACAAAATTGAAAAATAAACTAAACTTAATCCTAATATATTAATAATAAGGAAAAAGGGAGGAGATCATGTTACTGGTGGAGTGCATGCAAATGCATCTCCCAAGATAATTCTCTCTTTTTGGAAAGAATTATAATTCGGTTGTGGGTCACTCCCTTTTGCTGTGTGTCCATCCATCTTGAACTTGATCTTTTTGCCGAATAACGTGTCGAGCAGACTGCCGAGGCAGGATATTCTAGTGTCTATAATGTGGATGGCCTTGCACTCCTCTGGATCATCATATTTTTTTTAAGTTGTGAAATGCATTGAGTTTGACTTGTTGGTCATTGACCTGCATTGTCAACTCTCCTTTTTCCACGTCAATTAAGGTGCGTCCAGTTGCAAGGAAAGGTCTCCCCAAGATGATCGGTGCATTATCATCTTCTTCACAATCAAGGACAAGAAAGTCAGCAAAAAATAAATTTATCGACTCTTACCAGTATGTCCTCGATTTTGCCTTCGGGTTGCACATAGGATCGATCCGCTAGTTGGAGCATAACTGTTGTAGGTTTCGCCCTTCCTATTCCAAGATTTTGAAAGACAGATTTGGGCATTAGATTAATGCTTGCTCCAAGGTCGCACAGGGCCTTACCTTCATAATTTTTACCTATCGCACAAGGTATGATAAAGCAACCAGGATCCTTCAACTTCGGTGGCATGCGATTGTTTAGCATTGCCATGCATCCCTCGGTAGCAGCCACTGTTTCAAACTCACCTATTCGTTTCCTCTTAGACACCATATCTTTTAAGAACTTGGCATAATTGGGTATTTGTTCAATTGCCTCTACGAATGGTATGTTAAGGTGGACTTGCTTTAAGATGTCAAGGAATTTCTTGAATTGCTGGTCCTGTTTTTGCTTTTTCAACCTTTGTGGGAAAGGTGGTGGTGGTCTCATCTCATCCAGGGTTTCTTTAGTTTGAAATTTAATACCTGGCACCACTAGGGTTGTTGCTGTCTCGGCAGGCTGTTCAGGAGCTGGTGTGCTCTCTGCCGGGGCAGTGTTATCAGAATTAGTTTGCTCAGCCTCTTCTTTTGCTGGATCAGCTGATGGATTTTGGCTTGCTGAAATCTTTTCCTTCAGCCGTAGACCATTCCTAGTAGTGATTGCCTTACACTATTCATGGCCCATTACCTTATCAACTTCAATATTGCTAGGTAGTCCTCCTTGTGGTCTAGTGTTTATGTTTTGAGCAAACTGCCCAACCTGGGTTTCTAGCGTTTTAATGGCCGTTTCTTGATTTTGCAACCTCATCTCAGTTCTATTCATAAAAGCATCTGTCCTTTTGATGAAATTATTGTTCTCTGCCATGTCTGACTCTGTTTTCATCATAAAGGCTTTAAGCGTGTTCTCCAATGAACTTACTGGTTGCTGTTGTATCTGCTATTGTGGCATTGGTTGCTGGACCTGCGGCGGCGGCAGATGTTGCATCGGTTACTGAAATCCTGAAGGTTGGGTGGTTGGGTTTAAGGCATTGTTTGGATTGCTCCATGATAGATTTCGATGCCTGTTCCATGAGGGGTTGTATGTGTTGGACATCATATTGTTACGGTTGTAGTTTCCAACATACATACCGGTTTCTTGATTCATACAATCAGCGGAACTGTGGTTACCTCCACATAAGTCACAATAAGAATCAATTACCTTAACCTCACGGGTATTTTTTTGTAATTGTAAGTTTTGCACCATCTTTGTAAGAGAGGCCAATTGTGCTGCCACTGAATTTGATGTGTCTAGCTCATTCACCGTAGCTTGGCGTCTTACTCCTCCTCGCCTAGATGTAGGGAATTTAAAATCATTCTTCGCGAGTTTGTTTAGTATTTCAATAGCTTCCTCAGGTGCTTTATCAAGGAGTGTCTCGTTTGCCGAGGCATCTAACATCATCCTTGTCGGGGCATTCGTGGCATTATAGAACATGGTCACTTGTGTCCATAGGGGAAATCCATGCAAAGGACACTTGTGCAGTAACTCCTGTAGGGCTCTCATGCCTCGTACATAGGTTCGTCATCTGCCTGTCGAAAAGAAGTGGTTTCATTACGAATTCTATCATATAAATTTGTGGGATTAAAACGAGTAATAAAATCATGACAGAGTTCACTCCAAGATCCAATAGATCCTGCTGGAATGCTATTTAACTAAGCTTTCGCCCTATCCCTCAGTGAATAGGGTAATAGCTTCAATCTCAAGACATCTTCATAGACTCCTTGGATTTTAAAAGAATTGCATATCTACATGAAGGACTTGAGGTGTTGCCTTGCATCTTTAGTTACAGACCCACCAAACTGTCCAATAGTGTTAAGCATATTGAACATGACAGGTTTCAGTTCAAAGTGGGTTGCTTCTATCTCCGGTGTAACAACTCCTGGATTTAATCCATTCAAGTCCTCTTCCAGGAAGTCTCTGACAATGAGTTGCTGCGGCCCAGGTGGCGGCGGTAAACCTCCATTACCGGAAGGTAATTTTTGTCCTGCCGGGTGATCTGCCATAGCCTCTTGGATTTGTCTCCTCAACCTTAGCCTTGTTCTGGATCTAACTCGTACAAAGGGTTGGTTGGGTAGGCCCTGGTCGTACACCAAGAAGAACAAAAGTAAAATAAAAATAAAAACGAACAAGAAAATAAAGAAAACAAAATTTAGTTGCCAATCCCCGGCAACGGCGCCAAAAACTTGTCGCGTGTCAAAAGTGCGCGTTTAGTGCAAGTGGACACATCGAAAGTAATAAGTGATAAGTATTTATCGGATTATTGTCTCCACAGGGATTGGTAGACTCAATATGTCTTCTTCGTCTTCTTGTTCTGTAGAAAGAAATAAAAAACACAAGTAGTTTGGGTTGTGATGGAACTAAAATAAAAGAACTAAGTAAAATAAAGAAATTTGAATATTAGAGAGAGATAGGTCAGGATCCAGTTGCGTTTTATTGTGGATTTGATTGACTTGTCTCTGCCCAATGCAATCGTATAGCTCTGCCTCGGCAGCACTGCAGATTACTACCTTGGCAGCGACGATACTGTCCGTCGCGGCAATCCCTTGCTCGTGGTTGGACTTTACCAAAGTTCGGCAAAGTGTCCTTGGATGACTCCGCTTATCCCTAATTCGAAGTACTGTTGATGACTAGTCCTTGATGATACCTCCCGACGTGAATCAATTATACTCACCAACCAATCTCACACTTCTTTCAGCCGCTGAAACTCTTAACCTATCCTTATGCCGAGTTAGTATTTTATGATTGAAACACCGTACTTACCCCTTTCGTGAATCTAACTCTCCCGAGTCTAGATAAATGGATTACTTACAAACTTCTCTCCCGAGCTTGAATGCAAGAACAAGGAATAACAAAGGAAAAGCAAACCTTGATAGTTTTATTGCATTGAAACAAAGACAAAGTATAATCTCCTCTCACAAATACTAACAACCTTCACCTAAACCCTAAGGAAGCTTAGAAAATAATTGAGAGAAAGAAAATAAGTTTATGAATCGTCTCTCTCTCTCTAGGTATCCGTGTATTATATTGGACGGCTAGGTCTTTATATAGGCTAGACCTAGGGCAAACCTTTCCTAAGTAGAATACAACTTGGAGTAGGGAACAAGTCATGTACATAATTAAAATATTTCCAAGTTTAATTCGACTAAGGGGCTTTCCCGCGTGGCCTTGTGTTGAGCTTTTCCTCATGCTAGCCAGCTCTGATCCATGTGCTTTAAGTCTAGAAACGTCCCTTGGATTTTTCTCTTCCGATCGCCTGCAGTATTGCTTCCTGGCTCTCAGTTGCTGCCTCGGCATCAGGTCCTGCCTCGGTCTTGTCGCTACCGCGGCAACAGTTCTCCTGCATAGATATAAAAATGCAGTAAAACGTCCCTTTTCTGTAAATATTATCTCTATAAGCATAACTTCTAAATATATTACATTAAGTACATGCATTGGTCCGAGTGGGTGTAAATTCGGTGATTAATGCCAATAAAAGATGTAAACAGTGATAATGAGTTGAGCACTTATCACCAAGAAAAAGGGGTATTTAAGTGAAAATTTTTTTTGATATGTTTTTTTTACGCTTCCCGCCTTACTTGAATAAAATGCCTATACTTTTGCATTGCTTATCATCAGTATTGCCTTAGTTTATTCTTTAAGGCTATAGAAATCTTTCTCCTTACCATGGTTAGGTCCTGTTAAGAAGGTTTAACCTTAGGATACTTAAGGATGAAAACTTAGAAGCTTACTATAAGATAAATTTTAAAAATACTTTTGGGACTTGTTGGATTATAGGAATTCTTTTAATGAACTTAGGTGATAAAGACTTAGATTTTTGGGCAAGTGACTAGAGGTTCCTATCAACGGCTCTAGGAATTACTCTTCTTCATGCTATAGGTGCCCGAAATTGGCTCTAGTATGCTACAAGGAATATCAAAAAGAAAAAAGGAATTAGTGATGAGGAAAACACAATCCTTGAGGTGCCCGAAATTGGCTCAAGAATTGGTTGTTTAGAAAAGAAGAGAACACTTAACCCAATTCTACTTGTCTTGAACTTAGAGTTTATCTAAGAAAGCCTTTATTCAAACTTGTCCACAAAAACGCACACACTCACCAAATCTTACAGTTTGTTTCTAGGTAAACCCTTGGGTAGCCGAAAGGTCAAGTCTAAAGAATAGGCATAGTTATGGTGGGGAGAATAGATGGAAACATAAGACCAAGAGAGAATAGAGTTTGTCAAATTGATGGTTTGCATTGCTTGAGGACAAGCAATAGTTCGAGTTTGGGGTGTGATAAGTGCTCAACTCACTATCACTTTTTACACCTTTTATGGGCATTAATCACTAAATTTACACCCACTCGGACCTATGCATGTATTTAATGTGATATATTTAGAAGTTATGATTATAAAGATGATATTCACAGAAAAGGCAAGTTTTACTGCATTTTTACATCTATGCAGGATAAACTATTGCCGCGGCAACAACATGACCGAGGCAGGACCTGATGCCGAGGCAGCAGCTGAGAGCCAGGAAGCAATACTATAGGCGATCGGAAGAGAAAAATCCAAGGGACGTTTCTGGACATGAAGCACATGGATCGGAGATGGTTAGCACGAGGAAAAGCCCAAGACAAGGCCATGCGAGAAAGTGTCTTAGTTGAAATAAACTTGGAAATATTTTATTTATGTACATGACTTGTTCCCTACTCCAAGTTATATTCTACTTAGGAAAGGTTTGCCCTAGGCCAAGCCTATATAAGACCTAGCCGTCTAAGGGAATAGGAGAGCTGATTCTTAGAGAGTTCACCCTAAGACTCAATGTTTTCTTTCTCTCAAATTATGTTCTAAGCTTTCTTAGGGTTTAGGTGAAGGTTGTTAAGTATTTGTGAGAGGAGATTGTACTTTGTTCTTTGTTTCAATGCAATAAAACTATCAAGGTTTGCTTATCCTTTACCATTCTTTGTTCTTGCATTCAAGCTCGGGAGAGAAGTTTGTAAGTAATCCATTTATCTAGACTCGGGAGAGTTAGATTCATGAAAGGGGTAAGTACGGTGTTTCAATCACGAAATACTAACTCGGCCTAGGGATAGGTTAAGAGTTTCAACGGCTAAGAGAAGTGTGAGATTGGTTGGTGAGTATAATTGATTCACGCCGGGAGGTATCATCAAGGACTAGTCATCAACAGTATTTCAACTTAGGGATAAGCGGAGTCATCCAAGGACACTTTGCCGAACTTTGGTAAAGTCCAAACCATGAGCAATTAATTGTCGCGGCGGACAAGTATCGTCGCTGCCAAGGCAGTAATCTGTAGTGCTGCCGAGGCAGTGATATACAATTGCATTGGACAGAGACAATTCAATCAAATCCACAATACAACGCAACTGGATCCTGACCTATCTCTATTAATCAAACCTCATGCTTTTACTTAGTTTCTTTATTTCAATTTATTTAGTTTCACCAAAACCTTAATCACTTGTGTTTTTATTTTATTCCTTTTTACAGAACAAGAAGACGAATAAGGCATATTAAGTATACCAATCCCTGTGGAGACGATACACGATAATACTTATCACTTTATTACTTGCGATGTGTTCACTTGCACTAATTGCGCACTTTTGACATGCGACAACATATTAAGTAGACCAATCCCTGTGGAGACGATACACGATTATACTAATCACTTTATTACTTGCGATATAATTGCGCACTTTTGACACGCAACACTACCATAACCGCCTAAACACATGATATCATGGTGACATATTATCGGCACATAGCATATGCCTGAAAAGAGAAGAGCACACAACATCTCAAATTCTTATCTCCTATTTATATCTCACATATATATACATACATATATATGTATATATATATCAATGTCCATATCACCTCATAGTAGTATAGAAGTAGGGGGACCCATCAACACTAAGCAAGGTCTATGGCATGCCACTCCACATAATCCGCTAAGGAACCTATCAGCACTAAGCAAGGTCCTAGCTGATCTTCCGCATAATATATTACTGATAACCCATCAGTTTTAATCAAGGTTATCAGTTTTACCTTTCATATAATATTTACTCTAGTAACCAATCAGCACTAAGCAAGGTTACTAGGTTATCTCATAATCATATATATATATATACTCTAGGTAACCCATCAGCACTAAGCAAGGTTCCTAGTAAGCCATATGACTCGAATATGTCACACCGAACCCTTAATAATTCTAAATACTGGTTTATACCATTAGATTTCAATAATTATTCAATTATCTCTTTACTGGTTTAATGGGGCTAGGAGCCTATCTCTCGGTTTAATACTCATGTTAAAGTTTAAACAACTCTTAGGACATTATGAGACTTTCCAACTTATCCTCAAGAACTTGGGCTAATTTGCCCTGGGGTATCGATACTCTTACTTGGAGTATTGAAACGACCATACCCTCCCAAAGGGGGTATCGAAACACTTTGACCAAACTTCAAAGTCAACTAATGATGACCTACCCGCTTCGATACGGGTATTGAACCGAAAATACCACTGGACAACTCATTATCGAAACATGGGCAGGACGTATCGATACACCTGCCTATCTCGCCTAAGTTTTCTCTTTGGGGTATCGAAACACCCCTCAAGTGTATCGATAGCCCTGCACGAAATGTGCAGTTTTGAGACTTCTAACACTTATAACTCTATCCAAATTTCACCCATTTAATACCAAATTGATCCTAGACTTTAAGGGAACCTTCCTAAACATGTTTAAACCTTAATAATAGAAGTTCATCAACAAATCCATGATCCACCATTAAAGACCACCTTAAGCTTGACCAACATACCAAACCAATCAACAACATACCAATAAGCTTAAAACATGATATGCATGATGATTAAGGGTTATAAGGGTACCAACCTTAGCAAAGAACACAACAAACCTGAGCTCCCAAGCAAACTCAAACCTTTTCCTTCCCCAAATCTCTTAAGGGCTCTCTGTCGCGTGTCAAAAGTGCGCGATTAGTGCAAGTGGACACATCGCAAGTAATAAAGTGATAAGTATTATCATGTATCGTCTCCACAGGGATTGGTATACTTAATATGTCTTCTTCGTCTTCTTGCTCTGTAGAAAGTAATAAAAAACACAAGTAATTTGGGTTTTGATGGAACTAAATAAACTAAAATGAAACAACTAAATAAAAGAATGAGATTTGATTAATAGAGAGAAGTCAGGATCCAGTTGCATTGTATTATGGATTTGATTGACTTGTCTCTGTCCAATGCAATTGTATATCACTGCCTCAATAGTACTGCAGATTACTACCTTGGCAGCGACGATACTGTCCGCCGCGGCAATCCCTTGCTCGTGGTTGGAGTTTACCAAAGTTCAGCAAAGTGTCCTTGGATGACTCCGCTTATCCCTAGTCGAAGTACTGTTGATGACTAGTCTTTGATGATACCTCCCGGCGTGAATCAATTATACTCACCAACCAATCTCACATTTCTTTTAGCCGCTGAAACTCTTAACCTATCCCTAGGTCGAGTTAGTATTTCACGATTGAAACACCGTACTTACCCCTTTCGTGAATATAACTCTCCCGAGTCTAGATAAATGGATTACTTACAAAATTCTCTCCCGAGCTTGAATGCAAGAACAAAGAATAGAAAAGGATAAGCAAACCTTGATAGTTTTATTGCATTAAAACAAAGAACAAAGTACAATCTCCTCTCACAAATACTGAAAAACCTTCACCTAAACCCTAAGAAAGCTTAGAACATAATTTAAGAGAAAGAAAACATTGAATCTTAGGGTAAACTCTCTATGAATCGGCTCTCTAGGTATATCCCTATACAATGGACGGCTAGGTCTTATATAGGCTTGGCATAGGACAAACCTTTCCTAAGTAGAATATAACTTGGAGTAGGGAACAAGTCATGTACATAAATAAAATATTTCCAAGTTTAATTCAACTAGGAGGCTTTCCCGCGTGGCCTTGTCTTGGGCTTTTCCTCATGCTAACCAGCTCCGATCCATGTGCTTTATGTCCAGAAACGTCCCTTGGATTTTTCTCTTCCGATCGCCTACAGTATTGCTTCCTGGCTTTCAGCTGCTGCCTCGGCATCAGGTCCTGCCTCGGCCATGTTGCTGCCGCGGCACTTGTTTCTCCTGCACAGATATAAAAATGCAGTAAAACATGCATTTTCTGTAAATATTATCTTTATAAGCATAACTTCTAAATATATCACATTAAGTACATGCATTGGTCCGAGTGGGTGTAAATTTAGTGATTAATTCCCATAAAAGGTGTAAAAAGTGATAGTGAGTTGAGCACTTATCACTCTCCAAGCTCTTTCTCTACAAGGGAATGATGAACTAAGGATTAGAAACACCTTAGAGACGATTTTCAGAGCTTTAAACGTTAAAAGAGCTGAGGTTTAAGCTCCCCAAAACCATTCCTGAACTCAACCTTAAACCCCCACTTAAAGCCTTCTCTCCACCAAAGTAACACTTCCTTAGTTTTTTTTATAGATCCACTACAGCTCTACAACATCTTCTCTAACATAAAAACGAGATTCCAACCAAAACTCTTAAATTTCTAACCTTTTACATTTCTTTACTTGCTTCCAGAATATGGAGAAGTGAAGACAAAAAAAGAAAAGATGAGCTCACTTTGCAGGGGAATTAAAACCAAAATCGCTCATTCTGTTATTTTGACATTTACCAAATTACCCTTCAAATCAAAGCCTAACTCAAAAACCAACTCAAAGCCCAACAAATTAAGGCCCAACAAGGTCCAAACTACTCAAACCCGGGGCCCAAAACCGAAGACCAACTCTTTGGGTTAACCCGACCCTCGGATCCGAATCTGGTTAGTGACAGCTAAGCTCAACTCGACTTGTTAAGATTTCGAGTCAAATTCGAGCTTGAGTAATTTTAGAGTTTGAAAAATTTGAGCTCGGTTTGTTAAGAACTCGAGTCGAGTTCGATTGTAACATCCCGGTTTTGGGTCTAGGAGTTTAGACCGAATATAATTTCAAATTGTTTTTTCAAAATTTATGTTTTAGGACTCGTTTAAAGTAAAAATGTTTTAAAAAGGGGTTTTAAAAGAAAAGAGGGGTAAAGGGGGACCACTTATGTGATTTCCCCCAAAACACCCATGGAAGACATAAAATTTAACAAAAAATGGGTTTTCATTCAAAAAGGAGACACTTTTTTACTCTTCATCTTTTCTAAAAGGTTTTCCCCATTACAAGAACAAGCTTTCTTATTCATAGGAGTGATTTTGAAAAAGTAAATCATTCTTTAACTTAGTTTTCTTGTTCTTCACATTATTATAGCATGGATTTTATTTTTATCCCTTGAGATTTTAGTTACATATTGGAAATGGGTTTTGAAAAGGAATTTTCGGATGGGTTTTAAATGGGTATTTTAAAGGGTCTTTTTAAACTTCTTTTGGTGCCAAAATATGTTAAAAAGTTGGGTTTTTAATGGTATTCCCAAAATGGTTTGTTATGGGTATTTTTAGAGGTTGAAAACTTGAGTTTTTGGTTGGGTTTTGTTGAAAATAAAGGTTTGGAGTTATATATAACCTTGGTAGGTGTTTTTAGAATGTTAAAGGATGGATTTTTGAGTAGTTAAATGAGGTAGATGATGGAATTCCCGAAGTGGCTGCAGTAGGCAATTTTTGAAGGTGAAAAATGAGTGTTTTGGAAGTGTTTTAGTGTGGAAATGAAGGGCTGATAGTTATATTATATATGAGTGATGTTTTGGACATGTTTTGAAGTGCTTTAGGTGTTTAAATTGAAGGGTAATGATTGTGCTTTGCTTAAGTACGAAAATGAGAATATTTGGATGAATTTGGCTTTGAATTGTTGAGAAAATATTATGGATTTGTGAGATGATGTAAAACAGTGATTTTGTGGTTGATTATGAGGTCAATACTTTAATTTTGATTGGTTTGAAGAAGCACATTTGGTTTTGGGTGATTCGACTGCAAATCCGGAAGGTTCGGGGATCGATTTGGCTACCATTAGAGTTACGTGGTGAGTGGAAAATGTTTTGAAATTGTTTTTGGTTCAAGAAAGATTCTGGGAGTTTGGATTAGGCTTGATAAGCTAATCCAAACTCAAGAGTAAGATTTACTTTTTTTTTACTTATTTTGTATGCTTGTTAGATGGTAAAAATTGGAAAGCTTGTTGTGTTTAGTTGTTGTGGATGACATGTTAATTGTTATGTTGAGTTGTGATAATTATCTATTGATTAATGACATGTTAATATGTCATGTGAGATATTTGTAAGGTAACTGTAAGATGTTGCAAGTTATGCTTGTAAGTGGTAAGTAAGACCACTCGAGTATAGTAAGAAATATAGTCGGGTGGCTATGTTAGACCGGTAAGAGGTGTAAGATGTAAGATTTGTAAGATAATTTTATGGTAATGATGTTGGCATTCATTGAGTCATACCGGGTATAATTGGTCGACCAATAAGATGTAAGAATAGTGCACTATAAGACAAAATTCGCATATGTGTCAGATAAATTTGTCCGTGTCATACAAAACTCGTATACGTGTAAGATAAATTCGTCCGTGTCAGATAAATTCGTATGCGTGTAAGACGTTTCCGCATATCCGTGTATAATAACTGAGTTTGTCAAGATACTTATCTTAATTGTTATGAATATGTGTTTTTATGTTATGTTGTGGACTTTGATTGCTCTCGTAAGTTGTAAGATATTATGATGTAAGATGTACGAAATGATGTTAGTCTTTATTTTTGAAATAAAGCTTGAACCCTGCATTGTCGTAGTTACGTTTTTGAGTTCTGCTCACTAAGCATTTATGCTTACACTCTCGTTTTCCAACAATGTAGATCGTTAGCTCTGGAGTTAGCACGGTGCGAGGAAGGGTGTCCAAGCGTGTTGCTCGTTAACTCAAGTATGATTTAGTTGCAATAATATATTAGCTAGAAATGGGATATGGTATGTTGTTTAGGAGCGTTGTTTGGCTCCCATGTTGACTTATGTTTTGGATGATTTCATGCATGGTTTATATTCGTCATGGTTGCCTTGAGTTAGCATGTTGATTTATGTTTTAAAGTTATGGATATGTGGATATTATCTTTGATGTTGTTTGAACTCTTTTATGCATGAATTCTATGTCTTGTTGCTTGAGCATGATTCAAATGGATGTGTATGAGTTTCAAGCATGTGTAACATGATCCTTGAGTTCTACATGTCTTATGCATGTTAAGTATGCTTGTATGTGGTTGTTGGGGTTAATCTTTAGTTGTTTGCGCTTTAAAATTCGTCCAGATATAGGGGCTTTCGGTTCTATATTATACCGATATACCAATGTCGTTTTGAGCCTTCGGGCTTTCGGCAAGCCCAATAAGGTTGGTTTAAAGCCCGTGTGCAGATATGTTGGTCGTTTGGGCTCGGAAAGGCTTTCTAGGGTTGGTTATTGGAGTCGGGTCTTTGGAATTAACTTCGGTAATCCCCGTGTAGCAACCTTGGGTCGGCCTTGCGACTAGGCCGGGTCGAGGGGGTTACATTTATTGGTATCAGAGCCTCGGTTCAAGGCTCTCAGACCGTTTTCGCGACGTTGACAGGTAAATGAGGTAAGTTTACTATGTTTGGTTACAAAATCTCGGTGTTTGCCTTGCACGGTGATTGTATATGCCATGTTGATTGCATTGTACGGTGTTCGAAAGTGTATGTTGAGTTGTTTATCGTGTAAAAACATAGCTTTCGGATCTCATTGCTAATAATACATTATTTGAAAATGATTTTTTAGTAAAGAAATACTTGAGCACTTCGACCCTCGCCTTTGCTAACTCAATCTTGTGTGTTTATCATTTTTGTAATTGTTTTCTCCCTTGCTCGATATGTTGAGGCGGAGGGGCAGGCCTAGGGCTAGAGCAGCAGAGGCCGAGGTTGTTATTGAGAACGGACATGTATTAGATGGGATGTACTAGAGCGCGCAGACTAGGGTGTGTTGTTTCTCTACTTCAGGGTAATGCCTACACCTGGTGGGTCACCATTACTACGAGTATGTCAGACGATGAGATTTCTTGGGAGTTCTTTGAGTTCGCCTTTTGCAAGAAGTATCTGGGTCCTCGCTATATTGATGAGAAAAAGAGGGAATTTATGGCCTTACTCCATGGTGGTATGTCTGTGACAGATTATGAGATCCGATTTGTTAGACTGAGTTAGTATGCGCCAGAGATAATTCCTACCGAGAGGGAACGATGTGACCGCTTTCGATATGGACTGAATGAAGAAGTTAAAAGGTACATGTTAGCTACTGACTATATAGATTTTGATGTCTTGGTCGCTAGGGCCAAGGACATAGAGCACAGTTTGGGTCTGACCAAACGAGCCGGAGAGTCTAGTTCTGGTAAAAGGCTGCGGGTTTCGATAGAGGTGATGCCAAGAGGCACAAGGACACTAGGCATCATTTTGATCATGGGCATGGAAACTCAGGTCGATGTCATCAGGGCTAAAGAGTTGCTGCTCGTGCTCCCGTGTGTGGTAGATGTGGTAGGCACCACACTAGAGAGTGCTGGGGTGTACCGGGTGAGTGTTGGAACTGCGGATCTTGAGAATATTTGAGGCATAACTACCCGAATTTAGCTAGAGGTGCACCGATTCAGGTTCAGGCTCCCGCTAGAGCTATTGATTATCATCGAGGCCGTGGGCGCGGTCGAGGAAATTTTCAGCCAAGGAATGATGGTCAGCGGAACGTGGCTCATGTGGTTGCGGTTCAGCTAGAGGATAGTGGGCCGGCTAGGGTTTATGCTCAGCGAGAGGGACAGAACGACACCGATGTGATCACATGTAATTTCTCGATACAGTCTCTGAGTTTGCTTTCCTTAATCGACTCTGGGTCTACGCATTCATATATTTTGAGTGAACATGCTAGGATTTTGGATATACCTTGTGAGACACTAGATATAGGTGTTAGCGTTACTAGTTCCTTCGGAGATACCATAGTGGTCAGAAATATGTACAAACAATGTTCATTGATGGTTCAGGGGTATGTGTTCCCAGTTGATATGATGGAATTGTCATTCTACGGTTTTGATTTGATTTTGGGTATGGACTGGCTGACAAAGCATAGAGCTAGGATAGACTTCGAGACCAAGAGAGTTTATTTGAAGCTTGCAGATGATCATGAGTTTGTGGTAGTAAGTGAGAACGTGAAGTTCTTATCAAATGTTGTTTCGGCTCTAGAGGCTAAGAGGTTAGTTTAGTTGGGATGTGAGGCATACCTAACATATGTGATGAACCCGAACATGAATGATGTCAGACCGCAAGATATCAAGACGGTGTGTGATTTTCCGAGTGTGTTTCTAGAAGAGTTACCCAGTTTGCCACTTGACAGAGAGGTTGAGTTTGCCATAGAGACGTATTTAGATTCTGCTCTTGTTCCGATTGCTCCGTATCGTATAGCACCAAAAGAACTGAAAGAGTTGAAGACTCAGTTGCAAGAACTATCAGATAGAGGTTTTATCCGGTCGAGTTCTTCGCCTTGGGGCGCACCCGTGTTGTTTGTGAAGAAGAAAGACGATAGTATGAGGATGTGCATCGAGTATAGACAGTTAAATCAGTTGACAGTGAAGAACAAGTATCCTCTACCGAGAATTGATGATATGTTTGATCATCTTAGAGGTGCTATTGTGTTTTCCAAGATAGACTTGAGGTCAGGGTACTATCAGTTGAAGGTGAAAGAAGTTGATGTGCCGAAGATAGCTTTTCGTACAAGGTATGGTCACTATGAGTTTCTGGTTATGCCTTTCAGATTGACTAATGCACCAACTACTTTCATGGACATGATGAAAAGCATTTTCCGCGAGTACTTGGATGAATTTGTGGTTGTGTTCATTGATGACATATTGGTGTACTCACGTACTGAGGAAGATCATTACAGAAATTTGAGGTTAGAATTGCAGACTTTGTTGGATCATCGGTTTTATGCCAAGTTGAGTAAGTGTGAGTTCTGGATTACAGAAGTTGTTTTCTTAGGACATGCAGTGTCAACTGAAGGTATTAAAGTAGATCCTAAAAAGATAGAAGCGATTGTGAGTTGGAAGCAACTAAAGTCTGTCATAGAGATTCGTAGTTTCTTAGGCTTAGCAGGTTACTATAGGAGTTTTTTGAATGAATTTTCAAAGATAGTTGCTCCTTTGACTAAGTTGCTTCAGAAGAATGTTCAGTTTGAGTGGTCAGATGTAAGACAACAAGCTTTTGAGAAACTAAAAGAAGCTTTGACAGATGCGCCGATTTTGATACAGTCAGTGTCAGGGAAAAAGTATGTGATCTACTATAGACCTACTTTGGGTCAGTTGATTAGAGAGAAACAACTGTCAGATAGATCTTTGGCACCTCACGTGCAAGATATAGCTGAAGGAAGACCTACAGAGTATAGTTTCAGAGATGATGGTGTATTGTGTTTTAGAGATAGAGTAGTTGTGCCGAATGACAGTGATTTGAGACGTATGATTCTGACCGAAGCGCACAGTAGTCCTTTTGCTATGCATCCGGGTAGTACGAAGATGTACCGTGATTTGAAGGATGAGTACTTTTGGATTGGTCTGAAGAGAAATGTTGCCGACTATGTAAGTGTATGGTGTGTCAGAGAGTTAAGGCAGAACATCAGTTTCCGTCTGGTTTGTTACAGCCGTTGAAGATTCCGGAATGGAAATAGGAAAATATCACCATGGATTTTGTATACGGTTTGCCTTTGACTCATTCGAAGAAGAACTTAGTTTGGGTTATAGTTGATCGCTTCACGAAGTGTGCTCACTTTATTGCTGTTCATACAACTTACTCGTTAGATAAGTTGGCAGATTTGTACATCAGTGAGATTGTGAGACTGCATGGTGTGCCGAAATCGATTGTGTCTGATAGAGATTCGAGATTCACAGCCAGATTATGGGAGTGTTTGCACAATGCTTTGGGTAGCCGTTTGAATTTCATTACTTCGTATCATCCTCAGTCAGATGGGCAGTCAGAGAGAGTTATTTAGATTCTCGAGGATATGTTACGTTGTTGCATCATTGATTTTCAAGGTACTTGGGAGAAACACTTCTCGTTAGTTGAGTTTGCGTACAACAACAATTATCAGTCGAGTATTCAGATGGCTCCATATGAGGCTTTGTATGGCAGAAAGTGCAGAACTCCGATTTGTTGGGCTGAAGCAGGTCAGAAATTGATATCGATGCCGGATATGCTTAAGGGGACTACCGAGAAAGTGAAGTTGATTTGTGATCGGTTGAAGGCAACTTCAGATAGGCAAAAATCGTATGCGGATTTGAAACGAAAAGAAATAGTGTATGTCGTGGGTGATAGAGTGTTCCTGAAAGTTTCGCCTTGGAAGAAGGTGACGAGATTCGGTAGAAAAGGTAAGCTGAGTCCGAGTTACATTGGACCGTATGAGATTGTGAAACGGATTGATATTGTTGCTTATCAATTGCATTTACCGCCGGAGTTAGAAAAGATTCATGATGTGTTTCACGTTTCGATGCTTCAAAAGTATAGATCAGATCCGTCTCATGTCATGCCAATGGAAGAAGTTGAGTTGAATTCAGATTTGACATATGACGAAGAACCAGTTGAGATTTTAGCCTTGGATAGCAAAGTGTTACGTGGTAGATCTATTGAGTTGGTCAAAGTGAAGTGGCGACGTCGAGGGGTGGAAGAAGCCACTTGGGAGAGAAAGGACGATATGGAGAAGCAGTTTCTGTATCTTTTTCCGTCAGGTAAGAATTTTGGGGACGAAATTCCTTAAGTAGGGGAGAGTTGTAACATCCCGGTTTTGGGTCTAGTAGTTTAGACCGGATATAATTTAAAATTGGTTTTTTCAAAATTTATGTTTTAGGACTCATTTAAAGTAAAAATAGTTTAAAAATGGATTTTGAAAGAAAAGAGGGGTAATGGGGGGACCACTTATGTGATTTCCCCCAAAACACCCATGGAAGACATAAAATTTAACAAAAAAGGTTTTCATTCAAAAAGGAGACATTTTTTTACTCTTCATCTTTTACAAAAGGTTTTTCCCATTACAAGAACAAGCTTTCTTCTTCATAGGAGTGATTTTGAAAAAGTAAATCATTCTTTAACTTAGTTTTCTTGTTCTTCACATTATTATAGCATGGATTTTGTTTTTATCCCTTGAGATTTTAGTTACATATTGGAAATGGGTTTTGAAAAGGAATTTTCGGATGGGTTTTAAATGGGTATTTTAAAGGGTCTTTTTAAACTTCTTTTGGTGCCAAAATATGTTTAAAAGTTGGGTTTTTAATGGTATTCCCGAAATGGTTTGTTATGGGTATTTTTGGAGGTTGAAAACTTGAGTTTTTTGTTGGGTTTTGTTGAAAATAAAGGTTTGGAGTTATATATAACCTTGGTAGGTGTTTTTAGAATGTTAAAGGATGGATTTTGAGTACTTAAATGAGGTAGATGATGGAATTCCCGAAGTAGCTGCAGTAGGCAATTTTTGAAGGTGAAAAATAAGTGTTTTGAGGGTGTTTTAGTGTGGAAATGAAGGGCTGATAGTTATACTATATATGATTGATGTTTTGGACATGTTTTGAAGTGTTTTAGGTGTTTAAATTGAAGGGTAATGATTGTGCTTTGCTTAAGTACGAAAATGAGAATATTTGGATGAATTTGGCTTTGAATTGCTGAGAAAATATTACGGATTTGTGAGATGATATAAAACAGTGATTTTGTGGTTGATTATGAGGTTAATACTTTAATTTTGATTGGTTTGAAGCAGCACATTTGGTTTCGGGTGATTCGACTGCAAATCCGGAAGGTTCGGGGATCGATTTGGCTACCGTTAGAGTTGTGTGGTGAGTGAAAAATGTTTTGAACTTGTTTTTGTTCAAGAAAGATTTGGGGAGTTTGGATTAGGCTTGATAAGCTAATCCAAACTCAAGAGTAAGATTTACTTTTTTTTACTTATCTTGTATGCTTGTTAGATGGTAAAAATTGGAAAGCTTGTTGTGTTTAGTTGTTGTCGATGGCATGTTAATTGTTATGTTGAGTTGTGATGATTATCTATTGATTAATGACATGTTAATATGTCATGTGAGATATTTGTAAGGTAACTGTAAGATGTTGCAGGTTATGCTTGTAAGTGGTAAGTAAGACCACTCGAGTATAGTAAGAAATATAGCCGGGTGGCTATGTTAGACCGGTAAGAGGTGTAAGATGTAAGATTTGTAAGATAATTTTATGGTAATGATGTTGGCATTCATTGAGTCATACCGGGTATAATTGGTCGACCAATAAGATGTAAGAATAGTGCACTATGAGACAAAATTCGCATACGTGTCAGACAAATTCGGTCGTGTCATACAAAACTCGTATACGTGTAAGATAAATTCGTCCGTGTCAGATAAATTCGTATGCGTGTAAGACGTTTTCGCATATCCGTGTATAATAACCAAGTTTGCCGACATACTTATCTTAATTATTATGAATATGTGTTTTTATGTTATGTTGTGGTCTTTGATTGCTCTCGTAAGTTGTAAGATATTATGATGTAAGATGTACGAAATGATGTTAGTCTTTATTTTTCAAATAAAGCTTGAACCCTACATTGTCGTCGTTACGTTTTTGAGTTCTGCTCACTAAGCATTTATGCTTACACTCTTGTTTTCCGACAATGTAGATCGTTAGCTCTGGAGTTAGCACGGTGCGAGGAAGGGTGTCCAAGCGTGTTGCTCGTTAGCTCAAGTATGATTTAGTTGCAGTAATGTATTAGCTAGCAATGGGATATGCTATGTTGTTTAGGAGCGTTGTTTGACTCCCATGTTGACTTATGTTTTGGATGATTTCATGCATAGTTTATATTCGCCATGGTTGCCTTGAGTTAGCATGTTGATTTATGTTTTAAAGTTATGGATATGTGGATATTATCTTTGATGTTGTTTGAACTCTTTTATGTATGAATTCTATGTCTTGTTGCTTGAGTATGATTCGAATGGATGTGTATGAGTTTCAAGCATGTGTAACCTGATCCTTGAGTTTTATAATGTCTTATGCATGTTAAGTATGCTTGTATGTGGTTGTTGGGTTAATCCTTAGCTGTTTGTGCTTTAAAATTCGTCCAGATATAGGGGCTTTCGGTTCCATCTTGTTCTGATATGCCAATATCGTTTTGAGCCTTCGAGCTTTCAACAAGCCCAATAAGGTTGGTTTAAAGCCCGTGTGCAGATATGTTGGTCATTTGGGCTCGGAAAGGCTTTCTATGGTTAGTTATTGTCGGGTCTTTGGACTTAACTTCGGTAATCCCCGTGTAGCAACCTCAAGTCGGTCTTGCGACTAGGACGGGTCGAGGGGGTTACATCGATCTTTATTTGAGCATAATCGAGTCAAGTATTAACTGATATTTGACCGTGTTAGACTCGAGTAACTTTTATTTGTAACGTCTCATTTAAAACCTAATGAAAGAAAAAATTTGATACACAACTTGTATAAACTCAAGCTTGTTAATTTTAGGGTTTAGTGTGTTAATTTAGAGTTTAAGACTTATGTTTAGAGTTTAGATTTTATGGTTTTAAGTTTAAAATTTTAGATTTTAAATTATAAAATAAAAATTAGTATATTTATAGTTTCGAGTAACTCGTGAGCTTTTCGAGTTAGGTATCAAGTAGCTCGTCTCGTCTCGTCTCGTCAAGAACTCGAGCTGAGTCTAACCAAGTCGAGTTTTGACCGAGTCAAGCTCGAGTTGCTCGCGATCTGTCTCATCTTATTTACATCCCTAATCCTTACGTAAACTACTATTGTCTTACTAGTCTACTAACATAACTACTTTCCAAATTACAATTATAAAATGTCTAATAAATATTATAATCTAACGAAACAAATTAAAAATATAGTCAAAATGTTCAACTATTAAGATTTGACATCGAGAAAAAGTTTATAACAATCAAGCTTTCATTGTTTCACTAAAGCTCAACAAAAAACTATAAAATAAGAGAAACATATAAATAGAATTGTAAAAGATATTAATCATCTAAAATATTAATCATATAAAAACTTAATTAGGATTTCAATATATATATAAGAATTTTAAATATTTTTATTCGGATTTATATATGGATCAGACTCATATCAGATATAGATTTAGATCGGATCATGAAAATATCGATATCCAATCCACCTTCTATTAAGACTCAAACTTTTTTCGGATTTGGATTCAGACTTTTTTAATCAGATTTTGATCGATTTTTTTTCTTCAAATCGAATCGGATTAGGATCAGATTCGAATTACATTGTCATCCCTAATTAGATTTATCGATACTATAAATGCATAAAAATGACAGAAAATCAATCTAAATCTAAATTAGGGATCTTCAAAAATACTTAGAATGAATTGTTTGATGTGTTAATCTGCCTATCCAAATTAAAATTATCAAAGTATTATAATAAAAATATCTGAGTTTTTTGGACTGAATACTCGACCCGTGATTTTTCATAGATAGTTGGGCTAGGATAGGGTCAACATTTTTTTTATATTTGGGTATTTGAATTGATCCGATACTTTTATTATATATTTTACTTTTAAATTGTACTTTTATTTTAGGTTCTTATTATTTCTACTATAATTCCTAATTTTTATGTTTATATTATATACTTTAAAATTTTTAAAAATATTTATATCAGTTTATCGATTTGAGATTCGAAACAAAAACTCACAATCCATAGAATCAACTATACAACATAATTGTATTAAACAGGATTGCGAAAATTGAAGTAGTATAATTGTATTTTAAATCAATGTGAGAAAATAGAACAAAATTTTCAAATTCAGAGGGTGAGTGATAAGTGCTCAACACACTATCACTTTTTACTCCTTTTATGGGCATTATTCACCAAATATACACCCATTTGGACCAATGCATGAACTCAATGTGATATATTTAGAAGTGATGCTCATATAAATAATATTTACAGAAAAAGACACGTTTTACTGCATTTTCATATATGTGCAGGAGAACCAGTGTCGCGGCAGCGACAAGGCCGAGGCAGGACCTGATGCCGAGGCAGCAGCAAAAAGACAGGAAGCAAGACTGTAGGCGATGCAAAGATAAAAATCCAAGGAACGTGTCTGGACTAAAACCCATGGATCGGAGCTAGCTAGCACAAGGAAAAGCCCAAAGGAAGACCATGCGGGAAAGCCTCCTTAGCCGAATTAAACTTGGAAATATTTTTATTATTATGTACTTGACTTGTTCCCTACTCCAAGTTGTATTCTACTTAGGAAAGGTTTGCCCTAGGTCTAGCCTATATAAAGACCTAGCCACCCAATGTATGAAACACGGAATACCTAGGGAGAGAGCCGATTTCTATTCTTGTTTTCTTCTTCTCCATTATGTTCTAAACCTTCTTAGGGATTAGGTGAAGGTTGTCGAGTATTTGTTAGAGGAGATTATACTTTGTCTTTGATTCAATGCAATAAAGTTATCAAGGTTTGCTTATCCTTTGTTATTCCTTGTTTTCACAATTGAGCTCGGGAGAGGATATTGTGAATCATCCATTTATCTAAGCTCGGGAGAGTTAGATTCACGAAAGGGGTAAGTACGGTGTTTCAATCGCGAAATACTAACTCGGCCTAGGGATAGGTTAAGAGTTTCAGCGGCTAAAAGAAGTGTGAGATTGGTTGGTGAGTATAATTGGTTCACGCCGAGAGGTATCATCAAGGACTAGTCGTCAACAACACTCTGACTTAGGGATAAGCGGAGTCATTCAAGAACACTTTGCCGAACTCTGGTAAAGTCTACTCACGAGCAAGGGATTGCCGCGGCAGACAGTATTGTCGCTGCCAAGGCAGTAAACTGTAGTGCTGCTGAGGCAGTGATATACGATTGCATTGGACAGAGACAAGTCAATCAAGTCCACGATACGACGCAACTGGATCCTAGCCCATCTATCTATTATTTCAACTCTTTACTTTTATTTAGTTATTTTAGTTTAGATAAATCAACTCCAATCACTTGTGTTTTTACTTTTCTACAGAACAAGAAGGTGAAGAAAGCATATTAAGTATACCGGTCCCTGAGGAGACGATAACTCGATAAAATACTTATCACTTATTACTTTCGATGTGTCCACTTGCACTAAACGCGCACTTTTGACACGCGACAAGTTTTTGACGTCGTTGCCGGGGACTGGCAACTAAATTTTGTTTTCTTTATTTTCTTGTTTATTTTTATTTTTATTTTACTTTTGTTTTTTGTGTTGTATGACTAGGGTCAATCCAACCAAACCCTTGTACGAGTTAGATCCAGAGATCGAAAGAACAAGGCAATGGTTGAGGAGACAGGTCCAAGGAGCCATTGCAGAACACCCGGCAGGACAAAACTTACCTGCCGGCAATGGAGGACTTCCGCCGCCACCTGGGCCGTGGCAGCTCACTGTCAGAGACTTCCTGGAGGAGGACTTAAATGGATTAAACCCAGGAGTTGTCACACCGGAGATTGAAGCAGCCCATTTTGAACTAAAACATGTTATGTTCAATATGTTAAATACAATTGGACAATTTTGTGGGTCTGCAACTGAAGACGCAAGGCAGCACCTCAAGTCCTTCATAGAAATCTGCAACTCTTTCAAAATCCAAGGAGTCCATGAAGATGTCTTGCGATTAAAGTTATTCCCCTATTCACTGAGGGATAGGGCGAAAGCTTGGTTAAATAGCATTCCAGTAGGATCTATTAATTCCTAGAGTGAACTTTGTCGTGATTTCATTACTCGTTTTAATCCCACTTATTTATATAATAGAATCCGTAATGAAATTACTTCTTTTCGACAGGCAGAAGACGAACCAATGTACGAGGCATGGGAACGCTACAGGGAGCTATTGCAAAGTGTCCTTTGCATGGATTTCCCATGTGGACACAAGTGACAATGTTTTACAATGCCACGAATGCCCCGATAAGGATGATGTTAGATGCCTCGGCAAACGGAACACTCCTAGATAAAGCACCTGAGAAAGCTATTGAAATATTAAATAAACTCGCAAAGAATGACTTTCAGTTTCCTACATCTAGGCGAGGAAGAGTAAGACGCCAAGCCACGGTAAATGAATTAGACACATCAAGTTTAGTGGCAGCACAATTGGCCTCTCTTACCAAGATGGTGCAAAACCTACAGTTACAACAAAATACCCGTGAGGTCAAGGTAATTGATTCCTACTGTGACTTATGTGGAGGTAACCACAGTTCCTCTGATTGCATGAATCAAGAAACCGGTATGTATGTTGGGAAC
Source organism: Abelmoschus esculentus (assembly GCA_035048815.1). Lineage (NCBI taxonomy): Eukaryota > Viridiplantae > Streptophyta > Magnoliopsida > Malvales > Malvaceae > Abelmoschus > Abelmoschus esculentus. Next base: position 5,182,804 of record JAUCBN010000044.1, read on the forward strand.
TACAACCGTAACAATGTGATGTCTAACACATACAACCCCTCATGGAAGAGGCATCCAAACCTATCATGGAGCAACCCTAACAATGCCTTAAATCCAATCACCCAACCTTCAGGATTTCAGCAGCCGATGCAACAACTGCCGCAGCAGCAAGCCCAACAGTCACTGCCGCCGCCGCAGATGCAGCAGCAACCGGTAAGTTCATTGGAGAACACGCTAAAGGCCTTCATGATGAAAACTGAGTCATACATGGCAGAGAATAATAATTTCATCAAGAGGAAAGATGCCTTCATGAATAGAACTGAGATGAGGTTGCAAAATCAAGAAGCGGCCATTAAAACGCTTGAAACTCAGGTTGGGCAGTTTGCTCAATACATAAACACTAGACCACAAGGGGGCCTACCTAGCAATACTGAAGTTGCTAAGGTAATGAGCCATGAACAGTGCAAAGCAATCACTACTAGAAGTGGTCTACAGCTGAAGGAGAAGATTCCAGAGAGCCAAATTCAATCAGCGGATCAAGCAAAAGAAGAGGTTGAGCAAACTGAAGCTGACAACACTTCCCCGGCAGAAAGCACTACAGCTCCTGAGCAGCCTGCCGAGGTAGAAACAACTCTAGTGGTGCCAGGTATTAAATTTCAAACTAAAGAAACCCTGGATGAGATGAGACCACCACCACCTTTCCCACAAAGGTTGAAAAAGCAAAAACATGACCAGCAATTCAAGAAGTTCCTCGACATCTTGAAGCAAGTCCACATCAACATACCTTTCGTTGAAGCTATTGAACAAATGCCTAACTATGCCAAGTTCCTAAAAGACATGGTGTCAAAGAGGGAACGAATAGGTGAGTTTGAGACAGTGGCTGCTACCGAGGGATGCATGGCAATGCTGCATAACCGCATGCCACCTAAGTTAAAATATCCTGGCTACTTTACTATACCTTGTGCGATAGGTAAGAGTTATGAAGGTAAGGCCCTATGTGACCTTGGAGCAAGCATAAATCTCATGCCGAAATCAGTCTTTCAAAAGCTTGGAATTGGAATGGCAAAACCTACAACCGTTATACTCCAACTAGCGGATCGATCTAATGTGCAACCCGAAGGAAAAATCGAGGACATACTGGTAAGAGTAGATAAGTTTATTTTTCCTGCTGACTTTCTTGTCCTTGATTGTGAAGCAGATGACAATGCACCGATCATCCTTGGGAGACCTTTCCTTGCAACTGGACGCACATTAATTGACGTGGAAAAAGGAGAGTTGACAATGCGGGTCAATAACCAACAAGTCAAACTCAACGCATTCCACAACTTAAAAAAATATGATGATCCAGAGGAGTGCAAGGCCATCCACACAGTAGACACTAAAATATCCTGCCTGGGCAGTCTTCTCGGCAGGATATTCGGCAAAAAGATTAAACCCAATGTGGATGAACATACAGCAAAAAGGAGTGGCCCACAACCGGTTCACAATTTGGGCCTAAGGGAGAGAATAATTTTGGGAGATGCATTTGCATGCTCCCCACCAGTAACATGATTTACTCCCTTCTCTTTATTAATATATTAGGATTAGTTAGTTTATTTTTATTATTCTTATTTTTTCTAATTATTTTTGCTTTAAGTACTTTTTCTTTTGTGTGTTTTATTTAGGAATAATAAGCAAGAATAAAGGAGAAATAGTTCACAGCAGGAACTCTGCCGAGGCAATAAAACAGTGTCAGGGCCGCAGCAGTCCCAACGGGCAGAACAGTGTAACGGCTAGTCTGCCGAGATTTCTACCGCGGCAGAAAAAGGAAACGGCAGAAAAGGAAACGGTTACAAAACGGCTAGTGGCTTCAACGGTCACAAGGCCGAGGCCTATATAAGAAACTCCTTCCTCTTGAACTATTCACTCTTGCTTTCTTGTTTTCTTTAGTATTCATAACAATCTCTCTCTCACATTACTCTCTGCCTACTAATCTTCGCTAAATTCCAGATTCTTTTCAAGAAAAACTCCAAGAAATCACATCTCTCAATCTTGATGGCAACATACAAGCGATTTGCCCCCGCCAACGTTGAAGATCGTTTCAATCGATCTTTCATCGCTCGGCAACTATGGGAGGAGCAAGGTTTCCAGCATGCGGACGAAGAAAACTGGGAGTTCTACGATATAGAGCACTACCTCTTCGACAGAATTAAGTACCAAAACTGGGAAATTTTCTGTCTCCAACCTGCCCAGGCGAATGCCACGATCGTCCGGGAGTTCTACGCGCACGGGCCCAGCAAAGACTCCCTCTTCGATCATTGCCGCGGCAGACCAGTCCAGCCGATGCCGAGACAATCAATAATTTCTACGGCCTCACCCCTGACAGTGACATCCACGCCGAATTCATGGAAGACGTCACTGCCGAGGACTATGATCTCATCAAAGATGATCTTTGTTACGCAAACACCCCATGGGAAACCGGTACCCATCGAGGATCAGTAACAAGACAAAGCCTAAAGCCCGAGGCCAAGATGTGGAATACCTTTTTCAAACGACGGCTCATACCCACGTCACAAAATAGCACGGTGGATCGCAAAAGATTGGTGCTTATCCAATCCATCATCAACAAGAGGACCATCAACGTTGGAGAGATCATCTTTCGGGAAATTCACGAGTGCGGTAAGAAAGATAGGGGACCATTGTATTTCCCTTGTTTGATCACGGGTTTATGTGTTGCCGCAGGTGTGCCCATCGAAGAGACAGACGAATACACGCCCCCACGACAAGGATGGACCAGGGACTTCTGCCACAAAGTCATGCAAATCACACAAGCATAACCTGTCCAAGCAACGCCGCAGCAGTTCACTGTCGATACTGTTGTCGGGGCCCAGTACACGGCAGACATGCCTGGTACTGCCCACACCTCTGCTGCAGCAGACCCGTACCAGGAGATCTTACAAAGAATGGCAGCAATGGACCTCAGACAACAACGGTACATGGAGAACCAAAGGGGTTTCAATGGCACCTTAGCCCAGATGATGTTGCACGCCTTCCCAAACCAAGGAGCACAATTTTCGGAGTTTCCCAGCAACATGTTCGTCACAGTCGCCCCTTACACCGAGACTACACCAGCCCCGGGAGGACCAAGGTCGTTCTTCCATGCGGACCCTCAGCCCCAATACCAGGCTGTCGGCCCATCCAGGGCAGCAGATTCTGACGCGGCCTCGTCTGTCAGCAGAAGGCCATCCAAGCGAAGGGTCGTTTTCAGCACCTCACCCCGATCACCAATTATCATGGGCAGTCTATCAGCCGAGATAGATGCCTATGTGCACCAAAGCTCCACCGCCGCCGGACCAAGTACACACCACACCGGGGGAGCAACAGCAATGGGAGGAGGAACGGACGTAATGCTCATCGAAGAGATGGCTGATGTAGAAGAAGGAGAAGAGCTAGAGGCTCCAATGCAAAGGGCACCACCCACTCCAGTCTAACCGCCCCAGCAAGCGAAAGCGCAACCATCGCCTTCACCAAGGACAAAGCATTCGGCAGCAAGGCCGAGGAGGAAAATTGTTACAAGCAGCTCTTCGGAGTCGCTTTAAAATTCTTTGTCCTTAATTCAATATTAATTGCTTTTACTGTTTTTATTTGATGCTTCTTATATTCATATTTTGTTTTGCCGCTTATTTAATAAAATATAAAGCATTGAGGACAATGCTTGGTTTGAGTTTGGGGGTGCAGATTCACTGCCAAGGCAGCAATCTACTACCGCGGCCTTGCCAAAAAGGGAGTATTCCAGTGATTCTTTTTAAAATTTTTATGCTCCCCGCCTTACTTGAATTAACTGCCTACACTTTTGCACTGCTCATCATCAGTATTGCCTTAGTTTATTCTTTAAGGCTATAGAAATCTTTCTCCTTACCATGTTTAGGTTCTGTTAAGAAGGCTTAACCTTAGGATGCTTAAGGATGAAAACTTAGAAGCTTACTATAGGAAGAACTTTAAACACTTTTGGGACTTGTTGGATTATAGGAATTCTTTTAATGAACTTAGGTGATAAAGACTTAGATTTTTTGAAAGTAACTAGAGGTGCCTACCACCGGATCTAGAAAGTCTCTTCTTCATGCTAGAGGTGCCCGAAATTGGCTCTAGTATGTTTTAAGGAGTATTAAAAAGAAAGAAGAAATTTAGTGAAAAGAAAAACACAAGTCTTTGAGGTGCCCGAAATTGGCTCAAGATTTGGTGTTTGAAAAGAAGAGAAACACTTAATCAAATTCTATTTGTCTTGAACTTAGAGTTTGTCTAAGAAAGCCTTTAATCAACTTGTCCATAAAAACGCACACACTCACAATTCTTATAGTTTGTTTCTAGGAAAACCCTTGGGCAACCGAATGGTTAAGGCTTAAGAATAGGCCTAGTTATGGTGGGGAGAATAGATGGACATGTAAGACCAAGAGAGAGTAGACTTCGGCAAATTGATGGTTTGCATTGCTTGAGGACAAGCAATAGTTCGAGTTTGGGGGTATGATAAGTGCTCAACACACTATCACTTTTTACTCCTTTTATGGGCATTCATCACCAAATATACATCCACTTGGACCAATGCATGAACTCAATGTGATATATTTAGAAGTGATGCTCATATAAATAATATTTACAGAAAAAAGGCACGTTTTACTGCATTTTCATATCTGTGCAGGAGAACCAGTGCCGCGGCAGCGACAAGGCCGAGGTAGGACCTGATGCCGAGGCAGCAGCAAAAAGACAGGAAGCAAGATTGTAGGCGATGGAAAGATAAAAATCAAGGAACGTGTCTGGACTAAAAGCCCATGGATCAGAGCTAGCTAGCACAAGGAAAAGCCCAAAGGAAGACCACGCGGGAAAGCCTCCTTAGCCGAATTAAACTTGGAAATATTTTTATTATTATGTACTTGACTTGTTCCCTACTCCAAGTTGTATTCTACTTAGGAAAAGTTTGCCCTAGGTCTAGCCTATATAAAGACCTAGCCACCCAATGTATGAAACACGGAATACCTAGGGAGAGAGCCGATTTCTATTCTTGTTTTCTTCTTCTCCATTATGTTCTAAACCTTCTTAGGGATTAGGTGAAGGTTGTCGAGTATTTGTGAAAGGAGATTGTACTTTGTCTTTGATTCAATGCAATAAAGTTATCAAGGTTTGCTTATCCTTTGTTATTCCTTGTTTTCACAATTGATCTCGGGAGAGGATATTGTGAATCATCCATTTATTTAAGCTCGGGAGAGTTAGATTCACGAAAGGGGTAAGTACGGTGTTTCAATCGCGAAATACTAACTCGGCCTAGGGATAGGTTAAGAGTTTCAGCGGCTAAAAGAAGTGTGAGATTGGTTGGTGAGTATAATTGGTTCACGCCGGAAGGTATCATCAAGGACTAGTCATCAACAACACTCTGACTTAGGGATAAGCGGAGTCATTCAAGGACACTTTGCCGGACTTTGGTAAAGTCTACCCACGAGCAAGGGATTGCCGCGGCAGACAGTATTGTCGCTGCCAAGTCAGTAAACTGCAGTGCTGTCGAGGCAGTGATATACGATTGCATTGGACAGAGACAAGTCAATCAAATCCACGATACGACGCAACTGGACGCAACAGTATTTCAACTCTTTACTTTTATTTAGTTATTTTAGTTTAGATAAATCAACTCCAATCACTTGTGTTTTTACTTTTCTACAGAACAAGAAGGTGAAGAAAGCATATTAAGTATACCGGTCCCTGAGGAGACGATAACTCGATAAAATACTTATCACTTATTACTTTCGATGTGTCCACTTGCACTAAACGCGCACTTTTAACACGCGACAGTGAGCTGCTATAACTATACAATACATACTACATAGTACTAATTTTCTAAACTACACATTACATAGGGAGTACTATTTAAAGTAAAGCAGAGCAATATATCATGCAACTTCAAATTATTAATTTTCTATTTGAAGTATGTAGTATGAAATGCTAAATTTTATGCGTTTCATATATGTGATTTTATTCTAAAAGTTAAATTAAAAAAAAAAACCGATATTAGATTGCAAATACTTGAATTTTACGGATAGCTAACTTATGAATATTTGATTTGGGTTGAGTTTTTGTAGCCAAAAATTTCGAATACCTAAAATATATTTTAGGTGAAAAAAATCATAAAAAATTGTAAAAATTTATTGCGAATACAATTCATAAAAATTTAAAATAATTCATAAGAATTAAAAACTTTAAATTATATATATATTTTAAAATATTCGGATCGAGTACATTCCCACCGAACATGAACTTGTGTTCGTATAGTTTGAGTTGACCCGTGTTTATAGTGTCAATGACACGAGTAAAAGAAAGTTATTATAGATTACAACTTCTATGTTTGAGTAACCCATAATGATTAAGCATTTATATTTATTATTTATCCCATATTAATTAATTTAATTAAAGATAAGATGATTATTTATCACTTAATCTAATTACATCTATTTGATTATAAATATAATTTGCATTATTATCACTTAATGAAATTAATTGTTTAATGATTATATAGTAGGTGTTATTTATCTTATAATTAATTTAAAATTATAAAAAATAATATGACACATTTTGATTAGTCAAAAAACTTGTTTATACTTAACTCTGTGAATTATTACCGTAAAAGAGTTGAACTTAATTAACGAGATTATTCCGAGTGATAAATAGTTTATTATTACTTAAATAAAACTCGAGTCAAAAACTTTGTGTAAAAAGAAAATTCCTGTTAAAAAATTTATCTACCAAAATTAAGTGTGAGGTACGAATCGATCCCAAATAATTAAGATTGATCCATACTCATATGCATGGATGGAGCTATGTTGATGGTGGGGTTCTTGCCTCTCTCAAAGTTTTTGGTATAATTATATTTAAGGTCCTTTTTAGTTTAAATAATAATACAATAAGATTTTTGTTCCTTCCGAATTTTAAATTTAAAGGCTTAATAGACTTTTGTCCTTCCTATTGTTCGATATTGACTCCGTCCCTACTCGTAGGTTGTTTAGTTAAATTAGTTGAAATAAAATAGTTAACTTAATTAACTAACAAAACTAAATGGAATAAATTATTTTGCTAATCACATGAAGATGGATTGATTATCAATTATTTTCCATTAAAGATCAATTAACGTTGATTTTCGATGTAAATTTTGGACAAATATAACTAACTTCAAAAGCCTATATGATCGGACAAAGCTAACCAGCTCTAGTTCACATTTTAAACTCGTTTTAAATACCGCACGTGCGAGATTGACCTTTACAACTCCAAAAGAAGCTTCCAAAACAAAGACCCGACTCTTTACATGCTTATGCCCTAATCTCTCTTCTTTCTACTTAGTCAGTGATTAATTTCTTGCTGCAATTCAATACTGTTGAATTCAGTTTCGAAGTTCGTTATTTCAGGTGGGTTTTCCTTATTTCTGTTTTGTCCACTCAATGTTTTACTGTCTTTTTTTGTGTGTTTGGGGGTTTATGAATAAAGCATGATTTGTTTAGTGTATGAAATTAGTTCATGTTTTGATTTGAGATTGGTATGCTTTAATTTTGTAGATTTTTAGGTCTGGGTTTCTGTTTGATTTTTGTTTTTTTGATTGATTGATTAGTTAAATGAAGTTAATTTACTGTTTGATGTACTTTGTTTCTATCTGGGTTTTGTTAATTTTGCTTAAATTTTAGTACTTTTTGAATTCGATGATTTCAGGAAAACTGTTTTTGATCGCCATTTGATTTGCTATGTTAATAGATGACATGACATTAGGGTTTTTGATGAGTATTTATCGATTGTGAATTGAGTTGATTTTTTTAATGGATATTGACAGTTTTCGATGTTTGCCTTGAATTTTAGATTTGGGATTATAGTGATGAACTCGGAAACGGAAATACCGGTCAATCGGGATTTTTCTAGAGTAGATACATTGGATCTGAAATCCCAGATTGTAAGGAAGATTGGGCGTACAAAAGCTGAGATGTACTTCCATCTGCTTACTAGATTTTTGAATCTTAAGATTTGTAAACCCGAGTTTGATAAGCTATGCATCAGTACAATAGGGAGAGAAAATGTTCGTCTTCATAATAATCTCCTCAGATCGATTATTAGGAATGGTTCGTGTTCAAAGACTCCTCCACCGATAGCGAACAAGTTGGAAGGTTCTTTAAGTGTTAAAGTGTCAAATGGGTTTCAAAGAAGTAATCTTCAGTCACTGTGCAAAGACTTTCCTCAATCTCCTCGTAAGAGTAGGACTCTGAATCTTCGTGATCGAAAGTTGAGGGACCGCCCAAGTCCTCTAGGGCCTCATGGGAAGAGTCATAATGCTGCTTGTGAAGATGCAGTTCCGAAAGTTCAAGAACAGCAGAGTGCTACCGAGTTGCTTTCTTTGGGTAGCAGACCACCTGGATCTGTCGAGGATGGAGAAGAAGTTGATCAAGCTACAGGAAGTCCGGGAATTTACAGTAGGAGTCCTGTGAGAGCTCCACTTGGCATCACCTTGAATGCTAAAGGAATACGAAAAGTACCATGGAATGGATCGGCATCTGCTACCGAGACTTGTTATTGCCGGGGTGAACTACCTGATTCTGGTTCTTTGAGGAAGAGGCTGGAAAAGAAATTGGAGACGGAGGGTTTGAATATCTCAGCAGATTGTGCTGATTTGTTGAACAATAGCCTCGATTTTTACATGAAGAGATTGATAAAACCTTGTTTGGAACTGGCTGGTGCGAGGTCCAGACAGAAATTTATTGACCAAGGCCAGAATCGGTCCATGGCCTATTTGAATGGGATGCGACCTGTGAGATATGCACCAAATCATAATGGACCCGTTTATGCATCGATGTTGGATTTTCAAGTTGCAATGGAGATGAATCCCTTGATCCTTGGAGTAGACTGGCCAACACAACTTGAGAAGGTGTGTCTGCAGAAGTGTGAGAACCAAAACTAAATGTCTTCGTGATTCAAGTTCAACTCGATTCCAGCCATCACAATTTTGAGTCATATCAATATCGACATTCACACTAACTTTGATCTCGAGCATACCATTTTTATAGAATACATGAAGTAAATAAGTAAAAAGGTTACAAGAGTTTCGGATAAAGCTGTATTGTAAATATGCCATGGCTCTGATTTATCCCGGAGGTTCAATGTCTCAACTAGGTAAAATCCAACTATATTGACACTTAGGCTAGCAACTATCTCCACCTGATATCTATAGCTTTGTTTTAGTCATTTGTTTTCTTAATATAATAATAAAGCACATCTTTGATTTTTCTGGCCTGCGCTGTTGTTGTTGAATATTTCCTGTGAAAGCTACTTGTTCCCTTCATGAATCTTATTGGTACCCTTGCAAATATCATTTTTCTTATGACATCTTTTCATCGAGATCGATTAGGTAACGATATAGTATATTTGTTGAATACTTTGTCATGCGTTGTTTTCGAATACTCTTCCGGTTCTTGATTTGGATGAGGATTCTGCTAAAACGTAGAGATGATTGATAGGGATACTACACCGTCTCCTGGTAGTTATTTTTGTTTGCAGAATCTGTGTGAGTTGCAGGTTAATCCATACAAATTGGATTAGATATAGAACCAATTATTGCAGTGAGGCAGAAGATCATGGTGCAACTCATGTTGGATTGATTTGATGAGCCGAGCTTTGTTACTTTCCCCCCTTTTTCTTGTAATGTTAGGTATGTACTTGTCTGGATCATAAATGCTACTTTTAAGGATAGTCTTGAACATCACTCTTTGCTTTGCCTTTAAGACAATTTATACCATTCTCAATGTGTAATAAGGGGCACCGAAAAGGACGAGAAAATTTATATTTGATTCGATAGACCCTCTGTACTCTCATGTATCTAACTCTCAGTTGATTCTCAACCATAAAATCCATTTTCTTGTGCAGGATTCCAGATAATCGTCTCATTTGGGATCATCTTATCTTTTGGCAAAATAATATATAATTAACGATTCAATCCAAACCCCTTCGCTTATTCGTTACAATACCTGTAAATCTTACCGGAACTAAAGAAAACATGTCTCAAAACATGACAAAATTCTCAGTTGAAGGCATCACAATTTCTACGAATGTTCCCTTTCCTCCTGGTCTTGACACCAACCTGACCCAGCTTGGTCATTGCAGTAATAAAGACTTGGTTAAAAGCCTGTGAGTTGTCCACAGGCGTTCACGGTAGGTCTAGACCTTATGTCCGTTAATAACACCTGGTCCGAGCAAGTTCTTGAAGTAGACATTGTCAAATTTCCTGGGTGTGTTAGGGTCCATGTTGATGGCCTGTGACACCCTCGTCCCGGGTTAGGAGACGGAGGAGTCGATCGAACATTCAAACTTGTAATTTAGACCGAATTTGTATTTAATTGTAAGACATTTTATTCAATTGTAAGGTATTTCTATTCATTTGTATAACTGAACGAGTCCAAAATCTTGTAACACTTATTAGATTTGAGAATAATTTAAAACTTTTTCGCACTTATTCAACTTACCAATTCGATTCGTATAATCCATTCGTTTATCAATTTTAATTCTATTTGATATTGATCTTAACTTCTAATCAATTTTATTTTATTTAATCATCATTAATAATATCTTATTGATCAAGTAAATACTCATTTTCAAGTTGAACCAAAATTGACTAAAGGTATCGATACTCCCTATAGAGGGGTATCGGAACAGGGGTATCGAACCCTAGTTCAATACAGGTCAACTACGTTGACTCGTTGACCATGGTTGGGGAGCCTAGTTCGAAACAGGTATCGATGCAATTTTGTTTCTGGAAGCCCCAGTATCGAACCATGTATCGATGCTGGTCTTCCTCGTTGACTTGTTGACTAAGGTTGAGTAGCCTGGTTCGATACTGGCATCGATGCCATTTCGTTACTGGAAATCCCAGTATCGAACTAGGTATCGATGTTGGTCTACTCTATGGACTCAATGTCTAAAGGCTATAGTGGCCTGGCTCGATACTGGTATCGAACCAGGGGGACCTTAACGAAGCTTGGCATCGAACCAAGCTTCGATGCCATTTTGAATCTGCCAAGGGTGGTATCGATACCCATGTAAGTGGTATCGATACCCCTGCCCAATTTCCAGATTTTCTAACTTTTTAAAACACTTAGACTCCACCAAAAGTCACCTATAGGGTCTCGAGCTATCCTTAACATTAAAGGCATTTCTAACATGTTAGACATTCATAACAAGTTACCAAGTCTAGGTTCCTAAATTCAAACCATTAGTCAAGTCAACACTTATACTAATTCAATTTTTTTTTCTATAGCAATCAACTAAACCACTTAGCTAAAATGCATGCACACCTACCAAGTGCATATGACAAGGGTCACTCTAGTTGCAACCATAAGCCATACTCAAAATACATGTGCAAGTCTAAACACTTCTAGCCTTAGGCTTACATACCGATTACAATTCATAAAAACCATATATGCACACATCATGGGACATGCCCTCAAATGCAAAATGCTAACATATTATAATCACTAATGCCACCATCATCTAGGAGTTAACAAAACATCTCAAAATACCATACATCGCTTGCTTAATGTCCTTGCTCCCGATCAATCCCGATCTAGCTCCTTAGCTCGATATCCTGTTAGTTGGGAAGGAGGGAAAACGAGTGGTAAGTACTATGAAGTACTTAGTGAGGTAGCCCTAGTCTAACCATATTAGACATATAAAACATAAACAATAGCATGCTCAAGACTAGCATTATATCGAGTACATAGCATCAATGGTGACATGCTTCAATATAGCAAATAAGTCAATCCATGGCATTACATCAAACAATATACGAGATTGACATGCTTCTCATATCAATTTCAAATCTAGCATACTATTCAATTTTCATATTCTATATGCCAAGCAAAATTTAACATGTAATCAAAGCATATTATACATTAATCAATTTCCAATTTCAAGTTTTCAATAAACATTTCATTTCAAGGGCTACTTATCGCCAATTTTTCATTTCCAATATCAATAACCATTTCACATTCAAGTGCTACCTTTAGCATCAATTATATTCGATAATCTATATCAAGACATGATTATGTATCAATGCTCCTCAAGCCACTACATATACATATAGTTCACATTTAATCCTTTCAATCTTTCAATTATGTTTGTTTAATGCCTTGGTATAGTAGGACTAGGTAAGCGAGTCAATAAGAGTGTCACGAATACACTAACAAGAGTACCACAAAGGCACTAACAAGAGTACCACAAAGGTACTAACAAGAGACACCCATGGTATCTAACAATTGGTGACTAACCACCAAATCAATCAAAAGTACCGAAGTACTAAACAAGAGTGTCGTAGCACTAAACAATGAGCTCAAGACCCTAGGCATGCCGTACTACCTATGACCAACTATCAACCAAGGCTCAATATCGTTTTCAATATTCATTATTCATTATCCAATTCATGTAACCAAGTTCACAATATCAAAAGCAAGAAGTTAATGCATGCTAATACAAAGGCAATTATCATGCTTCTATCATTTCATTCACATCATGTGTACATATAAACATGCATATCATGTTATCAAGTCAAAGCTCATATCACTATTTGTACATGTTTCATGCATGATTCGCGTATCTGGCATCCTTAGCTGCGTGCCATACTTACCTCGGCATTTCCGAGCTATGCATATGTTCTAGGCTAGTACTAACAACTTAACAAACATATCATATCAACCAATTCATTAACATTAGCCTTCTTCCCTTATACCGAATATAATTTAGTCTATTTACATAATAAAATTGAATCAAGTAAACAAATAGATGGTTAGGACCCTATGTCCTAACCATAAGGTTTGCCACACTCACAGTTAATTCCGAGCTATTTAGGGGTTGTAAATCGCGATCCCCTTGCCCTTCTTCCTCGATAGTTCGAGCCCTTCTTGCTCCTCGATATTTTCTTCCCTTGTATTCTCTAGCAATTCATACACATATAGCATTTATTAGGATACATTCAATCATCAAATTCTAAATGGTCTTATACTTAACAATGTAAACAAGTGCAATTGTTCCTAAGGAACAATTTCGTTACCCTTTAAAGAATCGCTTATATCTCCCAACTCCGATATCCGATTTTAGTCCATTTTACCTCTTTGGAAAGCTAGAAGAATCCTCTACAAGGAACAATTAACCTTATATTTTAATTCCTATTCGATCAGCTCCAGATTTCATTCGGATCAGGTCTGTCCAGAATCGGGACTGTTCGGACAGCCCTTACGGAAACACTTATATCTTTTGCTATCGAAGTCCGATTGAGGTTCCGTAAATTTTCCCTTAAACTAGGTATATTGGAGTATCTTACTGAAAAGTTTCAGCCCTAACTCCCTCATACGAGCCCTAGGGAATTTTCTCAAAAGTACTACCCAGAATGGCATTTCTAAGCATTTTCGGCTAAGTTCCCTTCTATATGTTCAATCCCTAATTCCCAATTTATTTCCATGGATTTCCAGCACCTTCAACACCCAATTATCATCAACACATTTCTATTTTCATCAATTTATAAAATCAAATGGCACACATGCAATATTTACAAAATCCTAATTTCAATCTCTAACTCATTGTTCATGCCTCAAGAAACCTATAACATAATAAACACTATCTTTAAATTGAATCTTCTTACAACCTTATTACACAATAAGATGTCTCAAATATTCAAAAATCCAAAGCTTAAACACCAAAGAGTTTCGATTATAGAAGGAAAACTTACCAAGACCTTTGGATTAGGTTTTCTAGACCAAAAACTTAGCCATGCAAAGCTTCAAATTCTTCTTTCTTTTAGTTATGGTGGTGGAGCAAGGAAGAAGATGAAGTCTTCTCTCCCCTTTTCCTTTGTTGTTACCGTGAAAAATGAGGGAGGAAGAACAAAATTTTGGTCACTTTTGTTTGATCAATAATGGGTGCTAAAATGACCCTTTTGCCCTTAATAAATTGTCTAAACTTATTTTATCACTAGGGGTGGTTTATGGAATCCATGAATTTATCTTGCAACTCTCATCTTCTTAATTTAATTCAATTAAGTCTTTATTTCTAATCCAAACTCACTTGATTAATTTTAATTTATTACTTATTCGAATCATTTATTAACCCGGTTTTTTGGGTGTTACATGGCTATTGTTGGATCCACATTTTTGGGATACATTTGTTGAAGCTGAGTAGCATAGGTCTGGTTCATCATAGGGTCCACTGCATTTTGACGGCTGAAGGTGTATATCCTGTTTGAGAACTTGCTGCAATGAGAGAATCCAACGGTGTGTGCCGCTGCAAACAACAACAATAAAAGATCCTTTAGCACGATGAACAGGTTGTGTCTGAAATTCGGACATTCTAAAACCTGAAAGAGCAATCATGTCTCCATTTGCAGCAAACAACGAATTAAGCTGATTCAAGTTGAAAGATGGTTGAGGAAGCTTTCCATTAACACTAGAAGCTGTTGAATTTAACCCATCCAGTCTTCCCAATTCAACAGCATACGAAGGTCCACCAGACTGAAATAATATAAACACAATCTTATTCATTTACATTATCTGCAACCATGTCAACAATCATGGCGATATACCGTCAAAGAAATTGGAACAATACCAGAGCCATGGGCGGAGCCACCCTTTGTAAAGGGTGGTCAAATGATACCCCAAAATTTTTTAGTCCACCTCTTTTCATATGATTTATATATATAATTTAAAAAAAAAAATAAATAACACCAATTTATAAATAATTGACACCCCTTAAATATAAATCTCAAAAATGATACCTTTAGATAATTTTTTAGCTTTGTCCTTGACCAGAGCAACAACATCACGAGTAGCCATTGCCAATATATCAGCACAAGAGACCTTGTTTCTGCAACTTGGAACCGCATCGACCGCGGCTTTGGCTTTGATCACGGTGTCGAATCCATCTCCGGCTAATGACAGGTTATCAGGGTGATCCTTTTCGGCTTTGTTGCCTCCGGAGGATGCAATCATAACCGAAGCGTCACATCCCTGTGAGAAACAATAAAATGCAACCTATGAACATAGGTTGAATTTTAAGCAAAATGGAGAAAAGGGTATTCTTTGAAACGTTGAACAAACCTGGACAAAGCAATCATGGAAGAAGAGACGGATTGTTGCAGGAACCGTGACGAAAGTTTCCTTGAATTTCTTTGCAACAGCTGTTCTAACAATGGATTCTACATTGGGGCAAGAACTGGCGTAGTAATTTTGTCTTAGTTGAGCTGCTATTGTGTCAAGAAATAAACAGAAAGTAAGGGAAAATAACAGTAGAGCTGCAAGGTTGATGAACCGACCCATTTTGATAGCAGACGATACAAACTGTTGTATATATAGAGAGAGATATAAGTTTTGAAAATGTTAATGATTTATGAAAAGATGAAAATGCAAATATAGGAAGAACTTGATAGGCAGTTCGGTAAGGAGTCTCTTTTACCAGCAAAGAAAGAGTGGAATTCACTCTTTGGGTAAAGTTTACGAATGATAATCCAACTTTGATCCATTACTTAATTTGATAATTAAAATTTTAATTATTTAAATGTTATCATTAAATTTTATGTTTTGATTCAATGTTATCACTCAAATTTTAATAATAATTAACAACCGTTAAAATATTTGATATAATAACAGAATTTTTGCTAAATATAATTTTAAGTTTTTGTTTTAAAAAAATTATGATCTTTTTATTTTATTTATCAAAATATTATATTTATTATAGTATTTTAGAAGTTAAATTTAACTGAATTCGATTATAAACATTGTTTTTTTATTTTATCCTAAAAAATATGTGAAGTTAGATCACTTTAATTTTTTTGAATTTATTATTTAAAATCAAATTCAATTGAATCTAACTTTTTAGAAATCATAACAAATACAATATTTTGATAAATAAAATGAGAATAACCATATTTAAAAAAATATTTATAGATTTCCTTCATATAATAATACATTTAGTACTTCTAAGTTTGTATATTTAAACAATTTAATTTGAATTTTAAAATAATAAATTTAACCCTTTAACTCTCAAGCCCTGTCCCGAATATTACCAATGGAGTAATCTCCCAGAATTCATAACTAAAACATACTCGACTCCTACCACCATTGTCAACCATACCACCACCACTGCTGCCGCCACCAGTTTCACAAAACTGATCCCCGTCTAAAAGAAGAAAAATTCAGTATTTCAGAGACGAACAGTACAAAGTATTGAAGTTTTCTCGGCATCCAAACAAGATTGATGAGACTTGAGAGAGTCGCAGCATCATAAATAGCTTAACTTAAGAAGAAAAAAAAACACGGGAGTTATTAAGGGTGTGTATTATTTGGTTTTAATTGAATTAGTCGATCGAACCGAATTTTCTTCGGTTAATTCAGTCGACCAATTTTAAGTAAATTCAGTTAACAGTTAATTCGATTCAAAATCGATAAATTAATTGAATTAATCAAAATTATTATATATTAAATAATATATATGTTTTATATATTTATTTTTTATCATTAACTTTTAGAAATTATAAAATGATCATTAAATTTTTTGATATCTTATAAAATGGCATTAAACTTTTCAAATTAGCATAAAATAAAAATTTAGTGACTAAAGATTATTTTACCGTAATTTAGTGACCTATTGTGTAATTTACCTAAAATTTTATAAAAAATTAGTTAATTAAAAATTGACCAAATTAATTGAAATAATTTCGATTCGGTTAATTCAGTTAGAACTAATTCGGTTCGTTTAACAGTTAAAATTTAAAATTTTTGGTTCATTCGATTATGGCTAATTCAGTTCGACCACCGACCGTATTAACCGAATGCATACTCTAAGAGCTGCTAGTACACTACCTTGAAAAAGGGGGAAAAGAGAATAAAATCTTACATGCGAAAGCAAAAATAATGATATGCTTCTATGATGAAAACTAGGGTTGCTTATCAAGCGAGTCGATCGCGAGTTGGGTATTATTCGACTCGTGTTCGTTAAAAAAATTTATTGCTCAACTCGACTCATTGCTCGTTAAACTCGTTAAAATTGTGCTCTACTCGTGCTCTTTAAAATATTTTGTTGTTCAACTCGACTTGTTGCTTGTTAAGCTCACTAAAAAGCTTACCTTATTTTTAACTAAAAGTAAAATTTAATAATACTATATGAGGATTAATATTAGCATAAATTAACAAATTTAACAAAAATTTCAAAGGAGTGTATAAAATACTTTTAAAGTCTAAAATCGAAATTAACAATCCATAAATACACCAAATTAACATAGTAAAATTAAAGTAACAATTCACAAATTAATAATTATTATTTAGATTTATGTTTTGAATGAAATAATTTTAAAGTAATTACTAAAAAATATTTTAAAAAATTAACGAGTTGCTCACTAACTTATCGAGTCAAGTTAGAATTTGTTCGATTCGACTCGTTAAAGTATTTGTTGTGTTGATCAAACAATAAAATTGGCCAAGAGGGGGTGAATTGATAATTTAAAAATTTTATGGAAGATTTGGTAATAATAGAAAATAATTGAAGACACAAGATTTATAGTGATTCAATATAAATTAAGTAATTTTATTTATTTTTAATATAATTTTAGAATTTTCAGGAATTAACACATGTCTTCTTAACGGTGAGAATTAATGAAGAACCTTAAATGAGTTATGGAATGAAACGTTAGTCACCTAGTTGACCCGAAAAATAGTTTAGACACGTAATTAAAAAATGTACAATTTGAACACCTATTTGACGATTAAACCTTTTGGGATTAAACCTATTTATGGTCAGATCGAATATTTTTTATTAAGCACAAGGTCGATTTTGTGGTTGGAGTAAAAAATATGACCCAAATTAGGATAAATAATATAATTTTTCTTATATTTTTAAGGATCCTTATAATAATATCTTTTTATTTATTTATTATAATTGGGTGTTTAAATTTAATTCTTTTACAATTAAGTCTATAAAAATATTTTTTTATAAATTAAATCTGATCAAATTGAAGTATATAAATTTTAAATCGTAATTTTTTCAAAAATAAACTCAAATCAAGTTCAAATAACCTTAGGTTCCCTAATTTTTTAGGTTTGACCACTACATAAGTCTTCGTGTAGTATAGATGTGAGACAGTATTGCAGATGCTCAGAACTCAATTTATAGAGTTGCTAGATATCGCAGCTTAAGAATGATTACTTGATTCATTTGAGTTGAAACTCTAGAGGCTGAGTCTACTGCTAGGACTCTGCTATGTCTCGATCACAGTTTCAGAGAAGTAGCAGTCAACCGGCAAAATCCTCCATGATATCAGCATGCGTGTTGTGGTATCAAACATAAAGATGATTCTATTTACAGAAATACATACAAAATAAGCAAAAAGAATGGGTTTCCAAAAATCTTCGTACACCATAAAAGAAAAAAAAAAGAGTCTCAACTCTCAAGCCTTAAAAGTAACACAGAAATTATACACTTCAGAAAATGGTAATGGTGATTTAAGCAAAGCAACATGTAGTGTCAAGATATGTAGTTTCAAGCTGGAAAGTTCGCCTGTAACCGGGTGGATGTCAGTAGGGTATAAATTCACCCTGGAAGAGACGACAGCAGGGGAATCTCCACTAGAGACGCTTCCGTTCATAACATCTCGAAGGCGTTGTTGCTCGTAGTATAGGACTTGAACCACAGTCTGGACCGGAAGACGGTCGTTTTGAGCCGCGTGAGCGCAGGCCTCCCGTGAGAGTTTCTAGCAATCCATTAGGCTGCAAACTTTCTTCCTCTCCAAGTCACTTATAGTGGGATGAGTCTATGATTGTAATCGGAAGGCAGGACTAAAATGACTCTTGTTTTATAAAGGAATATACCTTGTTACCAAAAAGATCATAAAATAGATGTACCTTGAGGTAGATATCTATGGCTCTGTACATCCCAATCTCTATTACCCTTGATTGTTCCGGAATGAGTTCGGCGAGACCAATGAATTTTGAGACAGAGAGATTACGGTCGGATGTTATTTCAACTAGGTAGCTCTCCATTAGCTTTCCCACCCTTTCCAATTCACTTGGTGGAGAAGAAATGTACTCATCTTCTTCTTTGTAGCCAAAATGGCTGCCTTCGGTATCGTATTCAATGTAGTTGGTCAATATACGCTGCACGGTCTCGACATCGAACAATGTATCCTCTATAAAAGAATAGGCAGGTATTAAGAGATCATCTAAAACAGCCTGTCCTAATTGCAGGGCCATCCTTTTTCCAAATCAAGTCGACAAGCAACAGTTTTTCGAAGTATATAGCTGCACGAAGCAATACAGATAGAAAGCTAACGGACATTGCGTTTTTCTCCCTAGGCAGAAGACACTATGGTTTCCAACACAACCCTTTTCTCGTGTTCTTGTCGTGGCTCGATATTCTTCCTCCCCTTTTCGGATACTTCCTGCACGAAAAAAGGAGTTTGAACTTTTAGACATCAAGCATATATCTGGTAAATGTTGTGTTCTTCAAGGGAAAACGGCGATAGATGAAGAAAGAATGTAAGAAGACAGAAATTAGGTTTAGGAAGAAGAAGCTAGGTTATTTCATTGTAAATTCATGCCAAAGTTTGTACATGTTCTTCTTCAAATAGTACGTTCTGTAGCTAATGAAAACAAACAAAAAATACACCAACTAACAATAACAGCATAATGACTAAAATGGGTCCTAACATAAAAGTGGGTTGGTAACCACTTGAGGCCCTTTTGAACATTGCTCTTTTATCAAACGGTGTCATTCAGCGTCTCCTTCTTCGTGGACCGTTGACCATCGAATTCCCGCTCAGTATTTTCCCCAATTTCTCCACGAGTTCCCAATTTCTTTGATTTCCCTTTTCTCAGCCCTAATTCTCCGATCATAACCATGACATTACCCCCGCAGCAGCAAATCCTTGTCCCCAAGGATTAGATTCAGGAAACTGTGATTGTAAGACTGAGAAGTCCTCCCAAGTGACACTCTCCGGACCGAGGTTGGACCATTGGACGAGCAATTGGGTAACAACCATATTGTTGCGCTTACACAAACGTTTGTCGAGAATCTTTTCTGGGTACACATGGGTTTGACCATCCGATCCCAAGTCTGGAGGATTAGCAGCAGGTACAATTCGATCCCCCAGTCGTTTCTTCAGTAAGTTAACATGGAATACGGGATGAAGTTTCGATGTTGAGGGTAGTTGGAGTTCATATGCTACTGACCCAATTTTCTTGATGATTTTGTAGGGGCCATAAAAGCGGGCAGAAAGCTTCAAGTTCTTCCGAATGGCGAGGGAAGACTGGCGATAAGGCTGGAGCTTAAGGTACACTTCTTCGCCGACCTGAAATTCACGTTCTGTTCGATTTTTATCAGCATATTGCTTCATGCGATTCTGGGCTTTAAGTAGGTTCTCTCGTAGTAATTGAGTAGTGTAGTGTCGCTGTTGTGTGAGGTCGTGGACACTTCCGACCTTGGAGTCGTGTACCCATGTCATGAGGGGTGGTTTATAGCCATAGAGGGCTTCAAAGGGTGTTGTCTGCAGTGCTGTGTGGTAATTTTTATTGTACCACCACTCTGCATGTGGCAACCATTTGGCCCAGTCTTTCGGTTTGTCAAAACACAAGCTTCGAAAGTACTGCTTCAAGCACTGGTTGAGACGTTCGATCTAGCCATCTGTTTGGGGATGGTAGGCGGTACTGAATAGGGACGTAGTGCCAAGCTGCTTCATAAACTCCTGCCAAAACAAACTAGTGAAAATTTTATCACGATCAGTGATGCAAATTTGGGGAGGGCCATGGAGTTTATAAATATTATCCAAGTAGCTGCGGGCCACTTGGGGCACTGTATAGGGGTGGGAAAGACCTATAAAGTGGCCATATTTAGTAAATTTATCCATAACCACAAGGATACAATTGAACTTCATGGACTTAGGAAGGCATTCAATGAAGTCCATAGTGACTGTTTCCCAAGCCTGGTTAGGAATTGGTAGTGGTTGTAGGAGGCCAGGAGGGTGGATGTGTTCATCTTTCGTCCTTTGACAAATTTCACATAGATGAACATATGTTCTGACCTTGGATTTCATTTGGGGCCAATAAAAAACAACTTTCAATCTTTGGTAAGTCCCTTGCATTCCTGAGTGTCCTCCCTATGAGGAATCATGAAAAATTTTGAGTAATTGGAGCCTTAGGTCACCTGTAGCTCCCACAAAGACTCGATCCTTGAATCTGAGTACCCCTTTAGTATATGATCAATGTTCAACAGCCTCCCTGTTAACAGTGAGAGCTGGTATCAGTTTCTGGGCTAGGATATCGCCTTTGTAAGTAGCTCGACATCATTGACCCATTTAGGAATAATAAGAACAGAAGCCATGGCAAGGAATCCTGTCTCCGTTGGAGAACATCTAGAAAAGGGCATCAGCAACAACATTTGTTTTGCCCTTGCGATATTTGATCACATAGTCCAGCCCCAAGAGTTTGGTGAGGCCCTTTTTTGTATTGTTGTTGTCAGTTTCTGCTCAAGTAGGTGTTTCAATGGCTCGTGATCAGTCTTGATCACAAAGGTGGTAAATTCGAGGTAGTGCCTCCATTTTGTCACTGCCATGAGAATGGCCAAGTACTCCTTCTCGTAGATGGAGAGGTCTGCATGTTTTGGACCCAAGGCCTTGCTTAAATAAGCAATTGGCCGGCCTTCCTGGGAAAGGACAGCTCCGATCCCTGCTGAACTGGCATCTGTTTCCAGATCAAAAGGTTTAGAGAAATTAGGCAAAGCAAGCACTAGAGCTGTGCACATAACATTTTTAAGGTGAATAAAAGCATCCCTAGCCTCATTTGTCCACTGGAAATTGTCTTTTTTGAGTATTTGAGTAAGTGGTTTGCTAAAGGCTCCATAGTTTCGGATGAATTTCCTGTAGTAGCCTGTTAGGCCAAAGAACCCCCGGAGAGATTTAATAGTTTTAGGAAGCTTCTAATTTTGCATAGCCTCGATCTTTGTAGGATCTATAGCGACCCCAACTGCTGAGATTATATGACCCAAATATTCCACTTGTAACTGGCCAAAGAAACACTTCTTTCGTCGAGCAAAAATTTGGTGCTGCTGAAGAACATTAAGTACCACGTCCAGGTGATGCAAGTAGTCTTGTAGAGTGGAGCTATAAACCAATATATCATCGAAAAAACTAGGAAAAATTTCCTTAGATAAGGCCCAAACTAGTCATTCATTAGTGCTTGAAATGTGGCAGGAGCATTGGTGAGGCCAAAGGGCATTACCTTGAATTCGAAGTGCCCATGATGTGTTCGAAATGCAGTCTTGGGAATATCCTCGGGTTGTATCCGAATCTTCCAATACCCAGCTCTTAAGTCAATCTTAGAAAAATATGTAGCCCCTGAAAGTTCATCCAATAGGTCATCAACCACCGGAATAGAGAATTTGTCCTTCACTGTGATGCTGTTTAATTGCCTATAGTCCACACAGTCTCCAAGATCCATCCTTCTTCTTAACTAGAAGTCATAGTGAAGCAAAAGGACTCTTGCTGTGTTGGATAATGGAAGCTGTTAATAATTCAGTTATCTGCCTCTCCACTTCCATTTTCTGTTGAAATGGAAATCTGTATGGTCTGAGGTTAATCGGAGAAGTCCTAGGCTGTAGTATAATTGCATGGTCATGGGATCTGGATGGTGGCAATTCTATAGGTTCTTCAAAGATTTTTTTATACTTTTCGATGAGGGTTTGAATTGCTGTTGGTGTTTCTGTTTCCACTGTTTCAACAGCAAGCAAGTACAGTTCTCCTAAAAGCTCAGGGTCCTTGGTTGTCAACTTCATCATTTTTTCTTCAGAAATAAGCTTCACTGCAGGTATTTTTTTGTCCCCCTTGAAGTATGACATTTTGATCCCTCGTTTGAAACTGAGTGTCATCTCTCTAAAGTCCATTGTAACTGGACTATACCTTTGCATCCAATCAACTCCAAGGACCATGTCGCTTCCCCCCATCTATAGGACCCTAAAATCATGCTCGAAATAGTGTCCTTGCATCTGCCAGCCCAACTTGTTGCTCCTTGCTGTGCTTTGTAGCTTTTCCCCATTTGCCACTGTTATAATTAATGGGTTGGTGTGAACCAATTCAACCCCTTCCTTGGCCCACCCAGCAGTGATGAAACTGTGGGTACTCCCACTGTCCACTAAAATGCTTAGTGTTCTGTCTTTGATGGTCCCTTGTATTCTGATAGTGCTGCAACCAATACTCCCTGTTAGAGCATTAATGGAAATCTCAAGAGCCTCCTCATCAACTTCTTGTTCCCCAACATCAGTTTTTGGCCTGTTTTCCTCCTCTTCCACTTTGTCTAGTAGTGGATTTGGGTCATGGTCTTCCTCCTCCATCATGTTAAGCTGCTTTGGCTTACATTGGTGACCTGGCCCGAATTTCTCACCACATTTATAACATAGTTGATTTGCTCTCCGAAATTCCATAACTCCCTATTTTTGTGGAGGATTGGGTGCTAGTCCTCTTTGAGTTGATGGCACTGTTGAGGGTGTGTAGTTTTTCTAGTTTATGCTTTGGTTGCTATAAGTATTTGTTCTGAAGAATGACTTGAGTCTTCTGTTTTCCAGTTCCAAGGACAGTTCATACAACTTGGCTTTTCTGTAGGCATCAACTAAGCTTTGGGGTTCGTGCATCTTCACCTTGTGTCGGAGCTCTTCCTTCAGTCCACTGATGAAGCTGGAGACAAAGTAAGATTCTCCCAGCTGAGTGTTATGCAGCAGCATGAAGGGCTTCAATTCTTCAAACCTCTCCTGGTAATCCTCGACACTAGACTTCTGAAACAACTTATTAAATTCCTCTATGACATCAGTGTATTCTTTATCACAGAATCGATGACACAAATCAGACACAAACTCATGCCATGTAGCTCTATTCTTTTGCATGATATATCCATCAAAGTAGGTCTTTGCCTTCCCTGTCAAATACATGGCAGCAATCTCTAGTTTTTGATCCTCAGCTACATTAAAGAGTGAAAAATACTTGTTGCATTTTCTAATCCAACCCCTCAGGTTGTCCCCTTCAAAATTTTGCAACTCTATTTTGGGTCTAGGGATAAATCCATTCTGCCCCATGTTGATGATTTTGCCATATACATCATGTTCTCCTTTTTTGACAGTGTTATCCTCTAAGCTAGGCATATGCATGTTACTACTACTGCCATGTTGTCCTTCCTTTTTAGGGAGTATTACATCAGGTTTATCTGCTAATTAATACCCCTAGTGCATTTGGGTCAAAGGAATATTTTTCAAACTCGTTTAGAATAGTCACTTGGAATGGCTTCTTTCCAGTATCAACAGGTTGTTTAACATTTACCTGTTGTGTGTTTCCAGGTGTGTGAATACTGCCTGAAGTCAGCTGTCCCACTTCATCAGCTCCCTTAGATAAGACCGCAAGTATTCGTTGTGAATATCCCCTGTTTTCTTCTGCACTTGCTTCCTGGATGCTGAGTCTCTCTTCCAGATTGTTTTCCTTGTCTTTCCACCAGGTAGGGGTGTCTTCTGTCTCTACCGATTTCTGGGGTGCTACTGTTTTATCAGTTCCAGACATTTTTAGTCTCCTTTTTGATTTTCCCAGCGTAATGGTGGATCAGTGATGGCTCTCGATACCAATTGTTGTGTTCTCTAAGGAAAAACGGCGATAGATGAAGAAAGGATGTAAGAAGAAGACAGAAATTAGGTTTAGGAAGAAGAAGCTAGGTCATTTCATTGTAAATTCATGCCAAAGTTTGTACATGTTCTTCAAATAGTACGTTCTGTAACTAATGAAAATAAAACAAAAAAAAAACACCAACTAACAATAACAGCATAATGACTAAAATGGGTCCTAACATGGAAGTGGGTTGGTAACCACTTGAGGCCCTTTTGAACATTGCTCTTTTATCAAACGGTGTCGTTCAGCGTCTCCTTTTTCGTGGACCGTTGACCATCGAATTCTCGCTCAGTATTTTCCCCAATTTTTCCACGAGTTCCCAATTTCTTCTATTTCCCTTTTCTCAGCCCTAATTCTCCGATCATGGCCATGACAGTAAACAAGTCAGTTATGCTGGTCTGGGGTCTCACCAAACCTCTAAGAGCTTTTTGTGCATAAAGCATAAGAACTGGACCAAGGGCATATTGTTTACATCCTCTTGCTAGCATTGCAATCAGAACCCGTTGGAAGATGTCGATTCGAAGAACAGTTAAATCTTCAGCCCACCAATCGACAATAGGTCTCGAGCTGGCTATTGTCGAAGAAATGGCACTATCATTGCCACTATCAGACCTGTTAGACATACAAAACTGGCTCTCTTTGCAAGCTAAAAACGCGACTGCGTCTATGCACCGGCTCACCAATTTAACATCCTCTACAATTGGGAGCAAGCTTTCTAACATATGCAACACAGAAACAGCTCCTGCTAGGCTCTTAAGTGCCACTTCATTCAAGTAGGCTTCAGTTCTTCCCACAAGGTTTCTGACCGCGTAATCCTCGGTCATCTCGAGATACTCGGCGGCACATCTTAGTATCGCAATGTTTTCAGTGCCTATCTCGAAATTTATCCCATAACAGAACTTAGCTGCGAGTTTGAACGAATCAGCTCCGCCTGGAACATTGGGAATTTCTATGACTGAAAGATCAGCATCAGTGGATTCTGATACAACTTTCCTTATGTAACCACTCTTGGAGACCAATGAAAACTGGAATAAGTTCAAAACAAAGCACAATTGTGTCATAATTTCAACAAAATCTAGATGCTAACTTGGTTTTCCTGTCATTCTAATGTCTGAAAATATAGTCATATGTTCACATTATGCAGTGAAAAAGAAACTCCTTCAACTTGAACTGTGACATCACTGTGAATCTCCTGTGAGAAAATCCTGAAAAAAGAAGGATCAAGTCATCAACTTAAGCAGCCAAACTCATACAAATCGATCCCTGTTAATGAAAAAAGGGTTAATAATGATTACCACTCGCTGGTTCTCTTCATGGCTGTGGAAAGAAGCTTCTTTTTAGATGACATGTTAAGACTGGTTTGTGCGGTTTCTTCCTTCCCAGGATCCACCAGTGAAGACACTGAAGCAATTTTGTAATAGTATTATCTGAATCTCCATTACAATCACAGATGATAAGAATCTAGGCACAGAGAGATTCTAACACGATGCTTATAACTTTTCCAAGGTTGTAATGAAGCAACAGAAACATGTAATTCTTCCTTGTTTTGTCGACCTTAAATGCTTAAATGAGAACAGCATTATCAAACTTCAGCAGTACAAACATTCATCAGAAATGGTGAATTACCAAAACTAGGCCTCCCAAGGGACTTAAAGGGACAGTCCGTAAGGTGGGCAATGTTTGAATGGAGTGGCAATTTGGGTATTGGAAGAATGGAATGAGGCGAATATAAGAAGATGGATGAAGATTAACGGTACGTGGTTCAATTTCCTCGGCGGTTAATGTCAGAAAAATGTTAATCCAAAAATAATATAAACGACAAAAATATGAATATCGTATTAAAATACTAAATCAAACAGAATAAAATTAGATATAATATTTCTAAAACCAAACTGAATAAGAATGAGTTGAGGCATTTACGGATAATGAGCCTGATTGACTCGTGAATTATTTGGATTTATCTCGATTATAGTTCAGTTTAAATGAGCTTGACTCGGGCTCGGGTTTGGACTCGACTAGAGATTTTAACAAGTCAAGTCGACCCAAGCTCAACTCAAAAAAATCATGAATAAGTTCGGAATAATTATATACGGTAACGAATGTAAGAAGGAGCACCCTGAACAGTCGTTCATGACCCTCGATTAGACTAGGAACTCTAACTTTAATTATTAATGTTTTTTAAATTTAATTTTTATAATTTTATTAAAAAATAAATTAATTTAATGGTTAAAATTAATTTTTTTCTAGATATATAAATAAATAAATTTAAAAATAAAAATAATATATTTAAAATATTAAATTAATTGTTTAAACTAATGAGATAAAAAAAATTCTTTTATTTGTACCATTTTTATGTCCAACACTAAAAAATATAAATTTTAAGCTCTAACCCTAAATTCTAAACTCCACACCAATACCTTAAACTTAAAACTTAAATAAGAATTTTAAACTCTAAACTTATTTTTTATTGTTGATGCATAAATAGGGAACCAAAAGGGACAAAAAATTTATTCGTAATAAAAAAATATGCTTTCGTTATATAAGGGATCATTTTAGTTTTCGTCATCCAAATAACCAAAAATATTTTTAGGACAGATATTTCCAATTCATATGATGCTATATAACAATTAGATGATCAATTACGATTGTACAAGTGCATAGATCACAAACCATAACATTGCCTTTTCCTATCACAAAAAAATTACTTTTGAAATTATAGAGTAAAATAATAAAAAATAATGTTTTAAAGTTGTGTAAAATCTAAAAAGTTTATATGCTATTTATAAGAGTTTCATGAAGGTATAAATTTTTTTTAACCTAATAGATCTTTTATGATTTATGAATTAATGAGCCTTTAAAGGATAACTTTTAAAATTAGTGTCTAAATAATTTTTTTAATATTTATCCTTTTAATTCAAAATATATTTTGAAATGATCAATTATTTTTTAAGAAATATTTAAATTAAAATTTTGTAAACTCGGAAAGGGCTAGACCGGTTTGTACATTCACATTATCCACGTTATGTATTGTTGCACATTTACTAACCATCATTTGGTTTCACATTTTCCCTTAATGCTTTTTGTATCAATTTCTCGTTCAAAGCTCTAACATGATTTTTTTTCTAATAACCCCCCATATAAATAAAATTGATCATTTAATCAAAAACATTTTGATTTAATATGGTGATAATTTACGATTGATAGCTGAATAGAATAAATAACTTTTCTCCTTTAAATTTTCTCTTGGGAAAGTATATTTATTTTACTAGTCAACTAGTAGACGTGATATTAAATTATTCCGTCATTTGTGTAAACGATGATATACTTCACACAATCATTTCTATAAGAAGAGTATTAATTTTTATAGGTAGATCCATTTGACCAAGAACATCGTCTATATATACATAAAAGTTTAAAAGAATTTTTCTCAATAGTCTCCTTGAAGCTGATACTTACTCTCACATAGGTAACTTATGTTACTCAACATACCAAAGTATACAATGATCATTAAAAATTTTGTTTAGCCTATACTATTTTTTATCATTGTTTATCATAGAAACGAACTTGGAAGAAAAACTCCCTTATTGACTACAGAAAGTCCATGCATTAGATTATTACTTTGAACATAGATCTTGAGATCTTCAATCAATTAGGTAGAGTTTTCTTCACATAGATACTAAAATTTTCATAGGCTTTAATTAAATTTTTTTAAAAATATTTTCGCAACCTAATATTGATTTAAGTCTTTAGCTAGCAGATTCATAATGTTATCTTTTAATATTATAAAATTAATAAAGATAATTTTATTTGAGATTGTATTTTTAATGGTATTATGTCAATACATATGCCTTGAGTTATCGTTATACATAAAGGTCTACACTTTAGTAATTTTCGTTTGGTTATCATAATATATGTATATTATGAACACAAGCTTTAATCATTAAGGGATATCCTCCAAAAAATTTTGAGTCTAATAAGCTTTTTTTTTTCTTTTCTTTCTAAACTTGTTTAGAGTTACTAACTCAGATTTTATTGCGGATCTGGTTATAACATTGGTCTTGTAGCGACCCTAAAATGCGGCACAATCAGTGTCCAACGAGTTTGGAGAGTGTTGAGCCAAACCACCAAATACACGTCCTTGATTGTCTTGAGCAGTGATTCTTATGTTTGTATCAGTGTCCAAGGCTTCAATGTCAAGGGTGGACCGGGTGGTGATGACTTCCTCGAACCAAAACAAGATAGAGGGCAGTGGTGTGAATGATGGAAACATAAATCTGACTGATTGTGTAATCCTTAATTCTAACTTAAGAAGTACGGTAGGTTATAACAAAAATAATAATAAATCGTATTCAAGAGAGATTTTCGAGTATCAACTCCTAGAGCTAGATATCTTAAAGAAAATAAAAAAAATTAAAAGAATGAACTATAAAGTTCAGTGTGTCTCTAAAGTACAAACAACATCACGATAACACTCAGTTCACAATTACAGATAAAATATATACCTTAACAATAAATAAACACAGAAAGTGATGAATACAATGTTACAGAGAATGCAGTCCCATACTCTGTACGCCAAATATAATGATGACTAAACCAACTGATCGCCGTCACTACAACAAAATGGTCAATCAATGACATGATTTCTGTATGACGTTGTGTATAATGTCACAAAACATACTATAAACGTGACGATTTTTTCTTTTCGTCTCAGTTAATTTATAATGATATATTTTATTGACATTTTTTTAGAACGTCATTTATTTTCGTCGCTATATGTTTGGCGCCTTAAATAAATTTTGGTGGGAAATTTTTTAATGACATTTAGAGAAATTAGTGATGTTATGACATCGTCACAAATAAAAAAAATTAGTGACGAATTATAATTCTAAAAATTCAATGTTAATTATTAACGTTATAAATTCATCATAAAAGATATTAATTTACGATATTTTCATTCGTCATAATTTACAAGATAAAAGGGTGATATTTTCTTTATATCATAAAAATATTTAATTATGACTAAAAGTATATTTTGATACTAATTGTTATATTCTTATATTTTATATTAATTTTAAATATATCACATGAAATTGTAATTTAATGCTTGACACTAATAATTATTAAAAAATAATAAAAAAAATTATTAGTAACATACTTTTAAAACTGATCATGTAATTTTTGTTTTACTAATATACTTTAATAAATCTCATGAATTTATATCGATATAATTAAAAAAATAAATATTTATAATTGATCATATAAATATCCATAAAGCACAAATATATTTAAATATATAAAACATCAACAATTTTAAAATATAAAAATATTCATTTAATAAAAATAAGAAAAATTCATATTACAAAGAATAATGTAAAAAATAAATTATCAAAATAAAATAATTTGTATCCTAAATTGCTTCAACAATCACGCATCTTAAATTGAAACAATATTACTATAAAGTAGATTATACATCAGTATCATATTCATCACTTTCAATTTCATCCCCTTCATCGTCATCTTCACTCTTTTGATCAGAATCAACCAAAATATTTACATTATCTATAATGTCACAATTAATAACATTTGCAGCAATGTCATTCCTATACAAAGATAAATTTTTTGATATTTACATTTTCATATTGCAATCATAAATTTCAAAAGCTTCATCTATCTATATCGGAGACATCATCATTTTCAGCAACATGTATTTCTGGGACATCAAATAAATGTCTATGATGAAATTTTTGCACCACTTTCCAATCTTTTCCTAACTTGGTGTCGTCTAAATAAAAAACCTGCTTTGCTTGCACTGACAATATAAAAGGGTCACTCTCATACCAATACTTGTTAATATTGATACTTAATAAATGACCGTCCTTCTGAATTCTTCTCTTGTTACCCAAGTCAAACCATTTGCATTTGAACGAAACAACTTTATAATCTTTGATAGAATTTAACTGAATAATATCAGTAAGAATATCATAAAAGTTGATTTGGTTCTTCTCATGATTGCCTTCAACTGTCACTCCATTATTTTGATTTGTCAAATGTTCATCGCGAGCTTGTGTGAAATATAACCCCATTAACAATACAACCTGTGTACTTTTGAACTCGTTTGTCAGGGCCATAAGCTAATGAAAGTAATTCACAAGATATTTCTTTAGAACCTTGATTGGTAATCTATTAAATAAAAAAAAGATATAAATTATATTTATATTTTACATAATATGAAATTTTTTTATAAAAGTATATACTTATATAATTTTTGAACCGTAAGGGGAATTGAGTTCTATGTCATTCTTCAACCGATAATGAACTTTGTAATTGAATCTCAACTTTATGTTTCCTATTTCAATAAAAAGATGCAAGTTAATAATCGAACTATTATTATTTTAGTGAATGATATATTTTATTTTTATATGTTAGTTTTTATGGTTTATTACTCCATTTTAGCATATAAATTGACGATATATATTGTTAACTATGTGACAATATTTATTTTATAATTATATTGATTACGATTATATAAGATGACGTTATTCATAATACTATTAGGTAACATTATATTATATTACTAAAAATGTGGCGTTCTCTCTATCGTCATGTATAGGTTGATTTTAATGTACTATTTGTGATGATTTAAATTATTAATAATGAAATTTTATATACTTTGATGACGTAAATAATTGTCATTAATTATAAATCAAAAGGTAACGTTATATTTTATTGTCATGCAAATTATTATTAGGTGACAATTATGTTATTAAATACGTGATAGTATTTTTGGTGTCACCAAGAATTAGAAATTAAAGTATTATCCGTGACGTTGAGATTTATTAATAACGATTTCTTATTTAATTTGATGACGTTATTAGTTGCCATTGAATATAAATTATAAGGTGACATTTGATATTATCGTCATTAATACTATTATTAAGTGACGATATACTATGTCACTAACAATGTGACGCCTTTTTTTCGTTATTTATACAATAAAATTATTATATTTTTGGTGACAATATGAATTATCAATGACCAAATTTTATCTCATTGGGTGACGTAATTTGTTGTCACTAAATAAAAAAATATAAGATGATGTTTTACATTAGCGTCACGATATATTCTACAATACGTGACGAAAAATATATATTGTCATATTTGACATTTAGTGACACACCTAGCGTGACGAACGCTATGACACCAAATTTTATGTCACAAAATAGAAATTGTGACGTAAATGTATATTTTAGTGACAATATTTTAAATGTCACTAATAAGAAAATTTGTTGTAGTGTGTGGAGGTAGTTCCCCAGAACCCCTCACCCCTTATTTCACCAAAACGATGTGTGGTAAAACCACCTTCCTCCGTACAATCCCACCCTATGCACATACTATGCAATCAATGTCACAGTTCTCAAAAAGTTTCATCACAGATATGGATGATGAATGCAATGTTACAAAGAATGCAATCCCATACTCTGAACGCCAAATATAGTTGTAGCTAAACCAACAGATCGCTGTGAAGGTAGTTCCCCAGAACCCCTTACCCCTTATTTCACCAAAACGCGGTGTGGTAAAATCACCTTCCTCCGTACAATCCCACCCTATGCACATACTATGCAATCAATGTCACAGTTCTCAAAAAAAGGTCTAATCACAGATAATAAATGCAATATCACAAAGAATGCAATCCCATACTCCGAACGCCAAATATAGTGATGGCTAAACCAACCGATCGCTGTGGGGGTGGTTCCCCAGAACCCCTCACCCCTTATTTCACCAAAACGCTTTGTGGTAAAACCACATTCCTCCGTACAATCTCACCTCATGCACATGCTATACAATTAATGTCACAGATATCAAAAGTCTCATCACAGATATTCGTATAATATATGAATCACACAGTTCAGTAAATCTGATCACAATCTCACAGTGTAACACAAGGTTCACAATATCACATAGCATGTCAATATATCAATCTCAGTAAACAGATAAACACGGTATACAAAAAAAATATAGCACTAGTAGGAGAACACACCTTAACCAAAGTGACTCAAATTATCGAATAACATGGTTTTGAACTTGAACAAAAATAAAGACCGAAAACATAGGCTTCAAATAATCTGATGAAAGAAAATAATGTAGGATTTTTCCATAGATCATGATATGTATTTATAGAGAAATAAATAATTAATTCCAATTAGAATTAAAATTCTATTAGATGAATATAATAATAAAAAAATAAGGTTGTATAATTTCAATGAGATTTTGTTTTCTTTATCTAAGACTTTATATAATATATATAATATTAAAAAAAGAGTTTTGATAAAACAATAATTAGAATAAAATAATATTTTTAATAAAAAGATTGATCGTAGATAAACTATTAATAAAAAAATAATTAATCTCAGTAAAAATAAAATTTAATTTAAAAGCAAATTAGTTATCCAAAAATCATTAAATCACTTTAAATTTTAATCTTTGAATTCACATTTAAAACTTTCAAAATTTTATAATCTTATCTCAAAATTTTTTTGTTAAATTTAGAAAATCAATTTAATAAAACTCAAATAAATTAGGTTTTCAGAAATTAAAAATATAAAAATTAGGGGTTTTAATTAGGGATTTTAAAATTAGGGTTTTAAAAGTAAAAATAATTTTTGGTATTACACAAGTTCATCGATGACTCTCAAATAGTATATGAAAATGTATAAAGCAATTTCAACAGATCCGTTGCTTAAAGGGTATGTCTAGGGATGAGATCGGCAACCTTTAATGAAGGCTTGTTAGGAATAAAATAGGGTCATTGTGAGTAAAGCTAACCCATTAGACATACCTGAGACATGGTTTCCCCCGATGAGAGTATCCTTATTCTTGTTCAAGATAGGTAAACATAGGATTATAGTTGCATCCTCGGGATGAAAAATAGATCTGACAATAGCTGCATACAATTGGTTGAAATTTAGAAGCATAAAATCTACGTAGAAAATTAGAGAGAAAGGGTTATCAGCAAAGCCTATCTCTTCCTAACATCAAAAAAAGAACTTCACATAAAATGGTTATGACCTTTTTGAGACCCTTCCATACAAACAAGGATTTAAAAATACGTCTAATTTTAATTTGTGGGTAATGCTTAAATTCCATTTATTGACCCTCAATATTTGACCTTGTTAAATCATATTATCTTATTACTCAAGGTAACTCAATTGCATAGGTGTCCTTTGTGGGTAATGTTTAAATCCCACGTTCACTTTGTATTTATAGACGGTATAGAGCAATTCTATCAATTTAAAATTTCTTTGAAGTTTAAATGTATAACTGATTATATTTAATATAAGATTTAATTAAATATCCGAGATTTGATTGAATTTTGTATATTAGTAAATTTTAATTTTGAATTTTGAATTTTGAATTTTAAATCAGATTTTGTTTGATTCTCGGACGGATTTTACCCTGTGTCTAGCCTATAAATAAGAGGCTTCTCAATCATCTTTTGGTAATGTATAACGGATTTTGTATAACGGCTTCTCCTCTCATTTCTTTGAAGTTTAAATGTATAACGGATTTTGTACATCTTTTGGTGCGATCGTGCTAATCTTCGGGGGACAACCACCTAGAGCAGCGAGTTTGAATTTAGAAATAATTCTACTGCAAAAATGACATTATCTTCAAGCTGAGTTTGAATTTGTTCATGATTGATGCACTCGATGGGTCAAATATCGAAGGTGGTGATGAACCTGAAGATAAAAAACCAAAATCCTGAAGATAACGATCTTGTTACTATCTGTGAATTATTTTTATTACTATTAATAAATTATTTTTGTGATTAAGTATGTATAATTTTTATTTGAATTTGAAAGATTCAAAATATGTATTTTTTTTGTAGGCATGGTCAAAATAGACAAGGTCTACATGAATTGTGCTCCTACTTATAATGTTTGTAGGAGATGGTTCGTTAGTTACAAACAATTTCGGCCTAGCTTGACATTTCATTTGGTCCTTCAGGTAGTGTTGATCTTTCCTCTGGTAGTATGGTGACTAGAGGGAAGTTGAAGCAGCGTCAAGAGGTGGAGGATGTTTTTCCATTTTCTCCAAAACCGGTTTAGTTGGAACTTCCGTTATTCTCTAGAGCAGATCCGGAGGAATGGATTGCTATGGCCCAAGATTTCTTTGATTTTTACAAGAAAGAGGATCACCATCGCGTTACTATGATTTCATTTTGGATGGATGGCATTGCTCTGAAATGGTTCCGATGGATGCAGCGCCAATGCCAGTTGGTTTGCTGGACTCATTTGGTTGAGGCTATCTGCAAACGGTTCGCGGTTATGGAGGTGAAATCCCACGAAGGGAAGCTTTTTAAGTTGACTCAGAAAACCAATGTGGATGCCTACCAAACTCGATTTAAAGCATTGGCTTTGCGAACCACTAATTTTTACGATGATTTTCTTACGTAATGTCATCGTTCGACATCGATGGTAGAGGTGGTTGCTTTGGCTCGTTTTCATGAAGCTCGAATTCAAGATAAAAATGTGTTATGGTTCGTTCGGCTGATTCATGTTTACCTCCTTTTTTACATAGCCCTTCTTTGCCTCTTGTTGATATGCAACCGGGTCATCTTCCACCGATTAATCATCCTGGAGGGTTGCTTTCCGTGCATTCTCTTCGTATATATTTGGCTGAATCTTAGGCATGTCGTGCAAAAGGTCTCTGTTACTATTGTGATGCGAAGTATGTTCTAGGTCATAAATGCCGCGATCCTTAATTATTTTGTCTCAATGATGATTTTACCGATCATTCACTTCAGCAATCGTCACAAGTGGAATCATCTGCACATCCCTGTCTTACGGAGGATGAAGGGGTAGGTAAAGAAAACGCACTTGTTTCTTTTAATGCTATGTTTGGCTGTTTGCACCCAAATACTATTCGTGTGTTAGGAGAAATAAAGGAAAAAAATGTTAATATTTTGATAGATGGGGGCAATACACATAACTTTGTGCAATCACGTATGACTCATTTTCTTGGACTTCATGTTACGGTAGCACCACATTTTCGCGTTATGGCGGGTAACGGCGATAAATTTTCCAATAAGGGTTATGTCTGAAATTTGTATCTTCGCGTTCAAGGAACGCAATCACGTATGGCTCATTTTCTTGGACTTCATGTTACGGTAGCACCACATTTTCGCGTTATGGCGGGTAACGGCGATAAATTTTCCAATAAGGGTTATGTCTGAAATTTGTATCTTCGCGTTCAAGGAACCGATATCCATACTGATTTTTATGTTTTACAATTAGAAGGAACCGAGATGGAGCCCGGGGTTGCTTGGATGGCTACTCTTGGCCCAATTATGATGGATTTCTTGACCCTTCGATTTCAATTCCAATTAGGGTCTCAAGTGCATTTTTTGTATGGGGAATCGACAAATAATATTCAACCGGTTCAACTTCAATCTTTGCGTCCGTTCAGCTTCAATCATTGTGTCGGTTCTCTTCCACCCATGCTATGGTTGCCAATTATTATTTGCATATGCAGGCTGCCTCGAGGATTAACGATGTGAGTGTGTCACCAGAACTGGTTGTTGTGTTGGATGAGTTTGCATCCGTGTTTGAACCACCTCAGACTTTACCTCCATGTCGCGATAATGAACATGCTATTCATTTACATCCATTGGCTAAACCGTTGAATGTTCGTCTTTATCGGTATCCTTATTTTCAGAAGGCGAAGGTAGAACGTCAAGTGCAACATATGCTGGAACATCAATTGATTCGTCATAGAACTAGCCCATTTTCGTCACCCATTCTTCTAGTCAAGAAGAAAGAGGATTCTTGGCGTTTTGTGTGGATTATAGAGCCTTGAATGTCGTAATGGTTAAGGAAAAATTTCTGATTCCGACTGTCGAGGAGTTTTTTTGACAAACTTGGTTCCTCTCAATTTTTCTCTAAACTTGACTTGTAGGCAGGCTATCAAAAAACCCACGTACAGGATTCGTATGCCTTTTGGCTTGACGAATGCTCCGTCCACATTTTAGGCTACAATGACCTTTCTTCTAAAAGGCGCGCCTCAGGCGCTCGGAGGCGCGAGGCGCAGCCAGGCATCGGAAAAAACGCATCGGACGGCTCAGGCGAAGCAGTTTACAAGAGACGAGCGCTTCTGACGACAGTCGCCGGAGGCAAGAGGCAAACGCCTCAGGCGCTTCTTGCCGGTAAGGGTTTTACCCAGAAAAATTAAAGAAAAGAAAAACTTGAAGAAGAACTGATGAACCAGGAAGAAAAATACAGATGAAGAAGACGAGGGGTGGAGATTAGTTTTATATTTATTTTATTTATGCTTGGAAACTTGTACCCTTTATAATTGTTTTGATTTTTTTATTAATTATTGGTTGACAGTAGGTTTAAAAAGTTAAACCTATTTTAATGGATTAAAAATATCTTTATTAATTTAATCAAAATATGAAATAATCATAATTTATTAAAATTTTATTTTAATTTAAAATAAATTTATGATTATTTTTTTGTTATTAATATTTTATTGTTTTATTATTATTATTAATTGTATTACTAAAATATTTATTCTAGATAAAAAACTAATATTAATATTAATATAACAAAATAATTTTTAAAATGTTAATTTACTTAAATAAAATATTACAATTGTATATTTAAATAATATAATTCATTAATAATTTAATATTTTTAGTTTTAATAATTTTAAATTTACTATATAATTAAAATATTTTAATATTTATAATATAATTATCATGTTTTTAAATATAAAATATAATATAATTAATAAGACGCCTCACCTACGAAAAACTAGCACCTTCGCCTAGCGCCTCATGCCTAGGTTTTAAGGACATTTTACACCTCGGGGCGCTCGCCTTTTAAAACTAAAACAATGACTGAAATTTTTCGCCCATATCTACAAAAGTTTGTGCTTATTTTTATCAATGATATTCTAGTGTACAACCGTTTTTGTGTTGATCATTTGCGTTATGTCCGTCTTTTGTTGCAATGCTTATGCAATCACGAGTTTGTGGCAAAACGCTCTAAGTGCTGATTTGGTCACTCTTCTTTCGAGTATTTGGGACATATTGTGTCGAGTGAAGGGCTTGTTGTTAACTCGGAAAAAGTGCAAGCCATTCGTAATTAGTCTACGCCTACTATAGTGAAAGAGGTCCAAAGTTTTTTGGGTTTGGAGAGCTATTATCGCAAGTTCATTAAAGGGTTCGCCTCGATTTTTTTGCCCATTTCTGATTTAATTCGTAAGGGGATTAACTTTGAATGGACTACCGAGGCACAATCTGCGATGGACCAGCTCAAAGAGTGTTTATGTTCGGCTTCAATTTTAGCTTTTTTGAATTTTGATTTGATATTTCAAGTGGAAACCTATGCCTCAAGGGTTGGCATAGGGGCTGTTTTAACCCATGCGGGTCAACTATTGGCTTTCTTTAGCCAAAAATTGTGTCCCCGTATGCAAAAATCTTCTACCTATAGTCGCGAGATGTTTGCAATTACGCAGGTTGTTGCTAAATGGCGTCAGTATTTGCTTGGTCGTAAATTTATCATTATTACTGATTAACGTTTGTTACGGGAATTGAATCAACAAATCATCCAAACTTTGAAAAAACAACATTGGCTCTAGAAACTTATTGGTTATGACTTTGACGTTTAATATCGTCTAGGTAAATTGAATGATGTCGCGAATGCATTGTCGCGAGAACCAGGTGCTACTTGTATGTCATTTTCTTGTCCACTTTTTGGCATTGTGGAGGCTATACGAGATGCTACTACTAATGATTCGGCACTACAACATATATACTCTAGCCTTGAGGAGGGTGGGTTGGTTTATCCTGGATATACTTTTCACAATGGGTTATTGTTGTTTCATGGTCGTATAGTGGTTCCACGAGAGATGGCGTTGCGGTTGTTATTATTGTGGGAATTCCATGGTTCTGTGTTGGGCCGACATGCTGGCATTTCACATACTTTTCATGGACTCGCTGCGAGTTTTTAATGGGATGGTCTTCGTAAGGATGTTCGTAAGTTTGTTAGTGAATGTCAAGTTTGTCAACTTATGAAAAGTTCAAGTTTGGCTCTTGCTGGTTTTATCCAACCTTTGCCCATTCCTAATCAGGTGTTTGAGGATATTTCAATGGACTTTATTGTGGGTTTACCCAATTCCGAGGGCAAGGAAGCAATTTGCGTGGTTATTGATCGCCTTTCGAAGTATGGTCACTTCTTTGTGTTACCTCAGCACTTTGATAGCTCGTTGGTGGCTAAGATTTTGGTGCACGGTGTGGTAAAGCTTCACGTTTCGATCTATTATGAGTGATCGAGATCGTTTATTTGTAAGCACGTTGTGGACTAAGTTAGCTCGCTTGCAAGGTACGAAATTATGCTTCACATCAACTTATCACCCACAGTCCGACGGGCAAACGGAGGCAATGATGTCAGTGGTTTCGATATTTACTGTGGGTAGAATATTGGTACAATACGACCTTTCAAACGTCCGCGAGAATGACTCCCTTTCGAGAACTTTATGGCCGCGACCCTCCTAACCTTATTTCCTATGTTGAAGGCAGCTTTCGACATGATCAACTCGCCACGGAGCTTCTTGATCGTGATGCAGTGTTAAAGGAATTGAAACGAAATTTGGAGCAAGCACAAAATAGTATGAAAATTCAGGTCGATCGTCACTATAAGGATTTGATTTTCGAAGAGGGAAGTTGGGTGTTTGTGAGACTTCAACCATATCGGCAATTGTTTGCTCGACTACAACGCCAAGACAAATAGAGTCCCCAATATTTTGGTTCGTATCGTATTTTGAAATGTGTGGGTAACGTCGCTTACAAATTAGATTTTCCAGATTCTACTTGCATTCATCCGGTGTTTCATA
Organism: Abelmoschus esculentus; assembly: GCA_035048815.1. NCBI lineage: Eukaryota > Viridiplantae > Streptophyta > Magnoliopsida > Malvales > Malvaceae > Abelmoschus > Abelmoschus esculentus. The sequence goes on from JAUCBN010000044.1 coordinate 5,222,390, forward strand.
TTTCTCAACTCAAGTTGTGTAAAGGTGTGCCATTACAACAAGTTACTCCCTTACCTTTGCTACGTGAGGATGTGTCGCCTGAGTTTCTTGCACCAAACCTTGCGGACAAGGTTGATTCTCTAGGGGCGGGTAATGTTATGGATCAGTGAAAAGCCATGCAACCAGGAGAGGTAATTGTGAGCAACGGTTCAACAACTAGTGAGGTAACAGACCATGCAAACATGGTTATCCGAAAAAGCAACAGGGAGAGAAGGGCACCTAAAAAATTAACAGATTTTGTCCTTATCTAGGGAAGAAAGAATATAAATAATACTTGGTTTAAATATTCACGCCATATTCATACCTGACATCTTCATTCTTCTTTCATAAATATTCTTACACGGGCGAAACTGTGTATAATGTGGGAGGGGCAGTCCCAAATGTTTTTGTATAATTGTATTTTTAGCCCATTCTAGTTTAAATATTATTTAAATAAAGATTTTTATCCATCCCAAGTTTTAAATTTAAGGGTTTAATAGACTCTTGCCCCTCTCAACTTTAAATCCTAGCTTTGTCCTTGTTCTTACGTGCCTTGTGATTCTCTATCAGTTTCATCTCCGTCTTACGTTTGCCCATCTGTTCGGTGAATTGTATTCGCAGAAATCTTGTGAAGCCTCGAAGTAAGGACAGGAAACTCACTGGGAGGGAGGTTGAAGAAAAGGCTGCTGGTTTCAAGTAAGCAGTGGTAGCATGGAACACAGGGTTTAAATAGGAGGGACAATAACTAAGTCGGTTAAGTTTTTCTTTAGGGTTATATCAATTTTTAAATGCTAACGGTCACCAAAAATAAGTTTGAACTTTGTAGCCTATTTTATTTAAGTAATAATATCAAGTTCCTTTTATGGAAAGAAAGAATCAGATTAAGGGGTTTGCCTTTTCCGCCTTAAATTTTAGATTTTCTTTTTGCAGATAATAGAGTTACTTCTATTAGTTATTGATATAGAGTTAGTTTGGTATTATTCTTGAAACATGAGAAGAAAAAATGTTTTTGAAAGTACATTAGATTATTTGGTATTGGTGTCAATGTTAAACTGTTTTTTTGTTTAAGTAGAGAGATATTCTTATTCTTAAGACAAATATCAAGATTAAAACCTTTACAAGGTAAAACAATATGAACATCTTTTGCCACTCAGCTATAGGGATAAGCGTTCGAGTGAGTTGAATCGAGTCAAAAAAATTTGAGTTATTCGAATTGGCGAGTTTAATTTTATAACTCAAATTTTATTTGATTTTTTTATTGGAATCAAGTTTATCAAGTTTGAGTCGATTCGACTTTTCAAGTTTATATATAAATTTTAATTGTAACTATTTATAATGTTATAATACGTTTGGTTCAATTTAAATAATTTATTGCATAAAATCTCTATACATATTTCTTTATATTAATGTTCACATATATAAATAAATTTTAAAATTATATTATAATTATTGAATTCATGTGAAGAAAAATTTTATAAAAAAAATCTGATTTTGTATTGATGACGGTTTACATAAGTGGAAAATTTTATGAAAAAAAAAATAATTGAATGATCAATTTGAATAAAATCTAAAGTTAAATACAACACAACAAAAATAATATATTTTTTAAAAATAAGAATTGAAGTTACATTGATGTTATATATTGTTAGTGAATCATGTGTTTTAATTTTCGTTAAAAATAGACTTAAAACAAAAGGAGAATTTTAAGATATGAGAAATTATTCAAAGTTGAGGGGATAAATTACAAAACTAGAAAACTTTAATTTAAAAAATATGAATTAAAGCTAAATAGCTATTATGCAATGATTTAGGTGTATTTGGTTTAAATTTGGTCAAAAATTAACTTAAAATGAAAAAAGATTACAAAAATTAAAAAAAAAACATACAAAGTTAAGGGGTTATATTGAAAAAGATGAAATCATTTTTAAAAATATAAATTAAAGCTAAATAGGTATTCTAAATTGTTATAAGAATATGTGGTTCAAATTTGGTGAAAATGAACTTAAAATGATGAAGGATTAAATAAAAATAAAATTAGAGATTAAATTGTAGAACTATAAAATTTGATTTTTAAATTTTTCGAGTTGACTAAATTTCAACTCGACTCCTACTCAAAATTTTTCAAGTTATTCAAGTTTACTCAAATAACTCAAACAACTTGAATAACTCAGTTAGACATTTTTAAAAATAAAATATAAATTAATGAAATGAATGAATATAAATAATTAATTTTAATAAAAATGATTTAACTAGATAAAAACTATAAATTTTATAGCTTTTCAATAATACTTTTTAAACCGAAGTAAAAATATTTTTAACCTAAAAAATTACATATTTTACATTATTTTTTACTCCCAAAACCCAATAAAAAGTATTACAAAATTTCAAAAACACTAAAAAAAAACTATTGCACGATGGAGCCTTAATCGGTTGAGACCTCATTTTGCTTGGTATAGATAAAAGTATTATCCATCCGATTTTTCTCTACGATGAACTATTTTGCTTGGGTATAGATAAAATGATAGTCTATAACGGGCGTTAAACATTACTGAACATTATTAATATTAAATATCGTTGAATATTAATAATTAATTTATGAAGAATAAAAATCTAAAGGACTAATCACACAATTATTAATTATATGTTGAGTTTATCACTCTTTTATTAATTACATATTAAGTCCTTGAGATTTTAAATTTTTATTAATTAATTTAATGATGTTCAACAATATTCAATTTTAATGGTGTTCAGAAGTGTTCGACACCTATCGTAGAATTTTTCATAGACAAAAACACCCTTGTAGATTTTATGTTCTTTGAACTTTCATTTAAAAATAGATATAGGAAAAAAATATTTTTAATGTTTGATTAAATATTTTTTTTATTTTTTTAAAAATAATTTAATTTTTAATATTTTATTTTAGGTTAAAATAATTTTTTTTCAAAAGAAAATTATTAGTCAACTTATGATAAAAAATTTAAAATAATTTAATAGAACGATGCATCAAAAAATATTTTATATTCCATAAAATATTATAAAAATACTTTTTGAGATTTTTTTTTCATCTTTAATATCCATGTAAATTTTCTGTCATTATTTAAAGTTAGTGTATTTATCTATATGATATCATTATCACGGAGTGCACTGCATATAAATTTTTTATGTCATTTCAAATTGTTTATCTCTAGTTAACTAACAATTTTTATTTGTAGAAGGAATATTTTGACCTAAAAATAAAATGTTGAAGAGTTAAATTATATAAAAAATTATCAAAATTATTATTCAATAAATCATTAAGATACTTTTTTGATATTATGCAAAAAAAATAATATTTTTCTTTAAATAAAAAATCAATATTATTTTAACTATTTTGTATTTCTGTTAGTCCTGTTAAATACTCATAGTTAAATATAGTAGAAATTATATTAAATAATTTAACCATTTTTTTTATTTTAATTTTTAAAATTATTTAAATTAAATTAAAATTAAGAAAAATAATAAAATACATTTTAACTCGTAAATAAACATGTTTACCTCTTTTTTTTTCTCTAATCGTGTAATCCTCTTCATTTGGAAAAGCTTTTTCGTTTAAAGTTATTTTGAAACTTAAATTTCTCTTAAATATTTTGTCAAATAAGTTGTACCAAATTTGAGTACTTATACACAAAACGATTTTAATTTTATATTTTTTTTGAAAAATCCTAAAATCTCAAATCGCTTTTAAAATATAAAATTTAAAAATTTTCGCTGAAATAAAATTTTTCACTCTAAAATATAATTATATTTAATATAAAATAATTCTTATTTCTCAAATAATTATTACATTTGAGGGATTACAAAACATATCATGACGTTGCTGAGGTATTAAAGAAACTAAACATAGCTTTAAACTCAAATTTGAGGCTCTCCAACCTCAAAATGAATCCTCCCAACAACAACTCTTCTCCCCCCATTTCAACTCTTTCTTATCTCAATTTAAAGATTTTATCAAGTTAGTTAATATTATCTTATTCACCAAAGTAAGATTTTTACTCTAAAACTCAAAGTTTCTACCTTTAACTTCAAATTGAAAGGAGGAAATGAAGATAAAAAAAGAGAAAAAGTAAATGATGCTTGGGTGATATTATCCAAGAAACTTTCTGCAGTGAAATATTTTAATCTAACCCCTATTCGTTCATTTTCATAATTTCGTAATAACCTTCTTAAAATCATCGTAACCGAAGCCCAACAACCTAAGGCAAACCCAAAAGATTCCTAAGGTCTAATTACAAGGCTCACATCTTGAGCTAATCCGACTCTCAAATTTTAAAATTTAGGCGGTTACATTTTTCTTACTTTTTTGACGGTTACTCTTTTCTTAGTTTTTGAAACATTCTCAAACCTTTTTTACTACAAGAAAGTCTAGTAAAATTAATTACAACGTTGCTAGAAATTTAAAATACACTAAATAAAAACTTTTACAACAAGAAATGAAGCTAAATCTCTCACTCGCGTTTAACACAAAAACCTATTTCACGTTAAACACAAAAAACTTCTCTCATATTTTCGTTTTTTCTCTTCTCAAGACAGAGAACCATCAACTTTTCAAAGGCAAACCTTAATCTTTTCAATTATTTTCGTTTGTTTGATTATTCTTAATACTATCCATGCAAATTTCTTGGTTTTTCACTTGTTTTCTTCTTTAAAAACCTTGGAAGTGGGTTGGATCATATTTAGAGATTAGGAAACATTCAAACCTTTGAATTTAATATATATTTAATGAATTTCCAAGTTATTGACTTATTACAATTGATTTTAATGTTTTGATTAAGAAACATTGATTTTTGTGATCAAATTCATGATTTTCGTTCAAGGGTTATTCTCATTTGTTTTTGAATCCTAATTACATGGTTTTGATGTGTTAGGATGTTTAAAGGATGTTTTTTGAAGTAGATAATCCCGTAATTAAGGTTTAGGCAAAGTTTGGAGAGTTTTGAAAAGTTTTCGGTTGAGGTTTTTTAAGGGTTTTAAAGGCTATTGTGTATGGGTCCGTGTTGGGGATGTATGTGATGGAGGCTCGGAAGTCCTTTATTTTTCCACCTTTTTTAGATTGTAATATTTTAGGTTGTCAAACCCACAGGGATTGTGTCGACTTCACTACTTCTTATGGTTGCACTATAGAAAGAGTTGAGATTACTAAATTAACTACTAAAAATAAACTAAATATCGGAGGAGTAAAGATTAATAAAGTGAGGCTAAGTTGAGTGCTTCATAGAGGAGAATCCAGCTGTATTAAGTATCCATTTATTAATGCAATGGGTTGAACTGCCGCCTCGGCGGGTCGCACAAAGGGTCGCCGCAGCTGCCTAGGCGGGGTTATGCCTTGTCGACAATTCAACATTCCATGGCTCGACAGAGCATCCTTGTATGTCTTCTTACTTATCCCTAAGCAAAGAGAACTGTTGAAACCCACGTCTTGATGATACCTCCCGGCGTGAATCAAGGGCGGACAACAACCAAACACATGCGTCTTGTTAGTCGCTGAAATCCTAGGCGGTTAAACTCTCAACCGGATTAGTCAATGCCCATGAGCAAAGACCATATTCTCTCGTTTCGTGAACCTACATCTCCCGATGCTAGGCAAATGGATTTTTCTTCACATACTATCTTTCGAGCTCATATGCGAGAAGAGTAAATACCAAGAGAGAATAAACTATGAAATAAGTTTTGCATTAATAAATATCTAACATAACAAAACCATCTTCTCCAACTACTCCACAAACAACCTAAACCTCTGAAGAAGTTTAGAACATGGTGTAGTCGGCGACTAAAAATATTTTTCTAGGGTAAAATCCGACTTGCTAAACTAAGCCTAATGTGTGTCTTATATAGGCCAAGCCCTAGGTTAAAGCTTTCCATGCAAGGAAAGAGTTCTAAAGGGGGAAGAAGTATAATTCCTAATTAAATTATAACACTTAATTCTTATTTCCTAAAATATCTCTTCTTTCCCGCACTTGACTTTGACCAAGGCTTGACTCCTTAATTTGGCTCCGTCTTTCTTTCGCTCTTTGTCGGTTAAGATCAACATCTTTTTCTCTTTCTGTCGAGCACTAATTTTCATCTTTACTCTACTGCCGCGGCCTCAAAAGTGCTGCCGTGTCGGGTGCTTCATCTGCATTCCAGCATCTATATTCTCAATTGGTCATCTTTATATGTAGTTTCCTATCTAAGAAAGAAAACTATCAAATGCATCTGTTTTATGCCAAATATTAGATGAATTCATAAATTACTTGTTTGGATGCAGAAGTATGGAAAATATACAAAAATATCCATTAATGCCCTTAATTCTGTCCTTTATTAGTAATAATCGAGTGGGAAAATGATATTAAAAATAGGATTTTTATGCACTCATCACCCCCACACTCTAACTATTGCTTGTCCTCAAGCAATGCAAAAGATAATTTTTAATTAAGGAATTTTAAGGGAATATACCGTCCTGCCTACCGTGGCAGAAATCCTTTCTTGACTCGGATTCTTCTAGGTTTTAGGTATTCCTCGAAACTAAACTATAAGTCTTAGTGTGTGTGCGTAGCCATGTCGAAGCTGATTTTCTAAGTTCTAATCATTTTTCTAGCTCAAGACTTCCGACTAAGATTTTTCTTTAATTCTTTTTTTCTTTTCTTTCTCCCTGATTTGGTATAAATATATATTGCTATATATTTATACTGCTTGAGCCGGTTTCGGGCACCTCAAGTGTTTAGCTAATTCTTACTAGAGCCGGTTTCGGGCACCTCTAGTAAGTGGGAAAAAGACTAAGTCCTTGAGCCAGTGATGGGCACCTCTATGGACTAAACTAGAGCCGGTGATATGCACCTCTAGTTAAAATCTAAGCCTAAATCCTTATTGCTTTTCAAAGAAAAGAATTTATAAAATCAACTAAGACTAGCAGTGTTGAATATTTTTCAGGCTCATAGTCTAATCCTAAGTACTAAACCTAGTATACCTTTCCGAGTTCAAGTATGGTGAATGGTGCAGACTGCGACGGTGGCTAGAGAATATATTGCTGCCTCAGTAGTTTCAATAAAATTCAATAGACTTAAAAAAAATTGCAGTAAATTGTAAGGACAAAAATTAAGGCAATAGTACGATAATCTAAATACTTTCCATACATGGAAGATATTTACATATTACAAAAAGGAATCAATACTCCCCCACACTCGAGGGATTCATTGTCCTCAATGCATGAAAAGTAAAAAGAAAGCAAAAATAAAAAGACAAAAGATAAAAGAAAGACTACCGCCATTTTTTTTTAAAATGTCGAGGAGGCAAAGGAGTCCTTAGAATCGCTGTCGATGAGGAGCTTGCGACGGCTTTTGGGTGGTTGCTGGGTTGCTGCCGGTAGTGGGCTGACATATTTCTTCTTGGCAAATCGGGGTGGTTGGACTCGGATGGGAGTTGGGTTGTTGCTTACCTCCTTTTCTGAATCAATGTTGATTGGGGAGGTAGCTATGGCTGAAGCAGATGCCTTCCTCTTTTTGCTTCTAGGTATGGAGGCAATATAGTCTTTTACTACCTGCATATCGTCAAAAGAGCTGCTCCATTCCAAAGGGCTAGAGTCTTCTGCAATTGCTTGGTGTGTGGAGTCTGCTTTTCTGACCACTGTGACTGAGTCAGCAAAAAATGGTTCGGTTCCAGCCGCTGTAGTTGTGGCAGCAGGAGATAAGGGTATTGTGGCAGAGGTAGTGGCTATTGGAGCAGGAGTAGGTGGGGGCTACTGGGGCACCGATATGTCGACTGTGAACTCTGGAAACACAGTCGAGCATACTGGGAATTCTTCATGTATTGTAGTTATGATTGCACTGTTGAAGTCCTGAACATAAGTCCTGAACATAAGTCATGAAGGCCAATTGCCTTCGCTCCATGCGTTGCAGGATATCCAGAACTCCTTTTGGTACAGGTGCAGCCTCTGCTACTACTGGTTGATCTGCTTCGGTGGATGGTGCCGCAGCAACGGGAGTGATGTAGGCTTGTGGAACAGCTTCTTCCACTTATATACGTTTGATATATATTTCCCTGGTCCAACCCATTCTCTCCGGTGTATATGTTTCGATTGGCAATGTTGGTACATTTTCAAGTCTTGTCAAGGTAGTTATTAAGCATGGGAAGGTGAGTATACCTCTGTCCTTGGTGCCACACTCGAAGATCTGCTCACTGATGATACGAATGACATAAATCCTCCGATTGTGGATGATGGAGTGGATGAGTGCTAGTCGTCGTGGCCAGTCTACTATTTGATTATGCGATGTGGGCAGTAGATTCCTCTTTATAAAGGTATTCCACAACATTGCTTCCGGGCGTTGCTTCCGGGCGTAAATCTCAGCGGCTGACAGACCCGTGGTGTTTTCCAGTGTTCCACTCTGCTCTAGGCATGCAAAGTTCGGCCTTTCATTGCTTAGTAGTCTTCAGAAGTGAGGGCGGCGACGAATGCAGCATGTTTGTCATTTTCGATGTGCAGGCCAAAATGGGCGTTAATGATGACATCAGCGATAGGTATTGCCCTTCCTTGAAGATAAGTGTATGGGTTGTTCGCCACCGGTCTGTGTGCGTAGAATTCCTGTACCCATTCAATGTTTGCTGGTGGCGGTTGCTTGGCAAACATTTGCCACCTCTGAAAGGTGATCTTGGAAAGAATGAAGTTGTCTAGTCCAAGATCATCATCGTCGGTGTAATGAAATCCTTGTTCTTCTCAGATCTGCCTATTCTGGAAAACATGGTAGTATTCATGCACGACTACCTTTATGGAGAATCTTTTGAATGTAGCCGCTCCGGCAGGGTTTTTTTGTATGTTGGCCATCAATATTTTGTGTAGAAAAGAGGAGAAGAATTTTGACAGATTAACAATACTTAAAAGAAGAGTGAAGGAGGAGAATGTTGCCCGTGTATTTATAGGTGGTGAGCGGCATGGCGTTTGAGGCATCGGGGGGCATTATTATTACCCTTGGCGTGCAAGAGACGCATCCCCAGTTGGAAACCATTGGCAGTGGAAATGACGCGATTTTTGAATCCGGGCGGCATAATTCTTGCCCAGAATTTTAAGTCGCTTGGATTAGGCTGCTAATATGTTGGGCTGATCATCCTCTTTAATTCTTCCTTATTAATCCTAAATAGCAGAAAATCAAACTAAATAGATGCTATGAAAAATATAAAATTCTGGTAAAAAAATTGCAAGAAATTGAAATCTAAATCCTAGACTGAGAACTAAAAATATAATTCCTAAAACATAAAAATAAAATAAAGATAGTAAGATAGAAATTAGGTTATTGGTGGAGTACAATGGAATACATCTCCAGCAGCAACCATCTTTCCCTTTTCTAATAGAGGATGATGTGATGATCCAACCAGAACCTCCTCATTAGGTGGTTTCTTTCGTGTGTGCTTCTGGTCGGGCGGCGTGCTGCCTCGGCAGAGGTTGCCTTGGTAGGTCTTGTTCAGGCAGTCCGTCTCTATATTAAAGTTAAATCCAGTTTTAACCTCAATTCTCTGACATTCATCTGGTTCATTCGGATGCCTTAAAGTTTTGAACACATTGATCTTCACTTGTTGATTATTGACCCTTAAGACCAATTCGCCTTTCTCACAATCGATCAATGTTCTGCCCGTGACTAGGAACGACCTTCCCAATATGATCGGAGCATGTTCATCTGCTTCACAATCAAGAATTAATAAGTCAGCAGGAAATATAAATTTATACACTCTTACCAGAATATCTTTAATTTTTCCTTCCAGTTGCACATAAGAGCGGTTTGCCAGTTGCAGCATCACCGTTGTTGGTTTTCCTATCCGATGACTAGCTTTTGAAATACTGAATTAGGCATGAGATTTATGGTAGCACCTAAGTCACATAGTGCCTTACCCACGTATTGATCACCGATAGAACATGACATGGTGAAGCTACCAAGATCTTTTCTTTTGGTTGTGGCCTTGTTGTGTAGCATTGCCACACACCCTTCTGTCGCGGCAACCGTTTCAATTTCCCCTATTTTTGTCCTTTTGGATATAATATCTTTAAGAAACTTAGCATAGTTGGGCATTTGTTTGATTCCCTCCACCAAAGGTATATTTATGTGTACCTGTTTAAGAATGTCTAGAAATTTCTTAAACTAATATTCTTGCTTTTTTTGTTTCAACCTTTGTGGGAAAGGTGGTGGTACCCGTAAATCTTCAATTCTTTCATTGCACTGAAATCTTATCTGAGGTAAGACAACGACATCATCTGCTGTGGCAGCATCGTCGGCAATGTCTGTTGGTTTCTTAACCTTAGGTATTTCATCAGTAGCTTCTTAAGGTGCTACTGTCTCAGTATTCTTACTGTTTGAGTAGGTATTTCAGGGTCCTTTAGTTTTAATCCACTCCTTGTGTATATTGCTTTGCATTATTCATGAGGACCAGTTCTAGCGACTTTAGTATCGCTAGGAAGACTTCCTATGGATCGGCTTTTCATCTGTTGTGCCATTTGTCCTATTGCAGTTTCCAGCGTCTTGAGAGCAACTTCATTATTTTGCATCCTCATCTCTGTTTTTTCCATGAAAGTATTAGCTCTCTGAATAAACTTATTGTGTTTGCAATGTAATCACCAGTCTGATCCATGAATGTCTGTAGTGTGTTTTTCAGGGTTTGGACATTTGTTGTTTGCTGCGGCGTCGGCAATGCCTGTTGCGGCATCTGCTGCTGAGAAAATTTGTTTTGCTGGAATCCAGTAGATTGCATTGATTGATGTTGCGGGTTAAGTGCATTGTTGGGATTACTCCATGAGAAGTTTGGATGTTTCATCCATTTTGGGTTATAATTATTAGACATATTGTTTCTATTGAAATTTCCAACATAAAAGGAAGATTCTGGATCTTGCGGGCATGCGGTTGTGTCATGATTATCGCCACATGTTTCACAAAGAACAGTGAATGCTTTAACTTCTCGAACGTGACTCGGTTTTTGCAGATCCTTAACCATATTTGTCAAAGCTGATAGTTGGGCTAGGATAGAATCTGAAGAGCCAGAGCTTGTCATACCTCGCCTAGTTATTCCTCTTCTGGTGGTTGGGTGTTGATAGTCATTCTTTGTTAACCTATACAGAATTTCTAAGCTTTCATGTGGTGGGCGGTGTCGCGTGTCAAAAGTGAGCGTTTAGTGCAAGTGGACACATCGCAAGTAATAAGTGATAAATATTTATCGGATTATCGTCTCCACAGGGATTGGTATACTTAATATTTCTTCTTTGTCTTCTTGTTCCGTAAAAAGAAATAAAATAAAACATAAGTGATTTGGGTTTGGATGAAACTAAATAAATTGAAATACAAGAACTAAGTAAAAGAATGAGAGTTGATTAATAGAGAGACATCGGGATCCAGTTGCGTTGTATTGTGGATTTGATTGACTTGTCTCTGCCCAATGCAATCGTATATCACTGCCTTGACAGCGACGATACTGTCCGCCGCGGCAACCCCTTGCTCGTGGGTGGACTTTATTAAAGTTCGGCAAAGTGTCCTTGGATGACTCCGCTTATCCCTAAGTCAAAGTACTGTTGATGACTAGTCCTTGATGATACCTCCCGGCGTGAATCAATTATACTCACCAACCAATCTCACACTTCTTTTAGCCGCTGAAACTCTTAACCTATCCCTAGGTCGAGTTAGTATTTCGCGATTGAAACACCGTACTTACTCCTTTCGTGAATCTAACTCTCCCGAGTATAGATAAATGGATTACTCACAAACTTCTCTCCCGAGCTTGAATGCAAGAATAAAGAATAGCAAAGGATAATCAAACCTTGATAGTTTTATTGCATTGAAACAAAGACAAAGTACAATCTCATCTCACAAATACTAAACGACCTTCACCTAAACCCTAAGAAAGCTTAGAACATAATTTGAGAGAAAGAAAACAAAGTGTCTTAGGGTAAACTCTATGAATCGGCTCTCTCTCCCGGTATCTCTTTATACATTGGACGGCTAGGTCTTATATAGGCTTGACCTAGGGCAAACCTTTCCTAAGTAGAATATAACTTGGAGTAGGGAACAAGTCATGTACATAAATAAAATATTTCCAAGTTTAATTCAAGTAAGAGGCTTTCCCACGTGGCCTTGTCTTGGGCTTTTTCTCGTGCTAACCAGCTCCGATCCATTTGCTTTATGTCCAGAAACGTCCCTTGGATTTTTCTCTTCCAATCTCCTATAGTATTGCTCTCTGTCTCTCAACTGCTGCCTCGGCATCAGGTCCTGCCACGGCCATGTTGCTGTCGCGGCACTTGTTTCTCCTGCACAGATATAAAAATGCAGTAAAACTTGCCTTTTCTGTAAATATTGTCTTCATAAGCTTAACTTCTAAATATATCACATTAAGTACATGCATTGGTCCGAGTAGGTGTAAATTCGGTGATTAATGCCCATAAAAGGTGTAAAAAGTGATAGTGAGTTGAGCACTTATCACACCCCCAAACTCGAACTATTGCTTGTCCTCAAGCAATGCAAACCATCAATTTGCCGAACTCTACTCTCTCTTGGTCTTACGTTTCCATCTATTCTCCCCACCATAACTATGCCTATTCTTTAGACTTAACCTTTCGGCTACCCAAGGGTTTACCTAGAAAAAAAACTATAAGAATTGATGAGTGTGTGCGTTTTTGTGGACAAGTTTGATTAAAGGCTTTCTTAGATAAACTCTAAGTTCAAGACAAGTAGAATTGGGTTAAGTGTTCTCTTCTTTTCTAAACAACCAATTTTTGAGCCAATTTCGGGCACCTCAAGGATTGTCTTTTTCTCTTTTCTAATTCCTTCTTTCTTTTTGATATTTCTTATAACACACTAGAGCCAATTTCGGGCACCTCTAGCATGAAGAAGAGTACTTCCTTGAGCCGGTGGTAGGCACCTCTAGTTACTTTCCCAAAAATCTAAGTCTTTATCACCTAAGTTCATTAAAAGAATTCCTATAATCCAACAAGTCCCAAAAGTGTTTGAGAAATTCATCTAATAGTAAACTTCTAAGTTTTCATCCTTAAGTATCCTAAGGTTAAACCTTCTTAACAGGACCTAATCATGGTAAGGAGAAAGATTTCTATAGCCTTAAAGAATAAACTAAGGCAATACTGATGATAGGCAGTGCAAAAGTATAGGCAGTTGATTCAAGTAAGGCGGGGAGCGTAAAAATTTTTAAAAAAAATCACTTAAATACTCCCTTTTCTTGGCAAGGCCTCGACAGTAGATTACTGCCTTGGCAGTGGATCTACACCCCCAAACTCGAACCAAGCATTTTCCTCAATGCTTTAAATTAGAAGAAAATAGTGGGCAACAAAAAAATAAGCAGCATATAAAGAAACCAACAACAAATAATATTGAATTATATGAAAAATTTAAAGAGACTCCTAAGAGCTGCTTGTAACAATTTTTCTCCTTGGTCTTGCTGCTGATTGCTTCGTTCTTGGTGAAGGCGATGGTTGAGCTTTTGCTTGCCGGGGCGGTTGGACTCTTGTGGGTGGTGTCCGTTGCATCGGAGCTTCCACTTCTTCTCCTTCTTCCACGTCGGCCATCTCCTCGGTGATCATGATGTCCGTTCCACCTTCCATTGTTGTGGCTGCCCCGGTATGGTGTGTACTTGGTCCGGCAACGGTTGAGCTTTGGTGCACATAGGCATCTATCTCAGCTGATAGACTGCCCATGATGATTGGGGATCGTGGTGGAGTGCTGAAGACTGCCCTCCGCTTTGATGGTCTTCTGTTGGCAGATGATGCTGCGGCAGAGTCTGCTGCCCTGGATGGGTTGGCAGCATGAAACTGTGGTTGAGGGCCCGCGTGGAAAAACGGCCTTGGTCCTCCGGGAGCTGGTGTAATCTCGATATAAGGGGTGGCTTTGACAAACATATTGCTAGGAAATTCTGGAAACTGCGCCCCTTGGTCTGGAAAGGCATGGAGCATCATTTGGGCTAATGTGCCGTTAAAGTCTCTTTGATACTCCATGTATCTATGTTGCCTAAGATCCATCGCTGTCATCCTGTTCAGTATCTCCTGGTACGGTTCTGCTGCGGCAGAGGTGTGGGTATGCATCTGGCATGTATATCGTGTATTCGGCCCTGGCAGCAGTATCAGTAGTGAACTGCTGGGGCGTTGCTTGAACTGGTTCCGCCTGCGTGATCTGCATAACTTTGTGGCAAAAATCTCTGGTCCATCCACGCCTTTGGGGAGTGTATTCGTCCGTGTCTTCTATTGGTACACCTGCGGCAACACACAAACCAATAATCAAACATGGGAAATATAATGGTCCTCTATCCTTCTTACCGCATTCGTAAATTTCGCGTAAGATGATCTCTTCAACGTTGATGCTCCTTTTGTTGATGATCGATTGGATGAGCACCAATCGATTTCGGTCCACTGTGCTGTTGTGGGATGTGGGAATGAGGCGTATCTTGACGAAGGTGTTCCAAAGCTTTGCCTCGGGCTTTAAGCTCTGCCTTGCTACAGATCCTCTATGGGCACCGGTTTCCCATGGAGTATTTGTGTAGCAAAGGTCGTCTTTGATCAACTCGTAATCCTCGGCCGTGATATCCTCCATGAATTCAGCGTGAACATCATGGTCCGGAGTGAGGCCGTAGAATTCGTTGATGGTCTCGGCATCTAGCTGGACAGGCCTGCCTCGGTAGTGGACAAAGAGGGAATCTTTGCTGGGCCCGTGCATATAGAATTCCCGCACGATGGTAGCGTTCTCCTGGGCAGGTTAAAGACAAAAGATTTCCCAATCTTGGTACTTGATTCTGTCGAAGAGATAATGCTCGATGCCGTAGTTTTCGTCATCCGAGTGTTGGAATCCTTGTTCTTCCCACAATTGTCGGGCAATGAAGAACCTGTTGAAGCGGTCTTCAACATTGGTTGGGGCAAAGCGCTTGTAAGTGGCCATAAAGATTGTGAGAGATTGATTTCTTGGAGATTTTCTTGGAAGGAATCTGGGAATTTCACGAAGAGTTGTGAGTAGGCAGAGAGTATTGTGAGAGCAAGATTGTTAAGAATTCTAAAGAAAACAAGAATGCAAGAGTGAATAGTTCAAGAGGGAGGGGTTGCTTATATAGGCCTCGGCCTTGTGACCGTTTGAATCCACTAGCCGTTTTGTAGCCGTTACTCTTTACTGCCGTTTCCTTTTCTGCCGCAATAGGAATCTCGGCAGACTAGCCGTTACATTGTTCTGTCCGTTGAAACTACTGCGGCTTTAACACTGTTTTCTGCCTCGGCAGAGTTCCTGCTGTGAACTATTTCTCCTTTATTCTTGCTTATTATCCTAAAAATTAAACACAAACAAGAAAAGTACTTAAAGCAAAAACGTATTAGAAAAATAAAAAAAATAATAAAATAAATTAATCCTAATATAATAATAATATAAAAAGAAAAGGGAAGAGATCATGTTACTGGTGGAGTGCATGCAAATGCATCTCCCAAGATGATTCTCTCTTGTTGGCCAGAATTATAAATCTGATGTTGGTCACTCCCTTTTGCTGTGTTTCCATCCACTTTGAGCTTGATCTTTTCGCCAAATGGCCTGCCGAGTATGCTACCAAGGCAGGATATTTTGGTGTCTGTTATGTGGATGGCCTTGCACTCTTCTGGATCATCATATTTTTTTAAGTTGTGGAATGCATTGAGTTTGACTTGTTGGTCATTAACCCTCATTGTCAATTCTCCTTTTTCCACATCAATTAAGCTGCGTCTAGTTGCAGGGAAAGGTCTCCCCAAGATGATCGGTGCGTTATCATCTGCTTCACAATTAAGGACAAGAAAATCAGCAGGAAAAATAAATTTGTTGACTCTTACCAGTATGTCCTCGATTTTGCCTTCGGGTTGCACATATGATCGATCTGCTAGTTGGAGCATAACTATTGTAGGTTTTTCCCTTCCTATTCC
Organism: Abelmoschus esculentus; assembly: GCA_035048815.1. Taxonomy (NCBI): domain Eukaryota; kingdom Viridiplantae; phylum Streptophyta; class Magnoliopsida; order Malvales; family Malvaceae; genus Abelmoschus; species Abelmoschus esculentus. Next base: position 5,238,321 of record JAUCBN010000044.1, read on the forward strand.
AAGCTTTTGGAAGACATATTTGGGCATTAGATTGATGCTTGCTCCAAGGTCGCATAGGGCCTTACCTTCATAATTGTTACCTATCACACAAGGTATGATAAAGCATCCAGGATCCTTCAATTTTGGTGGCACACGATTGTGTAGCATTGCCATGCATCCATCGGTAGTAGCCACTGTTTCGAACTCACCTATTCTTTTTCTCTTAGACACAATGTCTTTTAAGAACTTGGCATAATTAGGCATTTTTTCAACTGCCTCTACGAATGGTATATTAATGTGGACTTGTTTTAAAATATCAAGGAATTTTTTGAATTGTTGGTCTTGTTTTTGCTTTTTCAATCTTTGTGGGAAAGGTGGTGGTGGTCTCATCTCATCCAGGGTTTCTTTAGTTTGGAATTTAATACCTGACACCACTGGGGTTGTTGTTGTCTCGGCAGACTGTTCAGGAGCTGCAGCGCTTTCTGCCGGGGCAGTGTTATCAGGATCAGTTTGCTCAGCCTCCTCTTTCGTTGGTTCTGCTGATGGATTTTGGTTTGCTGGAATCTTTTCTTTCAGTTGTAGACCACTCCTGGTAGTGATTGCTTTACACTGTTCATGGCTCATTACCTTAACAACTTCAGTATTGCTAGGTAGTCCTCCTTGTGGTCTAGTGTTTATGTTTTGAGCAAACTGCCCAACCTGGGTTTCTAGCGTTTTAATAGCTGCTTCTTGATTCTACAACCTCATCTCAGTCCTATTCATGAAAGCATCTGTCCTTTTGATGAAGTTACTGTTCTCTGCCATGTATGATTCTATTTTCATCATAAAGGCTTTGAGAGTGTTCTCTAACGAACTTATCGATTGTTGTTGCATCTGCTGTTGCGGCATTGGCTGCTGGACCTGCTGCTGTGGCAGATTTTGCATTGGTTGCTAGAATCTTGAAGGTTGGGTGGTTGGGTTTAAGGCATTATTAAGATTGCTCCATGACAGGTTCGGATGCCTCTTCCATGAGGGATTGTATGTGTTGGACATCATATTGGTTCGATTGTAATTTCTAACATACATATCGGTTTCTTGATTCATAAACTCAGAGGAACTGTGGTTACCTCCACATAAATCACAAAAAGAATCAATTACCTTAACCTCAAGGGTATTTTGTTGTAGTTGCAAATTTTGCACCATCTTTGTAAGAGAGGCCAATTGTGCTGCCACTGAATTTGATGTGTCTAACTCATTCACCGTGGCTTGGCGTCTTACTCCTCCTCGACTAGATGTAGGAAATTGAAAATCGTTCTTTGCGAGCTTGTTCAGTATCTCAATAGCTTCCTCAGGTGCTTTATCAAGGAGTGTTCCGTTTGCTGAGGCATCTAAAATCATCCTTGTCGGGGCATTCGTGGCATTATAGAACATGGTCACTTGTGTCCATAGGGGAAATCCATGCAAAGGACACTTGTGCAATAACTCCCTGTAGCGCTCCCATGCCTCGTACATAGGTTCGTCATCTGCCTGTCAAAAAGAAGTGATTTCATTACGAATTCTATCATATAAATTTGTAGGATTAAAACGTGTAATAAAATCACGGCAGAGTTCACTCCAAGATCCAATAGATCATGCTAGAATGCTATTTATCCAGGCTTTTGCCCTATCCCTCAGTGAATAGGGGAATAGCTTCAATCTCAAGACATCTTCATGGACTCCTTGGATTTTAAAGGAATTGCATATCTCCATGAAGGACTTGAGGTGCTGCCTTGCATCTTCAGTTACAGACCCACCAAACTGACCAATAGTGTTAAGCATATTGAACATGACAGGTTTCAGTTCAAAGTGGGCTGCTTCTATCTCTGGTGTAACGACTCCTGGGTTTAATCCATTTAAATCCTCTTTCAGGAAGTCTCTGACAGTGAGCTGCCGCGGCCCTGGTGGCGGTGGAAGACCTCCATTGCCGGCAGGTAAGTTTTGTCCTGCCGGGTGATCTGCCATAGCTTCTTGGATTTGTCTCCTCAACCTTTGCCTTGTTTGTTCGATCGTTGGGTCTAACTCGTACAAAGGGTTGGTTAGATTGGCCCTGGTCATACACCAAGAAAAACAAAGTTAAAATAAAAATAAAAAAAAGAAACAAGAAAATAAATAAAACAAAATTTAGTTGCCAATCCACGGCAACGGCGCCAAAAACTTGTCGCGTGTCAAAAGTGCGCGTTTAGTGCAAGTGGACACATCGCAAGTAATAAGTGATAAGTATTTATTGGATTATCGTCTCCACTGGGATTGGTATACTTCTTTGTCTTCTTGTTGTGTAAAAAGAAATAAAATAAAACACAAGTGATTTGGGTTTGGATGAAACTAAATAAATTGAAATAAAACAACTAAGTAAAAGAATGAGAGTTGATTAATAGAGAGGGAGGTCAGGATCCAGTTGCGTTGTATTGTGGATTTAATTGACTTGTCTTTGCCCAATGCAATCGTATATCACTGCCTCTGCAGGACTGCAGATTACTGCCTTGGCAGCAACGATACTGTCCGCCGCGGCAATCCCTTGCTCATGGGTGGACTTTATCAAAGTTCAGCAAAGTGTCCTTGGATGACTTCTCTTATCCCTAAGTCGAAGTACTGTTGATGACTAGTCCTTGATGATACCTCCCGACGTGAATCAATTATACTCACCAACCAATCTCACACTTCTTTTGGCCGCTGAAACTCTTAACCTATCCCTAAGCCGAGTTAGTATTTCGCGATTGAAACACCGTACTTACCCCTTTCGTGAATCTAACTCTCCCGAGTATAGATAAATGGATTACTCACAAACTTCTCTCCCGAGCTTGAATGCAAGAACAAAGAATAGCAAAGGATAAGCAAACCTTGATAGTTTTATTGCATTGAAATAAAGACAAAGTACAACCTCCTCTCACAAATACTAAACAACCTTCACCTAAACCTTAAGAAAGCTTAGAACATAATTTGAGAGAAAGAAAACAAAGTGTCTTAGGGTAAACTCTATGAATCGGCTCTCTCTCCCGGTATCTCTTTATACATTGGACGGCTAGGTCTTATATAGGCTTGACCTAGGGCAAACCTTTCCTAAGTAGAATATAACTTGGAGTAGGGAACAAGTCATGTACATAAATAAAATATTTTCAAGTTTAATTCAAGTAAGAGGCTTTCCCACATGGCCTTGTCTTGGGCTTTTCCTCGTGCTAACCAGCTCCGATCCATATGCTTTATGTCCAGAAACGTCCCTTAGATTTTTCTCTTCCAATCGCCTATAGTATTGCTCTCTGGCTCTCAGCTGCTTCCTCGGCATCAGGTCCTACCTCGGCCATGTTGCTGCCGTGGCACTTGTTTCTCCTGCATAGATATAAAAATGCAGTAAAACTTGCATTTTCTGTAAATATTGTCTTCATAAGCTTAACTTCTAAATATATCACATTAAGTACATGTATTGGTCCGAGTGGGTGTAAATTCGGTGATTGACACTTGAGTCCACAGGCGGTATATAAACACCTCGTAGGGGTGTTTACTGCGTTGTAGAAGATTGACACTTGAGTCCACTCGGGCAAACCATGCAATAGGCATTTTCTATATAATTCTCTATATCTTTCCCAAGCCTCATATATTGATTCATCTTCATCTTGCCAAAAGGATGTGATGTCGTTTATCAGCTTATCATTCATATTGGCATAACTGAATCGGGCAAGGAAACTTCGGCAAAGTTCAGTCCATGAGTTCAACGATCCAGGTTGGAGGTTGTTTAACCAAGATTTTGCACTATCCCTTAATGAATAGGGGAACAATTTTAACTTCAGTATATCGATAGAAACTCCCAGTAGCTTGAACGAATTGCAGATTTCCAAAAACGACTTAAGATGCTGCCGAGCGTCTTCGTTAACCGATCCTCCAAATTGGCCTAGAGTATTGAACATGATCGGTTTTAATTCAAAATGTTCTGCCTCTATATTAGGCATCACAACGGCAGGATTCAATCCATCCAAGTCTTCCTCTAAATAATCACGAACTGTTCGTACACGCTCCTGTTGAGGTGGATTGGCAGGATCAACAACTGCGAATGCACCTTGGTTGTCTACCGCGGCGGCATTCATTCCTGCGTTGTTCTGCTGGCCAAGTGCTATGTTCATCCTTTCGCGTATCCCTTGTCGTAAACGCCTTGTGGTTCTTTTGATTTCAGGATCGTACGGATATCGTTCTATAGATGGATTAGACCTGGTCATACACAAAACAACCTTAGTTAATTAAGGAAAAACAAAAGTAAACTTAAAAGGAAAAAAGGTGCAGAAATTTGGTAGTAAAATTAAACACCAGTCTCCGGCAACGGCGCCAAATCTGATGGAGACTCGAAAGTCCTTTATTTTTCCACCTTTGTCAGATTGTAATATTTTAGGTTGTCGAACCCACAGGGACTGTGTCGACTTCACTACTTCTTATGACTACACTATAGAAAGTAAAAGCACAAATAATTGATGAGTTGAGATTACTAAATTAACTACTAAAACTAAACTAAATATCGGAGGAGTAAAGATTAATAAAGTGAGGCTAAGTTGAGTGCTTCGTAGAGGAGAATCCAGTTGTATTAAGTATCCACTTATTAATACAATGGGTTGAACTGCCATCTCGGCGGGTCGCACAAAGGGTCGCCACAGCTGCCTAGGCGAGGTTATGCCTTGTCGACAATTCAACATTCCGTAGTTCGACAGAGCATCCTTGTATGTCTTCTTCCTTATCCCAAAGCGAAGAGAAATATTGAAACCCACGTCTTGATGATACCTCCCGGCGTGAATCAAGGGTGGACAACAACCAAACACATGCGTCTTGTTAGTCGCTGAAATCCTGGGCGGTTAATCTCTCAACCGGATTAGTCAATGACTACGAGAAAAGACCATATTCTCTCGTTTCATGAACCTACATCTCCCGATGCTAGGCAAATGGATTTTTCTTCACATACTATCTTTCGATCTCATATGCGAGAAGAGTAAATACCAAGAGAGAATAAACTATGAAATAAGTTTTGCATTAATAAATATCTAATATAACACAACCATCTTCTTCAACTACTCCACAAACAACCTAAACCTCTGAAGAAACTAAAAATATTTTTCTAGGGTAAAATCCGACTTGCTAAACTAAGCTTAATGTGTGCCTTATATAGGCCAAGCCCTAGATTAAAGCTTTCCATGCAAGGAAAGAGTTCTAAAGGGGAAGTAGTATAATTTCTAATTAAATTATAACACTTAATTCTTAATTCCTAAAATATCTCTACTTTCCCGCACTTGACTTTGACCAAAACTTGACTCCTTAATTTGGCTCCGTCTTTCTCTCGCTCTTTGTCCATTAAGATCAACATCTTTTTCTCTTTCTATCGAGTACTAGTTGTCATCTTTACTCTGCTGCTGCGGCCTTAAAAGTGTTGTCGTGGCCGGTGCTTCATCTGCATTCCAGCATCTATTTTCTCAATTGGACATCTTTATATGTAGTTTCCTGTCTAAGAAAGAAAACTATAAAATGCATCTTTTTTATACCAAATATTAGATGAATCCATGAATTACGTGTTTGGATGTTGAAGTATGGAAAATATACAGAAATGTCCATTAATGCCTTTAATTCTGTCCTTTATTAGTAATAATCGAGTGGGAAAATGATATTAAAAATAGGACTTTTATGCATTCATCAGTATGTGTTTTTTTGGATGCACTAAATCCTCTGGTTTTGATGTTTGAAATAGGCTAAGAGGTATAAGATCGAGTTTGAGGGAGATCGGTTTGTGTTGGTGGCTTGTCGATCAAGAAACGGTTATTGTTGAGTGGATTTTCAGAGTAGACTGCTACGATAATGTTTTACTTTAATTTTTAAAGGTTTGGGAGTGTAGGGAAAGTGTGAGAAACCTCTCTATACTCGTAAGTAAGTAAAGTTTTAGCTTTCATAAAGATTCTCATATTACTTCATATTTTTACTATGATGTTTGCCATGCTTGTGTTATGTTTTTGCATATGTGATTATGCATGTTTTTTAATGCTCATGATATGATTTTACATAGGATTTTATATGCATACGATGTTTCCAAGGTTTTGTTTTGAAAAGAAGATAAATATGATTTTAACGGTTTTGCATGTGATGCATGGAAAAATGGGATACAAGTGGTTTAAATTATGTTTTGAATTAAGTATTGAGCATTTTTTCATTATTATATTGGCTAGTTAAGTGATGAATATGATGGGATAAGTTGATCGATTAAAGTGTCTAGAGTGCAAAATAAATTATTCAAAATTCATACATGTGAAAATTCCTTGAGTGTTGCATTTTAGTGTATAGCCTAATACTGTGTGATGGGGGTAGTACTGTCACATTTGGGTTGATAGGGGTAGTAATTTCACCAGAAACCAAGGTGAGACTTATTATGTTGGGGGTAGTACCAACATGCACATGCTCTGGAGGTAGTAATACCATGTGGTTGCCCGTTTATCCTAACGATTTGGGGTAGTAAAAATCTAATCAATAACACCAATATATGTTTTGATTTTTGTAATTACAAGTGTTATATTTTCATTAGGCTTTACTAGGTAAATAACATGTTAGCCTTGAGTTTTTCTTAATGATGAGTGCATAAAAGTCCTATTTTTTATATCATTTTCCCACTCGTTTATTATCAATTAAGGACAAATTTAAGGGTAATATTGTATAATTCTATTTATTTT